>CM058240.1:25692964-26302111 GCA_030180135.1 Orychophragmus violaceus | reverse complement strand
TCATGAAAGCTGCTACTTTCGTATGGACTCCTGAAGCTACTCAAGCATTTGAATTGATCAAAACAAAGCTTACTACGGCACCGATTCTTGCTCTGCCTAACTTCGCTTTGCCTTTTGAACTAAATTCTGATGCTTCTAAATTAGGTATTGGTGCGTTTTGAGTCAGCAAGGGTGTCCTATCGCATTCCTTAGTGAGAAAATTGCAGGTCTGCACAGTCGCTATAGCACTTACGACGTTGAACTTTATGCTGTCGTCCAATCTATCAAACACCGGCGTCATTATTTATTCCACCGTGAGTTCATTCTTTTACGGACCATGACGCATTGAAGCATATGGGTTCTCAAGACAAGATCTCTTCTCGTCACGCATCATGGTTCGCTTATTTACAGCAGTTTACTTTCGTAATTAAGCACAAGGCTGGGTCTTTGAACAAAGTGGCGGATGCTTTAAGTCGACGTCATGAACTTCTCGCTACATCTCAAATTTCGGTACCAGATTTCGCCATGTTGCCTGAGTTATATCCTCTTGATCCTTTTTTGGCAACATTTGGTGTGATGCTCAATCTGGATTAAGTGACGCTTATTTTGTGCTTGATGGCTTCTTATTTCGTGGCACTAAGTTGTGTATTCCTGAATGTAGTCTCCGTCTTCAGCTGATTAAGGAATTGCATAATGAAGGCCATATTGGTCGGGACCGTACGCTTCATCTCGTGTCTGCTTCTTACTTTTAGCCGACACTTCGCCGTGATGTTGAGCGTTTTGTCCTGCGTTGTGTTGTTTGTCAACGATCAAAGGGTCATGCTTCTAATGCTGGTCTTTATCTCCCTTTACCAATTCCGACACAGCCATGGTCCGATATAAGCATGGATTTCATCTTAGGTTTGCCAAAGACACAACGTGGCCATGATTCTATCTTCGTGTTTGTTGATCATTTCTCCAAAAATGGCTCGCTTTGTTCCGTGCCGGAAAACCACAGATGCTTCTCAGGTGGCAACACTATTCTTTCGCGAAATTTATAAGCTTCATGGGTTGCCGAATTCTATTGTTTTAGACCGTGACTCGCGCTTTCTAAGCCATTTTTGGCGCTCTCTATGGAAGATGCTTCGTACGTCATTGGATATGAGTTCTGCGTATCATCCCAAATCGAGGTAACTAACAGGGCTTTAGGAGATTTGTTGCGTTGTCTTGTTGGTGACAACATACGCACTTGGGATGTTGTTTTGTGCCAAGCAGAGTTTGCTCACAATCGAGCTCTTAATCGCAGTACAAGCTACTGTCCTTTTGATGTCGTATTTGGTTTCATTCCGCGTGGTCCTCTTGATTTTTCGTTGACTCCGGATCGTACTCGTCATCATGGTTGTGCTTGTGATTTGATCGACGAGTTTGTTGTTCTGAATAAAAATGTTCATGACAATTTGGAACGCTATGTTTCTAAATACAAGGATGCAGCAGATTCTCATCGACGAGAGCTTCAATTCGAAGAAGGTGATTTAGTATGGGCTGTGCTTACCAAGGATAGATTTCCTCCAGGCTCCTTCAATAAGCTTAAACAATGAAAGATTGGACCACTGGAGATTGTGGAGAAAGTGAATAGCAATGCTTATCGTCTCGAGCTTTCTCCGGATATGCATACTGCCGACGTGTTCAATGTTAAACATTTGGTGCGATATCTTCCTGGCGATGACGTTGAAAATTCAGGGACGAATTTTTCTTAGCCCCCGGGACCTGATGCAGCGTCTCATCATCTATGTGGGCTCTTTCGTCTGTTTCTAGTTGGGCTTTTACGTTTTTAGCAAGTTAACATTTTTCCTATCTAATAGCTTAGGCAACAAGCAAGCTTAGGTTTGTTTCCTTTTTATTTCTATTGATCGTATCTTACGTTTACTATAAATTAGAACCATCCTCTTTCTTTGTAAGACAGTTTTGATATTAATAAAGTTAAAGAGCTTTTGTCTCTCTGGTTCCTTGTTTCGGTATTCAAACCCTTGAATCAACGACATCAAGAAGACAATCAGTTCGGCCATCTCTTTAGTTCAACGAATTGCTTGTGTCTCGTATACTCAGCTCTATCACTTCACGCGGTTTTGAAATAATGCTCAGGCCCTCATCAGTGATTAGATCAAAAGGAACATTAGTACATGAAGCCTATACCAGAGATTTACTTAGCAACGGCGGGTCAAGTGAGAAATACGCTTTCCACTCAGTAACAAAGAAAGGTGAGTCCCCAACCCTCCACAATTCATGCTTAAGAATCTTATGTCTAAGTGAGGCCGAAGGCATGTGAAATAAGAAAAGCATTCTTCGATAGATTATATATCGTAACTCGCTTATCTCTTCCCCACAGATAATTTAGAACTCCCCAAATCTTTCCATATGTAGGGGCATTGTCGTAGAATATTCCAACAATAAAATCAGAGTGAAGTCTAGCTCCCCTATCGAAAACAACATTAGGAACCTTGATTCTGGGAGCACCAGATTCAGAGTAAGTTACTGGAACATAGGTTTTCGGGTACTTTGAGCCAGACTTTACCCGAAAAGACCAGTTAAAAGAAGAGGCAGGATTCTTCAGAGTAGGGGAATCCGGAGTCGCATCTTTTGACACTTTGGAAGCAACGACTGTTGAGTCGAGGAATTTCCAACCTCAGGGGTCGGCAGTAGCGGAGCAGAGCTAGGCTCAGTCGTCTTCAACAAGGCATGAGAACCAGAAATCAGAGGGGAAGAGAACATCCTGCCTTTTTGAATCCCGAGAAGATGGAGAACCATGATTTAAAACTGTAACATAAGGAGGCTGCTCAACCACGAGGAAGAGCAGGTCTGGAGGAAGAGGTGGAACTGGTTTAGAGACCGGATGTAACACCCCTTTCCCGTTATCCGCTCACCGTTGAGCTGACCGGTCAACAATCAAACAAGAACATGACCGATCGAACCCGAGCATGCCAAACAATAAAAGTTCATCACAATACGAAGACAGAGACAGTCCGGTTTGAGAAAATGGATCGCACCAGACCGCCCTTGACCCCGTTTACCTCGCTTCCGCAATACAAGACTTTTTAACCAGTATTGCTTCTACGAGTTGTGTCGGTTCAGACTAAACCACATATCAGGGAGGCGATTTCATTTCTAAGTAATTTAAGTCATTTAAATCATTTAGCCTATTTAAATCTAATTCCAAAACAATCATAAAATAAACAGGCGCCATAAAACCCGAACCGAAATAAACACAAACAAACAATCGAATCAAACCGCGGCCCAAAAGCAATCCCGAGACTACACCGAGGACCTCCCACGTCCATCGAGCTAAGCTATACCTGAAAACAACAAAAAAGTCTAATGAGCGATCTAAGATCACCCAGCGAGTCGGTCCCCACTAAAAGGCTTCTAAACAATCTACTAAAGAAAATCCCGCCCCAAAACCCAAAATAACAATCAAAAGGAAAAGATAGCTGATCACGTTCCACCATGACGTGATGACCTCCACAATACACAAGCATTCTCTAACAAGGAAAGGAAGCACAGAGATCGAGACCACTGAAGCACATGATCTCGATCGGACTCGATCTAACTATCGAGGAACAACGCTAATACCACTGGGCCCACTATGCGAACTCGCTAACTTCCACGGGAACACTTTGCTACCGACATGGTAACTAAAACTACCCATGAGTCCTAGACGTAAACACAAAGTCCTACGACCTAGGACACTGTTCTCAGTCCATCGATACACATCGACTCGGGCTACCCCTTGATAGCCTAAGCTTCCATGCAATCCGGCCCTAGGACATGACCCCGTATTCTCCGGACCATTCATTCCACCGGCGTCACTCAGTAGGTTAACACCATAATCATAATCACCACCCCCACGGCATGTGATCTGATCAGGTAACTACCCGAGGATCCAACCGGGTCAAAATTACTGGAACGCTTTCATTCGACTTGCGGGATCTAACGCAAGCAATAAATAAACACGGAGACTCTCTTGCACTCTGCACATCAAGCAAGACCGACAAGGACAAATATAAATCAACACAAACCCGATCTATCCCACAAATCCTATTCAACCACCACCTCCACCAACCTTATCTGGTTATATACTGAATTAGGTATCTACCAAACTTACCCGGTCCCGTGACCGAGGTAAATATCACACAACATGTCTATCCGGCCCAACACCTGAATAGTCCAAACATCACAAACAACGGACTATCCGGCCCAACACCGGGTAGTCAAACAAACGAGCATGCACACAAACACACAAAATCAAACGAACAACACGCAATCAATTGATTAATTAAACATGCCTTTAGTTCCTTCTCAACTTTTTAATTCATCTAGTCCGCTACCTTGAGATTAGCGGATTGCTAAACCCCGTAGACGGCTCATTACCAAATACACCTTTTTAATTTATCTTTTCTAACATCTTTTATAAACTCTTTGAATAGTCGGTTTAGGATTAGTAAACTTACTAATCCTCCGGCATCTCATTGTTATTTAATTTAAGTTCATTTAACCCGATAACCCATCTATTATCTAATAACCCACCCCGTTATTATAGTCTATGGTTCGTTATGTCTTTTTAACCGTATTTTAATTATGTTTTAATTTCCCGAATATAGGTCCATTTAGTTATGTTCATACCATAGTATATATGCATATACGTCCTAATATGCCAATCGAATATGAATGCAATAATCAACATGCAATCAACGAATTAATGAGCAATACGAATACAACTATCTAGCATGTATATATAACTTCACCAATTCAATAATTTAACCGATACCAATCATTTAACCAATCAATCACATGCATGCAATCGACAGGCGGATCCAGAGACCGAACAAAGGCTAAAATCGAACCTTCCCAAACCAACGGATTGAACCAACTGCAACTCCGAGCTATAACCATCCCAAACCGAAGCGTTGACCAACTAAAACGGCGTTGACCATTGACCAAGAGTTGACGTTGACTAATACTAAACCGGTTTGACCCAAGACTGAATCAGACCTAACCAAAGTTGAACATCTACACTGAACCGGCTAGGGGTGACTGCGTTGACCGGTGGTTGACCAGCTGTTCCGGGGTTGACCGATGGTGGAGGATGGTTGACCAGCAAAAGAGAGAGCTTTGCGGTGATTTGACCGGCGAAGGGATATGCTGCGGCGATGGATCTGATGGAGGGAGAGACACGGTTGAGAGAGAGAGCTCACTGTGAGATTTCTCCGGCGTTGACCGCGGCGAGACTGGCGGAAAAAGGGCTTCTCCGGTGAGCTGACCGGCGAGAGGAGCTGATATCTGGTGAGAGGAAAATCTGGTGAGGTGATCAACCGGCTAAGAAGAAGAAAAGAGGCTTAGCAAGGAGGAGGAGAGGTGGTGGCTCGTCGGCGGCGGCTCCGGCGTGATTCTGGCGACGGCGGAGAGGCTGATCGGTGGCGCTTAAATAGGAGGAGGAGAGGAGTCCATATATGTGATCAGTTTAGGGAGATTCAGCTTACTTTGGAAGATAAATATAAACTTGTAGTTCAAGCAACTATGAATGTGTGAAGAACTTCATGAAAAAGGATGAGTGGAGAGAGAAGTTGAAGGTGTAACATGAAGATGGAGAGAGAGGAGAGGGAAATCATGAGGGTGAGAGTGGTTTCTTTGGTGAGATGAATTGAATGGGAGAGTGAGTGAAGTGAAATGAGGTGACTTGAGTGTTTGCATGCAATGAACACAAAGATTCATTGCACTTGTTTGGGAAGAGGTGGCGCCAGGGGAGATAAGAAGAGTGACACTTGGCACTCCAGGGTCAATTCTGTTCCCAAACACTTGATCCGTCAAGCCTTTAACAGAACAAAACCCCGATCCCTTCTGCTCGGTCCGATATAGCCAATTCCGCGTTTAATTCACCATAACCTCATAGCCTCTGAATAAATCATTCAAGCATGTTTTTAAAATACTATATTCTTTAAGAAGTATTTAGCAACTGGTCTCACTTCATTCGGAATCTCGTAGCTCCCGTAACCGAATTTACAAGTTTTATATTTTCTATCGGTTTACTTTCCCGATAGTCCGTAAAACTGTTTTAAAGTCCGTTTCCACTACTTCTTGTCTTCTAAATATTTTCTTTATTTTGAAGAAAAGAAACATTGGCCCGTCTTTGCTTCCATTTCGCATTTTGGTAAAATTATGAAAATGTCCCTCAAGTCTTAGAAATTACAAAAATACATATGTTGACTTTTCTGCTGGCCGTTGACCTATTTATGTGAAAAAGGTGTTACATTCTTCCCCACTTACAAAACTTCGGTCCCCGAATTCTCCGTTACTGACAAACTTCGAATCGGAACTGAACCATGTAAGTCGCCACTCCTGAAACTGATCCCACTGTTCCGATGCTCGACGCTGAACCAAATGAACTGCATTCCCGACCTCCCAACTGATTTCCAACACCCGATCTTGCTCCAACTCTCATTCCACTGACATCTTGAACTTCCCACACTGAAAACTGACTCTCGATCGCTTCTGGTTTCCCATATGATTGCTTCACTGACTCCACTCCTGATTCCCATAGTTACTTATCCTGACTGAACTGCTCCACTTGAGTTTCTGATTGCATCTGCAAAAACGGATAACCGCTTGAACTCACGCTTCTGACTTCCCTACTTTGATTTGCCTTCTTTGCTTACTGCCCCCATCGATATTCTGCTAATATCGGTGTTTATCCTTCCATCCAACTGGATCGCTATACTCAAACACGCCTCGAACTTTCTCGATCACTAAGCTCCACGCTTTATGGACTCTAAAACTGTACTTCCCTTTAGTACTCTTGAACTGATCCAACACTGACACTGATGCTTCCCAAATCTCTTTGCTAACTAATCATACTCAACTCCCTGCTTGAATCCAACTGTCACTGATACCCACACTGACTTGCTTTCGGCTCGGGTCAAACGAATTCACTGCTTCCTTGAATGTCTCTTATCTTTTGGGTTCGGGTTCGGTCTCGTGTTCGCGTCACATCGTTCATCGCGTCCAATTTCACAACTTAACAACATATACAATGGAGTGGTTATATCTTTTTCTAACTTATTCTCGATTTCACTTCCCTATAAAAATATTGTTAAATAGTCACGTATCCAACGGTCACACATGGCTAGGTAACAACACCTTATAGATCCGTTTCCTCGTAAGATAAACTTCCTAATAATCCTACTAATGCAGGAAATCTTAACGTACCACTAGAAACTTAGCGAATGATGAATGCATTGATCCAAGAATGACAAGTCTACCAACTTAACAATTTCTCACTGGCGATCTAACAACCTAACGATCAAACAATGCACTTCTACCAACCTAGCGATCAAAGAAATGCAACACTAGCAATCTTAGCGATCAAAAATGCACTTCTACCAACCTAGAGGTCAAAGAAATGCAACACTAGCAATATTAGCGATCAAACAATGCATTTCTATCAACCTAGCGATCAAAGAAATGCAACACTAGCAATCTTAGCGATCAAACAGATGCGGCGATACAAAATCATAAACTAGCAACCTAGCGAGCAAGCAATGCATCATTTAAACACGCAACCAACACTCAAATAAATCAAACACCAACACGCAAACAAGAAATCAATCAATCGATCGGATCATCCTCACGGACATGTCAATGTGGTCGTCTCATGGGTCATGATGAGTGATCGCTTGTTCGGATCATCATTTATTTTCACATCGTAATTGTATTGCATTCATAAACCATCATATGCATGCAAGAAAATAACTTTTCAAAACGATAAATCGAAATACTCCGCATCCATTATATACATAAAACATCAACATCCATATATCAAAGTTTCTAGTACATAGGTTTTTCAAAGTCTACTACAAGTGGTCGCCCCATCATCTCCAAAACCAAAATCAAGCACCACTACAAGTCTGAAATCGCCAGTGACGAATAATAAGCCGATCTATATACAGTCAAAAAGTGATATAGAATCCTACTTATATGGTCCGATTCTAATATCTAAACCTAAAAAACTTCCAACAAAACCGATACGCCCCGCAGAGGCAGCAGTACGGCTCGTGGAAGTATCTAGTGGCAGGTGTGCCAGTGGGATGGTGTGGGTGTGCGGCGCGGGTGGATGGCGCTGGTGTAGGCGTTGCCCAAGGACGAGGATCTGCAATCGGGCAGATAGTCGCGAGGTGGCCGTCGTGACAACAAACATGACAGATAGCCGGTGGCTGTACCGGCTGGTACGCCTTGCGGTAGCGAGGGTTGGTCAGAAGTGGGCATCAATGAAAATTGAACTCGGTAGCTCTGCAGGCATGGCAACGCGGATACTGAGATTGCTCTGAGGACAGTGGTGCAGATGAGACAGCCTGAGGGAGTGGCTGCTGCTGAGCGTCTAAATGCTGCTCCAGGATATCCTGAAGTAGGCCGGTCTGTTCGGCCAGCTGGTCCTCCCAATCGCGGTACTGAGACTGATCAATGGGCTCTATCGAAAAGTCAAAGTCCGAGAGCGAGTCCAGTAAGATGTCGCCTGGACCGTACGGCTCCAGTAGGGTAGGTACCTCGGGGAGAGGTTCCTCCTGCAGAGGTGGAAGAGACGGTAACGGTGGAAGTCCGCTATTAGGTGCTCCAACGATAGCCATGTACCCGACGTAAGGAGCGGAGATAGAGGAGACGAGACGGCAAGCACCGCTGCAGTCGCACCAACGGGTGAACGAAGAGGAACTGGGGCGCGGTCAGAGTTACGCAAACCCCGTGCTGACGATAGGGAACGCTGCCCTGAACGAACCGGACCGGATCCAGCTGATCCACGATCACTCATCCTGACGACGCCTGATCACACCACACACATCAAACCCTCCTGGGGCACGCTGCTGCAAGTCTGCAACCAAAAACACAAAATGTTAGTAGAATCCTAATAAAAATTCTAACTACCCATTCCCCCCAGGGTTTGACGGACGCGGTTCTATTTCCTAATGGATGCTTGGCGACTCATTTTGACTCGATAAAACATGTAAAAACTTAGAAAATGAAACGTTTCAAACCTATGACGAACCTGGCTCTGATAACACTTTTTAGAACGCCCATTTCCTGTTAATCGCTGATGTCGAGCTGAGCGGTCAACAATCAAACAAGAACATGACCGATCGAACCCGAATATGCCCAACACGAAAATTTCATCACAATACGAAACCAGAGACAGTCCGGTTTGAGACAATGGCTCGCATCAAACCGCCCTTGACCCCGTTTACCTCGCTTCCGCAATACAATGATTTTTAACCAGTATTGCTTCCACGAGTTGTGTCGGTTTGGACTAAACCACATATCAGGGAGGCGATTTCATTTCTAAGTAATTTAAGTCTTTTAAATCATTTTAGCCTATTTAAATCTAATTCCAAAACAATCAGAAAATAAACAGACGCCATAAAACCCGAACCAAAATAAACACAAACAAATAATTGAATCAAACCGCGGCCCAAAAGCAATCCCGAGACTACACCGAGGACCTCCCACGTCCGTCGAGCTAAGCCAAACCTGAAAACAACAAAAAGAGTTTAATGAGCGATCGAAGATCACCTAGCGAGTCGGTCCCCACAAAAAGGCTTCTAAACAATTTTCTAAAGAAAATCCCGCCCCAAAACAGAAAATAACAATCAAAAGGAAGAGATAGCTGATCACGTGCCACCATGACGTGATGAGCTCCACAATACACAAGCATTCTCTAACAAGGAAAGGAAGCACGGAGATCGAAACCACTGAGGCACATGATATCGATCGGACTCGATCTAACTATCGGGGAACAACACTAATACCACTCGGCCCACTATACGAACTTGGTAACTTCCACGGGAACACTTTGCTACTGACATGGTAACTAAAACTACCCATGACTCCTAGACGTAAACACAAAGTCCTACGACCTAGGACACTGTTCTCAGTCCATCGATACACAGTGACTCGGGCTAACCCTTGATAGCCTAAGCTTCCATGCAGTCCGGCCCTAGGACATGACCCCGTATCTCCGGACCACACACCTACCGGCGTAACTCATTAGGTTAACACCATAATCAGAATGACCACCCCCACGACACATGATCTGATCAGGTAACTACCCGAAGATCCAATCGGGTCGGAAGTACCAGAACGCTTTCATTCTAGTTGTGGGATTTAACGCACCCTAGAGTCCTATGAGTAATAAATAAACACGCACACTATCTGGGACTCTGCACATCAAGCAAGACCGACAAAGTCAAATATAAATAAACCCAAACCCGATCTATCCCGTAATTCCTATTCAACCACCACCTCCACCAACCTTATCTGATTCTATACCAGATTAGGTGTCTACCAAACTTCCTGGTCACGTGACCGAGGTAAGTATCACACAACATGTCTATCCGGCCCAACACCAGAATTGACCAAACAACACAAAAATGGACTATCCGGCCCAACACCGGATAGTCCAATAAACATGCCTGCACACAAACACACAACATCAAACGAACAACATACAATCAATTGATTAATTAAACATGCCTTTAGTTCCTTCTAAACTTTTCAATTCATCTAGTCCGCTACCTTGGGATTCGCAGATTGCTAACCCCATAGACGGCTCACTACCAAATACACCTTTTTAATTTATCTTTTCTAACATCTTTTATAAACTCTTCGATCTGCCGGTTTAGGATTAGTAAACTTACTAATCCCCCAACATATCATTCTTATTTAATTTAAGTTCATTTAACCCGATAACCCGTCTATTATCTAATAACCCACCCCGTTATTATAGTCAATGGTTTGTTATGTCTTTTTAATCGTATTGTAATTATGTATTAATTTCCCATATATAGGTCCATTTAATTACGTTCATACCATAGTATATATGCATATACGTCCTAACATTCCAATCGAATATGAATGCAACAATCAACATGCAATCAACAAATTAGCGATACGGATACAACTATCTAGCATGCATATATAACTTAACCGATTCAATCAATTAATTGATACCAATCATTTAACCAACCAATCACAGGCATGCAAACCTAAAATTACGGTTTACGGATTCTCGGTCTACATGCTCTATCTAAATGCAAGAACCGACTCACAGTATGATATGCTGAATGATGACGGTGTGACGGGATCCCGATCCTCACGAGACCGAACAAAGGCTAAACATGAACCTTCCCGAACCAGCGGACTGAACCAACTGCAACTCCGAGCTAGAACTGTCCCAAACCAAAGCGTTGACCAACTAAATCGGCGTTGACCACCCTTGACCGGCGTTGACAGTTGATCATTGACCAAGAGTTGACCGTTGACCAATACTAAACCGGGTTGACCCAAGACTGAACCGGACCAAAGAATAGTTGAACCACTACACTGAACCGGCTAGGAGTGACCGCGTTGACCGGCGGTTGACCGGCTGTTTCAGCGTTGACCGACGGCGGAGGTTGGTTGACCAGCGAAAGAGAGAGCTCTCCGTTGATCTGATCGGCGAAGGGATGAGCTCCGGCGATGGATCTGGTGGAGGGAGATACACGGCTGAGAGAGAGAGCTCACGGTGAGCTTTCTCCAGCGTTGACCGGCGAAAATGGGCTTCTCCGGGGAGCTGACCGGCGAGAGGAGCTGATCTCCGGTGAGAGGAGAATCTGGTGAGGTGATCAACCGGTTAAGGAGAAGAAAAAAAGGTGAGCAAGGAGGAGGGGCGGTGGTGGCTCGCCGGCGGCAGCCTTCTGGCGGCGGCTCCGGCGTGATTTCGGCGGTGGCAGTGGGGCTGATCGGTGGCGCTTAAATATGAGGAGGAGGGAGTACATATATGTGTTCAGTTTAGGGAGATTCAACTTACTTTGGGAGATAAATAGAAACTTGTAACTCAAGCAACTATGAATGTCTGAAGAACTTCAAGAACAAGGATGAGTTTGGAGAGAGATGTTTAAGGTGTAAGATGAGGATGGAGAGAGAGGAGAGGGAGATCGTGAGGGTGAGAGAGGAGAGAGATCAGAGAGTTGTTTCTTTGGTGAGATGAATTGAATGGGAGAGTGAGTGAAGTGAAATGAGGTGAATTGAGTGTTTGCATGCAATGAACAAAGAGATTCATTGCAGTTGTTTGGGGAGAGGTGGCGCCAGGGGAGAAGAGGAGTGTGACAATTGGCACTCCAGGGCAACTTCTGTTCCCAAATATTTGATCAGTCAAGCCCTTAACCCAAAAAACTCTGATCCATTTCGGTCTGTCTGATATAGCCAATTCCGCGTTTAATTCACCATAACTCCATAGTCTCTGAAATAAATCATTCAAGCTTCTTTTTACCTTCTAGATTCTTTAGAACTATTAAGAAACTGGTTTCACTTCATTCGGACTCCCGTAGCTCCCTTACATAATTTACAAGTTTTATCGATTCTATCGGTTTCCTTTCCAGATAGTCCGTAAAACTGTATTAAAGTCCGCTTCTACTACTTCTTCTCTTCTAAATTGTTTCTTTATTTAACAAAAAGAAACATTTGGCCAGTCTTTGCTTCCGTCTCGTATTTTGGTAAAATTACGAAAATGCCCCTCAAATCTTGGAAATTATAAAATTACCTTTGTTGACTTTTCTTCTGTCCGTTGACCCATTTATGTGGAACAGGATATTACACCGGAACTCCGGCCATCGGAGGCGGTGAGGAAGAATTCAATGGCGAAACTAGGTATTTTGACTTATTTTGACTTTGTCGCGTTTTTGAGAGAAAACGTTTTTTGTTCTCTTTCGTTTAGTTTGTACTTTTACGTGAAAGGAATAGAAATTGTAATCGTGTAACATCTGTCTGATTCTCTTTCGAAAGAGCGTGCCACAAAAACTAACATATTCTTCAAATAATTTTAATAAATACATTAACTAAAATAAACTAAATAATTTAATAATATGATAATTGAAATAAACCGAAATTGTCATAAAACAATATTTAAAACAAAATGCGAAAAACAGAAAACAAAAAAACAAAAAACAATAAACAAAAAACGATTCCTAAAAGGCTAAAACACATGATCCAACTCGGCGTCCATCTATTCAACATACTCATCTGAAAATATAGAAAAAGAAAGAGTTAAGTAAGATAGGAATTACCTAGTAAGATATGAGATGCTAAACACGCAAGTCTACGAACTCGGTCGTAGCACTTCAATTATAACAGCTAGCCTAAACATGAACAAAAACACGGCACCTAAAAAACCAAAGCAACAAATAATGGTCCTAGCACCTTAAGTGATCGCCACACCATTCCAAGAGGCTTATGATGGATATTGTGTCCATCGCACCGCCCATGGAACATTTTATCGATCTTTTAGGACACATACAATAGATCGACTCAGGCTTGTCTGTGCTCCCGCACACAACGCGGCCCAAGTACAGAAGTCCGTCTATGTACCCCGCTAACTCGCCTACTCATACCTTTATGCATCTAACTATATATATATGTATATCAAGCAATAAATAATTTAACCAGCAACATAAACAATGGGTTGAATCATCTATATTTCTATCTTCAATTTAACAAAAAAAAAACTATCCTATAATCAATCAGAAAAACATATTACATATAGGTACTAAACTAGCAATAAGAGCAGTTCTAGCCTAAGTACGAAGAGTTGCGGAATAACCCTCACCTTAGCAGTCGGATAACTACACTTTCGTAACTCCAGATTCTCGAACGGACTCTAAATCTGGAATCATAACTAAAAATCGAGTCATAAGGGCATTGGCGACGAAAAATGGATAACGGTCGGTCAATGGTCAACATTCAAAGTCAACATGGACAACAATCAAAGTCAATCCGGTCAAAGTCAATCCGATCAATCCTAATCCGACCCATGAGCCGTTCTGACCTATGACCCGACCCGAACCGTATTGAACAAGATCAGATTGACTAAACTGGATTAAATTAACCAAACTGATATGGTTTCTCATGTGAAGGGATTACGTAATGTCGAGGTGAAACAGTCTTTGGCTGTGGGCTGTGATCGCTAGGTCGTGGCCGAGCTTCTCCTTGCTCGGGCTGAGAGATCTTGGTCACAACAGATTTTCTGGCTGAGAGAAATCGGTAGGGATGGTTGGGACGTCCGAGTATTCAAGTGCTTTGTTGCGGCCGTTGAAACCTGGCTTTGATCAAGGTCTCTTCACCTTTCTTCTTTTTTGTATTTTTTTTTGTTTTTACATTTTTGTTTTTATATTTTTGTTTGTTATTAAACATAAAACTAAGAGAAACAAAACGGTTAAAAAAACATAACATAGATAAAAGAAAAGAAAAATTACTACTACTAATGTGTTGATTTCCATCATGCAATTTTGTTTAACGTTGTTTAGCTCAACGTTTAAGGTGATTTCGGCATGAGAAATGGATGTATCTGGAACATTTGTTCAAGTAGTCTTTAGGAATTCGAGTGGTTTTGGTGGTATTTCAAATTTCCTCGAAAAGTTCTACGTGCTCCATTGGGTGCTCTGTCGAGAGACCATGTCATTGGTATTGTTTCACCAATTTTATGATCTTCGGTTTGATCTCATAGTCGTTTCTATGTAGTATATGAACTTGAATGGCTGATCGATTCTCAAATGTTGATGTGGGATATCGAAATCAGAAATGGTGCGGGCTCTGGGTTGTCTTCTCGATTGTGGGCGAACGGGTAAGACAGGGCAAAATCGCATCATCATCCTCCTAAGCCTTCAGAGTTCTCTCTTGTATCTATCAATCTCTTGTACATGATTCACGATTTTAAAAGGTGTTATTTTTATTTTCATACACATGAAACTTATGGAATGAAAGAATAGAAAGGGTTGTCGGAAAGCAAATACTCGAAAGAACCTAAAGTCTAGAAAATAAAATTAATTCAAGAAATCTCATGTTACAAATCAAATCCCTGGCAACGATGGCAAAACTTTATGTGTACCAGGTTTTACCTATAAAATTTATTGCAAGTGCACAACAGTCAGATTAGTATATTAAGGGATCGAATCCACAGGAAAATGACGAACTCTTGACTTCTATTTTTTTTGTCAAACTCTTGACTTCTATAAGATTCTAAATTTCTCTAGACTAATCAAATGAATTTTAGAGGTTTTGTCACAAAATAACTAAAAAGCAATAATCATAAGACATATAGCGGTTTAAAAGCAATAAAAACGAACGTTGGGGATTTCTCGAGGGATCATGGGTTCGACTTCTACTTATAATTATACCTAGGGTTCTAAAACTTAGCCTACTACGGTTTTAGAACTTGAAATACAAATTATGCCTAACCTACTCGCATTGCATTAAACACATAATCTCTTCAACTCGACCAATCAGCTCTCGCATCTGGCCGCGAGGGAGATCATGCATTAATATCTAGTTCATCCACATTTAGAGTGTCCTACAAGTGAACTCTTGCACCTTTCACACCTTCTGATTATCCTAGTTCTGGTTAATATATGCAATACTTTCGTAGTTCTATCAATCCTATGATCAATTTAAAGGTGATCGTCTCTAATCATGCATTAAACATAAGATAATAAACGAAAAACCATTTAGAAGGAACCCTACTTCTATAAATCGGCCATGGGCCTTACCCAAGATTAACCCTATCGAAAATATCCCTTAAAACCAAACTAGATATCTACTAAGATTTCCAAACATAAATTATGATAAATACTTGCATTAAATAAATAAATAATAAAATAAACTTGTAGCTAGGGTTTCAGATCTTAGTCTGGAAAAAACTCAGGGCTAAAGATCAAAATCCCTAAAACTACCTAAAATCTAAGAAAACTAGAAAACTACTTAGAAAACTTTAGAAGTGATTGTGTTGGTGATGATTTGAGGGGAGGGGGGGGGGGTGAATGTCATTATATAGGTGCTGAGAGGAGATGATTTTCCTCAAAATTTCGATGTGGGACTTTGCAAACTCCTTTAAGTGGGCTTAAGATGGAGAAAAAAAACGCCCAGGAATGGGTATAATTCGGTTGGCTTCGAAGGTGGCCTGTCCTTGGCTGCGACCCTCCTGGGGTTGGCCAACAGCCTCTTACCCGCCGCTTGGTAAGCACTACGCGGCCATGTGTGGTTCGTCTGCTGCTCAGGTCATCTTTCTCCCAACGGCTCTTGAGATCTAACAGTTGGATTCCTCTGAAACAAGTTGTTATGTGTTGATGGTAGATCCATATACCTTCTACCATGTATCCAAATTTTAGCTTGATCTAACGGTGAGAAGGTCTCCATTTGCTGTAGAACTTCTGGCGGAAAGTGCCAGTGTCAAAATGTAGACATTCTTGCTTGTTTCGCCCTCTTTTCCTAAAAATTCACATAAACCAAAATTGTGAAAATCACATGAAAACCATTTGAAAACACGTTAGAACACCAAAAAATGATAGAAATGATAGCTAAAATGGTGTAAAAACGACTTATCATGCTCTCTTGTTGGTACCACAATACAACAAGTTCCTTAAGGAATCCATCAAGGATAGGACCAAGGACATAAATGGAATGTTCACTCTACCTCACGAATGAAATGCTGACCATCCAAAGGAGGACGATTCCCAAGAAGTTAGGAAACCCCAGATGCTTCACACTTCCATGCCCTTTAGGTCCTCGAATTTTTGGAAATTGCTTATGTGATATTGGAGCGAGTGTAAGTCTAATGCCCTTCTCATTGGCTAAGTAACTCGGTTTCAGCTCATACAAATCTTGTAGGATTTCTTTGGTGTTAGCAGACATTTCAGTGGGATATCCTATTAGGTTTCTAGAAGACCTACCGGTTAATATTGGTGATTTTGAAGTCCCTACCGATTTTGTTGTTCTTGAGATAAACGTGGAACCAAAAGATCCCTTGATCTTCGGGAGACCTTTCTTGGGTACAACATAATCTATTATTGATGTGAAGAGGGAAAGATCGACCTTCCCTAGGGGAAGGATTTGGTATTGAATTTTGATATCAATGATGAGAAAGCCCACAATCGAAGGGCGGGCGTTCTACATTGATCTGGTTTCTCATGTGAGGAAGGGAAAGATCAACCTTCATGTGATCAACATTGATATGGTTTCTCATGTGAAGGTATTACGTAATTTGATCTAGGGTTTATGATGGAGAAGCTTGCTTACGACACAAGAAACGTTCATTAATCTTCTTTGCTCACACACACCAGCTTCTTCTCGGTGGATCGTGGTCTCCATTGATGCAAGCTTCATCCTCCGGTGGCAAACATATCTCCAAGGTGCAGATTAGTGACCGGTGGTGGATATGCGGTGGCTCAGGTGCTCCCACGCTTCCTTTCTTCTCGGTTCATGGGTCGATGATGATGACCTCCAGTGACAAGGCTTGGTCTCCGGTGATGCGTAACGGTGGGAATCGTTCATATTTATCTTTGGAGCTTCAAACGAAAGTTTTAGGGAATTGAGTTAGCTTTCCAATGGAGGTGGTTTCAAGTCATTTGGGGCTGTACTCCAATAGTTATGACCGATTTACTGGACACATATTAACCCTACCGCGAAGAAGAAGCATCCGAGAAATGGGAAGACGTGGAGTGACCTCAGGCAGCTGGACTAGAATCCCGCTGCGTAAGAAAATTTTCAGAAAAGCCGTGAGCATCCACGACCTTCAGAGCGATGTCAGAAGGCCGATGTGAAGTGAAAAAACCCAGAGCAACATCATTCAACGGGTTTTACCTTACTTTTGCTTTTGATGTTCTGTTTGGCTTGTAGACCCACACATGTTTTGTGGTTAACATAGACACTTGATTTTCCTTTATTAATGGCCTCTTGGTGTGTAAAGAGATCCATCCTTGATCCTCTTATGGATCTAGATCACAATTTTTATTTTCTCTCATCTTATGAAGTTTGGTTTGATTTTATTGTGTTCTTCTTGTTTATTCATCTATTTCTATCATCCTATATCATCTCAACTATGTTTTTTTGTTTTTGTGAAGATTATTAGGTAGTTCTTCATATATTTCTGGGTTGAGTAGATGAGGGTGATTGAATAATGATGTAAGATGTTTATAACCTAGATATCTTGTATTTTTACTTATATAATGTTCTTAATGCTAGGATTTAACTAGATAGTCAATCTCTAGAGCTTAGATGTTTGTTTCACTGGGAAGTGTGTCTAAATGTATGATCTAAATCATATAAGTTCTTTACATGCTTAACCAATGGAAGTTGATATTTAAGATGTTTAGTGGTAGTAAGAACTTGTTTCTAATGCATACTTGTCTTGTAATTACCAACGAAAATTGATGCTAATGTTTAATAGGTATAGGGTTATTATCATGGAAGTGGAGTAGCTTGAGTTGTTGTTCTTAGCATGAGAATCGTTCTTTTGTTGTTTAACATTCTTATATTAGTATTCGATCACCTGAGCCGCTAATCTCAACTCAAAAACTAGTTGTTTTATCTTTTGCTTAAACTGCTTACTTCTCTGTTTTTACTCTATTTTGTGAACGTTAGTATCTTGTATAGTGTATGGTCTGTTCTGTTTTTATTGCACTTTTATTATCTATATCATTTGCATATTAGTTTCTTTGATTTTCATTTCCCTTAGGTTGTAGTCTAAAACCATGTCCCTTATATTAGCTTAGATTAAGGAACTTTGTGTATTGTTGGCGTTATAGATCCCTACCTCCCCGTGGATTCGATCATGAAGTGTTACATCGACATACCGTTCGATTGTGCTAGTATGCACATTAGGTTTTAATTGGTGTGTAACACGCAAACATCACTTCTCTCGCAACCTTCCCCTATCAAGGCTTGCAAGATTTCATGGATTGTCTATCTACATCAATTCATTTTTATTTAGCCAGTAGAAGCTGTCATTTTACTTGGATCAATAAATCGCCATCCAATCCGAAGTCGCAAAAACTGGATCAAGCTCGTATTAATGAATTGTGGCAGCAATTTGTTTCCTCCTCAAATGCTTTTTTTGATGTCCATGGTAGCTCGTACCACTCCCCGTGCCGGATCTCCCTCTCAATTACAGAAGTAAGGAGGAAGTCTCGGTTTAATTTATTCTCCTTCTCTACTACACCGAAATATCATTTACTTACAAAAACTACTTAGAATTCTCCGTTAATTTCTTTGTATAGTATGTTTTCTCAGTGTCAAAAGTTGAGGGCAGCAAAGGTTTGATGCCGTAGTATAAATCATTGTTGTTTTAGTGACATTCAGAAACAAACCAAGAAGGTTTTCACCCATTGAATCGGTTCAAAGGAAGGTTTTGACCTCTCCGAGCCCGAAATTATTTGAGCAGGAGAAAGTGGCTCGGAATAGCTGGTTGCAATTGGCTAGAGCTGAATATGCATTTTTTTAACATAAATCAAGAGTTCGTTAGCTTCAAGTTGGAGATTATAATACTGCTCTCTAAGAACATTATCTATTTTCTTTTGGATGATGATGGGAATAGAGTTACGGATTCCGGTCAACTTAAGGACATGGTCGTGGAGTACTATATATTTCTTTTGGGTATGCAAAACGATTATGTTCAGCTAGTTTCAGTGGACGATCAAAGCAATTCATCCATATCGTAGTGAGGTTTCTTCCGCGATTTCTCTGTCACCTATCCTAGCACTAGGAAAATTTAAATCAGTGGTTTTCGCATTGGTTTTCGCATTACCAAAGAACAAGGCTCTAGGGCCTAACGGATTTAAAGAATAATTCTTTAAATCTTCTCGGGATCTTGTTGGCGGTGATCTAATCAATGCGGTTGTCGAATTTTTTATCGAAGAAAGACTCCCACACCAAGGAAACGTAATTGGAGCTTCAAAATTGAAAGAGTTCAGGCCCATCTCGTTTTCAACATTGAGTATAAGGTCATCTAGAGAATTATCTTAAATCGACTAAAGCCAATAACCTCAAATGTGGTTCAGCATAATCAGGCCAGGTTTGTCAAATGTTGTTTTTTTGCGAAAATGTTATTCTCACTTCCAATCTCGTTGTTGATTTCAACTTAAAGGTTCCCCAAAAGTTATCTTCAAATAGACACCATGAAAGCTTATGATAATGTTGATTGGCACTTCATCATCAATATCCTTAAGACATTTGACTTACTAACAACTTTCATCCATGGGAAAGAGACTTCTATCCTCCCTATTACTTTATCTCCTTAAATGGAGAACTATGAGGGTTTTCCCCTGGAATGAAGGGATTGAGAGAAGGTGATCCCTTCTCTTCATATTTGTTTGTCATTTCTATGTATATTATGACCAAACACTTGGATGTGGCGGCAAGGTCAAACACATTCACACCTCATCCTTAATGCTTAAACCCCTTGATCACTCATCTAAGTTTCGCTGATGACGTCCTGGTTTTCTTTGATGGAAGCGAACGATATCTTATTGGTATTCTTGATACTTTGGAAAGGTTCAAGCAGGTATCTGGTATGGACCTCAATGTTCAAAATTCTAGCCTTTTGCTTAATGAAACAACCGAACAGCTCCAAGTTCTTTGTCGTTTCAGCATGGGTTATCTCCGAGTTTTCTCTCGGTTAGATATTTAGGCCTTCCTCTGTCTCCTCGCAAGTTATCCTTGAAAAACTACCAACCTATTATTGACAAGGATCTCACTGAGACATATTTGTGGATGGTCTGTCATCTTTCTTTTGTTGGGCGTCTTCATCATATTCAGACAATCTTATTAGGGATTATAAATTTCTGGTCGGGAGCGTTTCCTCTTCTGAAAGGGTGTCTTGGGCATTTGGAACGGATTTATAGTGCTTTCCTATGGAATAGATATTTTACTTCTGCCCAAGGTGAAAAATTATATTGGGATTCAGTTTGTACACCAAAGAGGGCTGGAGGATTGCAAACCAACTCGGAAGGAAGAAGAGAGAGAGGAGAACGAAAAGGGACAGAGAAAAAGTTGTGGTTGGTTGTTGATCAACAAAAACATGGGAGAAAACCAAAAGGGAGCATAGAGATTTATTCTCTTATGAGATTGAGCGAGGAAATGCCAAAGCCGAAGACACGGGATTGCTGTAGAAGTAATATGCCAAGCAAGAACTTGCTCCTTTCACTTTCCTGGAAGTCACCTTTTTCTTTCCTTGGGCAGTACCTCCCAACAAGATTGATCTGTTTGGATTTTGGTCCATGATGGCCTTTTTATTTATTTTGACGAGAAGACCACAGACAGAAGAGAAGCGCTTGGGAAATAAGGGTGGCTGGTTTTCACGAATGCCCTATTAGAAGGAAACCGTACGTGAGCCTTCTGCATCATACGGCTCCGTCCCGAGCTTCCGTCGTCGGCCCTTGTCATTAGACCACTATCTATGCATGTATTTTTAGCAGTGATAATTTGACTATCTTGTCAAACTCTATCTCTTTTGGATTTTTAACGAAGGAAAGCCCCCTACCCTAATGCCATTTGATTGATTAAAGTTCCGTGCTAAGGCGCGCTGCTTCGCTTCTTTTTGGAAGACAACTCTAGCGCAGTGGAATCCTGAAGCACCACCACAAACGCTACCGCGCGTTCGCTTGCGGTGCGGTAAGGCACCACCCTGTTGTGCCAGCAGCCAACTCCGGCGTGTCAGCTTAACAGGCCTAGGAAAACAGGTACGATCTCGCTTTCCTTTGCCATGTACTTGTGCTCAACTAGCTATTCAGCTAAGGCAGAACTTTGAAGTTTATTTGGCTGTTATTTTCGTCCGAAGGTTCGTTTTGGGTTGTTTGGGTTAAAATCAATATTATAAAGACCGGATTTTTGGATCGATGGATTTGGAGAAGAGCTATGAAGTTGAGGTCATTAGCCATACTTTACTTATCTTGCAACCTTCAGTCTGACAAAGAAGATTTTTTCCCTAGATGATTGGACAAGATTGGGTCCGCTACTTGATTTAACGGGTGATAACGGACCGTGAGTGTTAGGCTTTCCTTTTGAAGCACGAGTGGCTGATGTTTGTTCCAGTGGGTATTGGCAACTACCCGCTCAAGACATCCCCTTGTTCAGCTGGTTCGGGAATGCCTCCCAAATCGCCCTCCCGATCTTGATTCATCTCTCTCGGATTTTTTCTTGTGGTGAAACCATCTTACGGATCCTCCATGTATCTTTACAACATCAAAAACTTGGATCTTTCTTCATCCTTGCTATTATGTGCTAGACTGGCATAATTCATTGTGGTTTAAGGATCGGGTGCCGAAACATGCTTTTCATTATTGGGTAGATGCGAGGGACATGCTGTCAACAAGGGATAGACTTTGCGGATGTGGTTTACACGTGCCATCTGAGTGTTTACTTTTTGCCTCGGAGGGCGAAATTAAATCACACCTTTACTTCGGTTGTTCTTGTTCAATACAAGTTTGGACTTCTATGTTCGGTCATCCTACTTTAATCCTGTCACGAACATTTGACGATTGCCTTCTTTGGGTTACAAGCTTATCTTCAAATTCTAAGTTAAAACTATTTGTCACTTGCTTTTCCTTGCGGCCATATGTTTCCTTTGGAAAGAGAGTAACTCAAGGCTTCATATCAATCCACCAAAAAAAGAAAATACTTTAGTGAAGAAGATCTAATTTCTGATAAGAGCAAATCTTATAGGGCTTCACAGAGACGCTTTCTCTCACTCTTCGACCCACTCTTCGGTCACCGGTCAGCTTCAGATCATCACTCTCAGGAAAGCTACATCTATCATTGGTTTGCTTACTTCCAATAAGATTAACCTTCTCTTTTATTGCTTCATACGAGTTTTATTTTTGTATTGGTTCCTCTTGTGCTTTTAGTTTATTAGCGCCTTCTCTATTTCATTTAGATTATATTATATTCTGAAAATTACTCTTGGTAACACCAATTTAAGGTTAATTATTAGAGTAGCATTAGATTGTGCTTTTTACTAGAGTAGCATTCTATAATGGTTTAAAATACTACATTGTCTCTTCCTTAACTTATCTTTTTTTTTAAGAAATAATATATAATCATTAATGTAAAATAAATATTAATAAAAAATTGTTATATAAAAATAAATAATTAATATAAAATTCATTTTTACAAAATAATAATTTAATTTAAATTCGTTTTTAAAAAAATAAATAATTAATATAAATTCGTTTCAAAAAACAAATATTTAATATGAATTCGTTTAAAAAAATAAATAGTAAGAAACTAATAAAAAAATTATAAAAAAATATTTAAATACAAAATACAATTATTTTTTTGATGGTTAATTTTTGTTTTTCCAAAAAAATACAAAATATATTTTTATAAATAAATCATTTAAATAATAAATTAACACAAATTATTTTTTGGATAATTTTGTTTTTAAAAAAATTGTTTTCAAAAATAAGAAATAAATAAAACATAATGTTTGAATAAATCTTAAATTTAAATACAATTTGATAAAAAATATTTTTTCTTGCTTAAATTTTATTATTTTGATTTTGAAAACAAGAATTTAATATAAAAATAATAAATTAATCATTTAAATGAGAAATTAATAGAAATAATTTTGTTGGTTATTTTTATTATTATATTTATTTTGTAAAAAAAGTTTAAAATAACAAAAATAATAAATAAATTATTTAAATAACAAATTAATTTTTTTTTTGTTGTCGACCCATCTTGATTAAGCCAAGTTTAATCCGCTGGAAGGGAGGCTCCGAAAAGATCCTTCAGTCGAGACAGTCTGGCTTATATGGGAGAATAACACGCCTCGAGCCCGGGCTTCCTTCGCTAATGAGTCAGCACGAAAGTTCTGGGCACGAGGGATAAAACGTAGATCGAAGAACTCAAAACTCTGTTTCAAAGAGAGTAAGATATCCAATTCTGACAAGAATAATGGCCAATCCTCGGGATCGTCAATCATCTTTACCAATGATGAGCAGTCAGTTTCAAAGTGTACCCTCAAGAGCCCCTTCTCATGGAGACATGAGGCTGCCCAGAGAAGGCTATCTAACTCGGCGTGTAATGCCGAGAGGCTTCTACGACACCCTTGGAGACCACATACTTCTCGCCCCATACAATCCTTATAGCACCATCCTAAACCACTGATAAGGCCATGGTCAATCCATGATGCGTCAACTTGGCATATCAGGGTTTGGATGTCAGTAAGGGGGGCGATAGGCTCCTGAGACTCTTGTGTCTCTTCACTCTCCTCTTCATTGTCTTCAGCTCGGGCTAGTCTCCAACTTTCCGCTTCAAGAGACGCCAGTTGAAGGGTGGTCCTAGGGGAAATTTCTTTCCCGTTGAAGATTTTATCATTCCCCGCTTTCTAAATAAACCATAAAATCCATGGATATGTGGAGTTTTGAGGCTCTGAGAGACCCAGCTTTCTTGTTCTCCAAAAGAGAAAGTCCATATTACGGTAGATTGAGGAACTGGAGAAATTCCCCGGAATGGGCGGGAAGTCCGATAGGGCCCAAACCTGTAAGGCTGGTGGGCATTCAAAAAGAAGGTGGTTTATAGATTCTTCTGTGCTACCACATCTAAGACAAGTCCTATCAGTGGCCAGATGCCTATAAGCGAGTCTCTCACACGTCGGAACACAACCCGAAAGGGCTTGCCACATAAAGTGTTGGAGTTTCGGGGCTGTTCTGATCTTCCAAACTTGTTTTTTCAGGACTGTAACACTTGGCTCACAAACTTCTTCAATTAAAGGTCTCGTATTATGCTTGCGGATCAAATTGTATCCCAATTTAACCGTATAGACTCCATTTGTCGTATGATTCCAGGCATAGCCATCCGGGGTGGCCCTCTTGCTAGGTCTCAGACCTAATATAAGAGGTATATCGTCCGGATGAAAGAATCCGCGAAGGAGGGGATAATTCCACTCTTTAGTCTCTTGACTAATGAAGGGACGAACTGTTATCAGGGGATGACATATGGTAACTTGGGCTGAGGGAAGAGCGGGACGAGCCGACACATCAGGAATCCAAGGATCACTTCACACCAACGTGTTTAGCCCTGATCATATGGTTCTTCGTAAACCCATCTTCAATAGTGGTTTCGCCGCCATTAGACTACGCCATCCATACGATGGGGAGTAGACTCTACGGTCTTCCAGGGGGTCTGATCGATTGAAATAACGACCCTTAAGGACACGGGCTTGGAGTGATGATGGGAATTGGAGTAATCTCCATAATTGCTTTGTTAGCAGGGCGATATTAACGTCATGCCAATCACGGAAACCCAGTCCGCCTAAATCATGAGGTAAACATAATTTATCCCACGCAATCCAATGAATACCATCATTCTTATGACCAGAGCTCCACCAATATCTTGAAACCGAGCTCCTAAGTTTATCTGTTAAACCTTGAGGGAGGAGGAAGCAGGACATGGTATAGGTTGAGACAGCTTGAGCTACCGATTTGATCTGGACTTCTTTTTCCCCTTTTGAAAGTAAGCAAGCTGACCAAGTGGAGACATGGTAATTAAGCCGATCCTGTACAAAGGAAAATACTTTCATCTTAGAGCCACAAATCTGTTAGGGGAGTCCAAAGTACATTCCCATACCGCCTTCTATAGATATGCCTAGAATGGTCTTAATATCTCGTTTTCTTCTAATCTCCACTCTATTTCCAAACATAATGGATGATTTGGCCGGGTTGAGGAGTTGTCCTGACGTTACCATAAGTGTCAATAATATTTAGGATCTCTGTACGCTCAGCGGTCTCTGCTTTGCAAAAGAATAGGCTATCATCTGCAAATAAAAGATGTGAGACTCTCGGGCTAGCCCTTGCAATACGAAGGCCCGTGATTCGTTGTTCCTCTTCTGCTCCCTTAATAAGGGAGATTAGCGCCTCAGTGCATAAGATAAACAAGAATGGAGAAAGGGGGTCTCCTTGTCTAATGCCTCTCGAAGGAATAATCTTGCCTTTTGGCTCGCCGTTGATCATGACCTGGTAGGAGACTGACGTCACACAGGACATCACAAGAAGGACCCACCGAGGATCAAAACCCATCTTAAGCATTAGCGCCTCAAGGAATTTCCATTCGACTCTATCGTAGGCTTTGCTCATATCAGTCTTTATCGCCATGAAATCTTCTCTACATCTTTGATTCGTTCGGAGGGCATGAAAATTTTCCTGAGCGAGAAGGATGTTATCTGTGATCAATCTCTTTGCCATAAAGGCCGACTGAGTCTCTGAAATGAGAGGTGGAAGAGCACTCTTTAATCGCTTACACAGAAGCTTAGAAATGATCTTGTAACTTACATTACAAAGACTAATAGGTCTGAATTCTGACATCTCTCTTGGCCTTTCCCTCTTTGGTATAAGACATATATTCGTTTGGTTCAATATTGGGTCGAAATGTCCTGATACGAAGAAGTCTTTCACCAGTTTTATAATATCTTTGCTCAAGTGTTGCCAAAAACGTTGGTAGAATCTACTCGTCATACCGTCCGGACCCGGAGCCTTATCAGGGTTTATGTCAAAAAGCGCCTTTTTGATTTCAGACTCCGTC
Source organism: Orychophragmus violaceus (assembly GCA_030180135.1). Classification (NCBI taxonomy): domain Eukaryota; kingdom Viridiplantae; phylum Streptophyta; class Magnoliopsida; order Brassicales; family Brassicaceae; genus Orychophragmus; species Orychophragmus violaceus. Next base: position 26,275,738 of record CM058240.1, on the reverse strand, counting down.
GGAGTTTTCACTAAGGAACGATTAGTAGCTTCAGATATCTTAGTGGTAATATATCGAAGGGAGTTTTCAAGTTCTGTGGGGGAAGAAGAAGAGAAAAGGTTTTGGAAATAGTGAGTAGAGACTCTTTCTATTCCAAAAGCACTTTCTACCAAGTTCCCGTTGTGATCTTTCAAACTAACTATGCGATTTCTTGCCCTTCTTTGTTCTGTTAAGCCATGATGGAACTTCGTGTTCATGTCCCCATCCTTATGGCGGAGGTTTCTGCTTTTTTGTTGCCAAAAAAGATCTTCTTCTCTAAAGGCTGCAATCAATTGTCTCCTTAACTCCTCCAGTTCTTCTAATGAGGTATTATCATCATCTTGTGCTAAATCAATCTTGGATTTTAACACTTCGATCAACTTTGCAGTATTTGTAAAGTTTGATTTCTTCCAAATAGCGATTTTCCTACGGCAAGATCCTATCTTCTGATGAAAGTTCCTTAATGGAACTTCATCAAAAGGGCCCCATCCCGTGATAACTGTTTCTTTAAAACCAGGTTTGCCGATCCATCTCTTATCAAATCTAAAACTCTTTTTTGGTCTGCCGAGTCTAGATTGGATCCGAGCAAGAACCAGCCTGTGATCTGAGCCCCAAAGCTTTAGGTATTCTGTTGTCGTATGAGAAAAGAGCGATAACCATTCGCTATTGGAAACCGCTCTGTCCAATCTGCACTTAACTTTTCCACATTTTCTTTTTCCCACCCACGAGAATGAATTTCCTTTAAATGGTAGTTCTATCATTCCGCAATTATCCAACATCGTCCGGAATGGAATGAATGAACTTTCTGCCCTCTTGCGTCCTCCTCTCTTCTCATGGTTGCCTAGGATCTCATTAAAGTCACCAATCATGAACCAAGCATGATTACGGTTAAGGCTAATCCTTGTAAGTCTTTCCCACTCACGCTCTCGGAATTTGATAGTCGGATCTCCATACACGAATGACATAAATATTTTATAGCCCTCAAAAGAGGTCTCAATATCAATAATATGATCATCCGTATATAAAATGGAAACCGATGGATCATCCATGTAAAAAAGGGCTAGACCTCCGCTTAAACCTCTCGGATCCACGGTACAAACTTGGTCATAGCCAAAAGTAACTTGCATGTCTTGGAGTATAGTCCGGTTGTTTTTAGTCTCCGATAAGAATAAGAAATTAGGCGCGAAATATTTATGAAGTTCTTCGAGATGCTCTTTCGTGAGATCGGCTCCCACCCCTTGACAATTCCAAGCAATCGTATTCATCTCAGATGGATCAATAATGAACTATTTTTTCCAAAAAAAACAAAATCACTTGGAGACTTTATCTTCTTTTAGCAGTGCCAATAAGGAGCCACCAAGGACGGCTACACACAACCAGAACCTTAATGCTATATTAAATAATTGCCTTGCTTTAAGCTGAGAGTACCAGTGACAGATCTTCGCGTCTAAAAATGGGTGTAATAACTTAAGATGGCTAGAAGAATCAAACTTTCACGATAACAATCTTACGCATTTAAAAACTTTTGAAAGTAGCGTGTCAAATTCTTCTTACGCAACTTAACTAGATCTTCCAAAGGCATAAGACTCCAATAATAAGATTTCCAAAGCTGTATGTAATCGATAAGGTGGACCAGAGCCACGCCACATTCGCCAGCCACCGTCCTCGAGTACAATCGAGATACAACAGTTCTTCAAAACACAAACCACACCAGTTTAAAAGTTCAAATAACTGAGATTATAAACTTCTTTTTGCAACAAAGATTTAAATTTTCTTCAAAAAAGTTCCTCCATAATTTGAACTTGGATGGTAATTAGTAAGATGACCACACAGGGTCATACAGCCACTTTGTTTTCTTCGTTGATGCTCGAGCAAAATAACGAGACGACGAGACCGCAGATCAAGAATCGTGAGACCACTGCGATTGAAAACAGTCCAGCCAATCCCGAGGTACCACTCTTAGAGATGACGGTGAGCAACGCAAGCAGACAAGAGGATTGACAAAGCGGATGACTGGTTTGTCTTGTTTGTAGCTCCAAATTGATACACAAACAGGACAGTTTCTCGGAAACCAATGCCGTAAATGTGATGCGAGTCAGAGAATGAAAAATGAAAAACAAAAGATGTTTCTTTGGCTCTGTTCAAGTGTCACGAACCCAGATTTTTTGGATCTCTTAGACTGAAAACCCCTTCTACCCAGAGAAGAAGAGATTTAGTCTTGCTTTGGAAGAGGATACACAAGTGATAACTCCGGAAGCACCTCTACACAAAGAGGAGATGGCTGTCGAGAGGGGACTAGGGCTGCAGACGAGTTGAGGACCAGATTCAGAGGCGGCGTGAAGAAATCCCCTTCCACACAGGGAAGTAAGACCCTTCACCAGTCCGTTTAGGAGCTTGGACCTAAACGGAGAGACCGAGGCCGTAGTGTAGATGGACGTCTTTGAAGATATTAGGCTTCATTCTTTGAGATTGGAAGCAGGGTTTGCTCTCGAAGTCTTCAAAGTCAGTAGAGGAAGGGTTCAGTACACGAGCTAGATGGTTCAAAAGCAATGGATCTTCAGCATCAATGGTCGTCAGAGTTTGTATCAGGTTAAAACGGAGAAGGAGATTGAATCTATTCAAAATTTGAATATGGAAAAGTAGATATGTAAAGAAACATCGAGAAGAGTGCCCGAGAGCGTTTCTCTCTCTACATCATCACCTCTCTATATTTTGTGAATATTTAGTTACCATAAACAGTTTCTAAAAATCAGGAAAACATCAGGCAACAATTATTCGAATTATGTACATCTTCAATAAATCCATAATATTAAAATCAATATCTAACATAACATAAATCTGTAACATTGAAAACAAATCTGCTACAAAGAGAAAAAGTCTGTAACATAGCAGTACTACAATAGTAATTAATTTTAACAATTTCCTTTGTTGCGGACTTTAATAAATCTGTAACACGTAACACAAATCCGTAACATGAAATTCTAGATTTATTCAAAATTAAGGAAACAAAACGGGAAAATCTGCAAAAGTTTGCAACACGTTAATATAAATCTGTGCCACGTCAGCAACATAAGAACATAAATCTGTAACACGGTTAAAAATCTGTAATACTATGATGCTGATATACTAATTTTTCAAAACCTTCTAACGTGTTACAGATTTATAAAACTCTGCAACAAAGACAAAAAAAATCCACAACAAAAGAAAATAACTCCGCGCAGATTTATTAAATCTGTAACAAAGAATGTCATAAATCCATGCGGATTTATTATTCCGAGAAGGTGGCATTTTCGTAAATAAAATTTATTTTTGCTGATGTGGAAATAAAATAGTAATGGCATTCTTGTAATTATTTTTTTCTCAAGTACATGTAGGGTCATTTTAGACCAAAATTTTAGCCTACAAAAATTAGAATCGCAAATGCTATTATATTAATTAACACATGTTTTAGTGCCACCACAGCCATTTTCCCTATTATATTTTGCAAATGTATTTTTGTCTGGGAAGCAGAAATGAATGAGTAAAAATAAATTAACGTGTTATATCACTTTGTTGATCCTTAGCCAAGCAAGATAAAGATAACACTACTCTCTGCTGCTATTATATGTTGATGACATGGTCATGACATGCAATGATCAGATAGTTATTCAGAAACTCCTAAATTGCCTTAACTCTGAGTTCAGAGTGAAAGACATGGGTTCATTGAGCTATTTTTCTAAATTACAAGTTCATTTCAGTTCGACTGGTCTCTTCATAAACCAAGAGAAATATGCAACAAATCATCTAATAGTTGTAGGAATGCTAGATTGTGATAGATTCTAAGTAGTAAACTCTCTAGTATTAATGTATAAACGATGTAACTGAATGTAACAAAAACTACAACGATCTCATTATGATTGAGGAGAGAGACTCATGTCATCTACTCACAATTTCAATTACAAACAGCATACTGTATTCAATAAAAGAAACTACTATTTATACTTCTTTATTAGCTTCTTCACACGTCAGCTATTCTTCCAGCTCATCACTAACGGGTATACTACTTCCTTCTCCTGATTCCATGTTCTTCCTTCCTCTCTTCTTCCTGTAATACACCTTCCAGGACCTATCAATACCCCCGCAATGGCGGACCTATATGAGAGGAAGGGGTTTCATATGACACCCCTTAAATTATAAAAATTAATTATGCAAGCCTAAACAAGTATACAACTTCGGTTCATTTGGTTAGTGTTGCACCACTACACCCCTAAAACCTAGGTTTAAGCCCCACCAACTACAAACTTAATTTTTAAAAATATGTTATGACACCCCTATAAAACTGGGCTGGGTCCGCCACTGTACCCCCGGTACAGAGAATCAGCTTGTCCCCAAGCTTAGCATTTCGAAATTGCAACATAACCTCACTCATCTTCAACCAAGAGTTTTCATGAGCAGGCAGCTGATATGTACATAATTTATAGGTTTTAAGCCTTATAATTTACTTTATTTTTATATATATATTATTCATTTTCATGCATATAATTATAAGATCATGCATTTAGGAATTTTAGTTTTTAGGATTAGAGTTTGTAGACTTTAGCATCTTTTAGAGTGTGTCTTAGTTATTTTCAGGTGCTTTGGGATTCACTTATTACAAGACTTGGTTGACTTTGGGAATCAAGATATGAAGTTGAGTTTGTGTTATCACAACAATATTTCCAAATCATACAAGAAAGCCAATGGAGTTGTCTGTACGTGTGTGTTTGGTCAACTCAGTCAACAAAAGTGTGCTGCGTCAACGCACGAGCATGGAAAGCGGAGACGTCAAGACGGCCCATAAGCCTTTGCCCCCCCCCCCCCCGGACTGGACGACGCAAAGCCCCCCCCCCCCCCCGACGACGAGTTAAGCTGAGGCCGTTCGCGTCACGTCGCGGTTAACGCTGCGGTCGTAGGCGTAACCGCGAGAAGCCCTTACATCGTTGCCGTAATGATTCGCGGTTGGAGTCGCGGTTTGGCTTGCGACCGCGAGAGCTGGACGAACCTGAACCATGGATGCTCGCGGTTGGTGTTACGGTCGTGGACGTGACCGCGAGGGACGAGCACATTCAGTCCGTGGATGCTCGCGGTTGGTGTTGCGGTCGTGGACGTGACCGCGAGGGACGAGCACATTCAGTCTGTGGATGCTCGCGGTTGGTGTCGCGGTCGTGGACGTGACCGCAAGCCAGCTGACTTCGTTGACTCTTCACTTTGACCAGCCATTTGACCCAATGTAACCGGGTCAACACCCGGTTTGTCCCGGGTTGACCCGGTTTGTCACTATTCACTATTTAAGCCTAAAAACCTAATTTTTGGGGATCTCTTAAGCTTTATTTTTGTTCTAAACACTTTGTAAGAGAGGATTGAATCTTTTCTTAATCTAAGTCTTGTTTTGTGTTGATTTCCATTCTCTTTCTTTTAATCTTTTGCTAATCATCATGTTTAACACTATTCTTATGGATTTTGTTGAACTTAGCATGATTAGTGAGTAGTCGCCTTTTGAGCTTTTGGGTTAGGAAGATTTGAGTGATTAGGGGTTGAACCTTGATGTCTAGGGCTTAAATTTGATTGATCCTTTCTCATTAAATGCTCTTATTGCTAGATTAGGCTTAGCTAACCTTGATCTAGAACTTTGGGTTTTTATTGCACACAAGGTGTTCGATGAAATGCTAGCTTTGATTTAATGAGAGCTTTACATTCTTAGCCAATGATGATTGATGTTTAAGGTGTTTAGTGGCTGAAGGACTTGTGATTAATGCATGCTTGCTTGTGATTAGCCAATGGGAATTGATGATTAATGCTTGTTTAGCATAGGGTTAATGACATGAGAGTGTATTAACTTGAATTAGTGTTCCTAAGCTAAAGGATTAGCATTCTAAATGTTGTGTTTGACATCTCGGTTCAATGCTTAGTTACTTAGATCAATTTCCTATGCCCAAGAGCTTGATCTCTAATCATACATTTGAGTTGTCTTGTTTGTCCTTTTTGCTTGCTTATTGAATTTGGTTTCTCTTAGTTTGTTTACTTGTTTGATTGCAATTAGGATATTTAGTATCTCATTTTCATTTAAATTGCTTGGCTAATTTGGTTTGGTGCATTCTTATTGGCTTATCCACTCCCAATTGGTTCGATACCTCTTACTACACGATAAGTAAGAGGAATTGATACCTCAAGGAAGTAAAATTTCTTGTTATCAATTTGGCGCCGTTGCCATTTTGGGAACTTGGATAGATCAATTCGATTTCCTTTCCTATTTAGATCAAGTTTTGGTTACTAACTTTGCTTCTTCATTTCTCTTTGATGTCAGGTGCATGAACTTGCGGAGCCGAGGCCCTACAGATTTGGTTGCGCGAGTTTCAGATATCAAAGCACTCGAACGACAGTTAGCAAGAGAGAGAAGAGCACTAGAAGGAGCTGTTCACTTAGAGAGACTCGGGTTGGAACAGGAAGAAGTAGTTCAGCCTTTGCTTGAGCCTCAAGAGCAGCCAGTTATGGATCTAGAGGGTCAACAGGACCAACAAGGCCATCAGGGCAATCAAGAGCAGCATCATCAGGATGAGGATGCTAGGGATGGACAGGGAAACAGGATACCGATTCATCGTGAGAGACCTTTCAGGGCCATTGGAGATGGCGATACACCAGATACTAATGCTAATCGAAGGGGCATCATTCCACCACCAGTGAACAACAACAATTTTGAAATCAGGGCCATGGTGATGAATATGGTGCAGAACAACCAATTCCATGGACTTGCCTCAGAAGACCCGTTGCAACACTTGGATACCTTTGATAAAATCTGTGCCACAACTAGGCTCAATGGCGTGACTGATGAGGGTCTCAAGATGCGCCTCTTTGTCTTCTCCTTGGCGGACAGAGCCAAAGATTGGGAGAGCACCATTCCACCGGGTTCCATCACTACATGGGCAGACCTCAAGAAGGCTTTCTTGAAGAAATTCTTCTCAACTACGAGAACTGCCCGTTTCCGCAATGAGTTATCCGGGTTTGTGCAAAGAAACAACGAGACCTTCGCTGAAGCTTGGGAAAGGTTCAATAAGCTCACTACTCAATGCCCACACCACGGTTTCACCAAGGATACACTACTCAGTAACCTCTACCGCGGTGTGCTTCCTAGAATGAGGGCAATGCTTGATTCTTGCAGCAATGGACACTTCTTAGGCAAGGGAGTTGATGAGGCTATGGAATTGATTGAAAACCTTGCTACAAGTGATGGGAATTACAATGAGGACTATGAGCGGACTAGTAGAGGATCATCTTCTACGGATGAGAAGTACGAGAAGGAAATCAAGTCTCTAAATGACAAGATAGACAAGATGATCAGCTCTAGTCAGAAGCAAATCAGCTTTGTAGGCAACTACGAAGATTCTCAGCCCGTCCTCTATAGTCTTGAAGGTGATATGACCCAAGAAGAGATTAATTTCATTGCTGGCCAAGGAGGTTTCAACAGGGGTTTCAACCCAAACTACAGGAATCACCCCAACTTCTCTTACAGAAACCCCAATGTTGCCAACCCACAAGATCAGGTTTATGCCCAAGCTCAACCCCAAGGACAAGCTCCACAACAAGGGCAACAAGGCTTTCCACAAACTCAACAACAAAAGCCATTTGTCCCTTACACCAACCAACAAGGGTTTGTCTCTCAGCTTCAACCTCAAGCACAACAGGGTTATGTTCCAAAGCCACAATACCCTCCACCCGGTTTTGGGCAACAACAGCCACAAGCTTCTTCCTCTTCGGGTTTGGATAATGAGTTAAGGGGAATGATGCAACAACTAATCCAAGAACAAGCAAGTGGGGCTTTGGAAGTGAAGAACTTAAAGAATGAGCTGCAACATTTGACTTCTCGCTTGATCAATGTTGAAAACACGAACGCTTCCACTTCTAGACCTACTGGTACATTGCCCGGAAACCCGGAGAAAAACCCGAAAGATTACTGCAATGCAATCTTCTCTACTGTTGATCATGAGAAACCAGACCATGAGAGAGAGGTTGATGAACTTGAAGCAATTCTCTATGGTTATGAAATCCCACATGCAGCACCTATACTTCTCAAGGAAATGAAGGTAACTGTTGTTGACCCGCTTGAGGAGTTGCGTGTCACTGAAACTTCTGCTGAAGATACCATACCTACAGTCCCAAACACACCAAAAGTGCTTCCTAAGCTTGGCAATCCGGGTAAATTTACCATCAGCTGTACTTTGGGAGACTTAGAGATTAAGGACGCATTGTGTGACTCCGGCTCTACTGTGAGCGTGATATCTCTTGACATGGTGGAAAGTCTTGGGATCAAGAGCATGGAAAGATACCCATCTTCTATCACATTTGGAGACTCCTACTCAAAAACTCCAATGGGAATGATCAAGGACTATCCACTGAAGATTGGTGAGTGCATTATCCCAACTGACTTCATTGTCATGAAGATGAAGAAGAGTACCCAACTACCTCTCTTACTTGGTACCTCTTTCCTCCATACCACTGGAGCTTCTATGGACTTCAAAAAGAAACGTGCCGTGCTGAATAATGTTGACAACAAGGTTTACTATCCTTTGAGGAGTACAACTCTCCACACTTGTGGTGTCATCCTATCTCCAAATGAGGATGATGTGTTAGAGGAGACAAGGCTCTTTGCAAATGTAGGGAAGCAAATTTGGCATAAACCCACTCCTTATGGATCATTGACTGAGCACAAGGGACGTGCTCAAATTGAGGAGGTGGGTAGAGCTGGTGAAACTCCTCCTATACCCATAAGGACTGAGTATGTTGGGTTCATATCTTCAATGAAGCTGACCACCAAGGAGGTTAAAGGATCACAGGAGAAGGTTGTGGATATGGTGACAAAGAGGGCTCCAAAAATGGCAAAGGTTGGAAAGGATAAGGCTGTCAACAATCACCCAAAGGCTCAAAAGTTTAAAAAGGAGATCATGGATAGTGAGAGTCTACAATCTTTGTTTGATGAGCATAATGGAAATTCTCTAACCAATGTATTGGATGGAGTTAAGAGAGCTGAAAAAGGACATAAGGACAAGATGGAAGCTCTAATGCCTTTTGAAACTCCATCATCTCTCAACTGTATCAGCTTGCATCCATTGGGTCTAAAGGGTGATTACATTGAGTACAAGGTCAAGTCCAAGGGAAGGTCTAGGCCATTTGCAAGTGCAAAAGCTTCAATCAGTCCAAGGTTTCAAGGTGACTCAGTCAATCTCAGTGAGCTGACTTCTCAGGTCCTGACCATCACTCGAGGGCATGACTCACTCTTCAACCGCCTAAAAAACCGGTTTGAACAGTCGAGCTTAACGACTCTAAACAAAAGCGCACTTGGGAGACATTCCCATGTTTATCCTTGTACATATGATCTTTTGCTTGTTATTTTTGATGTTCTTTCTTTAAGTTGTATCAGGTTTTGGTCAGTAGGTGAAGTTGGGGATCAATCGGAATGAGCCTAGGTCATGGCGAATTAACAAAGAATTGAGCTCTCATCCCATTCCACTCCACTTAAAGCTCCAAGTAACACACTCCAGCCTTGTAAATATTTTACTTTTTCTCTCTTTTTGAGTTTGTTTGTTTTTCCCGGTCTTTCTTCCTTTCTTCTTTCACACCGAGACGGTGTGAAGTAAGTTTGGGGGAGAGACCAGTTGCTAATCGCGTTTGTTTTGATCTTATTTTTCGTTCTCTATTTCGAGTCTCATGCATTTAATTTATGGCATAGAAAAACCAAAAAAATCGAAAAATTTTCAAAAATTTTCACAAAAAGAAGCATGTAGGATCGAGTCTAGTTAGTAGTTTAGGATTCATGCATTGGGGACAATGATGATTTTGCCTTGTAGAGGCTCACCAATTAAGTTGCTCGTTGCTTTAATTGATTTTCAAAACAAAGGAAAACCCATTGCTTGACTTTGAGATTCTGAAATTCCCTATCCTTGTGAAGCTTGCATGAATTAAACTCAATTCATTGATATTGGACTTAATTTGACTTTTGAAATATCTTGCTTAGGGGCTTGAAATGCAATCCCATGATCCTTGCCCGAGTTATGCTTTCCCTTTTACCACTCTTTTGATTAACTCGGACAACCATTGATCTTATGATCATGGCTCTCCTTACCCAAAGACCCTAAACCTTTCCTTGAAGCCAAAATGATTTGTGAGTGAGGCCTGTTCTTTATAGCTTTTGGCATGTGCAAAAACTTGAGAGTATCGGGAACGACAAATGGTCTTTTCTCATTTTAGCTAGCTCTATTTGCCATAAGAGTCTAGCACTAGGATGGGAAACAAGTTTGGGGGAGAGATGAGAGTTGTTTTGGGAATGGAAAGGATCAATGAAAAGAGTTGAATAAGGTTCTAAAGAAAAAGGAAGTTACTAGGAAATCAAGTAAGAAGAGAGCTTTGTGCAAAAAGAAAGAAAAAGAAGTAAGGCCCCTAGATTGAAGCAAAAAGAAAAGAAAGAAAAATCAAGTGTTAAGAGGGGTTAGTTATGAAAGAGTTTGCTCAAGTTTGAAAAAGAGAAAGATCAATTAAGTGTTTCCTAGTGACAAAGAAAAGAAAGAAAAAAAAAAGGGGCTAAATGGGTGAGTGTTATGGTAAATGGTTTGGGGGTTTGGTGAATGTTATCTTTCATTATGGGGATGTTTAGAAAGAATCTTCTAGGGATTGGGTAGAACAATGAGGAAAGAACTTTGTATGCATGAATTGTTCCCTTTCTTAGATAGATTTTGTGTAATGCCAATTGCTCCTATTCTCGAGAGTTAACCACCCCAAAAGAAACTCTACTTAGCCACCTCAAATAGCCTTTCTTGAACTTTGCCAATTGGGATTGATTGATTGCCCCTTTGTGAGATCGCACTAAACTTCTAAATGAATGTAAGGAGTTGAGTTGATGATTGCTTGTGTTCTATAGGATCTCGGGAGTTGGAGTAGGGATTGAGGGAACGGTAATGTGGAAGTACATGGATAGTTAATGATTAGAGCAACTTGTAACTTCTTTGAAAGATCTTGTATCTTGTTGTGAGTTTTGTGGTTTTGAGTTCCCATTTTCAAACCTTTCTCCCAACTTGCCTTAATGATCTTATGCTTGCTTGTGGACAAGCAAGGTTTAAGTTTGGGGGAATTGATATGTACATAATTTATAGGTTTTAAGCCTTATAATTTACTTTATTTTCATATATATATATTATTCATTTTCATGCATATAATTATAAGATCATGCATTTAGGAATTTTAGTTTTTAGGATTAGAGTTTGTAGACTTTAGCATCTTTTGGAGTGTGTCTTAGTTATTTTCAGGTGCTTTGGGATTCACTTATTACAAGACTTGGTTGACTTTGGGAATCAAGATATGAAGTTGAGTTTGTGTTATCACAACAATATTTCCAAATCATACAAGAGAGCCAATGGAGTTGTCTGTACGTGTGTGTTTGGTCAACTCAGTCAACAAAAGTGTGCTGCGTCAACGCACGAGCATGGAAAGCGGAGACGTCAAGACGGCCCATAAGCCTTTGCCCCCCCCCCCCCGGACTGGACGACGCAAAGCCCCCCCCCCCCCCCCGACGACGAGTTAAGCTGAGGCCGTTCGCGTCACGTCGCGGTTAACGCTGCGGTCGTAGGCGTAACCGCGAGAAGCCCTTACATCGTTGCCGTAATGATTCGCGGTTGGAGTCGCGGTTTGGCTTGCGACCGCGAGAGCTGGACGAACCTGAACCATGGATGCTCGCGGTTGGTGTTACAGTCGTGGACGTGACCGCGAGGGACGAGCACATTCAGTCCGTGGATGCTCGCGGTTGGTGTTGCGGTCGTGGACGTGACCGCGAGGGACGAGCACATTCAGTCCGTGGATGCTCGCGGTTGGTGTCGCGGTCGTGGACGTGACCGCAAGCCAGCTGACTTCGTTGACTCTTCACTTTGACCAGCCATTTGACCCAATGTAACCGGGTCAACACCCGGTTTGTCCCGGGTTGACCTGGTTCGTCACTATTCACTATTTAAGCCTAAAAACCTAATTTTTGGGGATCTCTTAAGCTTTATTTTTGTTCTAAACACTTTGTAAGAGAGGATTGAATCTTTTCTTAATCTAAGTCTTGTTTTGTGTTGATTTCCATTCTCTTTCTTTTAATCTTTTGCTAATCATCATGTTTAACACTATTCTTATGGATTTTGTTGAACTTAGCATGATTAGTGAGTAGTCGCCTTTTGAGCTTTTGGGTTAGGAAGATTTGAGTGATTAGGGGTTGAACCTTGATGTCTAGGGCTTAAATTTGATTGATCCTTTCTCATTAAATGCTCTTATTGCTAGATTAGGCTTAGCTAACCTTGATCTAGAACTTTGGGTTTTTATTGCACACAAGGTGTTCGATGAAATGCTAGCTTTGATTTAATGAGAGCTTTACATTCTTAGCCAATGATGATTGATGTTTAAGGTGTTTAGTGGCTGAAGGACTTGTGATTAATGCATGCTTGCTTGTGATTAGCCAATGGGAATTGATGATTAATGCTTGTTTAGCATAGGGTTAATGACATGAGAGTGTATTAACTTGAATTAGTGTTCCTAAGCTAAAGGATTAGCATTCTAAATGTTGTGTTTGACATCTCGGTTCAATGCTTAGTTACTTAGATCAATTTCCTATGCCCAAGAGCTTGATCTCTAATCATACATTTGAGTTGTCTTGTTTGTCCTTTTTGCTTGCTTATTGAATTTGGTTTCTCTTAGTTTGTTTACTTGTTTGATTGCAATTAGGATATTTAGTATCTCATTTTCATTTAAATTGCTTGGCTAATTTGGTTTGGTGCATTCTTATTGGCTTATCCACTCCCAATTGGTTCGATACCTCTTACTACACGATAAGTAAGAGGAATTGATACCTCAAGGAAGTAAAATTTCTTGTTATCAGCAGCCCACGCCATTGTATGAGAATCTCCAAGTTCCCGACAGAATCATAGCGAGACTCTACTATTGTCTCTGGTTCAATTACCACCTCATCATCTTTAGAAAGAACTGCCGGTAAAGGGCTGATCACATGATGTTTCCCCAAAACTGGTTTCAGTTGTGAAACATGAAACACATTATGGATCCTGGAGTCAATTGGTAACTTTAACCAATAAGCTGCAGTACCAACTCTTTCCAGAACTTCATAAGGCCCATAGTAACGATCAGCCAGTTTATGACACAATCTCCCCTTCTGCCTATAAGGTCTGAGCTTCAAAAATACTACATCTCCCACTTGAAACTGTAGGTCACAACGATGCTTATCAGCATTGTTCTTCATGATTAGTTGAGATTTTAACAAATGCGCTTTAATATCAGTAAGGATCACATCTCGTTTCTTCAACTGCTCCTCAATCTCCCCATTACTGGTCAACCCATTTTCAAAGTGTAACACGGCAGGAGGTTCTCCCCCATAAACCACCCTAAATGGAGAGGTGTTGATCGCAGTATGGATGCTCGTATTGTATGAAAACTCAGCCCACGACAAGAACTTAGACCACTTCCTAGGATGATTTGATGTATAACATCGGAGATAAGCTTCTAAACCCTGATTTACTACTTCAATCTGACCGTCAGATTGAGGGTGATACGCAGTACTAAACCTCAACTTCGTCCCTGTTACAAGAAAACAATTCTTCCAAAATGAACTAAGAAATATCTGATCCCTGTCGGAGACAATGGTTCGTGGAAAGCCATGCAGCTTCACAACCTCTTTTGCAAATACATTCGCAACATCAGCTGCAGTGAAAGGATGTCTTAGTCCAAAGAAATGAGCATATTTTCTCAAACGGTCAACCACTACAAAGATGGCATTAACTCCTCTTGAAAGGCGAAGCCCTTCTATGAAATCCATAGCAATGTCGTCCCATATTCGTTCAGGAATAGGCAATGGCTGCAACAGCCCAGCTGGACACAATGTAGAATACTTATGTGTCTGGCAAACCATGCATTCTGAAACAAATTTCTGAATGTCGACATTCATTTTAGACCAATAGAACGTGGCATGTATACGTTTCTTCGTCTTGAGAACCCCCATATGACCGCCCATCATGCCTTCATGGTACTCAGTCATAACTAGAGGAATCACAGACGAGTGCGAGGTATAACCAAACGCTGTTTGTAGAACAATCTCCCATTCACAACAGTGTATCCAGGTTTGGTTATTTGATTCGCTACCACCTTGTTCTTAAACGTCTGCAAGTCTGTATCCTTCTAAATCTCTTTGTACAGATCATGAAGATGCAACGGAGTAGGCATGGTTAATGCCAACAAGGTGGTATCAATACTACTCGGTGGAGTCTGGTCCTTCCTCGACAACCCATCAGCTGTAGTGTTGTCTACTCCAGGTTTGTACATGATTTCAAAGTCATAACCAAGAAGTTTAATAAGCCATATCTGATAGTCTAGAGACACCTCTCTCTGTTCTAGGATAAACTTTAAACTCTTTTGGTCTGTTCTGACTAAGAAATGTCTGCCCATTAGATACTGCTTCCATTTGACAATTGCCATCACGATAGCCATGAGTTCTCGCTCATACACATGTTTTAGTTGTTCCTTTGTAGTTATACCATGGCTGAAGTAAGCAATGGGGCGTCCATTCTGCATTAGGACTGCTCATAACCCGTAACCGGAAGCATCAAATTCAACTACGAAAGTCTCTGTAAAATAAGGCAGTGTCAACACTGGAGCTGGCACCATCGCTTTCTTCAGTATTTCAAAAGCAGATTGAGCTCTTGGACTCCAGTAAAATAAGTCTTTCTTCAACATCTCAGTCAAGGGTCTGGCTATTTTACCATAGTTCCTTACAAACCTTCGATAATACCCAGTGAGGCCCAAAAACCCTCTTAACTCTTTCACAGTTTTGGGAAATGGCCATTCTTGCACAGCTTTTGTTTTATTTGGATCAGTGGCTACACCATCCACTGTTATGATGTGACCCAAATACTCCACTTGACTCTGGCCAAAAGAACATTCTTTATGTTGGCATAAAGCTGATGTTTACATAATACGTCGAGAACCATCTGTAAATGTCGAGCGTGCTCTTCAATGCTGGAACTGTATATTAATATGTCATCGAAGAATACCAGAACAAAACGCCGCAAGAAGGGTCTAAAAATGTCATTCATCAATGCTTGAAAGGTGGCCGGAGCATTCATCAACCCAAATGGCATCACCATGAATTCATAATGGCCAACATGAGTGCGAAAAGCTGTTTTTGCAATGTCATGTTCCTGCATTCTGATTTGGTAATAACCAGAACGTAGATCCAACTTAGAGAAGACAACTGCACCATGCAATTCATCCAACATTTGATCTATAAGCGGTATCAGAAATTTATCAGGTGTTGTGGCTCTGTCCAAGGCCCTGTAATCAACACAGAAACGAAAGCTCTTGTCTTTTTTCTTGACCAAGAGTACATGGCTTGAGAAGGGACTTCTACTCGGACGTATAATACCAGAAGCCAACATCTCCTTAACCATCTTCTCCATAACTTCTTTTTGAGTATATGGATACCTGTATGGCCTGATACTAATCGGTCCACACCCTGGAAGTAGTGTGACTGCGTGTTCATATCCTCTCACAGGCGGTAACCCACTGGATTCTGCAAAAATACTCCCATTTTTATCCAACACATCTTGAATCACCTGTTGCCCTGTCACTGGGTTGTCTTGGTGATTTTCTGCATTGCAAAATGTTCTGATTGCAGACAGTTTTGTTTTCACCTGAAAATTCTGCAGCTGCTTGAATAATTTTGTACTCTTGTGGAGGCTCGGATCTCCTTTGATAGTTACCCACTTGTTTCTATGTAAGAATGAGATTTCTTGAGCCTCCCAATCAACAAAACATTTCTCCAACGTTCTCAACCAATGCACACCCAAAATCACATCTGCTGTACCCAACTCCAGAGCAATAAAGTCAGATGTAAAACCCAATTCATGTATGCCAAACTCCACGTCCCTATATACACCCAATCCTTTTACTGAAACTCATGTTCCCAGTATAACCTCCAAATTGGCAGTAGTGGATGGCTTTAATCGAAGTATGTGCATCACACTTGGAACTATGAAATTATGTGTAACTCCACTGTCCAAGAGTATCACAACTTCAAGTTTGCCCATTGTGCCCCAGACCTTAGTTGTCGTAGGAGAAGGCAACCCCATAAATGATTTGAATGATAATCCCTTGAATTCATTAGGTTGTTGTTCTTCTTCCTATTCACCCAATTCAATCATCTCTACCATGTTTTCATCCAAAACCTCCATACTCCACCCATTTACCACTGTCATCACTTGTAATGCTGCATTAATAAACACAAAACCACTTGTCTTTGCACTTGAAACAAATACCTTCTTTACGCATTTTATCCAATTCAGCGTCAGTGAAATACTGTCTTGGTCGTAATTGTGGTTTCTGATGCTTTGATGTCTCGGTCGTGGTATCATTCGACTGTCTGTTGTGCCAAGGCTTATTTGAGATCTTAATGTTCCTTCGAGAGTTGTAATTGGAACTCGAGTAAAGTGGTTTTGGCTTGTATTGGTCCTGTTTATCTTCTCCCATCACTTTACAAAAGATTGTAGCCTGCATTTTCATTACTGCAGTCTTGTGATTAGTCAAGCCTTTTGGTTCCTTCATTCTGATAACTTCTTTCATTTCAGGCTTCAATCCATTATGGAAGACCTTCACCAAATTCTTCTCATCCACACCCGACACCTGCAACACCAATGCCTCAAACTCATTCACATACTCTGCAATATCACATGTTTGTTGAATACAAAACAAACGAGAAGCTGGCTCCTATTCTATCGATCCAGCAAACCGTTCAAGCAACCTGTCTGTAAACTGATTCCAACTGACGAATGGATCATTAAGCATTTCACCGTTGAACCAGTTAAGAACAGCTCCTTCCAAACTCATCGATACCAAATCCAGTCAAAAGTTAAACGTCCAGAGAATACCGGTAATTCCACTTTTTTAACATACTTTCCCTAGTCGCCATTACCGATCCAATTCACCGATAACCTAGCTCATGATTGTGTTGTTACGGAAAGGGATTTGTAGGTGATACCTGAGGTCCGGACGTTGACGCGGTTCCTTTACCTTTCACCTGACTCGAGACCGAGTTCGCTTCGATGCGAGCAAGCGTGCTGTTAATCATCAACATCTGACGCTCCAATGTTCCTATCCGATGGTTAATTTCCGTGTTCGAATTCGTATTGTCTTCTCCAGAGCTCCCATTCTCTCGGATGATTCTCGATTCGCCTTCACCAACTTATCGCAGCCGATACGTATAAAATCGAGATCCTCATTCACTCGTGCAAATGATTCCTCCGATTGAGTCGATTTCTGAAACAAATCTGCCATCGTCGTAGCTCACAATCTGAAATTGTGTCGATCGAAACTCTCTCACCACACCAATTTGATATATTCTAAGTAGTAAACTCTCTTATATTGATGTATAAACGATATAACTGAATGTAACAAACTACAACGATCTCATTACGATTGAGGAGAGAGACTCATGTCGTCTATTCACAATATCAATTACATACTGTATTCAATAAAAGAAACTACTATTTATACTTTTGTATTAGCTGCTTCACACGTCAGCTATTCTTCCAGCTCATGGTCAACTAAGAGAGATCCTAGGGTCTCAAGATCTTCAACAAAAGCAGAGTACAAAGTGTTATCTGATACTGCTGATGTAACTCTCATGGATATTAGTGATGTTCTTTTCATGAATGCAGGCGGTTGTGTCCAAAAAAAAGTACAATGGGCCTAACTATTAAAAACAACAAAAAACCCATTTACTTGTTTGGCCAAACCCTAATCTACTTCTCGCCGTCTTCATAAATGCTTCGTCTCTGTCAAAATTTGATCTGGAAAATTGAATCAATAAAAATGTGTTGCCTTTCCAATGATTAAAATCAAGACGCTGCGGCTCAATAAATGATTAAATCATGATTAAATCAGACGTTGGATTAATCAGCGGCAGCAATAACTATCATATTGGCCGTTGCGTCTCTGATTTGCAATGAGACTGTTTGAGTTTTGAATTTTATGTTGGCTACTCCAAAAAGTATGTAGACTATAATTTAGACGCACCGGCTGCGGTCTGCGTTCATGAAAAGAACATCACCATTGACTCTTCTTGGAGAAATAGGTCTTGATCAACATAAACCTGCAAAAGTCTACTGTGACAACTTATCTATTGTACATCTTACAGCCAATCCAATCCTCCACAACAAGTCTAAACACTTCGCCACATACTATCACTACGCTTGTGAAAAGGTTGCTAATGGGTCTCTGATTATGTATCATGTTCCAGTGGCATTACAGTTAGCATATATCTTCACAAAGTCTCTGCAACAAGACTCTTTCTTTGTGTTTCGCTCGTCTCAAACTCGGTGTTGAGGATAATTACCACAAGTTTGCAGGGGGGTCTTAACAAGAATATCTCAAACTCAAATTCAGAAGCCCAACGGAAATCAGTCTTAAACCATCTCAATAGTTCAAGCCAAGATAGCCCAACTCTCGATCAAAACCTCTAAAACCTGCAACGGTGTCTTTCACCAAAAGCAGAGATGTTCATCTTCATCCTAATCTGAATTTTCGTACGGCGAAGCACAAGCTCCTCTCTCTTCTCTTATGCATAATTTCTAGATATTTCTTTTTTATATATAAATAAAACGCTGTATATTAATTTAAGCATCAATAATAGTCAGCTTGAATCATCTTCTTCAAAGTTCTCCTTTTATCTATTTCTCTTTGCTTTCAAACCGAACAAGATAAGAGAATGTAGAAAGCAAGTTAATTAGACTGCAAAAAACTGTAAACATAATTATCTAATTCTTCAAAAAAAAATCCTGTAAATATAATTATTTAATTTTAAACTATTAAATTCGAATTTAATTATTTAAATACCATTAAATAAACCTAAATAAACTCAAAACTAATTTTAAAATACCAGAAAATACCAAAATATACAATACAAATTTTAAATGAATCTTTTATGCTTTTCTTATGATTTATTAATCATCTTCGGATTAATACATGTAATTAAATTTAATACAAGTGTAAAGTACTAAATTATCAAAATAAAAATAATATATTAAAAAATTGAAAAATAAAAATCAGAACTATAAACAAGAGCATAAATAGTTAATAAATAATTAAAGAGATAATCGATTATTAAAATAGAGAAAAATGTTAAAAATAGAGGAAACTAAGAAGCAAAATAAACAAATCTACAAATTTTAGAAACACAAAAGTGGAATCAATCGTAAACTGTAAAATTATTGTAGTATATTATGATTTATATGAATCAAAAGATGCTGTAAAACCTATGAATATTTATAAAATGATGTATGTAGAAAGATGATCAAGAAATTTTTTTTTTGTCAATAACAAAATAAAGATTCATAAAAACCACAAAATATTGATAATTAAAATAAACATATAAACATACTATATATAGCACAAACTAAAACATAACATATACTATATATAAAACAATCTAAAACAAACATATGTGTTCGAGCATCGCCTCTCATGTAAATTATCAATACTATTAAAAAATTAGAGTCATTAGGAAACTAACCTTTGGGGCATGTGTTATTTACAATTTGTGTCACTAGAGATTTAAGAGTGTTTTTAATATTCATTAAGAGTAATTAAAGAATATAACAATTTATCTACTATCTATGTTTCCAAACAAGACAATTACTAAACATGTATCCAAACAAGCTAAATATAATGGGTTTCACTTTTCTAATTAATTAAAAATATAAACATCAAACTATTAAATCAATTGATAAATATGGCTAAATAATTTAAACATCAACTATTTGTATATATAAGATAATATTCTTTAATTATGATTATATTCAAAATTCAAATATAATATATTTTAATATCTTCTTTATTTTTTTATTTCAAATATAAATATTTCTGTTTATATTATAATAAAATTTTAAAATTATATTAAATTAATTTATTTCGTAAGAATTTGTTTTTACTATTGCATTTTTAGCGGGTTATTACATCATATTGCAAAATATTTAAACTATTATAAGAGCGGATTAAAAAATAAATTAGCCAATTTTGAATTCTAAAAATGAACTTTGCACGAGTTTAAAACAAAATAAAAACTTATAATGCAAAATCGCTATTTCAATATCTTTATCTTTACGATATACCTCCTCTCAAATAACACACAATTCTTTTTTAAAACCTAAATTATTAATTTATTTTTATAATGCGGATTAAACATTTATAAACAAAATTAGATTGCATAATTAAAAAATTTAATTACTAATAATAAAATAAATATAATTTAAATTTATAAAGAAAAATAAACCCGCGCTTTTTAAGCGCGGATCAAAATCTAGTTATAGTTATAAAAAAACAATCTATATTATAATAGGACCCTTCTCTTCCAATGAAGTATCCATCTGTCCATTACTTATTTTGTGGATGGGTTTTAATAAATACATAAAATCTTTCGATTGAACTAATTGAGACTTCCAGTTCTGACTTGTTAAAATAAGTTGGCATAATTCACACGAAGGCCTAATATTAAAATTAAGCCCAAAAAGTATTAATAAGTGTTAAATTAACTCAAAAGAAAAAATATTATTTTTACAACTGATTTGTTAGAGACCTTTTAATCTAAGAAAGATGGACTTTACAAAAAAAATTGATTATCTAGTTGCTAGCCATGCCCCATAGCTCCTTCGCACTTTGACCCTCCCAAAGCTACCATGGATGACAGCCTATTTCGGATCATTTTATCCAATTGGCGACAGAGAAATGAAGATGGGTGAGGGGTCTCCCCTTTTTCTCCATTTAGCATATGATGTTGCTTGTAGAACATAGCGGCAAAGGAACAAGTGACTCTTGTCTTGAGATGTACCACTTACAACTCCAATGATAGCCATCCACCGGTTTGAGTATTTCACACCAAACAGATTTCGAGCCAAATTTTCCCAGACTTCCTCAGAGTACTTACATTGGAATAGGAGATGGTCTTGTGTTTCAGTTGTGAGGTCGCAGAGGAAACACTTCGGTCTATTTGAGCATTCCATTTAAGCATTCTATCTCCCGTGCTGAGACGATTCTGCATAGCAATCCATGAAAATACAGAAAATTTTGGTGTTGCAAAGGAGAACCAGACCCCTTTACTCCACTGCATTTGTGGGTGTGTTTCGCGAGTCACCATCCAAGTCTCTTTCGAGCTGAAACAGTTTTTGAAATCACCCCCCCTCTGCCTTTCCAAAGTCTGATATCAGTACCAGCCGTGAGTCCTCTATCTCTGATTTTCTGAATTTTGTGCTCAATGATATTAAGAGAATCCGAGCGGTGTCTTCGTCTTCTCCAACGAGAATTTATGTCTGTTTCTTCTCAAATAATCGACCCAAAGGTGACCACGAGTCGAACCAGAAAGAAGTGTCTGAGCCACTCACAATATTAACTCGCGTGAGTGTCGAAGCAAGAGGCCTATACTTTAGCAATTTCTTCCACATCCAAGAGCCAAGCACACTTCTCTCCTCTTTCTTCTTCCCATGCATCTCATCAGTCACCACCACCTCATTGATATGGCCAGACACCATAACATCTACATAATTAATTCGCCAAGTTCATTTGATTTCCTTCCATTGTACCTATTATTACGTGCATCTGGGTCGATCTCACTCAATTTACTCTACCTTTCCACATCCAACCGTTTCAGCTAAGTCTCCATTTTGTCTTATAAATACTACAGACAGCAGAAGCATCCTCGCCGCCTCCACACATCCTCATTCTCCAGCTCACCAGCCTATTAATTAGCCCCTTCGCCTCTTGCTTTTCTATCATGGCTCAAGTTGATTTTGTCGCCATACGGTACGTCACTTTCCACGATCTCCACCTCGGACTGTGAACCATGACACTATGGAAAGGCAAACTTTGTTGATCACATTATAAGCAGATGCCCGCTATCTTCACAATTGCTAAGTTGTGACCATGACTGTGATCTTATGTACCCATTTCATTTATTATAGCTATTAAAACAATGTTGGTGTTTTGAGGTTTGTAATTAGTGTTGATATGGGAGAAGAACGAAACCAAAAAACATATATGAAACAACAAAGGCTTTGGACTGGGAGAGAAATAGCAATAGGCTATACAAAAGCTTGGAACCAAACACAAAGTACCGGCTTGTGTCAATGGTAAAATCAGAAAACAAGGTCACAAATGTTTGTCCTATTGCTTTTCTATATTTCTCGGTTACAGTCTCAAAATATGTAAAGGTTGGTTGTGGAGAAGAAGAAGAAGAATACATCTGCCTAGCTTATAAAAAGAACCGGTGGGTCAGTTTCAGACATGAAGCTTTAGCAAAAAAAAGGTAAAACAACACATTTGAATTTGTCACTTGAATTGAATGTTATTGGTGGAAATGTTGTCACGGTTTACCAGGCGCATAACTTAATTCAAGCAGGAGTTGATTAGTTGTTCAAGTAATCACTTCTCCTCACATTTTTTATTTACTAAATCCAAAGCAAATTGTGTAATACAGTTTTCTATCTCTCTATAGTCCAATTATATCATTAACTATTGTTTCTTGCTCAGGATCACGTATGAATAACATATGTTTCACCACCAGATTGTCCACTACGGCTGCTGCCTATTCCAATGTCTTCACCAATGCTCGGATTCACTATCACATCAACAACCTTCTGTTTGGCATATCCCCAACAGCATTCTTTCAGGTGATAATTGAATCTCCAGGATCGATTCATCTTTGATAATTTGGTCAACGTAGTGGTGTTGTTGCAATATATTTCAAAATGATTGATCCAGGTGAATATCTGCGCTGCAGACAAGTTATATTCACTTGCTGGAGATTGGGCTGATCTTGGTCCTGACTTTACTCTTTGATGTTTGTTGTGTGATAAGTTGATGAGACTAAGAACACAAAGTGTTTAGGAAGAATTATATTATACTCTTATAAGAACTAGGTTTTTCATCCGCGCGTACATATTAATAATTTTACTTATTATATTTTTTTAAAAATTAATTTAAATTCAGTGTTAATAAAATTGTAATTTTACTATTGTTTTTTGATATTATATTTCTTTAAATTAGTTTAAATTCAATATTAATAAAGTTTGTATTTTGTTTTTTTTCAGTTTTAATATTTATATTATAAAATAATATTTCTATTCATAATAGCATATCCGGTTAGCAAATATGAATATGTGGATAACACTGAATTATTTTGTTAAAATGTATAAGTAGTTGTGTTAACTAAATATTAAATAGATGATATATTAATAAATTTGTAAATACATTTTGATCAATGATAAATAGTTCAAAACACATAAGTAAACCTCTTTTGATGTTTCGTGCCTCCTAGAAGTGAATAACTCAAACCAAAACTTTTTTCTTGTTAAAACCTGAGCTCGTTCAAAAACAAAGAAGCAAGTGGTTAGTTAGAAAAAGAAGTGATCATTGTTTTATCAAGTTATTTTTGCCTTTCAAAAAATATTTTTAATTTAGAAATTTATGTAAACTATTGGAATTTGAGTTGTATATTTATAATCAATTGCTAAACTTTTAAAAAACAAAATTTCTAATTCTAAGAAAGAAACTAATTTCCTTTTTATAATAGTTGGAAATTATGTTAATCAAAGAAAATGTAAATCATGTATGTAATATTTAATTATAGTTTTTGAATTTTATAATTTCCTTTTTTGAATATAAGTAAGTACATTTTTAAATTAAATAATACTTATTTGACATTTTGTTCTTTTTTATGACAAGTTATGTTCCATTTCTATGTTAGTTTTCCTATTTATAAAATTGTGTTTCTTATTACATTATGTTTTTACGACAATTTATGATTTTTTTTATTTAATACTTATTTGACATTTTGTTCTTCTATGACAATTTATGTAATTAAATAATACTTATTTGACATTTTGTTCTTTTTATGACAATTTATGTATGTTTCTTATTTCCATTTTATGTTAGTTTTCCTATTTATAAAATTGTGTTTCTTATTACATTATGTTTTTATGACAATTTATGATATTTTTTTATTTAATACTTATTTGACATTTTGTTCTTCTATGACAAATTATGTATGCTTTTTTATTCCCATTTTTATTTTTATGTTAGTTTTCCTATTTATAAAATTGTGTTTCTTATTACATTATGTTTTATGACAATTTATGGATATTTTCTATTTCTATTTCTATGTAAGTTTTACTATTTATAAAATTTAAATTTGTAAATTATCTCAGTTTTGAATGATGAAATGGACCAATAATGTTGAGTTTTTTAAATCCTACGTGTAGTAATATAAAATTTGTAAATTTTCTCAATTAAATAAGTACTTACATGGCGTTATATTTTTATTTATATGTTAGTTTTATTATAGTAATTTAAAATTCGTAAATTTTATTAATTTAGGGAAAATAAGTACTTACATGGCGTTCGATTTCCATTTCTTTGTTAGTTTTATTATAGTAATTTAAAATTTGTAAATTATCTAAATTTCAATGATGAAGTGGACCAATCATATTGAGTTTTTTAAATCCTACGTGGACGCTCTCAGATGCCTATAACTTCAACTTTTATATTATATACTAGGTCTTTCATCTGCGCTACGCGCGGAGACATAATAATCTTATTCATTATATTTTTCTAAATTAGTTTAAATTCAATATCAATAAAATTTATAAATTTATTATTGTTTATTTGATATTACTATTTATATTATAAAAGAATATTTTTATGTTGACAAATAAGAAAACTTTTTAGCAACAAAATAATTTGTTGGTATTAACTTTTACTAAAACAATTGCAAATACTTTTTTGATCAATGAGAAGGAGTTCAAGACCCATAAGTAAAAAAAATTTCTCGATGTTTCGTGCTTCCTAAAAGTGAAGAACTATAACTAAAACTCCTTTCTTGTTAAAATCTTTATGAACCTCGTTCAAAAACAAAGAAGCAAATGGTTGGTTAGAAAAAGAATTGATCATTGCTTTATCAAGTTATCTTTGCCTCTCAAAAATATTTTTGATTTAGAAATTTGTGTTGCTTATTTATAATCAACAACTAAACTTTTTAAATATAAAACTTCTAATTCTAAGGAAGAAATTTTTTTCCTTTTTATAAAAGTTAGAAATTATGTTAATCAAGAAAAATGTAAATCGTGTACGTAATATTTAATTATATTTTTCAAATTTTATAATTTTTTTGTTTGAACATCAATATGTACATTATTAAATTAAATAATACTTTTTGACATTTTGTTCTTATGACAATTTATGTATGTTTCTTATTTCCATTTATATGTTAGTTTTCCTATTTATAAAATTGTGTTTCTTATTTCCATTTCTATGTTAGTTTTCCTACAATTTATGTAAGTTTCTTATTTTCATTTCTATGTTAGTTTTCCTATTTATAAAATTGTATTTCTTATTTCTATTTCTATGTTAGTTTTCCTATTTATAAAATTTTGTTTATTCGACATTATGTTTTTTATGACAATTTGTGGATAATTTTTTTAAGACAATGATGAAGTGGACCAATAATATTGAGTTTTCTAAATCATTTTTTTTTAAATTTGTAAATTTTCTTAATTTTGAATGATGAATTGAAAATTTAAATTTGTAAATTTTCTTAATTTTGAATGATGATGCAGAAATTTAAATTTGTAAACTTTCTCAATTTTGAATGATGAAGTGGACCAATAATATTGAGTTTTTAAAATTCTATGTGGACGCTTTCAAACGCCTATAGCTTCAACTTTTATATTATATATGATATATGATGATATATGATGATAAAGCACAATGTGAATAGACCTATATAGTAGTAGAAGTAACATAATTTCCTAAACTAATAAGAAATATAATATATTAGAGATAATGATAAATTTCCTATTTTCAGATATTCGTTTCTATCTTTCCAGATCCATCTTGATTCTTCTGGATCTTTCTTGATATGGTCAATCTTCTCCAAATCTTCTAATACCCTCCCGCAAGCTCATACGTGGTAACACATATGAGATTGGACAAATCGTCAAAATAGCGGCAATATACCTTGCCGTCAGGTCATCATATCGACGTTTATATTTGGTCGTATAGTTCTTCAGCGACGTTTATACCCGGTCGTAGGGTTCTTCAATGACATTTATACCCGGTCTTAGGGTCAAATCGGCTGTAGCACCAAGCCGTCAGGTCAAATTGACGTTTATACCCGATCGTAGGGTTCTTTAAGTAATAAAGGACAAAATTCGCGATTGCGATGTCCAGAAGTAATTCGCGATTGCGAAGTGGAAAAAACAAACAACTCAGGACGGTGAGAAATTGAATCAGAAAAGATGTTACTCACGAAGAAGATGAGAAGAACATCAAAGTAGTCGTCAATAATCTTAAACCGATCATATTCATCCTCTTCTTCAAGTCTCGTATCAAAGGGGGGAAAAGAACGCGTAAAAGTAGACGTACTATCACAATTATAAGAGCTCATGCATCTTCATAATTAGATAGGTAAGAGACATGCATCTCCACAGCCATAAAGATACGTGACTATTCTCTCCTTTTTTTCAATGAAAGTCGTGCACAAACATGCGCACCACAAACAGTTTGATGGATGTCAAAGTTGCAGCAACCTTTTTTTAAAGAAAGAAGGCATAAATAGATACAGAAGCATTAGTTTTGATCTCTAAGGATCGTCCGCTCTGATACCATGATAAGTTGATGAGAATAAGAACACAAAGTGTTTAGGAAGAATTTTGACTGTCCCATTCCCATCTCCTAATATTGTGGAACTAGAAAATCGGGCCTATACTGGGAAATCGTGTTCGCATGGTTGACAGGTAAAGAGAGAGGTAAGACAAATTTGACTGTCAATGAAAAATTTTGCTCTGTGTGTACATGTCCCATTCCCATCTGTTTCGGCATTGCAATTCCTTTTAGATTATCTACGGAAGATCATAGTGCAAGGTCGCTCATCCAAATCAACAAAAGTTGGGGACATTATGACTGAAGAGATATGGAATCAGTGATGATAATATGTACCATTATAAGATTTTGTTGCTTTTGGGGGATTATGCCTGGAAATGTGAATTGGTAATTGCAGAATAATCTTATCACTGTGACACCAGAGACCAAGGTCTTGCGGGCTATGCAGCTGATGATGATAGGTAAAGAGAAAACTTGCATATATTTTCTCAATTAAAGATGCAGATTTTTGGGTTTAAAACCCACTGAGGCAAGTAACAAAAAAAAAACTCGGTTTGTGACCGTTCTTCCATGTACAGATAACATGATCATGCACATTCCAGTGATCAAAGACAAGGAGGGTATGATTGGAATGGTGTCCATAGGAGATGTGGTCCATGCAGTGGTGACTGAGTATCGAGAGAAGTTTAACCGCCTAAATGCGTTTTATTCAGGGAGGTTACTAGACGATTGGTAACAAAAGAGTTGTCTTTCGTCCAGTGTTTGATGAATCTTGAAAAGCTTTCAGATCAGTGTATATATGGAGTCTTTGTTGTTGTCTGATGTTTTTACCTGTTGTTTAATTGGTTAACTTGTCGAGACTAAGTTCTTGTGCTATTCTCTGCAAGAGAATAAAACCAAAAACTCCATCTCTTTATGGAATATTATGATGTTTGTTTTCGCTAGAAATCCGTGTCAGCTGTCAAGAAATAATTAGATTCTAACTTGCGCTAATATGCGAGTTAATATAATTAACTAACCTTTTTTTTTGCAATTTCTTTTCAGTAAACATCATTTTTTGGGGTTTTTTTTTTTTTTTTTTTTTTTTAAAGAGAAACATCAGCAACCCAACATTAAACTTTTAGATTACAAAAAAAAAAACATGTCATTACCATGAGCGCAAAGACCTAATCTATATATAAGCAAACACCAACAGTTTACATCTCTTTCCAAACATTCATACCCTAAAGGATCATTTCCCAGTACTGAGTCATCATATTCTTCTCCCCTAACAACATTATAAAAAGAGAAACCGCGAAAACATAAAAGAAAAAGAAGGGCATAGAGACCGGGAGGAGTTTCCGTTTCCGTCAGCTTAGTAGAGCAACATGGGGCCGATAATCTCTCTACGTAACCTTCTCATTATTTAAAGCTTTAGGTACACTTGAAGCCATGACAAACCGAGAGGATGATGATGAGAATCAAGGCAATGATGATACCGAGGACTATGAGCTTAATCTTCATGTTCTCAAACCACATTTTCCTTCTTATTTTTGTTCCTTGCGTTCTGAAATCTTGTGCCTGTGAACGAAGATTCTCATTTTTTGGGGTTTTGCTTTACAAATGAATTTACCCATCCACATATGGATTACTTATGATACACGAGCCATATTTGTTAAATATCAGTTTAAATTTTATTAATATTAAATTTAACTATCTATTTAAATTTTCTATTTTTAAAACTGTTAACAAAAAACCATTAAATCTAAATATCTACATAAATAAGTCAATGTTTATTTCAATATTAAAAATCATATAACAACACTTATACAATTTAATAAATTTTAAATTAGATCGAATAAAAAATTTAAAGTCAAAAATTAAAAAAAGTTCATATTAATGGCAAATAAATTATGATATGAAAAAATTCAGCAAACAAACAAACAACTACACAAGTGAATAAAAAAAATCGGTTTATAGAAGGAAAAAAAATAAAATTAAATGTGGAACCAAAAAAACATTTCACAGCATAAATGAAGGATAATAAACCTACTAACTAGGTCAAAAAACAAAAAGATTATAAAAGGCTAAACAAAAAAATTATCAAAAAAATAAAATGAGCTCATATAACTAAAGTTAATATTTACTTAAGCTATATGAATGAGGACTATCAACTGCAAATGGACTTTAAAAAGACAAAATATGTGAGATGTGTGGAAACAAATAGAAATAAAAAATCTAAATGTATAACAAATAAACAATTTTTTTCACGGCTTTAAAAAGGATAATGAACCTATTGATTTGGCCAACAAAAAAAATTTACTTAAGCTATATTTAAGAGGAATAACGAGTACAAATGAACAAAAAAAAACTAAAATATGTAACATTTATGTAAATAAAAAATCAAAAAGATACAAATTAAATAATAATAAAATAAAAGGAGCAAAATACAGAAAATAGTTTTTTTGTAAGTTATATTAAAGGAGAATATCAACTACCATGGGACCACAAAAAAGATAAAATGTGTAGTTTTTATTCCAAAAAAAAAATATAAAAAATAATAATAATTAAAAGTTTCTCGACCAAAAAGTGAAAAAAAAATAAAAAAATAATAGTAAATTACTAAATAAAAAACATAAAGAATATAATCTAAAATGAAATAGTTATAAAAACAAAATACAAACTCAAAAATACAAAACATACAACAGAAAACAATTTTTTACAAGCTATATTAAAGGAGAATATTAAGTAAAAATGGACCATATAAAAATCTAAAATGTGTAATTTTTATATTAAGAAAATACAAAAAGATGCAAATAAAATAGTTAAAAGTTTCTCAACAAATAGGTGGAAAAAAGAAAAGAGAAATATTATACTACTGAAAAAAACATACCAAAAATCTAAATAATTATTAAAGAAAAATATGAAACTTAGAAATACAAAACAGAAAAAACATATTAACTTAAGCTAACTTAAAGAGAAACATCAAATATGAATGAATCACACAAAAAAATATGCTGAATTTTATATGAATTAAAAAATAGTTAAGAGATAATCATGTAAGAACGTATTGAACATATTTTAAAATTCATATGCAGAACAGTCGTGTAGAACATAACCGGAGAAACATGACGAGTGACAAAGAAGACGTTCGAATAAACGCACAGTGTTCATTATCTACATATATTTAAATCCGCTTATATATTGATATTACTTCTTAAAAAATAGTTAATAAATATTGTAAGTAAATTTATAACCTCCGTAACAATGAAGACTCCAGTTATCCAAAATATTTAAATTCCTTAGGTGCGGACACAAAAATCTATATTGCACAAACTTTTAGAATATAGATCAAACAGCAAAGTAAATAAACATGTTAATATATGTTGTATCGATCCAACTTTCAACACTTCTCAAAGAAACAACACACAATAATTACTATACATTGTCAAGAGAGAACATCAGAGGAGTTTACACAAGATTGACCACATCACAAATTATAAAAGTCCAAGAACGCAATAGGTGCGCTGAGGTGGACAATTAACTAGTTACAAAGAACAATATTATAAAATATTAAAATTCACAATATAAAACTCACAACATATCTATTAATTATTCAAAAACTAAAACTAATCTTAGCGTTAGTACCGATTCCCTCCTAGTATCTATTAGAGTTGGTCTACTTACTTGGTTTAGGCTTCCTTTTACCTAAACCACTTGTTGATTCAATCATTTTAATTTAGTAAGTGACTAATGTATATAAACAGAATGTACAGTGTTCTTCATTTGATAACAAGAAATATAACAAACTTTTCACTTTTGATCTTCTCTTCTCTCGAGTTCGTCATCTTCATCTTCCTCAGATCGCCATTGTTAATATGGTATCAGAGCACATCTAGAAGCTTCCGCATATCATCGACGAGCTCCATCGACAATGAGTTGTTCAATTTGTGACATCTTTGTTCTTCGATTCTTCGCTTTTCTTGTTCAAATTTTTCACCAAATCCACAAAATTCTACTCGTTTCTTTTCTATTTCTTATCAATTGACCTTTTCGAGCTTGGAATTTCATTTTTCTCTTCAATTTCCAGCTCGTTTCTTACTTCATCTTTTTTTAGTTACTCCGTTTCTTGACTAGGTTTAAGCAAGAGGATGCACCTAGAGTCTATGACATAGAACAACGCTTGAGTAAGATAGAGCAAGGTTCTCTTGATGTTACTGCCTATTATACGGAGTTGATAACACTGTGGGAGGAACATCGAAATCACGTTGAAATTCCAGTGTGTTCTTGTGGTAAATGTGAATGCAATGCAGCATCTCTTTGGGAGAAAATGCAGTCACGTAGTCGAGTCACCAAGTTCCTCATGGGTCTCAACGGGTCTTATGAAGTAACCAAACGTCACATCTTAATGCTGAAGCCAATTCCCACTATTGAGGAAGCATATAACATGGTTTGTCAGGATGAGCGACAAAGGTCTATTAAACCAGTCTCCAAGTTAGAATCAGTGGTGTTTCAAGCTTCTGCTCCCACTGGAAACAATGCTAGTCAGCAGTTTCAACCATCACCAACTGATAATCCTGCCTACATAGCTGCCTATCATGCTATGAAAACGGCTCAACGACCATTATGTACCAACTGCAATAAACTTGGTCATACGGTTCAAAAATGCTTCAAGATACATGGTTATCCACCAGGTTGGAAAGTTCCTAGTTCTGGATAAGCTAAGCCATCACAACAATCTGCACCTGCATTAGCTCAACTCCCGCTTCAAAGAGCAAATGCAGTGACTGCTATAGCATCATCACAGCAATTACAGAACATGTCTCTTTCATCAAATGATGCTGGACATCCCACTCCAAATCCTTTGACATTCACTCCAGCACAGATTCAGTATCTGATCTCTCAATTCAGCACTCGACAACAATCTCAGGAGAATACAACTCCAATATCACATGTTGCCACTGTTACCACATCAAGAGCCATGGCCTCGCAATCTACTTCTGGTACTGTTCTTTTTCCTTCCACAAGCCTTAAGTATGAGAATAGTAATCTCATTTTCCAAAAACATTGCTTATCTACTCTTCAACATGTTTTGCTTAGTGATGCTTGGATATTTGACAGTGGTGCCTCTAGTCATGTGTGTTCTGATATAGGGTTGTTTAGAGAAATAACTCCAATTTCTAGTGTCAATGTCTCATTACCAAATGGTACTATGGTTCCCATCACACACACAAGCACTATACATCTTTCCAAATCACTCATACTGCATAATGTGCTTCTTGTTCCTGATTTTCATTTCAATCTCATTAGTATCAGCTGCTTGGTTAACACTCTTGGCTGTTCTGCTCACTTTTATCCCACTCATTGTTTTATCCAGGATGCTATTCAGGGATCGATGATTGGGAGGGGTAATCTGATACATAACCTGTACATCTTTGACAGTCAAGCCCTCTCAACATCATCTCTTATTGCTTCTTTCTGCAAAACTTCTAAAAATGATAGTTTGTTATGGCATCAACGTTTAGGACATCCATCAGCAGCAAAAATGAAAAAGATTTCAAGCATTTTACCTTTCTTAAAAGATGTTTCTTCTGATGTTTTCACTTGTCCTGTTTGTCCTCTTGCAAAACAAAGGTGTTTGCCATTTCAATCAAATAATAAATTGGCCATGAAACCGTTTGATCTTGTTCATATTGATACTTGGGGTCCTTTTAGCATTGAATCTGTTGAAGGATACAAATACTTCTTTACCATTGTCGATGATTGCACTCGTTTGACTTGGGTTTATATGTTGAAAGCAAAAAGTGATGTTTCTGTTGCATTTTCAGCTTTTATCAAACTTGTTTCCAACCAGTTTTCAACAAGCATTAAAGCTATACGTTCTGACAATGCTCCAGAATTAGCTTTCACGGATTTGTTACTTCATCATGGTATCTTTCATTATTTTTCTTGTCCATACACGCCTCAGCAGAACTCAGTAGTTGAACGTAAGCATCAACATTTACTGAATGTTGCTCGGTCTCTCCTTTTTCAATCAAACATTCCTATTCAATACTGGAGTGATTGCATTTTAACATCAGTATTTTTGATAAACAGATTGCCTTCTCCTTTGTTACAGGATAAGTCACCATATGAATTGCTAGTTGGTAAAGCTCCTGATTTCAGTCTTCTTAAAAGCTTTGGTTGTCTATGTTTTGCATCCACATTGCTTAAAGATAGATCTAAATTCAGTCCAAGAGCTCAGCCATGTGTTTTTCTAGGTTATCCATCTGGTTTCAAAGGTTATAAACTCTTGAATTTAGAGATTAATTCCATCATTGTTTCTAGGAATGTCGTCTTTCATGAATCTGTATATCCTTTCAAAACCACTGATCATGTCTCATCTCTTGATACTTTGTTTCCTAGTTCTATAATGCCTGTCCCTGCTCCAATGAATACTGATGCACTTGTTCCTTTACATTCTACCATGCCTGCT
This sequence comes from Orychophragmus violaceus, assembly GCA_030180135.1. NCBI lineage: Eukaryota > Viridiplantae > Streptophyta > Magnoliopsida > Brassicales > Brassicaceae > Orychophragmus > Orychophragmus violaceus. Next base: position 26,242,527 of record CM058240.1, on the reverse strand, counting down.
CACTTTGATCATTGTTCTGATTCATCATCACCAACTGTATTTTCTGAGCCTGCATCTTCATCATCTGCATCCATACATTCACACACGGAACCAGGTCCAACATTTACAGATATTGACATTTTAGATAATGGTGTTGCTTCTGTTCATAACTCTAGACCTAAGCGACAGTCTAAGGCACCTAGTTATCTCTCTGAGTATCATTGTTCCCTTATTTCTTCTTCTTTTCCTTCTTCTTCTACCACTAAACATACTACACCATATCCCATTTGTTCTGTTATTTCATATGATAAGTTTTCCCCCCCCTCTTTCAATCATATATCTTCACCTATAATATCGAAACAGAACCTAAGACCTTTAAGCAGGCTATGGCTTCTGATAAGTGGAGACAAGCATCCATTGTTGAGTTACAAGCATTGGAGAGTGCCAATACCTGGATTATTGAGTCATTACCACCAGGTAAGAACGTTGTTGGTTGCAAATGGGTTTTCAAAATCAAACATAAGGCTGATGGCACTATTGAGCGTTACAAAGCTCGTCTTGTAGCCAAGGGCTATACACAACAAGAGGGTTTGGACTACATGGATACTTTTTCCCCTGTAGCCAAGCTCACAAGTGTGAAATTGGTTCTCGGATTAGCATCAACACAAGGATGGAGTCTTACACAACTTGATGTCACTAATGCTTTTCTGAATGGTGATTTAGATGAGGAAATATTCATGAGTCTTCCTCAAGGTTATACACCTCCTCCTGGTGTTACTCTCCCACCTAATGCTGTCTGCCGTTTGATCAAATCCCTCTATGGCCTTAAGCAAGCCTCTCGTCAGTGGTATCAACGTTTCTCCTCTGTCTTGTTGAAAGCTGGATTTATTCAATCCCCTGCAGATAACACGTTGTTTGTTCAAGCAACTGAGCATTCTTTCACTGCATTGCTTGTCTACGTCGATGATATTATGATAGCAAGTAATTCTGATGCAGCTGTTCTTGCCTTGAAGAACTTACTAAGTCAAGAGTTCATTATCAAAGATCTTGGTGAGCTCAGATTCTTCCTTGGACTTGAAATAGCACGATCTAGCACAGGAATTTCCATTTGTCAACGGAAATATGCTCTGGAACTTCTTGAAGATTCTGGTTTGTTAGGATGCAAGCCTAGCACCACTCCCATGGATTCCAAGATTCAGCTCACTAAAGATCAGGGAACTCTTCTTCCTAATCCTATAGTCTATCGGGAGCTCATAGGCCGGCTCCTGTATCTCACCATTACACGTCCAGACATCACTTATGCTGTCAATCAACTCAGTCAATTTCTCTCTGGACCTACTGATGTTCACTTGCAAGCTGCTCATCGTGTTCTACGATACATCAAGACTAATCCGGCACAAGGTCTGTTCTATTCCTCCACTTCTGAGTTGTGCTTGAACGCCTTTGCTGATGCAGATTGGGCTACTTGCAAAGACACACGCGGTTCTGTGTCAGGTTATTGTGTATATCTTGGCTCTTCTTTGGTTTCATGGAAATCCAAGAAACAGGGTGTAGTCAGTCGCAGCAGTACTGAAGCTGAGTACAGAAGTTTGGCTTTAGTTACTTGTGAGTTGTTGTGGTTAATGCAGCTGCTCCGTGATCTTCACATCACCGTTTCTACCACTGCCAAACTCTTCTGTGACAACAAAAGCGCTATCTTCTTGGCTACAAATCTTGTTTTTCATGAGCGGTCTAAGCACATTGAAATAGACTGTCACACCATTAGAGATCAAGTCAAAGCTGGTACACTGAAGCTCTTTCATGTCACAACCGACAATCAGCTAGCTGACATTTTGACTAAGCCATTACATCCTGGTCTCTTTCATGGTTTTCTATCAAGGATGTCTTTGTCAAGTCTCTATCTCCCTCCTCCTGAACCGGATCCGAAGATAAAGCCTTGAGGGGGCGTATTAGAGTTGGTTTACTTACTTGGTTTAGGCTTCCTTTTACCTAAACCACTTGTTGGTTCAATCATTTTAATTTAGTAAGTGACTAATGTATATAAACAGAATGTACAGTGTTCTTCATTTGATAACAAGAAATATAACAAACTTTTCACTTTTGATCTTCTCTTCTCTCGAGTTCGTCATCTTCATCTTCCTCAGATCGCCATTGTTAATAGTATCAAATAATGGATTAAAAAGCAGAAGTTAATAGTTACAAACAACTTTTCACCACAAAATACGTACAAATATACGTAATAGGTATATATGTATGGTAGAATACAATTATACAGACACTTCGTTGTATTATCTGGATCCAAATACACTATCAAAACGAACCAATGAACAAATTTAATATGAAGAACAAAAAATACAAACAACTTTTGACATAACGACGATGTGTACTGTAGATAGAGAGAGAGCGTGTCAACCTGAATTCTGACACATGTGACAACTCGAAGATAGAGAGAGAGGAGGAGGAGAGAGAATCGTTCTTCTGGTTAAGTAGCTTCAGAGGATAAGATCTCAAGCTCTGCCCACCAAAGAGGAGAGAGTCTCGGTGTAGCTTGTTCTGGAGAAATGTTGATTACTTCTTTCAATTGCTCAACCACATCTTTCATTGTTGGTCGTTGACTCTGGTCAATTCTCAGACAATGTCGTACCACGTCACATATCACTTCAAGGTCCTCTTCTTTAAACGTTGTTAATGTAGGATCAATCATATCTCCCAAATTATCGCTCTCCAGATACTTTGATGCCTGTTATTAAAACCCATAAAAGTGTTACATTAGTGGTGTCAATTTCAAAAGAAGAAAAACAAATTTGATTATTATTTTGAATTTACGTACCCATTTTACAATTGATCCTTCCTCATCTGAATCTGAGAGTTTTCCAGAGATTATCTCAAGCATCAATACTCCAAAGCTATAGACATTAGTCTCTGGTTCAGGTGGTAATGGCAATAAAGATTGGTCTAAATCACCACTTGTCGGTTTTCTCGATTTAAGTCCGGTTTGTGAGCTGAAAGGAACCTCTCCGACCTGAAAAAATAAAATCATTTTAGTGAGTTTGATATTGAGTCAATCACAACACTGGAATAGTTTTGTTACTACGCAAGAAATCAAGAACCACCGAAACAGTTTTCTTGTTAAGCAAGAAAGCAAGAACCTTTGCTGCATAGTCGTCAGTTAAGTAGATTCCTGATGAGCCAAGTTTAGAGTGTGAGATTGGCGGATTAAGCTCGTGCATATGTTGCAGACAATAAGCAATTCCCATTATTATCCTCATCCTCGCGCTCCAATCAAGATGCTCCATTTCCTTATCTGAACAAGAAAATATGAACATGGTTGATGATAATACATAACATATCAGCAAACAAGAACTCAAGAAGAAGACAGATTTAGATGTTTACCGTGCAAATGTTCGAAAAGAGTTCCATTTGGGGCATATTCGAAAACCATCATCCTATTAAACGGTTCATCTTCTTCACAGTAACCAATCAGATTCACAAAGTTCTTATGGTTGACTCTTGACATTGTATCAATCTGCAAATTTGAGCTCTCCCAATATCAATCAAGATTCGCTCATGAAAAAGGCGAAAGATATGATTTTTAGAGTTACCTTTCTGCGGTAAGTCATTTCCATAGCTCTTGTCCATTCTTTCGTTTCCAAAATGGCGGTTGAAGCAACCGCAATCTCAACACCACTTGACAAAGTTCCTTTGTAGACAGTGTAACCATCAAAGGCTTCAATGATATTACTGAAATCTTCACAAGCTGTTTCTAATTCAGACCGGTTTAGCTTCGGTACACCTGAAAACATTTCACATTATGTCAAAACCGAAAACAGAGCCGAAAATACCGTTTTCAAAAAACAGTTTTTTATTTATTTATTACCGGTAACAAAAGCTTTCTGCAACTGTCCACTCAAACCAGTCTTCCATGGACCTATAGTCTTCACAGCTCTTTTCCGGAAGAAGAATATAACAGCTATTATTATCAGCATCACTACAAAAGCAGCAACACCGATAATAACATACAACCAAACATCCTTAAATCCTTTAGATTTGTCTTCAAAATTCCTCGGTGGATCAGAGATTGTGTTGTTATTGTTCTCAGCGGTTGGAAGAGGAGAAGGAGAGATCAATGGAGGTATTCTCTTCTTTGAATTAGGTAATGCAGGAAAGGACCCGCTGCTTCGAGGAAACACTTTGGTTATTAACTCGGGAGAAGGACTAGGAACATGAGGCGCAGGCATAGCCGCTAGATTACTTGTTCCCTCCAGTAACTCACGCCTTTTGAAGATACTAGTTTCCTTCTCTAAAGAACCTGCATAGTTTGAGTTATGTTAGTGTTTCGAAAGAAGAAGTTTCAATCGTTTATTTAGCTTACTTACTCGCGACATACTGTCTTGAAGTTGCTTTAATGCGCAATACGAAAGCTTGTGGTTTGTTTAGTCTTAACAAGCTTCTCCTTGAAACACTGTCAAATCAAATAAAAGTTTTAAATACATCTCTAACGCAAAAATGTTTAAATTTTGTAGATATTTTGTTCATGAAAGATTAAATTTATTTTGGATTACCAGTATCCAAGTTTTCTATTGACACAGTCGAAGACAGCACTGGAAGCAGAAGACAGCTCTCGATGCTTGTTCAAGTGGACTTTGTATAGCGATTGAAGTCTCAAGAACTTTATCTTCACATAACCAGCAAACTTGTTACCAGAAAGCAACCTGAATATATCCACCAAAAAGCAACCATTTTTTTTGTCAGCGCATTGATTTGGTTTGTTTCAAAAAAAAAAAAAAAAAAAAAATATGACAAGCCTTATAACTCACAAGGTCTCTGGTGACAACATTTTGTTTAGCTCAGATGGAACTACTCCGCTTAACTTGTTATCTCGTAAATCCAAGAACTTCAGTTTCGTGAAAGTTCCAAATTCATTTGGAATGTCACCAGAGAGATTGTTCTTGCGTAGTATCCTATACACACACAAAACAAGAATTGGTTTTGAACTTTTGAGTTCTTAATCTTTCAAGAAACATATATAGACAAGTTAAAAAAAAAAAAACCCCTATTTTTCAAAAAAAAAAAAAAAAACCCTTACAGAGATCTTAATTCACTCATTTGACTTAGCTCAGGAGCTAAAGTTCCTCCCAAAGAACATCCGCTAAGATTCCTACAGAACAAAAAACCAAAGTATACATCAGAAATTGCGACAAGAATCACAAGGACATCAGAAATTGTCAAGAAACTTAACAGCATCTGCACTTTATTGTCGACACACGTTACACCAAACCAAGAACACGAATGATCATCAGAAACATTCCAATTCACAAGAGTTCCATGAGGATCAGAATCAACTCTTTCCCGGAATTTCAACAACACAAATCCTACACCATTCGGAAAAACCCTTCAATAAAAAAAAAACATTCCAAAGATTGAGAAAAAGCTGTTAGTTGGTTTTACCTTCGGAATTGAGGGATAATGAGGAACGAGATTGAAGGGTAATGATCAAGAACATGAAGCAAGAGAATTGAAATCCAATGTGATTCCAACGACAGCCCATTTTAGGTATACAAAATCGCCTGATTTTTGTTCCTAATAAAGAAATTATTTAAATAAAAAAAGTTCCAAACTTTACAGAATCCTCGGCTAGAGGAGAACGACGAGGTTGATGATTGAATAATCAGGGTCTCGCATTGTTTGCAATATTAATTGCACAAAACCCTAATCATCAAAAAAATGTTCATTTCCCTTATAAGAGTCGACAACTCGTCAAATTCTCTTCTTCTTGTTAATCTTTTAATACCTGGTAAAAACAAAGCCGACGAGAAACAAACAAAAACAAAAATCAAAATTTGAACAAAAAGTATTAAGATAATAACTATATTTTGTTAAAGGAATAAGAATAACCCCTTGAAGAAGCAATGTGAAGAAAATATGGAACCCACAAAAAAAATCCAGAAAGAAAAAAATCATTTTCCCTCATAAATGAAAAACATCGCAAATTATGTTAACAAAATCAAACAAATAATCAGAAGAAAGCAAATTTACCTTAAAGAAGAAACTTCTTAACCAAGAATTGATTAGGGTTTGAGAAATCAACAACTAAAACATATCCCCAGAAGAGAAAATGACTTTTGTAAAAATCTAAAAAATATGCAGAATTAGATTTAATAAGTATTAAATTATATTTTATGATTTGTTCTTGAACTTGCCCTTGTTTTTGCAGGATGATTGATGATCTCAGAGTTTTCTCTCTTCGACCATCTTTGGTCTCTCCAGGGCCAAAGGGTGGTGGGTTCTCTCTCCTTCCTCCCCTTCTCCTTTTCCTTTCTTTCCTCTCTCTCTTTGCGAATCTTTTTTCCTATTTTTTTAAATGTTTTAACAATTTTCGCCACAAAACTGTCTCTATTTTCTTCCTCTTGAAATTCCCAATCAATGAGTAAGTCCCTGTTAACTTTTATAAAAATGTGTGTACGCATAAATGTAACTATTAATGAATTCCACAGTTTTACTATGATTTCATAATTTTTAATTGAATTAAAGTAAAGTAAACCAGGAAAACGCCGATAAAATAATTATAAACTAGTAATATCATAACTTTAATAAGTTGTTAGTTTATAGAATTATGAATTTTAAAATATTTTTTAAATTCATATTTTCTTTCAAAAAGAATGGAATATTTGTTTTTGATCTAATATATTGATTACATTTTATAGATTTAGCTTGTATTTATTTATTGTCTTTAATGTTTTTATGATATATATCTTAGAATGTCGATGCGATTTTTAAATGTAATTAGAAAAAGATACTAACATTACAACAGAATGAAAACTAGGAATGAGCTTCATTTAAAAAACAATACAATATAGTTAGTTTATATAAATTATATACAATAATTATCAATTTTATAATATAAGTATGACCATATATTAACTATTCATTTTAGAAAAAATATTTTATAAAATTGTGGTATATTTATTTAATTTAGGATTATTTTTAATAATTTATCAAAAATTAAGTTATAAAATTATAATATATATATATATAATATTAGTAAAAATGAGTTTCACTATGTTAGTTTAAAAATATCAAATTCATACCAAATCAAAGAAAAAATTAAAAGATGACGCCAATACAAGGAGAACATGTTTTAAAGTAAAAAAAAAACTTCAACATATAATATTAAGTGGGTTGTTTTCATGAAACACATGATTTTCTTGGTAAATATGAGGCTCGATAAATCGTTGGAAATATATATTTCCAAAAAATTTCAACAGAATATACATTTGTTGGAATATGATCGTTGGAAACTTGTATTTGTTGTGAATTTGTTGGAAATTTTTCCGACAAATAAATGTTATCACCAATTCGTCAGAAATTTTTGATAAATGTTTTGTTGGAAATTTATCGGAAAATACAGTGAAGTTTTACACAAATTATCAAGAAAAACCATCAACAAATTTCTAACGAATATTTTATCAAAAACTTCCGTCAAATATTTTGTTTGAAAATCATTGGTAGTTTGTGATGAATATTCAACAAACTCGATCGTCATTTTATAGGAAACTTATGATAACATAGTTGTTGGAAATTGGTTGATACATTTTCTTAATAATTTGTGGAATACTTGCAACATTTTAGTTATTAGAATTTTGTTAGAAATGTCCTCGGTTCAAAAACGCAGCTGCTAAAACACGGATCGGAGGTCAACCGCCGCGATTTTAATCAATTCGGTCAAATTAATCAGTGAACAGTAAAATATCCACCTAAAGAAAAAAGCACTGAAAATCATATTAATTACCGGTTTATTTAACGCTTTTACTATGTTAGGACCAATCGAAATCATGGGCTTTCACTACAAGAAAACTGTGGATTAGCTACGGATTAGCTACGGATTTTCCGTAGCTAATTTTTTCCAGCTACGGATAGCTACGGATTAGCTACGGCAACAAACCGTAGCTATTTCGTAGCTATTCATAGCTATATAGCTACGGTAAAAAGTCGTAGCTATTCGTAGCTTATTATCTACGAATAGCTACGGCGAAGTCGTGGAAAACTATAGCTACGATTAGCTACGAATATATTCCTAGCTACTTATCTATGAACGAATTCGTGTCTATTCGTAGCTAATATAACTGCGAATAGCTACAAAATATCCGTAGAAGCATATAGCTACAAATAAAATCGTAGCTATCCGTGGCTTTATGATATAGCTACGGATAGCTATGGATTTATTCGTAGCTACTCAAAATCCTAAACCCTAAACCCTAAACAAACCCTAAACCTCTAATTAATAACATTTCAATTACTATAACATATTTAAGACTAATAATATTCAACACTTATAAAAGAAAAAATATTTTTCAAATCAAATTTTTTCAAACATTAACTTATAACCCTAAACACAACCCTTTAAACCCTATACACTAAACCATAATCATACTCTAAACCTAACTTTTTCATAAACTATAAAATCAAAATATAAAATTAGTTATATATAAAATTAGTTATATATACAAAACTAATATTTAAAATCTATAGTATTAACAAAACTAATACATAAACTAACACATAAAACCCTAAACCCTAAACAAACCCTAAACCTATAATTAATAACATTTCAATTACTATAACATATCCAAGACTAATATTCAACACTTATAAAAGAAAAATATTTTTTAAATCTAATTTTTTCAAACATTAACTTATAACCCTAAACACAACCCTTTAAACCCTATACACTAAACCATAATCATACTCTAAACCTAACTCTTTCATAAACTATAAAATCAAAATATAAAATTAATTATATATAAAATTAGTTATATATACAAAACTAATATTTAAAATCTATAGTATTAACAAAACTAATACATAAACTAACACATAAAACCCTAAACCCTAAAAAAACCCTAAAAATCTAAAGTATAAACAAAACTCTAATTAATAAAATTCTAATTACTATAACATATCCAAAACTAATATTCAACACTTATAAAAAAATATTTTCCAAATCTATTATTTTTAAACCTAACTTATAACCCTAAACATAACATTTTAAACCCTATATAATAATCCATAATCATAATCTAAACATTACTCTTAACTATGAACTATAAAATTAAAGCACGAAAATTAATTATGTATATACAAAACTAATTTTTAATCATTTTAAATATATACTTTATATAAAATTAATTAAAAACCATTTAAAACAATAAACTAAAACTCTAATGCCTTTTTGGAATTTACTAATTTTTAATGCTAATAATAAATTAGAAAAATTAAACCAAAATTTAATAATTATATATACACACAAATAAAATTTAATACGATTAAAACAAAAATTAATGTAAACAATAATTGAAATCAAAATTTAATAATTTTAATCAATATATAGATTAATTTTTCTTATTTTAAAATTATTTATAAACTTTAACGTTTTTAAAAAATTAATTTATTTCAATTTTAAATTTAACATATTTAAAATTTTAATTTTAACAATTTATATTATTTTAAATAATTTATTATTATTATATACTAAATCTATTTTTTAAAATTCCTATTGGTTAGTTGGTGCACTACATGGATCACAAACTAGAACCGTTGATTAAAACATATCAACGGTTCAGATTGTTTTCCAGCAAACACACAGATCGGATTTTGAACCCTTAGATTTTTGTTAGATCAAATCTTGACCCTTCATTTTTTAACCTAATTTTTTTTATCAAAAAAGAGTCATCCTCTTCCTCCCAGCCGTAAGCCTCTTCCCCTTCAATTTTTTCTTAACCTTCGATTCTCCACCTCTTCATTGCTCACCTTCGATTCTCCACCAAGCAACCTTCGATTCTCCACCTCGTCTCTCCATCATCATCAGCCAATTTCTCCTTCTTCTGATTTCTGCTTCCTCTTCTTCATTACCTTCGTGGTTTGCTCCGCATCTGTCACTGCCGTCTTGCTTCAGAGGTTTCTGGCCGGATCTAGTCGTCGGAGCATTTCGACCATGCGCCTCCTCTCGTGAAGAAATCGAAGATGAAGATCCGGTGAAGGTTTTCTGAACGAGATCCGGGGAGGGGAATCAGAGAGAGAGGTGAGGGAGAGAACGAAGATGGTGGTGCGAGAGAGAGAAGACGAAGACGATGAAGGTGGTGGTGACGGCGGTCTTGTCACCGGACCCGCCGTGTGGGATGAAGACGGCAGTAACGGCGTGGTGTCGCCGGGATCTAGTTTTTTTCCTTTGCATTTTGTATTTTTTTTTTTCTAGTTATTGTTTTGTTTTGTTTTGTTTGTAGTTACTGTATTTTACTGTATTTTTATTATAATTTTATTTTATAATGAAATTTTAAATAAATATTTATCCATTCTTTAAAACGAATAAATTAAATTAAAGTAAATATTTATTTATACTTATTTTTTTAAAGAAAAAATGTGGATTGTTGTTCGTAGCTACGACTAGCCACGAAGATATCCGTAGCGATCCGTAGTCAAGTAGCTACGGATACGTTTGTGGCAAGTCGTAGATATCCTAGCTACGAACAACAATCCACGCAATTCGTAGCTACTAGCTACGAATTGTGTCGTAGCTAGGTCGTGGATAGTTGGCTGCGGATAGCTACGAAATACTCGTAGCGTCGAGCTTGTAGACGCGGATAGCAGTCGTAGCTATCCGCAGCAAATGCCAACGTAGCTACGGAATATCAAGCGTAGCTACGATTAAATCCGTAGCTACGCGACAGTTTTCTTGTAGTGTTTGGCTTATTCGAAGTCTGTTATACAATTATTTTTTTTGGATCGACCTCTGTATTTATAGAGGCAATTTCGGTTACCACTTTTTATGAAGTTTCGATGTGGGGTGTTTTACATCCCTACTTTAAAATGCAACTACTGTATGTGGATCCCACTTCTAGAGTTTTTTGATTATTTGTGTTTTTTTAGAGATCTTACAATTGAGTGGTTAGTGACCAGCATATTCTTTTCTTTCTTTCTTTTTTTCAACCAAAATTTCATTTATGATAGTGAATACATAATTGCTCCGTAAAAAATACGAACATGTGTTAATATACTTCTTTGTTCTGAAATATTTGTTGCATGATTTGCCAATGACATTCCTTTTTATGATAGGTTCTCGGTTCTCTTGTACGTGTTAAAACCTTCACCTGTTAAAAATTACTTACTTTTTGTAATCATTAAATCATAGACCTAATTAGAGTCCTTACATAACATAGCTAGTCTCTAGTATATTAAAAAAAACACTTACTATTTTTTTTTTGTAATTGGTTTGAGAGCACTTGTTCATGAAATGATTTTAAATTTTGTTCAGAGTATATAATCATTAAGGTAGAGATTTTTCCTTCTTCTTTTTTTTTTTATAGCAAATTTCAACAGATTTTTTTTGTCACAAAATCATGAGGAGTAAATATGTAGAACTTTTCCTCTATTTTTTTTTCCTTTTTAGCAAAATTCCAACAGATTCTTTTGTCACAAAATTGTGAGAAATAAATAATTCATAATGGTAAAAACATAATTAATTTCCAAAAAATATTTTGTTAATAATTTTTGACAATTTTAAAATTATTGCTAATTTCCAATAGTATAACAATTGTTGGCGAATGCCAACGAAATTTCTACGAATTATGCATCGGATTTGCCACAACAATAATTGTCGAAAATTTGCAATAAATTTCCAACAAACAAAACGCCATACGAAATTTGTGAGATATTTATTGGAATATTGCAACAAAATATGATTGTTGGAAAAATCTGTTGGAATATTACATGTTTTGTTGTAGTGTGAATATCTTCTTCTTCATATCCAAAGTTGTCATCATAGAAATCTTTTACCCATGGAGTGTGAGTGGTAAGTAGTAGAATATTAACCCTTCAAATATATTTCAATTTCTTTCACAATCAGAAGAATTAGAAGTCAAATCAAAGATTCTAGTTTCTAGTGTTTGTAAATTTGGTATACCACAACCATATGTTGACCTCAATTTCTTTTGTTTAAGCAAGTTAAAATATATAGTATGAAAAAGAGAAGTTAATCAAATGCAGTCAATTAAAGAGAAAACGGACATGGATCGAATTGTCATCCTTCTTTTCACATCTTTTTAAAGCTAAGCTTCTACCAAAAGAGTCACTTTTGTTTTCGTAGAGACTAGTTTCATGATTCACAACTAAATCTTGTTTTCCAAAATCACCATGATAAAAAGTCTCTGCACAAATTATGAACTTTCATTAACCTCCAAATCATATTGGATACTAATATATTTGTTAAATAGAACATCTTGAGTAAATAAGTAACAATATGCAATGTATACTCCAACATACTTTTCATTTCTCTCCAATGATCCTGAAAATTGGTTAGTAGTTTTTCTCCAAGTAGTCAGATGTTTGCATTATAGACTTCTTACCTTCTAAAATCTCACCATAAATAACCAAGAGAGTGTATTTTCTCTCAATCACCCAGTCTTAGAACTTTTACCATAGGACTTAAAACTTTCAAAACAACCATCACACTACTCCAAAATGAAAAAATAAAACTCATAATAGTCTCACTTGCAGCCTTACCCTTCACACACTTGAAGTGCTTACAATTATGCCACTCATCTCTATTAAACATGCTCTTCAATTGTGCCTTCTTCTCGTAAAAACTATTAAGATTCAAGAAGCAGATTTCAAAATTTGTTGTGTATGGCCTCATTATATCCCGCTTATTTGTATATGTTCTCATCATGGAAAAGGTCTTATGATGAGTATATAGAAATATGGTGATAGCCTTTGCCTGATCTATGCTTAAGAAAAATCCGGCAGTTTCAAAATCCCTTCAAGCATAAAATTCACATTGTGATTAGCACATCCAGTCCAAAAGAATCTCGGTTTTCTATTAAAGAAGACTTGAAACAACTAAATTGTTGGTCATATTATCTGTGACCTCTTGCACAATCTTCTCAGCCCATATCTCTTCAATGCACTTGTCAATGTAGTTGAAGATATACTCACTCGTGCGAGCATCTTTAGAAGCATCATTTGAAGAAAGACGTCTCTCCTCTTGAATTAACACACCAATTCATGATGTTTATTTTCTTCATATCAATCCATGCATCCATTATCACTGAGCAGCCTTCTCTTTCCCATCTTCTTATATAATCTTCAGCTTTTCCTTTATCCTTATTTATCTTAATTTAGCAACGATTCTCTCGGATAATAATTATTTAGGCATCCACCCATGTCCAAATTGTCCTATGCTTCACAGAATAGTCTAAAAGTCTCATTGTCAATGGCGTTGAATGCAATATTTGACTGATAAACCCAGCGAGAACAATATTGGTGGACACATGCGTCTTCTTTTTCGAAATAACATCATAGTTACTATGTTGTCGTGTCTGTTCAGCCAATTTTTTTTCAAGTTTAGTGATAGTCGCAAACGGATCAATAGGACCTTGGAAATGAGTAGTTTTAAGAGTTTCAATCTTTCTTTACATTTTCTCAATGATGATGTCCTTATTAATATTGACCCCTGCTCCCAAAGCCTCCTCATATTTCCTCTAAAGCTTTTTATATTTTTTCTTTAAGTATCACTTGTTTACATTTCTATTTATACTCTTTAGTCGAGACTGAACAAGCAGAGACATTCCCTTTCAGATAACCAATGTGTTCTTTCATTCTGTAGACACCTCCTAAAAAAGATTTCCCACATAGTTTGCATTTCACTTTTTTCGGGAATTCTATGATTACCCAATTCTCCATAATCCCATCCTACATTATTTGAATTTTTCTGTATATGTAGGTAGGATTATCCATTGTATCTTAACCTGAAAACAAACAAATTCATATACTATTCATTCAAAAATATTCACTTCCTACTCATATAACATAATCCCATCTTACTCATATAACATAATCACATCCTACATCAGAAATAATTGATTATCCTCAATTCACAATACAATTAATTCCAATAAAAAATTCATCAACTTATACAATTACAAAGTCGGATAACTTAACCAACTCATACAATAAATCTAAACATAAATGCTCATGTTACATTAAGACACACAAACCAAACCAACAGAAAAACGAACTTCACATAAGAGATTACAAGTAGGATCCAAACAAAATTCAAAGTCAAACAAAAGGTTGATTACCGAAATTAAAACTTCATAATCCTACCAAATTTATAAAACTCATGATCCAAACAACAATGATCAATTCAAAAATACTTCATAAATGAAAAGCACAAATTAGTTTAGAAATGTGAATCATTTATCCCTTCTTCATAAACCCCAAAACGTAAATCGAAGACTTTTTTACCTCGATTTCGTTTCAATAAAAGAATGAATATGATGAAAGACCTTGATTCTTTCTGGATTTTCTCTAGATTTAGGACTTTCCCTTGATTTGATCGAGTTTGTCGAAACGCTTTAGTTTTTTAGCTGTCGCACAATGGATAATAAGTTAAGTTGGATTTAAAAAATATAAATCATATTTTTGTCACTATCATATTTTCTTTGTTTTCATTGGGCCTTATATGTTTGTTTATGGATGATATATCATGGTTTTTATGGGTTTTTAACCATGATATAAGTCTTTGTTATTGAGTCATTTCAGTGTTTTTAGAGTGTTTTGAGTCTTTTACTCGTTTTGGCATGATTAGAGCTTGATTGGAGATTTTGTGAGCTTTTGAAGTAATTCTACAACATATTCACAGAGGTTATTGGCTGCGGCACTTGGTGTCAGTCGACACCACATCAAGAAAAAATTCATGCGGAGCTTTTTAAGAGAATTTGAAATATGTACCTTTACCCAAGAGTTTCTCATATTTGTAAAAAGGCCCAAACGAAATATACCCATAAATTTGACTTTTTTTTATCTTGTTTTATACTATAATTAGGTTTTTCCAGCCATTGTTTAGTCTATGCTTTATTTTATTCTTAGAGAGAGTTGTAGCAGAGATTTGGGGTTGTTCTCTAGAGAATTCAAACCCTAGTTTTTATCTATTGATTTCTCTTTGTGCTTCTATTCCAAATATGATTTTGTTTCATTGATCATGTATGAGTAGTTGTTTGTTAGGTTTAGGGTTTTTCATTAGATATTTCAGGGATTATTAGATTGATTGATTAGTTAGGGATTCATAAATTCTAGTTCTTCACCTTAGATTTGAAGGAATTTCTAGCAGTTCATAATCCAATTAGGCAGCCCTAGTCTGAATTCCAAGCCTAGGATCTAGGGTTCATATAATCGAATCAATGGGATCTCGAGATTACCTGTTGATTAGCAGCGGAAGGTTTGCAAGTAATCGAGATCTCGAAGCATCTCAAACGCTGTGCCTCTACTGGTATCCACACGCACACAAACTGAACAGGAGGGATGCTAATGCCTTTAGAGATCAGATCTCTTAAGAGGTTTCTGTTTCTTTTCTGGTGGCTGTGAATTAGGTTAGTTGTGTGTAAAGGTCGACCATATATATTATATATGTCGACTTATACCACGACCGAAATAACCAACGATTAAACCGAAGTTAATCTGGTCATTCGCGATCTGTGTCGACCGACACATTTACTGTGTCGATCGACACTGCCTCAGAAACTCGGTATTGAATGCATATCAAATATGCATTCACCAGATCATTACATTAATGATCAATCTCTTATACTACATCCAGTTTTCTTAGGTGTGTGACCCTGTAGGATCATATAACACTAGCAATGAGTTCTAAACTCATTGATCATAAGTGGCTTCTAGCAAAGCATTATGACTGCCCAGTGTCATATGATTGTCTCATCTCGACAATACGACTTTCCCTTAGAGTAAGTACAATAGATTTTAGGACATTCCCAACAATCTCCCACTTGTACTGGAATCATCTATTCCTTTAATCCCTTTGTAGCTATATCTCGATCTGGCATAAGGCAAGAATTGTGTCATCCTTATTAAGTTAGATCATGTTTATCGAACTCTGATTTATACTGATGAAACAAACGACTGACAATCACCTCGTTTGAGCGCGGCCACGCATTTCCAGTATGAAATCTTCGATAGGCCCAGAGATATTTAACTCATGTTATATAGGAGGTACAAATCTCATCTTGTTCCATCCATGTCCCTTTCATATCTCATGATACGCCTAATCAGTGTCTTTATAATCACCAGTTACGGCTGACGTTTGACAAAGTCAAGACGGATCAATCCATATGCAAGAAATCATGATGAACTCAGGTCTAAGGACTATTCTCTATAGTCGCAATGAGAAACTCTTATGACACTCATATAACATCTTGTAGAGTTCTCATTAATGGGTCAAGTCCGATCATGTGTTCTCCAACACATATCTATGTGATTGACTTTAATACTCTTATTAATGACTCCATGAAACTTAGTCATCAGTCACCTCACATACTAGTCTCACGCGGTTGTTGATGTCCCAATTCAACAACCTCGACCAGGGACCAGCATAATTTATGACATTTATTGCTTATAGGGTTTCATGATCAAGTCACGTACTTGATGACCTATAATATTGTCATGAATTACTTTGGGAGTATTATATAATAACACAATTAAATAACGATGAAACAAATTTCATTAAAATAACATAACCATTATGTTTTATGAACATCATGACATAACTAAAACCAAATATAACTCCCACTGAAATCAAGATCATATCTTAAGAAATCTAATGCGTACAGCAGCAATATGAATCTCATGCTTAGGCCTTGGGAGAGGCTTAGTCAGTGGATCAACAACATTCTCATCCGTCGGGACTCTGCTGATCTTCACATCTCCTCTATTAATAATATCACGGATAAGGTGATATCTCCTTTCTATGTGTTTGGACTTCTGGTGTGATCTAGGTTCCTTTGCTTGCGCAATGGCTCCATTGTTGTCACAATACAAGGCCACTGGCTCAGAAATACTAGGAACCACACCAAGTTCAGTGATGAACTTCTTGATCCAAACAGCCTCCTTTGCCGCTTCAGAAGCAACGAAGTACTCAGCTTCAGTCGTGGAATCTGCTACAGTGTCCTGCTTGGAACTCTTCCAGCTGACTGCACCGCCATTCAGACAAAAGACGTAACCAGATTGCGATCGGAAATCGTCTTTGTCCGTCTGAAAACTTGCGTCTGCGTAACCACTTACTACCAGCTCATCACTTCCTCCGTACACCAAGAATTTATCGTTAGTATTTCTCAAATACTTCAGAATATTCTTGACAGCTGTCCATTAACTTTCACCCGGATCAGATTGGTATCTACTCGTCATGCTTAAAGCACAAGCAACATCTGGACGAGTACAGAGCATGACATACATGATAGATCCTAATGCCGAAGCATAAGGAATCCGACTCATGCGTTCTCGCTCAGCAGGTATCGCAGGACACTGCTTCTTGCTGAGACTAATGCCATAAGACATTGGTATGAAGCCCTTCTTGGAATCATGCATTCTGAATCTGTGTAAGACTTTATCGATATAAGTATCTTGACACAGTCCAATTAACTTGTTTAATCTATCTCTATAGATTCTTATTCCAAGAATATACGCGGCTTCTCTCATGTCTTTCATTGAAAAACAACTTCCGAGCCAAGTCTTAACAGACTGCAACAACGGAATGTCATTTCCGAGAAGAAGTATGTCATCTACATACAATACGAGAAATGCAACTGCGCTCCCATTAGTCTTCTTGTAAACACACGGTTCCTCTTCGTTCCTGATGAAGTCAAACTTTTTGACTGCTTCATCAAAACGAAGATTCCAACTCCGAGATGCTTGGTTCAATCCATAAATGGATCGATGAAGCTTGCATACTTTCCTAGCAGCATTAGGATCGATGAAACCTTCGGGCTGTGTCATGTACACATCCTCTTCTAGAATTCCATTAAGGAAAGCTGTTTTCACGTCCATCTGCCAGATCTCATAATCATAATGAGCGGCTGTTGCTAGGAGAATCCGAATGGATTTAAGCATAGCGACATGGGAATAGGTTTCTTCATAGTCAATACCATGAATTTTTTTGAAACCTTTTGCCACCAGCCTTGCTTTATATATCTGAATATTTCCATCCACATCAATTTTCTTCTTGAAAATCCATTTACACTCAATGGGTCTTGCACCATCGGGTAAATCAACCAAAGTCCACACTTGGTTCTGTGACATGGATCCCATATCGGATTCAGCGGCTTTTAGCCACTTTTCGGAGTCAGGGCTCATCATTGCTTCTTCAAAATTCGCGGGCTCGTCACTGTCAATGATTAACAAGTCATGACAATTAGTTACGAGAAATCCATATCTCTCAGGTTTGTGACGGATCCTTTCGGATCTGCGAATTTCAGGCTCCACAGGCGTGGTTCTACAACTCTTTGTAGATCCAACTGTTGCTCTTCCTCACCGGGCTGAGCGGTCTCCTGTGGCTCTCGAACTTCTTCGAGTTGTAATTTACTCCCACTGTTTCTCTTGGAAAGAAACTCTCTCTCAAGAAAGACGCAGTTCCGAGCAACAAACACTTTGTTCTCGGATTGGTTGTAAAAGTAGTATGCCTTGGTTTCCTTAGGATAACCAACGAAGTAGCATTTATCAGATTTGGGTTCGATCTTATCTGTAATTAACCGCTTAACATAAGCTTCACAACCCCAAATCTTCAGGAAAGACAAACTCGGAACATTTCCAGTCCACATCTCATGTGGTGTCTTTGCAACTGATTTTGATGGAACCCTATTAAGTGTAAATGCAGACGTTTCTAGAGCGTATCCCCAAAAGGATAACGGAAGAGATGAGAGACTCATCATTGATCGAACCATATCTAATAAAGTCCGATTCCTCCTCTCGGACACTCCATTCCATTGTGGTGTTCCAGGAGGAGTGAGTTGTGAAACTATTCCACATTCTCTCAAATGATCACTGAATTCTTGGCTTAAGTATTCTCCTCCACGATCTGATCGAAGAGCCTTAATACTTTTGCCAAGTTAATTCTGTACTTCATTTTGGAACTCTTTGAACCTTTCAAAAGATTCCGACTTGTGTCTCATTAAATAGACATAGCCATACCTGCTGAAATCATCAGTAAAGGTAATGAAGTATCGAAAATTTTCTCTGGCACTTGTGCTCATTGGGCCGCACACATCAGTATGTATAAGGCCCAATAGGTCACTGGCCCTTTCATTTTGTTTGTTGAAAGGGGCCTTGGTCATTTTGCCCAGTAAACAAGATTCATATTTCTCACATGATTCATAATCAAATGAGCCTAGAAGCCCATCACTATGGAGCTTTTGAATCCGTTTCTCGTTTATGTGGCCCAAACGACAATGCCATAGAAAAGTCTGATTCGTGTCATTTGATTTGAATCTCTTGGTGTTAATGTTATAGATTGGTGTGCTTTGGTTTAGAACATAAATTCCATTCTCTAATGGGCTGCTACCATAAAATATATCATTGTAATCAAAAGAACAACATTTATTCTTAATTGAAAACTGATATCCTTCCATATCCAAAATAGGAATAGAAATAATATTTCTGCTTATCGCAGGTACATAGTAGCAATTATTAAGTTCTAAAACCAAACCAGAAGGTAAAGACAAGTTAAATGTTCATACGGCTAATGCAGCAACTCTTGCTTCATTCCCCACGCGCAGGTCCACTTGTCCCTTTTCCAACGTCCTACTGTTGCTTAGGCCCTGCATATTTGTACAAATATGAGCACCACAGCCGGTATCCAATACCCAAGAAGTAGAACCAGAAGTAGTAACATTTACTTCTATAACATAAATACCTGAAGATGAAGTCTCGAAAGTCTTCTTCTTCTTCTTCTTTTCCAAGAATTTGTTGCAATTTATCTTCCAATGCCCAAGCTCTTTACAGTAATGGCACTTATCAGTCTCAGATGTTCCAGGCTTGGGCTTAGAGGCCGGCGCAGGCGTGTCCAGGTTCTCAACCTGGACGGCCTTGCCCTTTCCCTTACCCTTGCCAAGTTTCTTAAACTTCTTGCCCCCTTGTACCATAAGTACATTTGGAGTGCCCTTCTTGATATTAGGCTCAGCTGTCTTGAGCATGCCATGCAGTTCAGTCAACGTCTTCTTCAAGTTGTTCATGTTATAGTTCATAACAAACTGATCATAACTTGACGGCAGTGACTGCAAAATGATGTCAGTAGCCAACTCTTGGCTAATGGGACAATCCAGCTTCCCCAGGTTATCAATATAACCCATCATCTTAATGACATGAGGACTAACTGGACCATCTTTTGGTAGCTTGCATTCAATGAGAGACTTAACCGTCTGGTATCTCTCAGTTCGTGCCTGCTCCTGAAACATACTTTTCAGGCTAGTGATCATCTCCACTGACGACTCCACGATCTCGTATTGCTTCTGCAAATCCGAGTTCATGGTAGCCAACATGAGGCAATTCACATCGACCACATCATTAGAATGCTTATCCCAAGCACTCCTTTCTGCATGTGGAGCATTGGCTCTCGGTTTTTCAGGGAGAACATTTTCCAGGACATAGTCCCTTTTCTCCTGCTTGAGAACGATTCTCAAGTTCCGATACCATGCGAGAAAATCCGATCCATTTAACTTGTCCTTCTCAAGGACGGATCGCAGGGAGAAAGTGTTATTATGAGTGTTAGTCATAGCTGAGATCAAAGAAAGGAAAAAGGTTTAGTTATGATGTTCAAGAAATGAAAATTCTTAACTATTAAGAAAACTCGCATTATATTCAAACAATGTTTCCTCAAATGAATATAATGATCCAAGACCCTTACTTAACTAAACTTGAGTGAGCCACTGGCTATCACCCAATTTTAGCTATCTAGGTAAGCAACAACTTTTCTAGTTATACCCAATGTAACTCTTGGTTGCGGATTGACATCTCATGTCCAATCCACCTGATGTCTCTGAGCCCAAAACGATTTTGATGGCCCAGTCAAGTAAACCAATCTCTTAAGTCATGTAATTGTTGATGCCTTGCACTGCAAAACCATCAACACGATTACTTCCTGTCTTACTCATGTAATCGTGGACATCTCGCACTGCAAGTCTATCGCACAATGAAATGAGTCTTGACAGTTGACAAGATTGGAAAGACATCAAGGATCACTTGATATTTGGTTGAGGAACGGAACCATTTAAAACGTTCAGTTTTATTATGTTTTAATTCTTCTAATTAAAGTGGTTCATTTTGGTTTGGTTATGTGATTTCAGGTTCAATAACCTAAACCATCGGACCTTGTGTCGACCGACACTACTTTAGTGTCGATCGATGCAGGTTAACCAAAACCAATTTGCGATAACCGATCAATCCAATTGATCCGGTTTTATGATAACCGGTCAGTGTCGATCGACACTACATTAGTGTTGGTCGATGCCAACCTTATCAAATTAATCGCTTTAAACCATTTAGCAGTTTAACCAATTTAAACCAAGCTCGATGATCGGTCCAATCCAATTGAACCGACTATCCTGATCGCGAGGTCTGTGTCGACCGACACAACTCTTGTGTCGATCGTCACAGTTAGGTTAAACTTGTATCTTATTCGGGTTATCCTTATGTGTCGACCGACGCCGGATTGGTGTCGATCGACACAGTGCGATAAGCCCTAATCGTTTTCAAGCAAAAACCTAAAACTAGATTACTTTCATGAAAACGAGTTTTAACATGCTTGTATCATCTATAAAGAGATTCAGATTCAACTAATCTAATCAACATGCTACTGATTTAATAGAACCCTAAGGCTCTGATACCACTGAAGGAATTTCTAGCAGTTCCTAATCCAATTAGGCAGCCCTAGTCTGAATTCCAAGCCTAGGATCTAGGGTTCATATAATCGAATCAATGGGATCTCGAGATTACCTGTTGATTAGCAGCGGAAGGTTTGCAAGTAATCGAGATCTCGAAGCACCTCAAACGTTGTGCCTCTACTGGTATCCACACGCACACAAACTGAACAGGAGGGATGCTAGTGCCTTTAGAGATCAGATCTCTTAAGAGGTTTCTGTTTCTTTTCTGGTGGCTGTGAATTAGGTTAGTTGTGTGTAAAGGTCGACCATATATCTTATATATGTCGACTTATACCACGACCGAAATAACCAACGATTAAACCGAAGTTAATCTGGTCATTCGCGATCTGTGTCGACCGACACACTTACTGTGTCGATCGACACTGCCTCAGAAACTCGGTATTGAATGCATATCAAATATGTATTCACCAGATCATTACATTAATGATCAACCTCTTATACTACGTCCAGTTTGCTTAGGTGTGTGACCCTGTAGGATTATATAACACTAGCAATGAGTTCTAAACTTATTGATCATAAGTGGCTTCTAGCAAAGCATTATGACTGCCCAGTGTCATATGATTGTCTCATCTCGACAATACGACTTTCCCTTAGAGTAAGTACAATAGATTTCAGGACATTCCCAACAAGATTCTCGCAACGAAAGTTGGTTAATTAGCTAGAGAGAACTAGGGTGGAAAAATTGTTGGAATTATGTCCAGTAATCTCTGTACTGTCTCTAGAAAGTAAGAGTATATCAATGATCAGACATAAGTCATATAATACTGGGGGTCATGATGGCTTGCTAGAGTCCGCTCATTATCTATAAGTCTTGGACTTATTGCCTTTATTATATGATCCCATATGGGTCACACGCCTAAGCTAACGGGAAAATACGAAGGAACGGTTTAGCAGAAGTACGGTAAAAGTGCTAGGCATTTACTGTACTTAGAGAGACTAAAGGGCCTGATTAAATCCAAGGGATTTAATCAGAACTGAGAATTGGGCCCAAAAGCCCATAAGAACTGGACAAGGGTTTTATTAAATAAAACTTGCCCTAGCTCTTATTTTTCTCAGCACTTCTGCGCCTCCCTCCTCTCTCTCTGCGCCTCCTCTCTTTTGGTCTAGCAGCCTCTCTTCCCGAAGTGTGCGTGTGTGAGCCTTTGGAGGAACAACCTCTTGGTGGTTCTGCTGATCTCTGACCCGTACCTCCATTCCGCTGCATAAACAAGGTAACAGGTGAGATCTATTATGTTTCTAATCAAGAGAACCTAGATCTGCATGTTTAGTAGGATGAATCAATCTGAGAATTGAATCAGGAGACACTAAACGATCCAACAGTGGTATCAGAGCCATTGGTTCTGTGGTTTTTCTTGTTTAGAATCATGTTTAGGATTGTTTAAAGAGGTGTTTTTGAATCAATCTACTGATAAGAGAAAACACTTAAGAAACAAAGAATTAAAACCTAAACAAACAAGAAATCGCATGATCCAATCTATATGAATTGGTTTGCGTCGGAGTGTTGATCAGTTTCGGATCACACGTCCGGATCGTTTGATGCACAAACCGATCATGGATCGGCTTGTGTCGACGACACAATCGCGGCAGTTGGACCGGACGACCGAGCGGATCGGATCGATCGATCGCGATCGCTTCCTGCCTCGTCCCGGCGTGTCCAGCCTGCTGTCCCGCGTGACCGAGAGCCGAGCTTCGTCCCGGTAGCGTCTCGGCCAGCATCGTCCCGTCCCGAACGATCGTCCCGTCCAGCAGCCGTCCCGATCGTGGATCGCTCGCGTGCTGGCTTGCGGCTAGGTCACGGCCGTGAATGGTTCGTGACCAATTCGGTTCGGTTCGGTTTAAAAATTTATTAAAACTTAAATCGTCTTGGTTTAATAAACAGACTTAATAAATTTATTAAGTTCTGGTTAAACCGGGATAAGAAATCCAAAGTCGAAAAATTGGATTTTGTGCCTAAACCAGTGATTTTCTAATTTGATTTGGTTGGACCAAATAAATTGAGAAAATCCGGTTTAGTAAATAACCGGTTGACAATTGTGGTCATCGTAGTAATTAATTTTGGTTAAGACCAATTTTAATGAACCAGACCGGTTATGTCATTTAATTGGGCAATTGGGTTATGTCTTGGACATGAACAAATTCTTGGGCCTCGGGCCAAGAAGTTAAAACAATTGGGCCAATTATTTGAGTCTTTTCTTCAGAATTAATTTAAAATTTATTTTTATAAAATTATAAAATCGATTTTTAAATTAATAAGTTTCCAAAATTTTGAAATTAGAAAGTTTCTTAAAATAGAAGTTTCTAGATTTGCATGTTTTGGATTTTAGGAAATTTCTATAATTAAAAGTTTCTAATTTTAGAAAGTTTCCAAAATTAGTAGGTTTCCCAAAAAGGAAAGTTTCCCAAAATAGTAATCTTCTATTTTGGGATGAAATTTTAACAAACCTACAAACCTCAAATAATATCAAGCGTTTGATGTCTTGTCCAGTCTATGTCAGCTGTCGAAGCCCATTCAATTGTACTCATGGCCTTACAGTGTGAGGGTGTCTACTTTTGCGTGGGTAAGACGGTTTGTGATTCATAAATGTCATTGGGAGTCCCAGACATTAATGATTACATGACTGTATAGTCTGGTTTTCTTGACTAGGCCATCGGGAGTCCCGGGCCTTGAGACATCAGAGTGGATTGGGCCTCGGGCCCAGATTCACAACCAAGAGTTATATCACGGATATAATTAGCCGAGATAGGGCTTACCGATATAAGCTAAGATTGGGTGACGGCCAGTGGCCCATTTTGATCTTAGTTATATGTGGATCTTGGAATCATTATATTCTATTGAGGGTAACTTATGTTATTGAATATAATGCGTGATTAATCATATTAAATTTAATACAAGATTAATCATATTGAACATATTAACTAATAACCTTTTTATCTTATATTTCAGCTATGACTACTACAAGCACACAAAACACATTCTCAATCCGGTCTGTTCTCGAAAAGGAGAAGCTGACTGGAACGAACTTCCTGACGTGGTCAAGGAACTTGAGGCTGGTCCTCAAGCAGGAGAAGAAGGATTATGTCCTTCGTGATCCCCTCCCCGAGAGGCCTCCTAACAATGCCGCCAGGACTCTGCATAATGCTTGGGAAAAGCATTCGTCAGATGAAAATGATGTCTATTGCCTGATGTTGGCGACCATGACTGCTGAGCTGCAAATGCAGTTCGAGAGTGTGTTGTCGCCCATCGAGATAATGGCAAGCCTGAAATCGCTTTTTCAGGAGCAGGCAAGGACTGAGAGGTTCCAGACAGTTAAGAACCTCTTAGACTGTAAGTTGGCTGCAAATGCGGCAGTGAGTCCTCATGTCTTGAAGATGATGGGTTATCTCGATCATCTTCAGAAACTCGACTGCCCTATCAGCCAGGAACTTGCCTGCGACATCGTTCTGCAGTCTTTACCTGCAAGCTATGATCAGTTCATTCTGAACTTTAATATGCATGGCTTGAGTAAGACATTGCCTGAGCTTCACGGAATGCTCAAGACTGCAGAGCCCAACTTGAGGAAAAACGCCAAGGACCCCAATGTGCTTATGGTGCAAAAGGGCAAGGGCTTTAAGAAATCCTCTGCTAAGGATAAGGGAAAGGCTAAGGCTGTCCAAGTCTCGGACAAGGACACACCAAAGCCCAAGCCCAAGTCTAAGGCTGGGCCTACTGACATCTGCAGGTTCTGTAAAGAACCAGGGCATTGGAGGAGAGAATGTAAGAAATTCCTGGAAGGTCTAAAGGAATTGAAGAAGAAGACTCTCGAGACTTCTTCATCAGGTATCTTTGTTATAGAAGTTAATACAACTACTTCTGATAATACCTCATGGGTTATGGATACTGGTTGTGGGGCTCATATTTGTACTAATATGCAGGCACTCAGCAACAGTAGGAGGCTGAAGCAAGGACAAGTGGAGCTACGAGTTGGGAATGGAGCGAAAGTTCCTGCACTAGCTGTAGGCACATACTTGTTGTCTTTACCTTCGGGATTGGTTTTAGAACTCAATAATTGTTATTTTGTACCTGCGATAAGCAGAAATATTATTTCAATTTCTTTGTTGGATTTGGAAGGTTATGATTTTTCAGTTAATAATAAATTATGTTCCTTCAATCGCAACAATTTGTTCTATGGTTGTGCCCCTCTTACGAATGGGCTTTACATACTTGATCAATCCGCGCCAATTTATAACATTAATACCAAACGGTTCAAACCTAATGAGGAGAACCGAACGTTTCTATGGCATTGTCGTTTAGGGCACATCAGCGAGAAACGCATCAAGAGGCTCCATTCGAATGGACTTCTTGGCTCATTTGACTTTGAGTCATGTGAGAAATGCGAATCCTGCATGATGGGCAAAATCACACGGGCCCCCTTTAATAAACCTAACGAGAGGGCCAGTGACTTATTGGGCTTGATACACACTGATGTGTGTGGCCCAATGTCCACAAATGCAAGAGGAAACTATCAGTACTTCATTACCTTTACTGATGATTTCAGTAGGTATGGATATGTTTATTTAATGAAACATAAGTCTGAATCGTTTGAGAAATTCAGAGAATTCCAAAATGAAGTACAGAACCAACTTGGCAAAAGCATTAAGGCTCTTCGGTCCGACCGAGGAGGAGAATACTTAAGCCAAGAATTCAGTGATCATCTGAGAGAGTGTGGGATCGTATCCCAACTCACTCCTCCTGGAACACCTCAATGGAATTGTGTGTCTGAGAGGAGAAATCGGACCTTATTGGATATGGTTCGGTCTATGATGAGTCACACAGACCTTCCAATATCCCTTTGGGGATATGCTCTGCTAACAGCAGTGTTCACTCTAAATAGAGCGCCATCGAAAGCAGTAGCTAAGACACCATATGAATTATGGACTGGAGAAGCTCCAGTGCTGTCTTACCTCAGAATTTGGGGTTGTGAAGCCTATGTCAAGAGATTGATCTCAGACAAGCTTACACCAAAGTCTGATAAATGCTACTTCATTGGTTATCCGAAGGAAACCAAGGCTTATTACTTCTATCTACGTTCCGAGAACAAGATCTTTGTTGCCCGGGATTGTAATTTTCTTGAGAGGGAGTTTCTCTCTAAGAAAAACAGTGGGAGTAAGGTACTGCTTGAAGAAATTCAAGATGAACAGGATACTGCTCAACCTGAAGAGGAAGAGCAGCAGGAGGACCTACAAGAAATTGTAGTGCCTGAACCTGTAGTACCTGAAGTTCGAAGATCCGGGAGGATCCGTCACGAACCCGAGAGATATCAAGGATTCCTCGTGACTGACTGTCATGATCTTCTGATCATTGATGGTGATGAACCATCGAACTTCAATCAAGCCATGATGGGCCCAGATTCCTCTAAGTGGCGTAAGGCCACTGATTCCGAAATGGACTCCATGTCGGTCAACCAAGTGTTTTCGTTGGTTGACTTACCCGCTGGTGTAAAAGCCATCGAGTGCAAATGGATCTTCAAGAAGAAGATTGACGTGGATGGAAATGTCCAGATTTATAAAGCCAGGTTGGTGGCAAAAGGTTTCAGACAAGTTCACGGTGTGGATTACGATGAAACCTATTCCCCAGTGGCAATGATGAAATCTATTCGGATTCTACTAGCAACTGCAGCTTTTCATGATTATGAAATTTGGCAGATGGACGTGAAAACCGCCTTCCTGAATGGAATTCTGGAAGAGGATGTGTATATGACACAACCTGACGGTTACATAGATCCAAAGAATGCTGGGAAAGTATGCAAGCTTCATAAATCCATTTATGGATTGAAGCAAGCATCGAGGAGCTGGAATCTTCGTTTTGATGAAGCGATCAAGCAATTTGACTTCATCAGAAACGAAGAAGAACAATGCGTGTATAAGAAAACTAGTGGGAGCAAGATAGTATTTCTTATTCTGTATGTCGATGACATACTGCTTCTCGGAAACGACGTTCCAATGCTAAAGTCGGTAAAGGACTGGCTTGGAAGTTGTTTTTCCATGAAAGACATGGGTGAAGCCGCATACGTTCTTGGAATCAGGATCTACCGGGATAGATCTAAAAGGCTGATAGGCTTGTGTCAAGATTCATACATTGACAAAGTCCTACAGAGATTCAGCATGAAAGATTCCA
Organism: Orychophragmus violaceus; assembly: GCA_030180135.1. NCBI lineage: Eukaryota > Viridiplantae > Streptophyta > Magnoliopsida > Brassicales > Brassicaceae > Orychophragmus > Orychophragmus violaceus. The sequence goes on along the minus strand of CM058240.1, from coordinate 26,214,618 downwards.
AGAAGGGCTTCACGCCAATGGTACATGGCACAACGCTAAGCAAGAAGCAGAGCCCCACGACGGCTGCTGAGCTTGAGCGCATGAAGAATATTCCTTATGCATCTGCAATAGGATCTGTCATGTATGCCATGATCTGTACTCGTCCTGATGTTGCTTATGCATTGAGCATGACGAGTAGATACCAGTCAAATCCAGGTGAAAACCATTGGATTGCCGTCAAGAATATCCTGAAGTATCTAAGACATACTAAGGATAAGTTCTTGGTGTACGGTGGAAGTGATGTGCTTAAAGTCAGTGGATTCACGGACGCAAGTTTCCAGACAGACCAAGATGATTTCCGGTCACAGTCCTGTTATATCTTTTGTCTGAATGGCGGTGCAATCAGTTGGAGAAGCTCCAAGCAAGACACCGTTGCTGATTCCACTACAGAAGCTGAATATATCGCCGCTTCGGAAGCAGCGAAGGAAGCTGTTTGGATACGAAAGTTCATTATTGAACTAGGTGTGATACCAAATGCGGCTGAGCCTCTGGCACTGTTTTGTGATAACAATGGTGCTATAGCTCAGGCAAAGGAACCAAGATCACACCAGAAATCCAAGCATGTCTTAAGAAGATTTCACTTGATACGTGACATCATTAATAGAAAGGAAGTCAAGATCAGCCGAGTTTAGACAGATGATAACGTCGCTGATCCATTGACAAAGCCACTCCCAAGGCCTAAGCTCGAGTTCCTGACTGAAGCTGTAGGCATTAGAGACATTGAAATGTAATCTAAATTTGAGTGGGAGTTTGAGGGCTTTATTTAGTTATTGATATGTTCTTGTAAAACATTTTCTTATGTTTAATGAAATTATTATTTCAAGATTATTTTAACTGTGATGAAATAATCGTTCCAAAATGATATGAACCATTTTATAGGTCATCGAAGTAAATGACTTGATCTTGAGTCATCAAAGTCATTTAGCTTGATCATGAGACCCTATATTTGATAGATGGCTTATATCATCCTGTCCCTAGTCGAAGGTTGTTGAAATTGGAACACCAACAACCGCGTGAGACTAGATTGGTATGTGACTTATGACAAAGTCTCAGAATGTCATAGATGCACGGCATCAAAGTCAGTACATAGGTGTATGTTGGGGTACATACGACCGGACAAGACCCGCATATAAGAACTCTTCAGGATATTTATATCTGTGTCATAAGAGATTCTTACTACGACTATAGAGTATAGTCCTTAGACCTGAGTTCGCATGCATGTGACTGCACATGAACTAATGCGCTTTGATCATTGTCTAATGCTGTTGTTAAGCGATAGTTATAAGGACCTTGATTGGGTGTATTATGAAATGAGTAGTTTACAGTGATGGAACAAGACGGGATTTGTCCCTCCAATATAAATGGAGTGAATATCTCTAGGCCAATCGGAGATTTGAATACTGGAAAATGCATGGCCATGCTCAAACGGACTTTCCCGAGTCGTTTGGATTGTCAGTATCAAATCAGAGTCCGATGAACATGATTAGCCTTAATAAGGATGACACTCACCTTGCCTTATGACTAATCGAGATATTGAGACAAAAGGATTATGAATACAGAGATTCCAGTACAAGTGGGAGATTGTTGGAATTATGTCCAGTAATCTCTGTACTGTCTCTAGAAAGTAAGAGTATGTCAATGATCAGACATAAGTCATATAATACTGGGGGTCATGATGGCTTGCTAGAGTCCGCTCATGATCTATAAGTCTTGGACTTATTGCCTTTATTATATGATCCCATATGGGTCACACGCCTAAGCTAACGGGAAAATACGAAGGAACGGTTTAGCAGAAGTACGGTAAAAGTGCTAGGCATTTACTGTACTTAGAGAGACTAAAGGGCCTGATTAAATCCAAGGGATTTAATCAGAACTGAAAATTGGGCCCAAAAGCCCATAAGAACTGGACAAGGGTTTTATTAAATAAAACTTGCCCTAGCTCTTATTTTTCTCAGCACTTATGCGCCTCCCTCCTCTCTCTCTGCGCCTCCTCTCTTTTGGTCTAGCAGCCTCTCTTCCCGAAGTGTGCGTGTGTGAGCCTTTGGAGGAACAACCTCTTGGTGGTTCTGCTGATCTCTGACCCGTACCTCCATTCCGCTGCATAAACAAGGTAACAGGTGAGATCTATTATGTTTCTAATCAAGAGAACCTAGATCTGCATGTTTAGTAGGATGAATCAATCTGAGAATTGAATCAGGAGACACTAAACGATCCAACAAAAATTACATATACACAAAGAGATTTAGTTTAGGAATTTTGTGAACAAATCAAACTTGGACTAATTGCATGTTTAAACTTGGATTTGCAAAGAAATTTGGTTTCCTAGGTTATTATACATATATAGTTTTGGCAATGATTGTTGGTTGACTTTATCTTCGTATTTGAGTTCTAGAACATTAATTTGAATTATGATTTATTTATTTGCTTGCATTCCTGATTTCCTGAGCCTAGAATTTTTCCCATTTGTTTACACACTCGATTTTATAGATTTACTTGCTTTCATTACAATCATCTTGTATAGTTTAACTTGAATAGACAATCTATTGCATATTCTTGAGATCTTTTTTTCGATACACTAAGTACTACTTCGACATTGTTGTGCACTTGCAGTATAGACTTTAGGGATAAAAGTAGACATATCTAGTTTTTGGCGTTGTTGCTCTGTGCCTCTTTAAGTGCCAATAGATTTAAGTAGTAGAGTTTCAACTAGGCATTTTTCTTTCTTTTGTAACTCACGTGTTTCATCTCTTTTGTTTGGTGTTTCAGGTGAAACGATCAGAAACTCAAAGAATAAGGCACACAAACACTTGGTGATGTTGATTAAGACTCATAACGTCTATCGACACCAATATAAGCATTGATCGACACCACTCTCAAGCACCACTTCAGGACACCTAAATGACAAGGGACAATGGTAGATCTTGTAATCTTGTGACAAGAAGAAGCTGGTGTTCTACGAGACCAAAAGAGTCATATCGACAACGCACGTGGGCAGAGACTTGTTGGGGAAGGAAATCCCATTGTTGTACAAGTCGATGCAGGTGAAAGAGATGGGCAGCTGGCCCTTGGTTTGGCAGGAGAAGGTGGTTGCGGGCGCACCCTTCCTGATTACAATAAGCCTGGTCGGTTCTACGCAAAAATTTCTGCGATTCAACTGCATGCCTTTGAAAGGTAGGATTTTGAGCTGAAACTGCATACTGCACTTTGGTTGGGCAACATTAGTTTCATGGACTGCCCAATGAGAATCCTATGGACCACACTGAGCGGTTTTAAGACTTAGTCATGAGAATGAAGTACACTGGAGTCTCTAGTGACTACCTATTCTGCAAGCTTTTCCCTCATTATCTTGTTGGAGAAGCAGCCTACTGGCTGAAGCAATTAACATCAGGATCTCTGACAAACTGGCGAAAAACCAATAATACATTCCTAAAAACCTTTTATGATGATGCTAGGTCTGAGGAGCTGAGAAAAATGATCTATACATTCAGGCATGGTCCAAAAGAAGCCTTCAAAAGTGCTTGGCTTACTAGAGAGATGGTCCACATCATGGTTTCACTGAGGTTCAGCTGTTAGGAACCTTCTTCAAAGGTGAATATATGAGATACCAGATGACTGTGGATGCTACGAGAAATGGGAACTTCAACAAGAGGTATTTCGAAGATGCTTATGTGCTAATTGAGAACTTGGTTTCTAACAATAGTACCAAGAATGCAGATTTAGAGAGAAAGACTGCGAGCATGGATGGTTGTGAGATTGTTTCAGTAAGTTCTAAGTTGGACTCAATTCACAATTATATTTTTGGGGAAAAAATAGAGGTGGAAGCTATTGAGGAGAATGTGAACAAAATCAATGGAGCTAGATTTCATAACAACAGAGGTGCCTTTACAGGCAATCAAAACTCCTTTGGGTTCACTTCTAATCCAACATATTATAAACTACTCCATAATAGTGGTTTCAGGAATTATGGACCTTCTTCCTACCATACACCCTCTCCTCCAACACAAGAGAGTAAGCTTGAGTCTATGATACAACAAATTATGCATGGTCCACAAAAGATTTTAGTCGATATTAGTGGGAAGATGAATGCAATGTATCATGATCAAAATATGGAGACTCTCACAACTACAATTGACGGTATGTATGCCAGATTAACTAGAATTGAAACAATTTTCAAAGGGAAAGTGGTTTATAATGCACATTTCAGTGCCATCTCAGTCTGATTGAAGATGAGCTGGATCACGAACAAGAATTTGAGCTAAAGGCTGGGAAAATCATGGCAAACAGTCATGATAATGAATCTACAGACATGGCATCGATCTACACCCATGACTGATTTCGGTCGACACTCCTTAAAAATCATGAGTTTCAAGCTTTTCTGGACCCGAATCGACTAAGATTGACATCGAACTACTAGTGTGGACCGTTAATGTTGATCGACATCCCTATGGTATTGGTCGATACCCCCTTTCCAAGACAAAATTTAGAGTTTTCAAGGACCAAAATGACCTTATTCGACACATGGAGATCGACACAACTCAGCATCAATCGACACCATTCTGGTGTCGGTCGACATTCAGCTATGCCAAAGCCAGAGTCACCTTTTTTTGAAACCAGCATCGGTCAACACACCTCTGGTGTCAGTCAACACCAGTCCTACATGGTCAACCAAACCCGCACCATCACATGAGAGGGTCTACAAGCCTTTGATACCTTTCTCTAAGGTTCATGAGAAGTCCAAACAAGAGCTAGATGAGGCTAGATGCAAGGAAAAACATGGAAAATAGTTGATTGACACTACAAGAAAAATGGCTTTTCTTAGCACCACGAAAACGCTATCATATGTTTATGGTAGCGTTTCCATAAACGCTATGTTTGCCGCTGTCATCTTAGGTCAGGCATCTACGATAGCACTAATTTGACATTCTATCGTATATCTGTCTACGATAGCGTTAATTTGGATGTGATTATATAGTTTTCAGTAGCATTGTTTTAGCGCCATTTTAAATGTTAACGTAGCTCTGTTTTAATGCAATAAAATTATATCTTGTGGCATTATATTATGGCTATGTTATATTTTATACTAGCAGTTTAATTGATGCTGTATTATAATTTGTAATGGCGAGTATGTATTGCTGTTTTATTTTTTATGAACACTCAAATTTTTAGCCATATTTAATACTAATTGGAGCTATTGAAATGATTAAATTCAATTTTGGTTTTGCATTATTATTTAAAAATCATTTAGATTTGCAGAAATAGATTTAGATTTTATAATCACACAGGAATTTAAACTTAAACTTGTTCACATTAAACATAACATCCACAAACATTCATACAAACACAAGTTCAACTTAAAACATAAACTAAAAAACAAGTTGTTTATGTCTACTACTCTTAGGATACATGTCCATAGTTCTTTACTCTTGGGATAGGACAAGAACTCTTACCTCATCAGCACAACACCACTTTGTCCTCTGGCCATGCAACAGCTGAACCAAGCGCATCTTCCATTGTCTCAATTTCAGAGTTTGTCCTCCACACAGCTGCACTTTTGATCTTCACATTATCTACCCAAACGCGAACTGCATTTGGACCCAAGGGTACATGGTGGACAGTCTGTTGTGGATCGTTTGAAGCCCATCGTCCTTCGGTAACCACACGCTTTTTACCGGTAATGTCCATCAGCATGCATTTCTGATTTTCCTTGCTGACCAACCGCTGCGATGTTGAGAAATGCCAATAAAAAATGCCAATCAAACCACAATATTTCAGAGCTCAGACATTGAGGATCCAATACCAATAAATTTTTCAGCAAAATTTTAAAGTAGATATAGCTTAGATTTACCTTAGATTTCCTTATAGGAGATTGTGGATCTGGTTTTGTTTTCTTTGGAAGAGCTTTTGGAGGCAGTGGAGATGACTGAATTGGAGCTTTTGGAGATGATGGAGACGGCTGAAGAGGAGCCATTGGAATTGACTTAGAAGACCTCGGAGTCACTGGAGATTTGTGAAGTGATGGACCTGCTACCGACTTTGAAGGAGACTTCTGTGTATATGCTTCTCTGTGTTTCTCATTCTCCACTTTATTTGCAGGCCAAGCTATGAAAGAGTTGATTGTTTGCTCCATTTTTGTCACATCCGGTGTAGGTCTCCATGGAAAAGCATGTGGTGATAGTACCACGTCCACATAAACTTTCACAGCATTTGGACCGAGAGGTATACCATTAACCACAGCTTGAGGGTCTCTCGACTGCCAGCGGCCTTCAGCAACAGGTTTGTCATCTGTAGCCCAATCCATCAATTTGCATCTGTTCTTCGAACTTAAGTACGGGCTCTGTGTAAAGCAGTAACAATACAACCTCAGAGGCAACAACACAAAAACAAGTTTTTAAACTAGCATGTCACAACCATAAAAATTACCTTTGGCATGTCCTCAGCAACCTCCTCTTCTGCAGGAAGACAACTATCTGACTTCCATGCAATCATCCTACCAACAGCCTCTTCCATACAGGTCATGTTTGATGTAGGCCTCCAGAGAAATGCATCTATGATTAAGGCTGATTCAACTAATACCTTCACTGCATTGGGTCCTAGTGGGATGTCATTCACATACTCCTCAGGGTCAGCAAAAAGAAGACGGGCCTCAGCGACAGTTTCTTCGGTTCCAGTCCAATCAACCAACAAACACCTAGCTGGTACTGACTTGTTTACACTCTACAAAAGGAAAATATGATTTAATCATTTGATATAAGTAAATGAAGGCAGTGGAAATGAGAGCTTAACTAGTCACTTACTCTTGGAGTTGAGGTTTCACCTTGCTCATCTTGTTTCTACGAGAAAAGGTCAGAGTCAGAGTTTTTCTCATTTAAGTACTTTTCAAACCAAATACATATCAAATGCATCATACCTGTTGAGTCATTCTCTGGACAATCGCCTCTAACTGGTGAACCTTTTGCTGCAGTTGAGTTTGATTCTCCTGCATTTGACTCATATATGCAGACTTGACTTGGAAACAAGCTAGCTTTGTTGTAGACATTCCCCGACTCATAGCCCTTAGCCGTCCTGGATTATCAGGTCCTAGTATTTGTGCCAGGGTGTCATTCTTAGCTATACTCGTTGTTGATGATGAGGGAGCACCGCTTACAACATCCTTTGCCTTTCTCTGACCATCATGAAAGAAAACTAATCATTTTTATCATATAACAAATGACTAGTGAGGGACACTGATCTTGTGTACTTACTATCTTCTCAGCAGCCTGGTTATTAACTGGAGTGCCATCCTTTTTGGTGCGTGACTTGACCCACACCTTCAGTCTCGTAACTTCAGATGGTTCTGCGCAGCTCTTTTTCTGCGAGACAACAAAGATCAATCCTAATAAATGTGTATCACCCAATGGAAAAATGTATTGTACTTACCATTTCTTCAGTCAATCGAACCATTCCTTTACGGCTAACAGTGTGAGGAATCTGGTTTCGTCTCCTCTCCTTATACGAATCACTCCCAGCCTAAGTATAACTGACCATGGTTAAAGGCTGAACTTACATACCAAAAAATTTGTAGCATGTTTCCATATTCACGTACCTTAAAAGCTGTGCTTGTCTTCTGGTTGACAAATTTACGCCACTCCACTGGAGGAACGTTCTTTGGTTTCAGCTGCATTCGCTCCTTCATTGTCTTAGCCTGCCGGATCTTTGTAACAACTCTTGATTTGGAAGACCTCCAAAGACATCCCATCTGCCTGAACACAGTTGCCCTTTGATACTCTTCATCTACTGCAAACCTTGCCTGCATTCAAAAGAATAGTTATTAGATATCAGGCAAACTAACAAAGACAAAAAACTACATTAACTTTTACCTGAACAGATTTCCAGAGAATTGTTCTGATGTTTTCGTCAACTTTCCTCCAATCCTCAATTATTATAGGAACGTGTTCTCTGACTAAGGGACCTAGATAGGACGACAGCTTCACTGACCCTGGTCCACATGGTTCTCCAAATTCTGTGAAATCAACTGGTTCTCTCTCATTTGGATCTCTTGCTATATGTTTCATCATAGTTGGTCCACACTTTCTCTTAGGAGCAGGTGGAGATGCATCATCTTCTCTCGCAGATGCAGCCTGATCAGCAACGGGTTCTTCATCATTGTTCAGTCCTGTAGGGACTTCAACCTCAACATCCTCATCGTTTTTCTCTTGTTCCTTATCCATTCCAAATTCATCCACACCATCTTTATCCTCAGCTATTTCCTCCTCTGCGTCTTCATACTCAGCATCTTCATCCTCAGTTATCCCATTGTCATTATTTTCATTCTCAGCATTTTCAGTCACAGCAACTTGCAGTTCTGGACCTTCTTCCAAATCCATAATTTCCTCTTCTTTGGACCTTAGCTGCTGGCACACTGGCTTTTCTTTTCCTCGACGTGAGATGCTTTGTACGAGCCATGACTGATTACCTGAAATTCAAATACAAAAGTGAGTTAGTCATGTTCCATTAATCATAAACATAGAGAAACATGAAGCCAAAAAAACACACAGACTGAGCACACCTAATGCAAACAAAAATCACAGAGACGCATAAGACACAAAACAAACAAGACAAAAAGCAAAGGTGAATCTAGCAGTCTTTCAAACATATATCCCTTCACAGTAAATACGAGCACTCTGATCTTCATCATCTAGTTCATTAGTACTCATGTTAACATCTGCTGCTACTGGCCCGACATCTCCAATCTCGTCATTCTGATCTTCCTCACTGTATCTTCTTGAAGATCCTCTCATCACGACATACCAAGGTGAGGTATCATCTTCTCTTGAGTAAAAGATCTGCTTGGCTTGAGAAGCCAAGATGAATGGATCCCTTGCAAATGAGTGTTGACTCTGGCTAAGGTTGACAAGAGTGAAACCTTCTTCTTCCTTGACTCCATTTCCTTTGTTAGCCCACTGACACCGGAATATGGGAATGTAGAACACATTGTAGTCTAGCAAAATAATGTCTTCCACTCTGCCGTAATATGATACCATATCAACCATCTGTGAAGTGTCTTTTGCACTAGATCTACACATAGATATCGCCTCATAAAGAACCCCACTGTTCTGACTTTGCCTTGAAACTGAACTTGTGTGAAACTGATATACCATGGATTTTACCGGTTTTAACCATGGTATATGCCTTATTTATCGAGTCTTATGTTATGTTTTGGAGTCTTTTTAGTATGTTTACAGGTTTAGACACATTTGGAGCAGAAGTGGAGATTTTGGAGCTGTTTGGTGTATTTTGGAGATTTGGTCCGAGAGACAGAGTTCACTGTCCAGTTTTGAAGACTGCGTCGATCGTTGCACACCTGCATCGATCGTTGCATATGCGAATGGGCCAGACTCGCCGATTTAATGAAGAATGCTGATTTTGCAGAAAAGCCCAGATATTTACACAGAAGCCCAAAACGTGTTTTAGCTATTATATAAGGGTTTTTAAGCCATTGTTTAGGCGACGCTTTACTTTTAAGTCTTATTTAATTTTCAGAGAGCCTTAGGGGCTGATCTTGCTCTCGAAAGAGAGAGGATTTCGAACCCCTGTTGATTATTCTGTTTTATGATATTTGGTTTTCTACTTAAGATGTTTTCTGTTTCGATGAACATGTCTGAGTAGTTTACCTGTTAGGTTGAAGGATTCTCATTAGGGATTTCAGAGAATTATAGTTTAAATCAATCTGTAGAGATTTGTATCTGCTAGTTCTTTATCTAAGTTGTTCTTAATGCTAAATCTGAAGTAGCTAATCAGAGTTATGATGTTAGGTTGATTAATTCAGCGGAAGTTGATTAATTTAACTAGAAAGAACTTAGATAAGCAATTAAACTATTCGCAAACGAAAGTTTGGTTTAGGATAATTGTGAACATATCAAACTTGGAATTAATGCTAGTTTAATCTGTTAGTTCTCGCAAACGAAAGTTTGGTTTGCTGCACTTAGACTTAGAGAATTATCGCAAAGGAATTTGGTTAATTCTATATCAGTGTTTGAGTTCTAGAATAGTTATTGATTGGATCTAGATAGATTGATTGCTTGCGTTCCTGATTTTCTGAGAACTCCTGAAACCTAACGCTTCGCTTCCTTGCTCACAAAATTCGCCTACTACTGATTTACTTTTCTGCTCTGCTTTTAGTTTAATCATCTTTGCTTTCTCCTAGTTTAATCACTTCTGTTTTTATCTATCGTTGACCAGAGTCTCTGTGGATTTCGATACCCTATATACTACATTGATATTGCTGTGCACTTGCAGTTAGAATAGGGATAAAACTACACCTATCAAGTTTTTGGCGCCGTTGCCGGGGACTCTTTTGAATCCTCGATAGATTTGAACTTAGGGTTTAGACTAGGATTTTCGTTTTTAATTTTTGCTACTAATTTTTTTTTCTTTTTCTGTTCTTGCCTTTCAGGTACGCCTGTAATCGCTTTGCATCGATCGACACTGTCCTGTGTGTCGATCGTTGCATTCTCGAGCTTGCATCGATCGACGCTACTCTGCATCGATCGGCACAGTGCGAAAGAATAATGGGAATGATGGAACAAATGTTGGAAAATCAGCAGAATAACTCGTTCTGCGGAGGATATGGTTCCTATTCATTCACCAGAGATTATAAATCTCCATCATATCAGCATGTTCCTCCTCAAAATAAACAATATGGTAAGCTGATAAGTATGATGGAGCAGTTACTGGAAAGATATGAAGAGGAGAGGAACTACATAAATGGTCCTGGGTTTCAAGGAAACAGAGCTTATGAGAGCAAGATAGAATCCATGATGGGGCAGTTGCTAGAGGATCAGGCTAAGATTGCTGCAAACTTCGACAGGAAGCTGGAAGCTATACATGGAAATCTGAATGGGAAGTTTGAATACTTGAGCACACATTTGAAGAAGCTAGATGTCCAAGTTCAACAAACAGCTGGAGCAATAGAAAGGCGTAATGAAGCTAGGAAAGCTGAACAGTGTAGATCCATCAAAGCTGTGACCTTAAGGGATGAGATTGAGTTGCTAGGTGAAGAAGAGAGCATAATCTCGGATTTTCTGGATGAATATTGTCTGCCTGATACATGCATCGATCGACACCCCCTTAGTGACGATCGACACGCCATTCTGACGGCAATTTCGAGTTCTTTCGAGAAACAGAATCGCCTTGCATCGATCGACACACATTATGCAACGATCGACACAGAACGCACACATGTCCAGAAACCTGCAACAGTACCAGAACAAGCTTACAAGCCCCCGGTGCCATATCCTAAGGTTCCTAAACCTCCCAGACAAGAGCTAGAAGTGGCTAACTGCATGAAAGTGATGGATAAGAAGGTGAATAAAACACCACCAGTTGAAGCTTCGCGAGTTCATGCAAAGAAGATGATCTCCACTGAAGGTGATCTGGAAGAAGAAGTTCAGATTGGTGGAACTACAGTATCTGATAGTGGAAAGAAGAAGATGGCAGTTCCTCTTGAACCTGCTCTAACATCTTCAGTACCTGCAACTGCTCATAAGCAGAAAGCCCTAAACATCAGATCTGCATCAAAGGTAAGGTACAAATCACCTAAGATTAAACCTTCTGATCACATTGTTTTGAATGCAGGAAAACGCAGTAGACCGCCCAAGCTTCGCTCCCGCCCTGATTCTGATTTCTCTTTCCTTGGAAAGCCTCATGATCATAATGCCTATACACCTCCTTGGATGAAGAGATATTCACAGAGACATTCAAAGTCTCTGTTGAAACCGCCTTGAATCAAATCTCTTCCAATAGTCAAGCTAATGACTAAAAACAAGCGCTGAGTGGGAGGCAACCCACTGTTAGGTTCGTTTTTGTTTTTGTTTTCTTTCGTTTTGATTTGGTATTTTTAATTTTTCTGTGTAAGTGTGTTCAGAGCTGAGGGAAACAGGAATAATCGCATTGCATCGATCGACACACATTGTGCATCGGTCGATGCAGTCGCGATTTACGGTTTAACGAATTGATTGCGGTTCAGACATCGGTTATCTACATAACCGCGAGCGATAATCGCCTTGCATCGATCGACACCCTTGTGGCATCGATCGACGCAGGGCGACGACAGGTAAGTATTCTGCAACTTTTCGGTTTGTTCTTCAATTTGATTATTCTTTCACCGAGCTCATGCTTCGATTACACTGGGGACAGTGTAGTTTAAGTGTGGGGGAGGAAGCTACTGACGCACGCTTTTGTTTTCTTAGTTTTTCAAAATTTGTTTTATTGAGTCAAAATTTGTATGAAACTATGATTTTTCGAGGAAACTTTTCGCTTGAACAGGAACTAAGTGACCATTGGACAGACTTGCAGAGCCTCTATGACTGTTAAAAAACCCAGACACAGATCAGCCTACTGAGGACACCCACATCACTTCAGGTATCAGAGGATCCTTTACTGACTTCAACCTTAATACTGACTTAGATTTCTCACCTAAGGGCTTGGTATACTTTGTGTCGGATTCCCTTGTTAGTTCTGACACAGCCTGTAAACCTGTCCTATTTAGTTCCCTTCTCCCCTTCTGTAAAGTAAAAAAAAAAAAATAATAATAAACTGAGGATGAGTTGGTAACTCCGAAGTGGTCATGGGAATAGTAGCAAACACTATTATCTCTCATGTGATCCATGGAATGTGTCCAAAGTACACCCCATAACGGGAAGAACACTGATAAAAAAAATAAAATGATACCCAGTGGGGAAAAATCAGTTGTTAAAGAAGGGAAAGAGAAGAAAGGGACTAGAGAATGATAGTATGGTGGTCTAGAGCTGATAAGGTAAGAATCCATGTGCCTTTGATCGATACTCCTTAGGTGAGACCGCACTTAAATACTTGCAGAAGTCAGTAGGGTAAATTTGAATGCTTGAATGTGATTGTGGAGTTTACTTAGGACAGTTGCTAAGTGTGGGGGAAGTATATTGTGGTCTTGAGTTCTGTAGGGAAGTTTTCAGTGGCTTACTAAGTGAATGTGATTGTGAAAGTTCCTAGGACGAAATGAGTTTCTGTGTTTTCAAACCTATTCGCTTATACTTTGGTTCTTTACTTGCTTGAGGACAAGCAAGAGCTAAGTGTGGGGGAGTTGATATACCATGGATTTTACCGGTTTTAACCATGGTATATGCCTTATTTATCGAGTCTTATGTTATGTTTTGGAGTCTTTTTAGTATGTTTACAGGTTTAGACACATTTGGAGCAGAAGTGGAGATTTTGGAGCTGTTTGGTGTATTTTGGAGATTTGGTCCGAGAGACAGAGTTCACTGTCCAGTTTTGAAGACTGCGTCGATCGTTGCACACCTGCATCGATCGTTGCATATGCGAATGGGCCAGACTCGCCGATTTAATGAAGAATGCTGATTTTGCAGAAAAGCCCAGATATTTACACAGAAGCCCAAAACGTGTTTTAGCTATTATATAAGGGTTTTTAAGCCATTGTTTAGGCGACGCTTTACTTTTAAGTCTTATTTAATTTTCAGAGAGCCTTAGGGGCTGATCTTGCTCTCGAAAGAGAGAGGATTTCGAACCCCTGTTGATTATTCTGTTTTATGATATTTGGTTTTCTACTTAAGATGTTTTCTGTTTCGATGAACATGTCTGAGTAGTTTACCTGTTAGGTTGAAGGATTCTCATTAGGGATTTCAGAGAATTATAGTTTAAATCAATCTGTAGAGATTTGTATCTGCTAGTTCTTTATCTAAGTTGTTCTTAATGCTAAATCTGAAGTAGCTAATCAGAGTTATGATGTTAGGTTGATTAATTCAGCGGAAGTTGATTAATTTAACTAGAAAGAACTTAGATAAGCAATTAAACTATTCGCAAACGAAAGTTTGGTTTAGGATAATTGTGAACATATCAAACTTGGAATTAATGCTAGTTTAATCTGTTAGTTCTCGCAAACGAAAGTTTGGTTTGCTGCACTTAGACTTAGAGAATTATCGCAAAGGAATTTGGTTAATTCTATATCAGTGTTTGAGTTCTAGAATAGTTATTGATTGGATCTAGATAGATTGATTGCTTGCGTTCCTGATTTTCTGAGAACTCCTGAAACCTAACGCTTCGCTTCCTTGCTCACAAAATTCGCCTACTACTGATTTACTTTTCTGCTCTGCTTTTAGTTTAATCATCTTTGCTTTCTCCTAGTTTAATCACTTCTGTTTTTATCTATCGTTGACCAGAGTCTCTGTGGATTTCGATACCCTATATACTACATTGATATTGCTGTGCACTTGCAGTTAGAATAGGGATAAAACTACACCTATCAGAAACCTAAGGCCATTCACTATATAACCGGTATGGGAGCGTGCAATGCTTCTAGGACCATATGCCAACCACTTAACTGTTTCTGCATGTGATTCTGAGTCCATAGGTACCTAACAAATGTAGACAAATTAATCTATTAAACTACTGTATAACCAAACTATCATAAAACCATATTGAACTTGAGACAACACTTGCCTGTTCTTTTAACCATCCGGCAAAATGCTTTGTATGCAGATTCCAAAGTAGAGTGGCATCACGAGTACACTTTCCATTACTCTCTTGTAGATGTTCAAGGTGCATACTTCAAAGATAAACAACACTGTTAGTAGGCTGTAATAGATAGAAGGATGTGACTAATGAGAATTACTTACTCCACAAAAGGTTCCACCAAAGCCATATTTTGAAGAACAGCAAGATGAGCTATCCTTTTCTCTGTCTCAGTCAGTATAATTGTAGTGGCTGTGGATAACGGTCGACCAGCTAAGATAGGGCTACTCTGGTCTTCATCGTTTCTCTGTGTTTTTTCTTCAACACTGGTTGCTTTTTTCAGAAACTCACTGCAGAACTGCATACACTCTTCTGCAAGGTATGCTTCTGCAATACATCCTTCTGGTCTAGCTGGGTTCCGTACATAGTCTTTCATAACTTTCATGTACATGCACACATTTACCAATTAACATTAGTCTGGAAAAATTTATACATTTGTAAGATAAACACTATATCAAATGAAAGACAGTTGAAAGTACCTCTCAAATGGGTATATCCATCGAAAATGTACTGGACCACATAATCGAGCTTCCCTGCCTAGATGTGCTGTGAGGTGCACCATAATGTCAAAGAAACTGAGTGGAAAATACCTCTCAAACATGCAGAGAGTTTCCACTATCTCAGTTTCCATAACTGCTATCTGCTCCCTGTCGATGACACGCTGGCATAACTTGTTGAAGAACACACACAAGCGTGTAATACATATCCTCGGCCCCTTTGGCAGTAAACCCTTCAATGCCACTGGTAGGAGTTGCTGCATCAGTACGTGGTAGTCGTGAGACTTCAATCCAGATAGCTTGCAATCATCCATTGATACGCCCCTGGATATATTGGAACAATATCCATCTGGTCCTCTAAAGTCAAACAACCTTTTGCAAAATACTCTTTTCTCTGTCTTTGTCAAAGACCATGGTGCTGCAGGAAGGTAAGTTCTCTTTCCTCTGGTTTGAGGCCACAAATCCTTCCTAATACCGAGATGTTGGAGATCTTTACGAGCGTTGAGACCATCTTTAGATTTCCCACAATGCAGCAGTGTGGAGACTATGCTTGCAGACACGTTTTTCTCCACGTGCATTACATCCAAGTTATGCCTTACTGGTAATTCCTGAACAAGACAATACAAAATCAAACACAATCCAACTAGATCAATTGATAAAACACAACAAGAAGTCATCAGAAAGTTATTTACCTCCCAATACGGCAACTTGAAAAATATTGATCTCTTTTTCCATCTTGATAACTCTTCTTCATCAATTTCATCTTCTTCCTCTTCTTCCTCTGATTCAGTGTCATCATCAGAGCTTGGTGCAACACACTCTGACCTTTTTCTCTTAGTTCCACTTTTTTTAGCACAACCAAAATCATTCTTGTAGTTTTTCAGGAGTTGACTGATATTGTTTCCTGTCTGAATCCTTCCCTTTGACAGGATTTCTTAGAACGCCACCTATGTGTCGGGGGCAAAGCCTTTCTGTGGCACATGTACACATGCTTCCTGCTATGCTTCAACCACATACTATCAGTGCATTTACCACATAGAGGACAGGCCATCTTACCTTTTACTTTGCATCCTGCAAGATTGCCATATGCAGGGAAATCATTGATTGTCCATAGTAGAATGGCCTTAAGCGTGAAAGTAGTTTTGCTGAAGGCGTCATAAGTTACCTCTCCATTGATCCACAAATTATTCAGATCCTCTATGAGAGGCTCTAGATATACGTCAATGTTGTTTCCAGGTTGGTGCGGTCCAGGAATCAACAAACTCAGAAATATGTTTTCCTTCTTCATACACAGGTGAGGAGGCATGTTGTAGTTAACAACCAACACTGGCCAACAACTATACTTAGAATTCTTCATATCAAATGGATTGAATCCGTCTGTTGAAAGACCAAGTCGGATGTTCCTTGCTTCACTAGCAAACGATGGGTACTTGTCATTAATTTGATCCCAAGCCACAGAATCCACGGGGTGACGACCCTTTCCATCAGTACTCTTGTTTGTAAAATGCCATCTTAAGTCCTTTGCCATTTCCTCAGACCTAAACATTCTCTTCAGCCTTGGGATAATTGGAAAGTATCTTAATACTTTCTGTGGAACACCCTTCTTAACTTCACCACTATGTATGTTAGTTTTCCATCTTGAAGCCTTAAATTTTGGACAACTCTCAGCCATCTTGTACTTCTTTCTGAATAGAATGCAGTCATTTACACATGCATGTATCTTCTGATAACCAATGTCTAATGACTTCAGAAACTTTTTCACATCATAGAATGATGTGTGAAGAACATTGTCAACAGGCAACATATCCGGCAATGTCCCAAGCAACTCGTTGAAGCTCTTATTAGACCAACCATTCTGAGTCTTCAGTCTAAACAGAGACACAATGGCTGAAAGCTTGCTATGAGTTGAACAAGTTGGATACAACGGAGTCTCTGCATCTGCTAGCTTTGCTAAGAACGCATCTTCTTCCTTGTCTTCACCCTCAGCAACCTCGCAGAAGTCACCCTTCTGGACCATCTCTTCATCTAAGTATTCAGCAGCTTGAAATAAACCAACAACCTCCTCGTTGTATTGAGATGCTTTTCTTCCATCATTTTTTTCTGGGGTCACTTCTCCATGAAGAAACCAATCAGTCCGCAGCTTGTAAGCCTCATCCATGCCCTGAGTTACTAGATGGTGCACAACAATGCTTGCTTGATGTCGGTCCAGATTTACACATCTTCTACAAGGACATATAACCATGTCACCATCTCCTAATGCCTTAGCCGCCGCAGTTACAAAACTCCAGGCACCTTGCTCATATGCAGGGTCAGCTCTATATAGAAGAAGTAGACCAAACAAGTACCTTATCATCCCCTGAACCCAATTAGAAAGTACCTGCATAAAATAATCCTTACCTGCGAAGATGGACCCATGCCTTTTCCAACATTTTATGTTTAAACCTTTTTAAAGGGTTAAACAGTTTCGTTATACTCACAAACATAATAAGACAAACAAACACAGAAGACCAACAACCTAATCACACAGACAACACAATCAAATAATCTTAAAAGTATAAAACTTTTTAAAGGGTTAAACAGTTTCGTTATACTCACAAACATAATCAGACAGACAAACACAGAAGACAAACATCTTAATCACATAGAGAACACAATCAAGTAATGTTAAAAGTATAACAGACAAAGACAAGCACATGCATCACTACACAAAGTAAATCAATACTAAAAACATACTAAGAACATTCACAACAACAATCAAGTAGTTAAACAATATACACAAGAATAAGAGACTCACTGTAAACGCTCGTGGTTTGAGAAGGCTGCGAGTTTAGATCTGTTTCAACCAGCTTACTACACCTGAAAAATCAATAACCGAGTATTATAGGTTTAAGATTTCAAGATTAGTATAGTTTTACTAAAGATCTTAGTCATATAAACCCTAAATCGGAAAGTAAATCGATGAAACTACTTAATACCTCTAGAACCAGAAGCTTCAAAACGAAGATTCTCTGGGTTTTCTTCGATGTAGATACTCTGTGTTAACCCTTGTATGAAAACAAATACAAACTCAGTGACAAGTAGGTGAGGTAATAATGAGAACTGAGTGAACCAATTGAAGCAATTCGTACCTTCGATTTTTGATGAGCTGAAGATTGAACCCCGATTCGAATGAAAGAGAAGACGAGTGAAGCAGGAGTAAAACTGAAATCGAAGCCGTAGAAGATAGGGATTATCGCCGATGAGTGGTTTCGTGGTGGTGATGGTCGTTGTCGGAGCAGACAAGACTGTCGTTGTCGGAGAAATCAAGGTGTTTTTTTTTTTCTCCAAGCTCTGTCTTTTTTTTTGTGGTCACGATTCATTAATGACCTAAATCCCAAAATCTTGGTATTTTCACTAAGTGCTGGCGCCTTAGGCGGGATAGCAGAAAATGGGCTCCAAAACCCAATTTGGGTTTCCCGCCTAACGAAAAAATGGGTTAGCACTAATTTGGTGTTGTCATATAGTAACCAAGAATTCTGACCATCTATAATAGCAGTTCCCAGATTCGTGCTATCCTGTTCTGCTATCAATACCTGGTTTTCTTGTAGTGTGAGCCTC
The DNA here is from genome assembly GCA_030180135.1 of Orychophragmus violaceus. NCBI lineage: Eukaryota > Viridiplantae > Streptophyta > Magnoliopsida > Brassicales > Brassicaceae > Orychophragmus > Orychophragmus violaceus. The sequence continues at coordinate 26,195,944 of CM058240.1, read as the reverse complement.
CACTTATTGATTCCTTGATGACTAATCCTTGTCTGAGGAGGTATGCGAAGAATATAATTTACAAAGATGGAGATTTAAAAGAAGGGGTGGTGATGGCTCCAAGCAATTCAGTGATGTACTGCAGAACAATATCCCATAGAAGCTTCTAGATCCAAGAATCTTTGTGTTTGATTGTTCCATGTTCAAGCACACCTTCAAACATTCTTTGTGTGATCTGGGATCTGGTGTGAACCTTATTTCATACTATGTGGCTTTAAGGTTGGGATGATGGATTTTCAAGCGACTAGGATCTCATTGATTCTAGCTGATCACTCGAAGAGGATTCCAAAAGGAGTTCTTGAGGACATTCCCATCAAAGTTGATTCCAATATACGTTGTGGTCATAAAGTATGATGTTGAACCGGATGATCCTCTGATACTTGGTAGATCTTTCATGGCTACAACAGAAGCAGTGATTGATATGAGGCGTGACTTAATTGATATCCATATGGGAGATAAACCAATGTATTTCATGATGGGCAAGATTTGGAGACCCGCCATAGATGGGCAAACTTTTAATGTTGAGATGGAGCCTGAGACCCAAATTAGTGAGGACGAAGTGCTCGATATTGGGAGAAGAGAAGATAGTGGTTCGTCATGAATATATTCTAACATCTTCAAAGGCTGCAATTTCTCCTAAGCAGAAAGCTTCAGACATTATATTTCACCAAAGTAAAGGTATGAATCCTCTTGCCCTTCACCTCCTAACCACATTGTTGTGAATGCAAGGAATAGTTCTATACCACCCAAGCTTTTCTCCCACCCTTGTGATGTTTCTACATTCCTTGGTAGATCATATGCTCATAGTGCCTATACACCACCATGGATGAGGAGACTTTCCCATAGGTATTATATGCCTCCGTTGATCCCTCCATGAGCATGATCTTCTGTCAAAGTCAAGATAATGACTTTAAACAAGTGCTTAGTGGGAGACAAACCACTGGTGAGTCTGTTCTAACTATTATTTTTGTTTTAGTTAAACTAACTTTTGTGTTTTCTTTGAGTTTTATATAAAAAGAGAGAGAACAAGAACGAATGGCGATCAGTGTCAGTCGACACCCACAACGCTGAGACGGACCCTAATCGAGCGTGGTCGACAAAAATGCTCCATGTCAATTAATACAATCACGGTCTCGGTCGACACCTCGGGCGAGGTACGGTCCCTTTTTCTCTTTGTTTAGTCTTTAGTTCCTTTGTGTTTTTTTCCTACTTCATGCTTGATAACACTGGGAAAGTGTTGTTTAATTCTAGGGGAGATAGTTATTGGCATTGTTTTTGCTTTTCTTAGAGTATGTTGTGTCAGTCTGTTTTGAGTCAAATCCTTTTTCACAAAACAAAGATTTTCGAGTAATAACCACATTTGTACGAACCTAAAGTGACCATTGGAACGAGCTTGACAGACATCTAAGACTATTGGAAAAACCTCGTTATTGAACAGTCTACCAATGTTATCCATATCCTCTTGGTTATCTAGAGGATTCATCACTAATTTCGCCCATAACATGACTTTAGTTCTCTCATCTTGGGGCTTGGTTTACACTGGATATACATTGGATCATATTCCTCTTTCAGTCTTGAAAGACTTGTTCGTGTGAGTATGATTTCCTTCTCTCTTCCTTTCAATATAAAAAGTGAAAAAAATTTAGGATAATCTAGTAGCTTTGAAGTGAAAATGGGAGTGACAATAACCCTATTATCTTTTATGTTTTATGGAAACATGTCTAAAGAAACCCGATAATAACATAAGATAGAAAAAATAAAATGATATCCAGTGGGGAAAAATCGGTTGCTGAAGTGAGAAAAGGGAGAAGAAAAGAACCAGAAAGACAGTATGTATGATTAAGTCCTGACTTATTAAGAGTCCATGTTTCCTTTGATCAATACTCCTTGGATGAGACTGCCCGTAATCTTAAAGAGGCCAGTATGGTGAATTTAGATTCCTCACTTAGATTATGGAGTTGTTTGGAACAGTTTCTATGTCTGGGAAAAGTACATGATGGTATTGATTCTTTCAGGTAATTTTTATGTGGCTTACTATGGTGTTTGTTCTTGTTGCGTTTCTATGACGAAATGAATTTCCGAGTTTTCTTTTCATGTCTTGGTTTTTTTCGTTTTCTTCAGGGTAAGCAAAAGATAAGTCTAGGGAAGTTGATATATCATGGTTTATGGGTTTTTAACCATATTATAAGTCTTTATTATTTAGTTTTCCAGTGTTTTTGGAGTCCTTTGAGTCTTACAGGTTTTGGCATGATTGGAGCTTGATTGGAGATTCTGTGAGCGTTTGAAGTAATTCTGCAGCATATATGGATTTCACAGAGGTTGTTGACTGCGTCTGCACTTGATGTCGGTCGACACCACATCTAGACAAAAATTATGCACAGATTTTTAAGAGAATTAGAATATGCACTTTTACCCAAGAGTTTCCTATATTTGTAAAAAGGCCCAAATCATGTTGTACACTATAATTAGGTTTTTTCAGTCATTGTTTAGGCTACGCTTTATTTTATTCTCAAAGAGATTTGTACCAGAGATTCGGGTCTGTTCTCAATTGATGTAAGCTCCAAGGATTTACAGCCCACAACGAATCGGAGGGAGGTGCAAAGGCTGGATTGATATTACTCTCCTCTGGACCACAAACAAGATATAGAGATGGAGCGAGCACGAGCAGTTGGACTGAAGTCACTCTCTGCTGATGCTCCGTGATGGATCGACGCTGGAATGGACTCGAACAGGAACAAGTTTTGTCTGGATAAGCTAGAGGGAAACCACACTAAGCTAAGACTCACGCCCTCAAGGAACATTACACTTTAGGGTTTTTGCTTTAGATAAAACATGCTTTGAAAAATAATGAGTACAAGGCTAAATAACAAGGGTTTTCGAAAATACCCGAAAACTAAAGATGTGGGCCTTAAGGCCTTTCAAGAAATAAGATAGAAAATAAAGAAAATATGGCCTCTTGGTCGTGTGGCAACTTGGGCTGGACAGACCGTGTATTTTGTCTAATGGATCGGTCCTCGGATTACCTCGTTTAAAACCTTGCAAAGAAAACTCAGTGGGATAAAACCTTGCAAGGAAAAAGAGTATAACTTTGGTCCACATATATGTAGCAATGCCCCTCCTGGATTCCAAGTATATATTTAAAGTACATCAAACCCGTAACTTCCAAATAAGGCAAGTCCAGAAACCATTGGGTTAGAACTTGAGTAGCTTCTCCATCCGAACTGGTATTGGCTCAATTCTAACTCTCCTGGATTACCTTATGAGTCAAGATTCCATAACAAGTAACTTTGTTTCTTGATTCATCTTGGTCCATTCTGAGCTCTCCAATAGGTGGCAGTTGGTCTCCAACGGGTTCTTTAGAAGTATTCTGTTTTGTAACTTTCATAAATTCCTCATGTGAAAAGATATTGAAGCACTTCTACATCGTGATGACCCCTTTATGAGTTAAGTTTCTGGAACAGGTTGGTTCGTAGCTTAACACCTTTTGGTTATGTAGATATGCTCCAAAACGTGCACCTATGTCTCTGGTATGATCATACTGCTTCAATCCAAGGGCATATACTGGCTTGGTGAGCCCTCATCTTGTCTTCTTGGCTGATGATGGCTTGATTTTCTTATCATCAATATAATCCGAACCCCAGTTTTTATCTATTGATTTCTCTTTATGATATCTATTCCAAATATGATTTTTGTTTCATTGATCATATGTGAGTAGTTGCTAGTTAGGTTTAGGGTTTCTCATTAAGGATTTCATGGATTGATAGGTAGATTGATTACTTAGGGATTTATAACTTCTAGTTCTTCTCCTTAGGTTTTTCTTAATCGTTAATTGACATTAGGTTGATTCTCGCAAAGAAAGTTGGTTAACTAGATAGAAAGAAATAAGGTGGAAAAATTACATATTCGCATAGAGAGTTGGTTTAGATAATTTGTGAACAAATCAAACTTGGACTAATTGTATATTTAGACTTAAGCATTTGCAAAGAAATTTGTTTTTTTAGGTTGTTAAACATAGATGGTTTTCGCAACGACAGCTGGTTGACTTTATCTTCGTGTTTGAGTTCGATAACACTGATTTAAATCCTGATTGATTTATTTGCTTGCAGTCTTGATTTCATGAGAATTCTCTGAGCGTAGCAATTTTCTCATATGTTTACACACTCGATTTTACACTAAGAGAAATATATACATTATTAGCGCGAAATAGCTGCTATCACACATAATACAGTGTTCACAAATTCTATGTCATCCGCAGTTATAGTAGATGACATCCATACGCTAGCATTTTTTGAGATTATATAATAAATAGTCCTATTATAACACTAATTAAATGTGTTAATTATTTTTTGTAACACATATTTAATACTATTTTAAATGTATGATAGCGTATATTTAATGGTGTTTTATAATTTGTCGTAGCACTTGTTTTGCTGTATAAATATATATTTAATAAGATTTACATATAATTTTTATATTTGAAACTTGTTTTGTAAAATATATTTAGTGGAGTTTATAAATACTTTATAAACAGCTGTAATATTACATTAATCAAAACAAGTATTACATAACATCATATCAAGGCTAACACTAACACAATAAGTTGGCTGAGACTATTTTACGAGGAACATGTCAATCATAGTCTTTAAATGTCTACAAAACACAAAGAAAACAAGAGACTACTCTAGGAAACTTGGAGTACTCCCTTCGAAAGCAGCAAGACAAGGCTCACATGGGTTCATTTCTGCTGCATCTGATCCTTTTGGAGGATCAAAACTGAACCATTATGTGGGTGAAACCTGGATTTTTATCAACCTGCTCTGATATGAATAAAGATGTGAGATCCTTTGTGAAAAACCATACACTGCAGATTTTTACAGCTATCGATTCTAAACAGAATCTTGAGTCTAAACCAAACAATTTCATAAAGTTAGTGCATTGCCTCTATTGCCCATAGAAAATTGCATTTGGCTTACCAAGCATCTTAATATCAAACCATCTCAGAGTTATTGAAAGAACAGTAAACAACGAGCATTGTTCACTAATGGAATAGGAATGACTGCACACCATAGATGCAACAACAAGAGTGAATGATTTTTAAACCAAGCAGCATAAAACTTATCAAAAACTTTTAGCTTAACTATATGATACACACAACAAAGAGATACCATACTTGGATTAAGTAGAATAACAACCAGGTTATATCTTATAATAAACCTGAACAACGAAGACATTTTCAGAAGCCATACGCCATATGTAGCTAGAAATAGAGACTATATCTCTCCCACATGTAATCACTACCAACGGGCCATCCCTGCAAAAAGGAAATAAAACCGCTTAGGTCATTTCCACTTGTAGTTAATAAATGAAATAAAACCGCTTAGTCATTCCTATTTTCAAAATCCAAAAGTTTTCTGCATCTTAATGGAGAACATACGTATAAGTTTTCTGCTTACATGTCATTAGCTGCATAGCCTGCAAGACCATGGTCTTTGGTGTCACAGTGATAAGCTTATTCTGCAATTGCCAAATTTACTGATCCTATCAATTGAATCCTTAAAAGCAAGTAAATCATATAAGTGGTGCATATTAATCATTAATTCCATACCTCTTCAGTCATAATGCCTCATACTTTTGTTGATTTGGATGATCTCCCTTGCACTATGATCTTCCGCATATAATCTAAAAGATATTGCAGTGTCAACACAGAGGAAAATGGGTCATGCATGTCGGAAGACGAAAAAACAAAACACTTTCATTGACAACCAAATTTGTCTTACTCTCTTTTTAATGATTCCGGCAAGAGATTCTTTCTCACCAGGTTTCACAACCACCAAGGCACCAACATTGTGTTGTGTCATCTAACCAAACCAAAACACACATAAATTTAAAAAAAAACAATTTCCACACCGAAAGATATGACTGTCTAAAAATACAACGAGAGATATAGATTACATACGGATTTAACAGCATCATAAACAGTGTCATCAATGTACACCAAAGCCAAGATCCATCAACACTTTTTCCTTTGGCGTTCATAACGTCAGAAAAAATGGTTGTGCTCTCGAATCCATGCTCCTCCATACGAGCAGACTGAGTGGATAATATAAACACAAAAGGCTGAATCGCCGGGTTAATCACACAAATCTGTTACATAATATAAGCTTTGACGACATTCCACCGGAAACCAACGAACGAATCACATCATGCATCTTTACCTATCGGAATCAAATCAATCAATTTTTTTTGGAACAGATTATTATCATCAGAATGAAGTAATAGGAATGAGTAAGCGGTTAACTTTTATGAAGCAATATCATACGTTCAGGCTTAGATCTCCCTGCAAAAAGGAAATAAAACCGCTTAGGTAGATGTAAAAGCTCCACTCACGTTGGTGTCAGGATTAGCACCCTTCCATTAAGGCCCATTTAGAAATTCAAGTCGGCCTAAAGAGGAAAGAGTTATCTCGTCACGGCCCAAGAAGAAAGTTGTTATCTCGCCATGGCCCAAGAAGAGATACAACTAGGTTACCACGAAAAAATAGGTAACCAAGGTAGCAGGATTAAAGAGGCGCGCGTGAAGATATCACCGAATAAGAAGATTCATTTGAAGAGATTCACGCCGATTTAATAGGAAATATTATAATTTCTTAGGGTTTTCCTAATCATTTACGCCGACTTTGTAACCTATATAATGGTGTCAAAGTCAGCCAATACGATCACACTTTATTCAATACACAATTTTATAGCAAAGTCTTCAGAGCACTTTTACAAACCCTAATCGTAAAGTTCTCTGCCGACTTTAGCATTTTTCCGCCGTTTTGTTTCTTCTCGGAAACCTATTGAAACCCTAATCACATAGCCATCCACCGAGTTCTTTACAAAACACTTTTAGAATCCCTAAAGAAAACCCTAAAACTATTTCTATCTTTGGATATGCAGAGTTGAGATCTTACAATTGGCGCTAACTGTGGAGATTTCTTAAACAATTTTCATAACAACTCAAAGATGGCCGATAACACCGAAAATGTTGATCCAATGATCAACCTTACGGTTGATTGTGAAGTGAGTAATCACGAGGATGAGGAAGTCAGGAATTATCACGAGCTTTCATAAAGCATCAGTTCATTTTCATGGATAAGGATACGTCCCTCAACACGCTGATGTCGATGTCTCAAGGGCCTAAGGAAACCTTGCGAGCCTTCATAGAACGCTTCAAAAGAACTATCACATGCATGGATGTTTCAGATACCCTCACTATCACGGCCTTGACAAACGCCGTGTAGTATGAAGCTCCCTTCTATCATGACTTGTTTCCAAACAAACCGATGACACTTGAGGATTCCCTTCACCGAGCAAACAAGTTCATAGAACTGGATGAGAAGAAGGCGGGCCAGGCTAAGAAATTCGGCACCGCTAAGCAGGTCGGCAAAATGAGGATCGCGAGCTGAGACAGCATCACGAGAAGGAAAAAGGTACAAAAACGACCATGGTAGTCTGAAATACCGGAAACCAGTGCCTGTCATCAAAACCATGGAACAAGTATGTTCGGGAAGAAAAGGAGGAAACGACACCACCACAAGCCACCGAACAAAAAGGGGCTCAGCGATATTGCGAGACTTAAAAACCACGTCGCACAACATATTGTCTTGCCAACATCTTCAAGAGGCTTTGTTCTTCCAATTTAAGAATGGGAAGCTGAAAACATCTATGGATGATCTGGGAAGTGTCATACAACGTGAAAAGAGCCGAGACGAGCAGTCCGTCGATCATTCACCCAAGCAAGGCAAAAAGCAGTGTCTCTCATCAAACAACGCCCAGAAACGCAACTGTAACGATCACGATGACAAAGACGATGGATGTAACGCTCCTTTCCCATTCTCCGCTGACCGTCGAGCTGACCGGTCAACAATCAAACAAGAACATGACCGATCGAACCCGAGCTAGTCGAACAGGAAAAGTTCGCCACAGGACGGAGCCAAAGATAGTTCGGTTTGAGACAAAGGCTCGCACCAATCTATCCTCAACTCCGCTATCCTCATATCCATAGCACAAGCGGTACCACTTGCACTACTTCGATGAGTTGTGTCGGTTCGGACTAAAACCTCATATCAGGGAAACAATTTCATTTCTGAGTAATCAACGTTGAGCACAACGTTTAATAGAATTTCATAAACAATCGTCAAGTCATAAATACAAATAAATCAACACACGAAAGAATAATAACGCCGAACCGAGAAAAACACCCAAAAACCCACGAATCAAATCCCGTCACAAGCAACCCGAAACCACACCGAGGACCTCCCGCGTCCATCGCAGTTAAACCTGAAAACACAAAAAGAGTATAATGAGCGATCTAAGATCACCCAGTGAATCGGCTCCCCACTAACGGCTTCTAATCTATCTAGAGTCTACAGAATCCCGCCCCAAAACCCAAAATAACAATCAACAGAAATAAATAGTCGATCACGCACTACCACGTCGTGTCAACCCACACACAATCAAGCAATAGCCAAAACAAGAGAATTAAGGAAATCGAAGGCACTGCGGCACATGTCCTCGATTGGACTCGATCTATCTATTGCGCAACGAAAGAAAGATAACAAAACAAACACTGGGCCCTACGAACTTGGTAACTTCCACGGGTTTCCACTGTCACCGATATGGCAACTAACCCATATGACTCCTAGCCGTCCACACAACGACTAGGACACCGTTCTGCCCATCGATATGTGGCGACTCTAGTTACCCCCGGCAACCCGAGCTTCCATGCAGTCCGGCCCTAGGACGCGACCCCGTATTCTCCGGACTACACCCTACAGACGTCACTCCATAGGTTCGCACCCGCCAGACTAAGCTGACCAGGTTCTCAATTTCCGAGGATCCAATCGGGATGGAAGTACCAGCACGTAAACAAAACCTAGGCTTGCGGAATCTAACGCACCCTAGAGTCCTAGTGCAGAAATATAAACACGCAGACTCGCTGGGACTCTAGCACAGATCACGCAATCAATATCAATAGTAAATCCCCAACCATTCCGTAAGCCTCTACACTACCACCGCTCTGACTAGGTAAGATACCTAGTCAGCACCACTAGCTTACCCGATCCCGTGACCGGAGTAAGTGTCTGCAATAACTGCTCGGCCCAACACCGAGCAGTCTAACAAGCCTGCACCCAAGCTCACAACAATAACAATAATCACAATAATCAATCACGCAATCACAATCAATCACACAATCACACACAAGCAGGCTTATTAGGGTTTCTAAGTCTTTTAATCCCATTTACGCCCGCTACCTTAGGTTAGCGGCTCGCTAACCCGTAGACGGTTCACCAATCATCACACTTCTTATTTCTTAACCAAACCTAATCATCATTTATTAACTCCCCGATCCGTCGGTTTAGAGTTACTTACTAACTCCCCGACGTCTCATTATTAACTTAATTCATTCATTCCCCAAACCCGCTATTAAACCTAAACCCCAATCCCGTTACCATAGTCTATACGTTCGTTTAGGTTTAACCATATTTTAATGTCGTCCTAATTCCTGTATATAGATTCATTAATTATCGTTCTTATGCATATACAGCCCTAAACAACGGTCTATATGAATGCAACACCCAATCATTACTAACAACCTAGCGGCACACAACCAATTAACCTTTTAATTCTTTAAACCCTAACATGCTTATCCGTTCCTAACCGATTTAATATTAAAAGTCCAATTATTTATTAATTACTCATTAGGTTAAGTAACGGGTATGCAATCCTAGCACTACGGCTTCTCAATTTATGGTCTATATGAATCTACGAGTTTGTGAGCCGACTCACAGTGAGATAGGTACGGTAATGGCGGCTCTGACACGTCGTGAATCCCGAGACTCCCGAACTAGAACCCGAACCTCCCGAATGCACGAACTCGAACCCCAAAGCTTCCCGAACGTCCCGACCGTTGACCGCATAATTCTAACCAAGCTTCCGGACCATCTTCTCGCTCCTTCACGCCTCCTTCTCTCTCTCTCTTATTCATCTTCACATCTCTCTCTACTTTCTCTCTCTTCTTTCTCTCTCCTCTTTCTCTCTCTTCTTTCTCTCTCCTCCGGTCTTCTCTCTCCTCCGGTCTTCTCTCCTTCTCCTCATCTCTCGCTTCTCTCTCCTTCCTTCTTGCTCTCTCTTCTCTTCTTCACGCTTCTTCTCTCTCTCTCTCTCTTTCTCTCTCTCCTCTTCTTCACGCTCTTCTTCTCTCTTTCTCTTCTCCTCCTTCACGCTTCCTCTTCTCTCTATCTTTCTCTCCTTCACGCTTCCTCTTCTATCTCTCTCTCTCTCTCCTTCACGCTTCACCTCTTCTTCTTCCTCTTCTTCTCTCCTTTGCCGGTTTCTTCTTTCTTCTCTCCTTCTCCACGCCTTCTCTCTCCTTCTTCTTCTTCTTCTTCTTCTTGCTCACGCTTTTCTCCTCCTCTTGTCTATCTCTCTCTCCTTCTTCTCATACGGTCTCCTCCTTCTTCTTCTCCTCCTTCTTCTTCTCTTTCTTCTTCTTCTTCTTTCTTTCTTCTCTCCTCACGCTTCTTCTCCTCTTATTCTTTCTCTCTTCTTTTCTTTTTGTTTTGTTGTTGTTGTTGTGATGAAATAAGAAGGAGAAAGCCTCCTTATATAGCAACACAAGAGACCCAATTTGATGACAAGTGTCCCTCCACTCTTTTGATCTCTTAGGGTGACAAGTGGAGCCTTCTTCTCTCCTTGCAAGCCACGCCAACTCCCACCAAATTCAGTGCATCTTCCTGTCATCTCTTCCCTCTTGCCATGACACCAAGCTCATAACATGAGCAAGTCCAATGCATTTCTCTTATTCTCATGTGGACAAATAAAATGTGGGAAGATTCTTTTAATCACATGCTCTTTTTCTCTCTTTGTGCCACGTCCCTGAAGCTCACATTCAGCTCACCTTTTGCTTCCATGATATCTTGCCACCTTATGCTTCTAGAAGTAAAGCCTCCATTACACCCTCCAATAAAATGACACATATACTTAAAGTTGTTCAATGTATCTCCATGCCTTATTCTCCATTGGCCACGTCCCCCTCTCCAATTTCACCATAAATTACTCTTGATTAATCAAACCTTGTTGCCCAAAGATTACCTCTAAACCGCCCTTAACCAGCCTCTAATCCCCATTAACTCCAATGCTCGATTTGATGGTTCTCGGTTTTAATATTTTAGAATATCTCTGGATGATCCCATAAATCCTCAAGCCTCCATAAAAAGATTCTCCATGCTATTTGATGAATTGATCATTTTGAATCACCTTAAACGGACACCCGTAGCTCCGGTTATGAATTTTTGAAGTTTTATCGGTTTTGTCGGTTTCCATTCCCGACTCACCGAAAAACATATTTCTGCTCCGATTTCTTCAACTCTGGTCTTGTGAACATTCTTTATATTAAAATATAAGAATATTCGGCCCGTCTCGGCTTCCGTCTCGACTTTTGGTAAAATTACCATTTTACCCCCGACATTGGTAAAATGACAATTTTACCCCTGTTGACTTTCTGCTGCCCGCTGACCGTATTTTGGATACGGGTTATCACAATGGCGCTCCAAGGTCTGTATGACGGATCAACATGATCAAGGGCGGTCTGATCACGGTAAACCATTCCCCCCGGTCAATCAAGGAGTATGAGCGAAAGGCCATCTCCGCGCAGAACACTCCACGGCCAATCATCTATGAACCACCCATCATCTTCATTGATGATGACCTGGCAAGTACTCATTACCCTCACAACAATCCCTTGATAATAGAGCTCTTGGTCGGCAATTGCGAAGTATCAAGGATCTTGGTTGATACATATAGTTATATCGACTAAATTTTCATGGATACACTGAGAAAGATGGAAATCAAATATGATGACATCAAACAAAAGGCCAGACCACTCACAAGCTTTTGGAGTGAGACGACTTACACCATCGGATCCATCAAATTACCCGTTTGTGTTTGCAGAGTAACAAAACTTGTGAAGTTCCATGTCATCGATAAGTTGACTATTTACAATGCTATCTTCGGCAGTCCATGGTTGTACAAAATGAAGGTGGTATCATCAACCTACCATCAATGCCTGAAGTTCCCGTCAACAAAGGGAATTCATATGGTCAAAGGATGTCAAAGGACAAGTCATACCATTGTTTATGATCAACAGAACATAAGATGAGGGTACCATCGTTTATGATCAATACAGAGCAAGGCGAGAAGGGTCCTAAGAAAGAGCTTATCCAGCAAGTTGTTATCGATGAATCAAATGCAAGTAAGTGTGTGGGGATCGGAATGGTACTCCCGGACGACATCAAGAAAGATCTGATCGGGTTCCTCCAGCAAAATGTCTCGACTTTCGTCTGGTCAGTAAAAGACATGAAAGGTACTAACCCCTCTATCACAACTCATGAGCTCAATGTCGATCCAACTTACAAGCCAATCAAATAGAAAAACACAAACTAGGTCTTGAAAGAGCCAAAGCCATCAACAACGAAGTCGATAAACTTCTAGACGCCGGTTCAATCGAAGAAGTTATATATGCTGATTGGATAGCTAATCATGTCGTCGTTAATAAAAAGAACGGCAAGTGGAGGGTATGTGTGGACTTAACGGATTTTAACAAAGCTTGTCCAAAAGACAGTATTCCCTTGCCACACATTAACCGCCTTGTGGAAGCAACAGATAGAAACGAGTTAAACTTTATCATGGATGGCTTTCTGGGTATAATCAAATACTCATAAACCCTGACGGTCTAGAGAAAACAGTTTTAATAACTGATCGCGACACTTACTGATACAAGGTTATGCCCTTTGACCTTAAGAACGCAGGAGCAACTTATCAACGATTGGTCAAAAAAATGTTCGCAAGCCAACTCGGCACAACGATGGAGGTCTACATCGAAGATATGCTTGTTAAGTCTTTGATCGCATTCCAACATGTAAGACATCTAAAGGAATGCTTCAGCATCCTTAAAAAGATATGGTATGAAACTAAATCCGACCAAGTGTACTTTTGGTGTTACGTCAGGTGAATTTCTCGACTATGTCGTCATGCAAAGTGGGGGATCGAGGCACATCGAAAACAGATCTCGACTATCATCGACCTGCCTTCACCAAAGAACACCCGCGAAGTTCAACGACTTATCGGCCGCATTTCCGCGCTGAATAGGTTCATCTCAGGATAAACAGATAAATGCCTGCCATTCTACGAACTCCTCCGAGGTGACAAAAGGTTTATATGGGACGACAAGGGTCAAGAAGCCTTCATCCAACTTAAAGACTATCTTTTGAACCCGCTTGTTTTGTGAAAACCAGAAAACGGTGAGACACTCTCTTATATATTGTTGTTTCAACAATGGCAGTGAGTGGGGTCCTTGTCCATGAAGATAGAGGCAAACATAAGCCAATCTTCTATGTCAGTAAGACGATGAACGGTGCCGAAATGAGATACCCTACAATGGAGAAAATTACTCTAGCAGTCGTCATCTTAGCACGAGCGTTACGCCCGTACTTTTAATCTCATACAATTTCCATCTTGAGCAGTCAACGACTTTGGACAATATTGCATAGTCCAAGTCAGTTGGGTCGTTTGTCCAAGTGGGGGGTAGAACTCGGCGAGTACGAGATAGACTACAGGAAGATGACAACCACCAAATCCCAAGTAATACCAGATTTCCTTGTTGAACTTTCACCAGAATTGAATGCTGATATTCAGGAAGTAGAAAAGAACTGGAAAATTTTTGTGGACGGCGCATCCTCAAAACGAGGAGCGGATGTTTGAGGGCAACTCATCTCTCCCACTGGTGAAGTTTTGGAGCAATCCTTCCGACTAGGGTTCACGACATCCAACAATACAACCGAGTACGAGGCCTTACTTGTCAATCTTAAATTTGCTAAGGATATGGTAGTAAAGAACCTCTTAGTCCATTGTGATTCCCAGCTCATCGCAAATCAATTTAACGGTGAATACGAGGCTAAAAAAGAGCGGATGGAAGCCTACCTCAAGGCAGCATGGGAACTCACTAAATCTTTTGAATTCTTTGACATATTTCAGATGACAAGGAGCGACAATGCACCAGCAAACACCCTCACCTCTCTAGCATCGGTACCAAACCCTGAGCTATGCCGACATATCCCAGTAGAAGTAATTCACGAAACAAGTATCTTAGTGCCGGGAAGCGATCATGAAGATCCTTCTTCTGATACGGTTCTCGCAATCAACGACCCAGACGATGATCCGGCAGAACCCGCCGATCTGGACGCCACCTCAACAGATCCCGAAACGGACTGGCGAGAAGAGATACAGTTGTATCTAACAGAAGGGAAACTTCCCGAAGACAAGTGGGTTGCGCACCGACTAAATGTCAAAATCGCACGATACACGATGTATAACGGCGTCTTGTACAAGTATACAACAAACAAAGTCTTCCTCAGGTGCATATACGGTGACGAGATCCGCCGAGTCCTTGAAGAAAATCAGTCAGGCGCCTGTGGTAATCATTCAAGAGGCCAAGCTCTCGCTCTCAAAATCAAGCTGAACGGTCACTTCTGGCCAACCATGGTAGCAGACTGCGAGGCATACTCCAACAACTGTGAGAAGTGTCAACGTCACGCACCGTTTATACATCGACCGACATAACTGCTCACAACATCCACATCGGCGTATCCCTTCATGAGATGGGCTATGGATATTGTCGGGACATTGCTGCTGTCAAATCAGGGACGATTTCTACTAATCATGACATACTACTTTACCAAATGGGTTGAAGCTAAAGCTTACGTGGAAATCCATGACATACAAGTTCAGAAATTTGTCTGGAAATACATAATATGTTGATACAATTGCCATACGAGATCGTCACGGACAACAGATCTCAGTTTACATCCAACATGTTTGAAGGATTCTGCAAAAGATGGGATATACGACTCAGCAAGTCAACCCCGCGATATCCTCAGGGAAACGGTCAAGCTGAGGCCATTAACAAAACCATCATTGACGGTATAAAAATGGTTAGAAAAGAAGAAGGGGGTTTGGGCCGATGAGCTTGACGGAATTCTTTGGTCGCACATGACAACCCCTGACCACACAATAGGAGCCACCCCATTCTCTCTGGCTTTCGATGTTGAAGCGATGGTCCCGACAGAAGCAAACGTATACACTCTGCGCTTTGCTCTAATGCCTCAAAACGCCGACATCAACGAGAAAATGATGATTCACCCCCTTGATAGGATCAAGGAAGAACAAGACCGAGCTTTACTCTACATCCAAAACTACCAACAACTTGCTTCCTAGAATTACAACAAAAAGGTACACGAACGTCACTTCAAACTTGATGATTATATCCTTCGTAAGGTGTATGAAAATATGAAGGAGTGGGGAGCTGGTAAACTTGGTGCGCGCTAGGAAGGACCTTACAAAATCACGAAAGTCGTCAAACCTGGAGTGTACAAGCTCGAATCGATGAAAGTAAAAGCTCTCCCACGATCGTGGAACTCTTCCAGTCTAAAGGAATATCACTAGACACCCTTCTCATCTCGTTTCAACGTCTTCTTCAACAAGCAAGAGAACTACGAGTGACTTGATTCTTCTTCGGAAGATACGCATGCAGCCTTCATCGGCACAGTCACAAATTTAATAAAATTATTATTTTGGTGTAACTCTATACCGAGTTTAATTCACTCTCCTGACTTATGCCGAGTTAAACTTTCTCTTGACTTATGTTGAGTTAAACGCTCTCTTGACTTATGCCGAGTTAAACTTTCTCTTGACTTATGCCGAGTTAAACTCTCTCTTGACTAATGCCGAGTTAAACTTTATCTTGACTTATTCCGAGTTAATTTTTCTCTTAATTTCTGCCGAGTCAAACTATTTCTTGACTTATGCCGAGTTAAACTCTTTCTTGACTTATGCTGAGTAAAACTCTTTCTTGACTTATGCTGAGTTAAACTCCTTTTTGACTTATGCAGAGTTAAACTCTTTTTACTTATTCCGAATTAAAACCTTTTCTTATGACTTGCACCAAGTTAAGTTCTTTCATTCTATGCCGAGTCAAAATTCTTTAATTCAAGCGACTTGTCGCAAAGCCGGGCTCCTTAGCTCGCAAAAGTTGAGCAAAACACGCCTCAACTGTAAGCCAAGCATTCAATAAGACTTGCATAAATTAGCATCATGCTTCTTGGCCATTAGTGTGGTCTTCTTGACATGATGAGATGAATATCAGCCTAAAAACTTGGATGCTAAAAACTCACGGTAAGGAAAAGCTGGGATCCGTCTCGCACAAAAACCGGGCACCTACCTGTATGTTCTCCGAGATGGGCGATAAGAAATAAGTCACTCAAGCCTTGCATATTCGTCTCGTCCTCAGAATGGTAAAGCCGAGCACGTATAAGCCTCACAGACAAGGTTAGGTAGAACGTAAGACTTAAGATTTAAGTTGTTGACTCGAACGCCGACCTTCCTGATCAAATCGCTATTCACCGAGACCCATACAAATTGATTTAGAGATTCAGAACAGCTCGATTAAACTTAGAACGAGTATACTTAAAGAAATTATTTGTTTCTTCTTAAACAAAAAACAAATTTAACTGAGGAAAAAGAAATACGCTTTCCAGAAAAATACTTGGAGAGGAAAAGATAATTACCTCCGATAAATAAAATGCTTCTTCAAAACAAGGAAAAAATCACATACACAACAAAATAAACTTAAGAAAATAAGTTACAACAACAAGTTAAGACAAAACAACTTCCACTTCGGCTTCCACCTCGGCCTCTATCGCCTTCTCTTTCTCCGGTTGACAATCACCAGCAGTCTTCTCCGAATATACAGTGGGAAGCGCGTCATCGGTTCGCTCATGAATTTGAGAGGAAACGTCAATCTGATCCTGAGTACCAGAGAATCCAATCCTCATGGACTGGATAAAAGGATCATTAAGAAGATCAGGGTAAAGTACTCTGTGGTTCGTTCCGAACTCATCAATGTTCCGCAGAATAGGGGCAGGAGAGTCGGGGATGGTGTGAGATCAGAGGGTGTTTGATTGGCGAGAGAGAGAATTTCAGATCTTCCTTTTCAAGAACTTCAAGATCAATTTTCTTCTCGTCCGCGGAAAGCCGATCCATCACCGACTGAGGAACTGCCACTCCGTCTTGGATTAATTTCTCTAAACACTCCTTTATGCCACTAATTTGGCCTTGCACCACTTGCTTAATTTTCACCCTTTCATGTTCTTCAACGTATTGCTGGAACATATCAAAGTAGGATTGGGTTTTCGGGCTCTTCCCGGCTTCAATGCGATGCCTCTCCTTCAAAACTAGGTCCTTGCAAAGTTTACGAAGACATTTTTCCTCGGCCTGGTGTTTATCGAGATCAACTTTGGATTTCTTCTCGGTCAAGAAGTTTGCATGTAAGATCGACATTGTGAGCCTTTCTCGCATCCCCAGTGTATGAGTCCCTCAACACTCTCCTTCAGCTCTTGGATCTGGGCATCTCTTTTTCACTTCAGTCACGACCCTCCTGATTTTTGAAGCGTGTCGAGGACTACTCGGTTCGATGCCGCTACGACCTAAAAAGCAAAAAATTATCATTAATACAAAGAACCAATCGAACGCGGAAGAAAGAAGGTAAACTTACCGCTGCCTCGCAATGCTTATGGTCCACGACCGCCTCAGAGTCAGGGATATTCTTTAACGCCGACCAGTCCTTATTTGAACCTCTTACGCAAGAAAGAAGGTCAAAGCAACCCCGAGCGTTCTGGACGAAAGGGACCTCGCTTTTGTACTTTTACGCGAAATTGTGGATCGAGGGCCCCTCCCAGTGTCTTTCATCTCGCCCCGAAGAGGAACAGTGACAATATATTTAGAGGAGACAAAAGGCTTCTTCTTCCCAGTCTCATCGGCTACCTCCCTCCCAGCATTCGTAGCTTTTTGCCTTCATTCTTCCACCGATGCACTAATCTTGGTAGTCGCCTTCTTTTTCATCGAAGGATCAGAAGGTGGAACAGTCGTGGGCGGAAAAGTGTTGTTACCACCTTCATCTAGAGGGAACCTCCTCAGATCTCTTCGCCAATGATTCTGTCATGGCGGATGGATTCACATTGAGCTTCTTAGTGTAATCAACCTTGATCTTCTTCAATTTACCCATCTTCGGGTCAGCTGGATCAACTTTTCCAAGTGTTTCTTAGTTAACTGCGAAATCAAAGCATGGATCAAACTCGGTAAAGAAAAAATTGAAAAGTCTGAACCGACCAAATAAAAAAAGGCTTACGTTTAGAGATCTTCGGACGAGATCGATTGATGCGCGTTCAAGTGATTTGAGTTACTTGCGATGGCTGAGACTCCAGATCTTGTCAACAATGGAGAAGAACTTGTCTGGATACGGCTTGTAGAAAGGATGGCGCACTGCGATAAAAAGAAAATAGATAAGTAAATTATATGCTTGGAACAATAAGGAAACAAGGAACAATTTATATTGATATTAGTGTTCCAGGAGGATCTAAATTCCCTATGCGGATTCGGCACAACCAAAGGGGATATCTCGACATAAAATTAATATCTCTGCTAGGCACAAACTTTACTAGGTCGACCCAGAACCACTCCTTGATCCAGTCTCATTTTCATGGCAAAACATCCTGGGCTGGTATTTGTCATATATTTGTCATATGATATATGGTAGGTCTCCTGGTCCTTGCCGCGGAGTGTGACATCGCGATAGACGTCATAACTTATGGTAGGTCTCCTGGTCCTTTCTTCGAAGCAAAAAAACTATTCTTCTGGATCTGAGATCTCAACCCTCGTTTCTTTCTTATGCACTAGATCTGAACTTCCATCTTTGATATCATGCTAGGACAAGGGACGACAGGCCCCTGTTCGTCCTAGTCTTCAACCGGAGCTGCCGTGTCAAGAAGGAGAAGGGGAAGGTGGGAAGAAGAAAATAGGATTAGGTGAGGAAGATAGTGGTGAAAGAAATTCGGGTTAGGGTTTTGGATCCATGGATTTCATCAAAGGGAGGTGGAAAAGACTCTCGCGTGATTGAATTTGAGGGGAGGAGAGTGCAAGGTTAAACAGGAGTGAGGCACTTTTTTAATGACAATATATTAAAACAATAGGATTTTTTAAGAGGGTAACAAAACGTTAAGTGTAATGGATGTGTTCTAATTTGTTGGCTAAGTTTTTAAGAGAGAAACAAAATAATAACAGAAATCAGGCTCTAAAACCTCATTGTCGCTTCCCAATAAGTGAATTTACGGAACATCGTTGATATAATGCCATAATAGAGTATCTCACCTCAGCATGCTCTCTACACTAGCACTTAGCAAAATTGTGATATCTAAAAGTGCAATCAATGATCATATTTCTTGTAGTGTTATTGATTTACTTGTTTTTCATTATAATCATCTTGTCTAACTTAACTTGAATCGATAATCTATTGCGTATTTTTAGATTCTTTTTTTTGATATTCTAAATATCACTTTGACATTGTTGTACACTTGCAGAGATAAAACTAGACCTATCACTGGATTCGAGCCCTACAATTTTCCAGAAAAAAAAAATATGCAATGATAATACTGTTTGTATATAAAATTTCTGATGTAGAGATACATTCAACTAAAATAATTCGCTTTCTCTCTCGCCTAAGTCAACCACCTCTCTTCCTCTCTTCGGCACATGAAACTCTGGCGCTCGGCGCCTCTCACCAACGTCGGGAGAGGGGTAGCTTCTGCTTGTCCTTTCTGTTGTTGCCTTGTCGTCGTCGTCCTGTAATCCTTATCTCCGGTGTAGGTCTCTAGATCCACTTTTGTAGATTCGCCAGATCCCTCTGCATGTGGTGTCTCTCTCGGTGGATTTGGTCTCCTTCTTGGTTTCTTCTCGGTGTTTGGCTCGTGTGGATGTGGAGGTCTCGGCTTCGTTCTGTCGGTGGTTCTCGGGCTTGTCGCCGGAGCCTTTTGAATCATTGTTGGTGTTGTTCGTCGGGGTCCTCTGTCGTGCTCGTGTTGTTGCCAAAAATACCCCAATTGCTGATTCATCCGGTGTGTATGTAACATGATTTGTTGTATAGCAGCTGCTCTAGGCTAATCTTCAAAGCAGCTGAGTTTTCTAGGTCGGGTTAAGGGACGATTCTACATCGGTTGTTATCGTAAGTGGTCTTACCGTTTGTCCTTCCCGATTCTGGTTTATCTTTGTCTAGGCTTTGGTTTTGGGCCTTGCTTCGTTTATGAATTTTTCGATCCAATTAGATTGTTTGTCTAGTCTTTGGTTTATGCTCTTGGTTAAGGGTATTTTGTGGTAGATTAGCCGAAGGTTGTTGATTTCGGGGATCCTTTCGGTTGGGTAGAGTTTCTTGTAACGGGATGTCTAGACTGGGTCATTATCTCCGGCCTTTGCTTTATCCGCTGCTTTGTCCTCAATGTTAGCTTTGTTATGGGCTATTCGATTGGCTCTTCTCCTTTGTTCTTTTGAAGCTTCTGTGAGCGAAGGTTGTCCGAGTTTTGTTTTGGGCTCCGTTCTCTGGTTGTAGTTTTGTTGTGGGAGTATCTACATTTCCCTCTTTGCTTCTTGGTTTGCGTGAGTTGGGCTTTCAGCGTCGCAATGGTTCTATCTTTTAGCTCTTCTCTTGCGAGGATGTCACTGCGCTTTGGTCGGTAGATGGCCGGCTTCGGGTCGACGAGTGTCCGTGTGTAAGAGCTGAAGGTCTTAGGTTGAGGATTTACCCTTTCGAAGTCAAAGGTTTTGTCTTTATGCTTGGTCTTTCTGCGTCGCTGCTCTTTGGTTTGTGCGGGTAGTTTAGTTTCTGCTTAGGTCTTCTTGAACTCATGCTTGTATCTGTTCGGAGATTGGTTGGACGTGCTCAGTGTTTGTTCTTCTTCAGTTTATTTCAGCTCGAGTCCGTGTTTCTCAGCCCTCTTTCGACATCAAAATAATTTTATGGGAGCTTGTTTGAGTGAGTTTTGAACTATGTTTTAGTTTGATTGTTAAAGTCTTAAGCTTTTCTGGCTGTCAGCTTCATCTTATATTTTATTTTGGTTTTAGAATTGTCTCCTTTTTTTGAGGTTCTAGTCTGTGGAAAGTGGTTTGTACCTTATTATCTTAGATTCCCGTAAAACTTTCGGGCTTTATTTTCGGTTTGTTCCGGCTTTGGTTTGGTTTTAGCGTTGTAACATGGAAGTTTTTAATATAATCATCCTTCAGATGAAATATATATATATATATATAATTATATATATATATATATATATATAATTGCCGATTTATATAATTATACATTTGCAGTGGTTATAACTTGGGTCACATCCACCGCACAGATTCACCTCGCAACGATGCGTCTGCCGTTTACGATTTCTCGGCCGGTGTAATGAGCAAGGTGCCCGCAATTTTGAGCTGGCTATTAACCCATCTTTTATTAGTTTGTTATTAGAACCGTTGGATGAATCTTAATGTGATGATCAACGGTTAGAAGTTTACTGACATGGTATATTAGTATATATAGTGAGCGCAGTTACATGACTGATGTACTCTAAAGTACAGGCCACCCACAACTTTTTTTTTATGGCAAACTAATAATTTCATTGATGTAAAGAAATTACAAAGTCATTTGCACATACACCATATAGCCAATCAAGGATGGAGTTAAAGTCAAAAGAAGAAAAAGTATTGTGCCTTGACATGGAAGCAATCGTGTGTGCGCCATAATTCAGATGTCGTCGAACGAAGCCAAAAGAGATGTTGGCAAAGGAAGAAGACAGTAACAATATATCACGAGATATATGATGGATTTCCCATTCATAAACTTTGTTTGTAAGATGGTTCATTAGAATCTGAGAGTCCCCCTCAAAAGAGATTTCCTGAAAACCCCTTGAACGTGCAGCACCCCAATATACTATTTGACCCAAATGATCACGGAAGAGCCAGCCATCCGTTCCAGAGTTAGTAGACTGGTCGAATGATGAATCAAAATTACATTTTACCAAGTTGTGCGGTGGAGGTGACCAAGCCGGGATGTTATCTTGCGCAGAAGGCGTAGCAGAAGTTCTTGAGTTTTCCAAATCTAATTCTTGATGCACGACTGATATCCATTCTACGGTATCTGTGAGGCAGAAACTCACTTCTGCCGGGACATTGATGGGTTGATTGCTGAAAATGAAAGAGTTACGATCTTTCCATATCCTCCATAGGAGGAGAAATGGCATGATCTGTGTCGTCGTTGGTTGCCCATGAACAGTAACACCATCCAAAAGTCTTGACATATTGGTATTGAAGTCTGAAGATGTATGAGTGAAGTGAGGGAGACAAGCCAAGGACCAGAAGTGTTCAGAACTTGGGCATCGGAAAAAGGTGGTTAATAGTTTCCTCAGCAGACTGACAACGCGTACAAACAGAGTCTGAGACAATTCCCCGAGACTGAAGACGTGATTTTGTAGGTATTGCTTTGGTAACCAAACACCAAGTGAAATGTTTGAGTTTTGGTTCAATAGGCAGTGTCCAAATCTTACATTTGTTCTCCAAGTTCCCATGTGTTGGAAGAATATTTGAATGTGCTGCAGATAAAGACCAAGCGAGTCTATAACCCGATCGAACAGTATAGGTACCTGGTCGATGATAGCTCCAGAGTGGTGCATCAGCTGTAATATGACGAGGCAGATAGAGTGATTTGATAAGGGAGTGATCGTCCGGGTGTATAAAAGAATTCAAAGCATCTTCATTCCAAAACTGGCGACCATTTAGCATAAATATCAAATCACTAACAGTTAAATTCGAAATCTGCAACCTCGGGATTAGACGATCCGGACGCGGAGAAAAGATGGGTAACCAGTTATAGTTGATAAGCCATTGTCAATGCTATATCTAATACCATGCTTCACAAGAGACAAGCCCACTAGTATAGATGTCCAACCATATGATTGTAAACGTTTTGGAGTTGCTTCAAGGACGGAGGAGTGACAATAGTACTTTGCCTTGAACAATCTAGCGAAGAGGGTGTTAGGATGAGTTAACAACCGCCAAGCTTATTTAGCAAGCATTGCATCATTAAACAATGGTAAATCCCTGAAACCCAAACCTCCATGTTTTTTGGGTAATTGTAGTTTGTCCCAAGAAATCCATGGAACACCTTTAGAATATGCTTTCTTCTGCCACCAGAATCTTCTAATTTCTGTAGTTATCTCATCCGTGATCTGCCGTGGTAATTTAAAACATGACATGGCGTGGACCGGCATGGAGATGGCCACAGATTTGAGTAGTACCTCTTTACCAGCAGAAGACAGATAACGAGCAGACCATGATGATGTACGGCACTTAACATTCTCCTTAATTGAATGAAACATATCAGATTTCTTTCGGCCAAATTGTTCAGGTAATCCCAAGTATTTTCCAGAGCCCCCAGTGTTATGGATTCGCAGAATATCCTTCAAACCTTGGTGTTTTGAATCATCAACGAGAGCACCAAAGGTTACTGAAGATTTGGAAACATTTATTTCCTGTCCAGAGCACCTTTCATAGAGATCAAAAGCCTGTCGTAAAGCTCGACAATTCCTCTGAATTGCTTGTAGAAAGAACATGGAATCATCCGTGAATAAGAGATGGCTGATGCGAGGGACGCCATTGCCTATTTTAATCCCTTGAATAATATTCAGATGGGACTGATAATGGAGCAGGTGACTAGTGACATCAGCGCAGATGATAAACAAATATGGCGACAACGGGTCACCTTGTCGCAGACCTCGTTGTGGGGTGACAAACCCATAAGGGCAGCCATTGACGAGAATTGAATAGATAACTAATCGGACTGTAGTCATAACCCAAGTAATCCATATTTCTGCAAAACACAGAGCACGCATTGTTTCTTCCAGAAAAGACCATTCGACACGATCGTAAGCCTTCGAGATATCCGTTTTGATGGCCATGTAACTGATTGCCACTCTCTTCCTCGACTTTAATGAATGCATGAGCTCATTTGCGATCAAGATGTTGTTTGAAGCCAGTTTACCTGGAATAAATGCAGCTTGTTCTTCTGATATAATAAGGTTTAGGAACCGTTTAAGTCGGGACACTAAGAGCTTGGAGATGATTTTTAATATGACGTTGCAAAGGCCAATGGGGCGAAAATCAGAGAATTTCTTTGGTTCAGTGATTTTCGGTATCAAACATATGTTTGTGTGATTGATACCTGGAGTCATCTCCACCGTTTCAAAGAAACGTTTGATCTCTTTGCACACATCAGCACCTACTATGTCCCAACTGTTGGAATTATGTCCAGTAATCTCTGTACTGTCTCTAGAAAGTAAGAGTATGTCAATGATCAGACATAAGTCATATAATACTGGGGGTCATGATGGCTTGCTAGAGTCCGCTCATGATCTATAAGTCTTGGACTTATTGCCTTTATTATATGATCCCATATGGGTCACACGCCTAAGCTAACAGGAAAATGTGTAGGAACGGTTTAGCAGAAGTACGGTAAAAGTGCTAGGCATTTACTGTACTAAGAGAGACTAAAGGGCCTGATTAAATCCAAGGGATTTAATCAGACTGAGAATTGGGCCCAAAAGCCCATAAGAACTGGACAAGGGTTTTAATAATAAAACTTGCCCTAGCTCTTATTTTCTTAGCCACTTTTGCGCCTCCCTCAGCCTCTCTCTGCGCCTCCTACCAGCTCGGTCTAGCAGCCAATTTCCTGTGCGTGCGTGTGTGAGCCTTTGGAGGAACTATCTCTTGGTGGTTCTGCTGATCTCTGACCCGTACCCCCTCTTTCCGCTGCATAAACAAGGTAACAGGTGAGATCCTTTATGATTTTGCAAGAGAACCTAGATCTGGCATGTTTAGGTGAGTTTAATCTGAAGAATTGAATCAGGATTAACACCAAACAATCCTTCAGTGGTATCAGAGCCATTGGTTCTGTAGGTTTTTCTTGTTTAGAATCAAGTTTAGGATTGTTTAAGAAGTGTTTTTGAATCAATCTACTGATAAGAAAAAAAACACTTAAGAAACAAAGAATTAAAACCTAAACAAACAAGAAATCGCATGATCCAATCTATATGAATTGGTTGCGTCGGAGTGTGGTCGAACCGCACGTCCGGATCGAATAGACGCACGGACCGATCGATGGATCGAGTCGCATGGTCGAGTCGATCACGGCGAGATGGGCAGCGAGATGCGTGGCCGATCCGATCGCTTGCATCGATCGCGGATCGATGGCTTGGATCGATGCGATCACGCCGTGCCTCTCTCGCGTCTCGGCCAAGCCAGCATCGTCCCGCTCTCGTCCCGGCCGTCCTGTCCTGCTGTCGTCCGAGCATCGTCGCGTGATCGAGATGGACCGATCTCGGATCGCGTCCCGTCCCGTTCGTGCGGCTGGCCGATGTCTCGTCTCGATTGCGAAGCTAGGTCACGACCGTGATCGGTTCGTGACCAATCGGTTCGGTTCGGTTAATGGCTCGGTTTAATTTGATTAAAAATCTTAATCGTCTTGGTTTAATAAACAGACTTAATAAATTTATTAAGTTCTGGTTAAACCGGGATAAGAAATCCAAAGTCGAAAAATTGGATTTAGTGCCTAAACCAGTGGTTTTCTAATTTGATTTGGTTGGACCAAATAAATTGAGAAAATCCGGTTTAGTAAATAACCGGTTGACAATTGTGGTCATCGTAGTAATTAATTTTGGTTAGACCAATTTTAATGAACCAGACCGGTTATGTCATTTAATTGGACAATTGGGTTATGTCTTGGACATGGACCAATTCTTGGGCCTCGGGCCAAGAAGTTAAAACAATTGGGCCAATTATTTGAGTCTTTTCTTCAGATTTAATTTTATATAAATGAATTTTAAATTAAATCTGTTTTTCAAAATCTGAAATTAGAAAGTTTCTTAAATTAGAAGTTTCTAGATTTGCATGTTTTGGATTTTAGGAAATTTCTATATTTAGAAAGTTTCCAATTTTAGGAAGTTTCCAATTTTAGAAAATTTCCAATTTTAGGAAGTTTCCAATTTTAGAAAGTTTCCAAAATTAGTAGGTTTCCCAAAAAGGAAAGTTTCCCAAAATAGTAATCTTCTGTTTTGGGATGAAATTTTAATAAACCTACGAACCTCAAATAATATCAAGCGTTGGATGTCTTGTCCAGTCTATGTCAGCTGTCGAAGCCCATTCAATTGTACTCATGGCCTTACAGTGTGAGGGTGTCTACTTTTGCGTGGGTAAGACGGTTTGTGATTCATAAATGTCATTGGGAGTCCCAGACGTTAATGATTACATGACTGTATAGTCTGGTTTTCTTGACTAGGCCATCGGGAGTCCCGGGCCTTGAGACATCAGAGTGGATTGGGCCTCGGGCCCAGATTCACAACCAAGAGTTATATCACGGATATAATTAGCCGAGATAGGGCTTACCGATATAAGCTAAGGTTGGGTGACGGCCAGTGGCCCACTTTGATCTTAGTTATATGTGGATCTTGGAATCATTATATTCTATTGAGTGTAACTGATGTTATTGAATATAATGCGAGATTAATCATATTAAGAATAATACGAGATTAATCATATTGAACATATTAACTAAAATTCTTTTATCTTAAATTTCAGTTATGACTAGCACAAACAATCAAAACACTTTCTCGATCCGGTCTGTCCTTGAGATGGACAAGCTGAACGGATCAAATTTCTTGACTTGGTCGCGGAACCTGAGGCTAGTCCTCAGACAGGAGAGAAAGGACTATGTTCTTGAGAGAGCTCTCCCCGTGAGGATCGGGTCCAATGCTTCTCATGCAGTATATGATGCTTGGAATAAGCATTATAATGATGCGGTAGATGTGCGTGGTCTGATATTGGCTACCATGGACTCAGACTTGCAGAAGCAATATGAGAACATGGAGTCGCCAATAGAGATGATCAGCAGCCTGAAATTGAAATTTCAGGAGCAGATAAGAGTGGAGAGATACCAGTTGGTTAAGTCTCTCACTAGCTGCAAGCTACCAAATGATCATCCAGTGAGTCCTCATGTCAGTAAAATGATGGGTTACATTGATAACCTGAGGAAACTGGATTATCCAGTTAGCCAAGAATTGGCAACTGAGATCATTCTACAGTCACTGCCGTCAAGCTATGATAAGTTAGAAAGGAACTATATCAAGAAAGGCTTAACGAAGACGCTGACTGAACTGCATGATATGCTCAAGACAGTTGAGCCAAACGTGAAGAGTACCCTGAATAATCTCATGAATGAGAAGGGTAGGTTTACTAAACCTAATGCTGACAAGGGTGAAGGCAAAGTTGTCCAGATTTTGAATCATGGCAAGCGTGTGTCTTCTGAGCCCGAGTCAGATACCTCTTACGTTGGTAAGTGCTGCTACTGTAAGGAGACAGGGCATTGGAAGAGAGATTGCATTAAATTCATGGAAGATGATGAGGAGTTGAAGTTGATGTATGAGACTACTTCCTCAGGTATTCATGTTATTACTTCAAGTTCTACCTTATAGGTATTGGATACTGGTTGTGGCACTGATATTTGTGATAATATGCAGAGCCTAAGCAACAGTAGAATGTTGAAGGAAGGACAAGTGGATCTACATGTCTGGAAGGAGCTATGGACGCTGCCTCAGCCGTAGGATTTTCACTTGTAGATGCCTTCGAGGCTTGGCTTTGTATTAAGTAATTGCTACAATGTACCTGCTTTAAGCAGAGTTGTTTTTCATTTTCTTGTGAAGAATTTGAATGTTTTCATTTTGATAAAGACAAGTTTTGTTCTTTTGATCTTAATGAAATGTTAATTGTAGCACCCTATTCAAGGAATGGGTTTTATATCTTAAACCAAAGAGTGCCTAAAAGTAACATAAATACCGAATTGGTTTAAATCTGATGAATTAAACCTGATTTTTCTTGGCATAAATGTTTTGGTCACATAGAGTAAGTCGGATTCAGAAATCCCATAGTTATGCACTATTGGGCTCATTTGATCGGATATCTTATGAGACTTGAATTCTGTTTACTGGACCAAAAGACAAAGGGGCCTATCTTAGCCGAGCTAGAGAAAGGCCCAAAGGCTTATTGGAGATTGAACATACTCATGTATGTGGTCCGATGAGCAGTAATGCCAGGGAAAATTTCATGTACTTCATTGTCTCTACTGATTAATTCAGTGAGTAAGACTGTGTTCATTTGATGAGACACAAGTCGGAATTCTTTGACATGGTCGAAAGAGTTCCAGAATGAGGTATAGAATCTGAGTGACAGAAGTATTAAGACTCTGAATTAAATCACGAGTGAGAATACTTGAGTCATTAATGGTGTGATCATCTGAATGAGTGTGAAGTCGTTTCACAGCTCAATTCTCCTGAAAACCTTGAGGTTTTTCTGTGAGAAAGAATCAGATCTTATAAGAAATGATTAAAGATGAGTCACACGAATCTTCCATGATATTCTTGAAGAATAACGCTCTAGAAATATCTAAGTTTACGCTGAAATAGTTCCACCAATATCAGTTGAAAGACACCACGTAAATGTGGATTGGAATCGATCCAAATTCGTCTTTACTGAGTATTTATAGTTAAGCTACTTCGCTGGTTGTCCTAGGGAAACCAAGGCTTGTTATCTTTTACGTCCATTCTGTTTTCAAGAAGGGAAGTTACTTTCCAAGAAGAACAGTGGGAGTAAAAGTATGACTCGAAGAAATTCGACAAATACAGGTGGCTACTCAACCTGTTGAGGGAGAGCAGCGGATGGATTTACAGATTTCTGTAGAATCTACACCTGTGGAGCCTGAAGTTCACAGATATGAAAGAATCAGTCACTAATCCAAGAGTGAATTCTTGTCATTAGTTGAACCTGATGATCATTGAAGGTTCGCATGATCTGATGATCATTGAAAGCGACGAATCTGCGAAACTCAAAGAAGCGAAAGTGAGCCCGGACTCCGGAAAAATTACATTTTGTGTAAAGTTAGCTTCATCGATCCATTCATGGATGGAAGCAAACATATCGGAGTTGGAATCTTCGTTCTGTTGAAGTAGTCAAGGTTTTGACTTAAACAGGAACGAAATGGAACTGTGCGTTTACTAAAAGATAAGTGGGAGCAATATTGCATTTCTCATAGTGTATGTCGATGACATACTGATTCTCGGATATAACGTCCCAATGCTGCAGTCGGTAAAGGACTGGCTTGGGAGTTGGTTTTATGATTGACATGGGTAAAGCCACGTATGTTCTTGGATTTTGGATCTTAAGATAGAGATCCAAAAGAGCTGGTAGGACAATGTCAGGATTCTTAAATTGACAAAGTCCTACACGTTTTCAGCAATCCAAGAAGGGCTTTATGCCAATATCACATGGCATTCCGTTAAGCAAGAAACAGTGTCCTACGATAACTGCTGAGCTTGAATGCATGGATGAGATTCCATATGCGTCGGCAATTGGATCTATCATGTATGCCATGACACGTACTTGTTTTGATGTTGCTTTAATGTTAAGCAAGACAAGTAAAGACCAGTCAAATCCAGCAAAGAATCACTGGATTGCCGTAAAGAATATCCTAAAGTATTCAAGGAATACTAAGGATAAATTCTTGATTTACGGAGAAAGTGAGGTGCTACAAGTCGATAGAGTCTGAAAGGCAAGTTTCCAATAGACAAAGATAATTCCCGGTCACAGTCCGGCTATATCTTGTGTCTGACTGGCGGTGCAAGGCACTGTTGCTGACTCCATGACTTAAACTGAACATTTCGCAGCTTGGGAAGCAACGAAAGAGGTTGTTTGGAAAGAAGAGTTCTTCACTGAACTAGATGTGATTCCCAGCATAGATGAGACTAGCTGCACATCAGAGGTCCAAACACCTTGAGGGTAGGTATAACCTATTCCATGAGATAAATGACAGAGATGTTAAGTAGATCAGCAAGTTTCAACGAATGAGAACGTTGCTAATCTATTAACGAAGCCACTCCTTAGGCCTAAGCACGAGTCGCGGACTGTTGCTGTAGGATAAGTGAAATTAAGATGTAGTCTTAATTTCAGTGGGAGTTAATAAAGGGCTTTATTTAGTTATTGATATGTTCTTGTAAAACATTTTATGATGTTTAATGAAATTATTATTTCAAGATTATTTTAACTGTGATGAAATAATCGTTCCAAAGTGATATGAACCATTTTATAGGTCATCGAAGTAAGTGACTTGATCTTGAGTCATTAAAGTCATTTAGCTTGATCATGAGACCCTATATTTGATAGATGGCTTATATCATTCTGTCCCTAGTCGAAGGTTGTTGAAATTGGAACACCAACAACCGTGTGAGACTAGATTGGTATGTGACTTATGATAAAGTCTCAGTGTGTCATAGATGCGCGGCATCAAAGTCAGTACATAGGTGTATGTTGGGTACATACGACCGGACATGACCCGATTATAAGAACTCTTCAGGATATTTATATATGTGTCATAAGAGATTCTTACTACGACTATAGAGTATAGTCCTTAGACCTGAGTTCGCATGCATGTGACTGCACATGAACTAATGCGCTTTGATCATTGTCTAATGATGTCGTTAAGCGATACGTTGTAAGGACCTTGATTGGGTGTATTATGAAATGAGTAGTTTACAGTGATGGAACAAGACGGGATTTGTCCCTCCAATATAAATGGAGTGAATATCTCTAGGCCAATCGGAGATTTGTATACTGGAAAATGCATGGCCATGCTCAAACGGACTTTCCCGAGTCGTTTGGATTGTCAGTATCAAATCAGAGTCGATGAACAAGATTAGGCTTTATAAGGATGACACTAATCTTGCCTTATGACTAATCGAGATATTGAGACAAAAGGATTATGAATACAGAGATTCCAGTTCAAGTGGGAGATTGTTGGAATTATGTTCAGTAATCTCTGTACTGTCTCTAGAAAGTAAGAGTATGTCAATGATCAGACATAAGTCATATAATACTGGGGGTCATGATGGCTTGCTAGAGTCCGCTCATGATCTATAAGTCTTGGACTTATTGCCTTTATTATATGATCCCATATGGGTCACACGCCTAAGCTAACAGGAAAATGTGTAGGAACGGTTTAGCAGAAGTACGGTAAAAGTGCTAGGCATTTACTGTACTAAGAGAGACTAAAGGGCCTGATTAAATCCAAGGGATTTAATCAGACTGAGAATTGGGCCCAAAAGCCCATAAGAACTGGACAAGGGTTTTAATAATAAAACTTGCCCTAGCTCTTATTTTCTTAGCCACTTTTGCGCCTCCCTCAGCCTCTCTCTGCGCCTCCTACCAGCTCGGTCTAGCAGCCAATTTCCTGTGCGTGCGTGTGTGAGCCTTTGGAGGAACTATCTCTTGGTGGTTCTGCTGATCTCTGACCCGTACCCCCTCTTTCCGCTGCATAAACAAGGTAACAGGTGAGATCCTTTATGATTCTGCAAGAGAACCTAGATCTGGCATGTTTAGGTGAGTTTAATCTGAAGAATTGAATCAGGATTAACACCAAACAATCCTTCACCAACATTGATGGTAGAACCATGCTGTGAAACCATCTGGGCCCGGACCCTTATCAGCACCAATATCACGTACATCTTGTAAATTGTCATCATCAGAAAAAGGTTTCGTTAGCTCAACATTGATTTCCTGAGATACTTTCGTAGTGATACACGCAAAAACCGATGAGTCAAAAACATGATGTTGTGAAGAATATACCCTCTTGAAGTAAGCTTCCGCCAATTGACCAATATTATCATCGCCACGGATTACTAAATTATTATCATCCGTAATCGTTAGGAGCATATTACGCGCATACCTGGCCTTTGTAGCTGCATGATAAAATTTTGTATTTATGTCCCCCAGGAGAAGGCGAGATCTCCGAATCTTTTGATACCAGTAATCCTCTTCGGAGCGATAAGCTTGTAATAACTGGTGTCTAATGATTAGAATATGTGATCGCAAGGAAGGTGTTGTCATAGCGGTATCCAGGTCTTCTTTAAGTTCACGAATACGTCGACCTGAATTCAAATTGTTGACACGTCGGCAGGTTGCCAAAGAACCTCGGCAGTGCTTAAGCTGATCAGTGATTAAAGTTTGAGGCGAAGTCGAGGTGTTCCAACTGGAAGAGACATACTCTTTAAAGTCAGGTAACTCAATTAGTCTCTTGTCAAAACGGAAAGGTTTCTTCCTTCTACCATTGGACACTGCAATAGATACGATGACAGGCCTATGGTCTGAGCCCGCATATGGAAGAAATAGTGCTTCAGAAGCAGGAAAACGAACCAACCATTCAGTGTTAACTGCGATTCTGTCTATACATTCCTCAATGATGTGAGTTAAATGTACCCCAACCCAAGAAAAGCGTGAGGTTGTAGATCGTAAGTCTTGTAAGTCACAAGACGCATACATATTTCTCAGGTTGCGAAACTCGTGTTCCTCAAGCACTGGTCCACCTCGTTTTTCCGCGTTGGATAGCATGGCATTGAAGTCACCCACTAACAACCAAGCATTATCGCGAGTTTCACCCATTTGAGTTAATCTACTCCAAAGTTCATGACGTCTCTTTTGTACCGGATGGCCATAGACACATGATAAATTAAAGTGAAATCCATTATACTTGACGAGAACATCGATAAGGCATACATCAAGGGAAATACAGGATACTGAAACAAAGTGCTTCCAAAGTAAAGCTAGCCCTCCACCATGACCCGATGGAGGTACGCATACATAGAAAGGAAATCCTAATGAAGCAGCAGTAGTATGTACAACTGGAGAAGAGTTCATCGTCTCTACTAAGAAGATGATATCAGGTGAGTAAAGCTGGTTGATATCCTTCAGGCGAGGTTTAGTCAGAGACCCAAGGAGTCCCTGACAAATTCCAAGACACGATCTTCATTGAATAGGTGGGGAATTTGGGGCTCCCGCGCCTCCCTCCAAAGGTTGGTTAACTGAGTTCGATCCATCTGAGCTTGATTGTGTAGGTCGCTTACTAGGACCGAGATGAAGTCTGTCATGTGCATCAACGTCCTCAGTGTAGTAATATTCTTGACGTTTGCGCTTGGAGCCATCACCAACCAAAATTCCCTTGCCTTTAATGGCTTTCTGTTGAGCAAGGTACGCAGCCATGTCTGCTTCATTTTCTCCTAGCACTTCCAAGGATGAAGAGCCTAAATGTTCGAGAGCACCGAAAGCATTGTCAGACTAAAAATGTATAGTTGATAATGGAACAATTGGAAGGCCCTCTGTAGTCGGAGCCGGATCAAATAGAGGAGGAGATGGACGGTGAAAGTTTCTGGCTCTCAATGCAGGCATGGCAAAGCATCCGACCAACACAGGAGGCTGTACTTGACTGGTATTGTGAGTATCGACCAAAGTGGGATCTAAAGGGTTTGCTGGAACTTCAACATCGAGTTGTCCAGGTACATTGTCATTGTTGTTCTCATGCGGATTGTCTCCATCGTCATATCCATCCTGATCATCTTCAAAACGCAAGGTACAATCTTTCTGGTCATGTGACAGCATACCGCAGCGCACACAGAATCGTCTTAATCGCTCATATTTGAACCGAAGGATCGTGTTTTCCCCTTGTACGAACTGGAAGTTTCGCTGGAATCGAAGTGGGTTGTCAATGTTCCATAGAACCTGCACGCGGACGTAATCCACCCTGACTGAGTTATCATCGAAAACCACATCAAATACGGAAGTCAATTGATCACCAATGAAGATCACCGCTTTTTTGGTGAGATACTCGATCGGGATTCCACGAATCTATACCCAGAAAGGGATTATCTTCATTGATTCGGAAGACAGATTTGGGTACCAGCGTGTGACGGTGACCATCCAATCGGCGAACGACCAAGGAGATCGTCGAAGAACCACATTCATAGCCTCTTCAGTCTGGAACAGAAACTGAATTTTTCCAGGAGCAATAATACGTCCAGTTACAGACGACTCCAAGCCCCATAAGCGAGGCATATGTGCAATCAAAAGCCTGGAGTTTTGTTTGCGAGGGTTAACCGGGCAAACAACAAGAGCAAGTTGATTAGCCTCCGCCGCGGCTGGACAGACACCGGGAGGAAGAGAGACAGGGGCATCAGTGATGCCTAGAGTAATGTCTTGCATTTACTTCTAATTTTTTTTCCGCCATACCAGATTCTGTAGTTGTAGTGGGTTGATAGAAGGGATAAACAGAAGATTGAAATTTGATTAAATAGTTGCAGAAATTCGGCCATGGCGGTTTCCACGATCTCCGTGTGATTCGATTAACGGTTACCAAACATTGGAAACCGACAGGAAAACCGCACAGGGACGGACAATAACCGGCAAAGGGAGGGATCCAGATGAGAGAAACCCTAGCCGGACAAATCGGAATGAAGGAATTGAAAGTTGCGAAGTAAATCGCCCCGACGATCATCTCAGATGGAAAATCGCCACGAGAGAGAGCGATATATAAAATATTATCCTTTACGTATACCCACAACTTTCTTTTAAAATTAATTTTTGACCAAAAACAATATTCTTTTTAAGTCAACCTTAATTATATGCTCGATATAGGGCTCGACTGGTTCAAACGCGGCGGTTGCGGTTTCGGTTGCGAGAGTTTGCGGAAGCGGGCGGTTGCGGTTAGTAGCGTTTGTAAACGTTTTGTACGACTGGTTTAACAATTGGAAGCGGCTGTGTTTGCGGAATATTCTTGACTGGTTGACAAGCGGTTGCGGTTAATAGCGGTTGAATAAAAATACTAAAGTAAAAATAATGTGTTAAATAGAATCAAGCTTGGGATGCTTCTCGAGAAAAAATGAATCAATTCCATTTCTCAAGAAAGTTTGATCTCAGATTCTACGTTGTCAGTACAAAGGCGAGGAAGCTGCAGGACAACTGTAGAGGACAAGCATATTATTTCGACCAAAAGGAGCCACATGAATTAACTTTCCCAAAGACGTGTTATTGTATCAAACACCCTCTAAACGTGTTGGAGAACAAGAAACAGAAATCGAAAAAGTAAAATTAAAACTGATTCTCAAAGAAAAAGTCCAAAATAGATTTTCAAAGAACTAAATGAAAAATTCCAAAACACTAACATAGCTTCTTGTTTGAAAAACACCAAAAGAAAAACGTGAGAAAAAGATCCAGCCATGTCTTCATGTACGATTCTTCTTTAACGATCATCTCATATCTCTCGAGCTCTACCATCTCTAACGATTCTTCCTTTTTAAAGCATCAAGCTTGTTCTTAATTTTAATCCAATTTAGAGTCAACGCATATTGTTTGTTTAATTCCGTGAGAACGTTTTATTTTCCTTGTTCTGACAAACTTTTGCCTTTAGTATGTCCAGCTTGTTTCTCTAGGGTTATTAGTTCAAGTAATAAACAGGTCATCTCGTTTGACCAATTGATTTTCTGTTCAAAAATAAGTAAACATACATATACCAAACATAAGCATGAAACATAAACTTTATAACTCACACATAAAAGCATAACAAAAATCAACATAAAAGAAAACAAAAATTTAACTACTAATAGAACAAAAAAACTTACGTTTGATTCTTGACCATCTTCTGTTTGTGTAGAGGCCATAATTCACTGTTTTAGCGTCGTCCGTGGCCGTAAAAATCTAAGGCTATTCTTCTGTGGCTGCAGAAATCTTAGAGTTAATTATATAGAGAATAGGTAGGATAACAAGCCTTTTTCATTTGGTAGGTAACATCGCCCAAGCCTAATGATATATATATATATATATATATATATATATATATATATATATATTATCGGTGATTTGATATGATATGTATGTCATGTGATTTAAAATATATAGTGTTAAAGAATAAGATACATACGGGATGTGATAGTTATAAATAATGATATTAGTAGTTATACATACGTGATATGATGATAATAGTTATCGTTTTAGATTCTAGAAAATTTAGATTTATACGTATTTTTATTTTATTTTTTAATTTTTTTTTGTAAACGCAACAGCCCGCAACCGCAAACGCTTGCGGGAAGGAGCTTTTGATTTCTAGCGGTAAGGAACGATTCTAAGCAGTACAAAGCGGTTGTAATGATTGTTTCTAAACGCTATCAACCGCAACCGCCCGCAAACGTAGCGTTTGCGGGTGGCAGCGGGTGAACCAATCAAGCTCATAGTAATTTACTCTTTTATTGCAAAATTAAATACTGGAGTTATTAATTGGAATCGCAAGTGATTTTGATGCTTAGAGCTTGATTGGTTCACCCGATGCCACCCGCAAAAGTTACGTTTGCGGGCGGTTGCGGTTGATAGCGTTTAGAAACAATCCTTACAATCGCTTTGTACAGCTTGGAATCGCTCCTTACCGCTAGAAATCAAAAGCTCCTTCCCGCAAGCGTTTGCGGTTGCGGGCGGTTGCGTTTACAAAAAAAAATTAAAAATACGTATAAATCTAAAATTTTCTATTTAATTTATTACCTATAACTATTATCATCATATCACGTATGTATAACTAGTAATATCATTATCTATAACTATCACATCCCATAATATCTTATATATCATTGTATCCTATCTATTCTCTATATAATTAACCCTAAGATTTGTGCAGCCTCAGAAGAATAGTCCAAAGATTTCTAAGGTCACATACAACGCTAAAGCAATGAAATTATGGCCTTTACACAACCAGAATATGGTTAAGAATCAAACGTAAGTTTTTTTGTTCTATTAGTAGTTAAATTATTGTTTTCTTTTGATGTTGATTTTTGTTATGCTTTTCTGCGTGAGTTATACAGTTTATGTTTCATGCTTATATTTAGTACTTGTATGTTTACTTATTTTTTGAAAAGAAAATCAATTGGTCAAACGAAATGACCCGTTTCTTATTAGAACTAATAACGCTAGAGAAACAAGCTGGACATAGTAAAGGCAAAAGTTTGTCAGAACAAGAAAAACAAAACGTTCTCACAGAATTAAACAAACAATATGTGTTGACTCTAAATTGAAATAAAATTAGGAACAAGCTTGAAGCTATAAAAACGAAGAATCGTTAGAGATGGTATAGGGCGAGAGATATGGGATGCGCGTTAAAGAAGAATCGTATACGAAGACATGGCTGGATCTTTTTCTCACGTTTTTCTTTTGGTGTTTTTCTAACAAGAAGCTATGTTAGTGTTTTGGAATTTTTCATTTAGTTCTTTGAAAATCTATTTTGGACTTTTTCTTTGAGAATTAATTTTAATTTTACTTTTTGATCTTTGTTTCTTATTCTACAACACGTTTAGAGGGTGCTTGATACAGTAACAAGTCTTTGGGAAAGTTAATTCATGTGGCTCCTTTTGGTCGAAATAATATGCTTGTCCTCTACAGTTGTCCTGCAACTCCTCGCCCAACTTCAGCTCTATTGTAGTGGCAACGTAGAATCTGAGATCAAACTTTCTTGAGAAATGGAACTCATTTTTTTTCGAGAAGCATCCCAAGCTTGATTTGATTTAACACATTATATTTACTTTAGTATTTTCATTCAACCGCTATTAACCACAACAACTTGTCAACCAGTCAAGAATATTCCGCAAACACAGCCGCTCCCAATTTTTAAACCAGTCGTACAAAACGTTTACAAACGCTACTACCCGCAACTGCCCGCTTCCGCAAACTCTCGCAACCGCAACCACAACCGCAGCGTTTGAACCAGTCGAACCCTTAATCTATATGATTAGTTTTTTTTTCTCTTGATGAAAGTTGTTGGGCTTAACAAACAATAATAAGAATTTTATTTGTAGTCTTATTTGGGCCTAAAGATTGGTCCAAATCGGCCGTAGTTCCTATCTAATGAACCCATCCATTTACGAGAAGGCAATACGCATGCTCTATGCATATTGCATAATCAAAACATCTGAAATGATTTAAGTTTTTTTTTTTTGTCAACAAATGATTTAAGTATTGCATCTGTTGATTGTTGATGAGCATTACAAGATCTTAATGGCTTTCGGTTTGGTTCATATCAAATCGGTTCTTTGTCCTTGGGATGGGCAAAAAAGCCAAATCTAATCAAACTTGAACCAACCCGAACCAAACTATACTATTTATATAATCCAATTGGATGATGTTTATTTAATTTGAACCGAATTTAACCCATAAACCAATATATTTTTTTTATTAGTAAATAATATAATAAAATATAAATATATTCATATATTGTAGATTCTAAATCACCTATCATTTGTTAATTTTTTCTTCTTATAATTTCTTAATATTATGTAAGTAATCTAATTATATATATTCTATATCACCAATTCTATTTATCTAAAGATAATTTAAAAACTAAACTTAAAAGCTTTTATATTTAATCAAAAGTATCATCTTTCTTCGTTTCTCTTTGATTCTCCATAGTTGAAAGTAAAATTTTATAACATAAAATTATGATAATTATTTTAGCATCAAGCAAATAAATAAAGGATTAAGGGGTTTTTTTCCAACTACCACATCAATCCCTTTATGTTGGTATATTTTATAAATTATTTTCATATCATCATTTAAATTAAAATAAATCTACAATAAATTGTATATTTTAAAATTATTTAGTTTAAATATAATTAGTTAAACTTATTAAAACATAAATAGAAAAATTTAATTTAATTCAGAATTCTATAAATATATAAATAATATATATTATAAGATTTACATACATCTTTTATATTTGATAAATTAGGAGCAAAATACAATAGAATAAAACAAATAATAAAATTATTATTAAGAATAAAAATAAAATTATGATAAAAGGAGATAAAATGACAGTAGATACAAAAACAATTATACGAAATATAAGAGCATAAAAATAAAATAAAATAAATGATATATATATATATATATATAAAGTAACGAAATTTAAAACGATAAATAAAAACTATTTATTATTATAATATTAAGTTTTGATAAAAAAATATAAATAACAAGTACATATAATTTAAATAATGTATGAAAAGATTAAAAGGATGATAAAAAGGTTGGAAGAAATAAAAAACAATTATTTCTCAAAAAAGAAAACTCATGAAAAAAATTGACAATACAAAACATGTAAAAATATAACTTATAATATAAATTAAAGTATGTTGATATTCGTATGTTGCTGGATGTTTTTTTTTTGTTTTTTGGAAATCATTACAATCATATAAAAAATAAACATTTGTAAATAAAACATATGAAAATATTGATACTCACTCAATATATCTATATATATATATATAATATTAAGTATTTAAAATGTTGGTGTTAAAATGTTAATGGTCATTTAGTTAAAAGTTCTAAACGAATATTTTATAACTAAATCGAATTGAAATCGAACTTAACCGAATTAGACTAAACTGTATCAAATTATACTAAATTGAACTAAGTCAAACTAAACACAAATCAAACCATATTATTTTTTTGAGTTATGTTAGAATTTTATTAGATATAAATTAACCAAACCGAATCAAACCTATAATAAAACCGAAGTGCCCCCTCCCCCTACTTTCTCCCGATCTCGATACTCATAATATAATATATTATATTTATAAAACATTCTGGACTAAAATTATAAAAGAAAATTTATACCTTAAAATTTTC
This sequence comes from Orychophragmus violaceus, assembly GCA_030180135.1. Taxonomy (NCBI): domain Eukaryota; kingdom Viridiplantae; phylum Streptophyta; class Magnoliopsida; order Brassicales; family Brassicaceae; genus Orychophragmus; species Orychophragmus violaceus. The sequence goes on along the minus strand of CM058240.1, from coordinate 26,156,366 downwards.
AATAACAAAAGAATTTTGGTGTTTATATATCATTAAGTGTTTTTCTTTAATAAATATCATTAGTTGAGTAAACCTAGGATATTAAAAGACATTTGTAAAATGTTATAATCAATATTACATTTACACTTTATTATGAAAAATATTATTAAATTACATGAAAATTCGTTCCAAATGTTTGGATCAATACACATCCTTTGATACTGATAGTGATAAATATGGTTGATAATGATGGCAATAACCCAGTCTGGTCCGACACGAGTTATATCCAACCTAACCCAGTCTGGTCCGACACGGAATCTGACATCCTTGTCTCTTGTACAATTTCTGTAACACAAACCACAATTGTAATAATAATAACATATGGGAGAATTAAATAAAAATAATTAAATTTTACAGTACCGGAAAAAGAATTCTCGGTCTAGGGTAAAGAAGATTCCGGTTTATGGTTTGTGCTGGGGAGACGGATGAACAATAAGCTCCTGCATATTTGCACATAATCCGGAAAAAAATCACACTAGAAAAATCAAAATCAAATATGTAAAAAACACAAGAAAAATAAAATTTATACGTTGGGCATGATTCCTTAAAAGAAAATTCATATATACCTCTAAGTAGCGTCCATGATCGTGGTGTTTATACGATGTTTTAACCATCGTCTCCCATGTTATAGGTTGCAAAGTTGTCTTTTTCTCCATTTTCCTCAAGCCGATGGCTTGACTGGAGAGAACGACGGCGAATTGATCTGGGAGGACTGTGGTGGCGGCCGAGATTTTCGGAAGTGTCCGGCAAAGCCAAGACTCGGAAGGAGTTTTAGGCAATGGAGGTTGAGGAACGGAGAGATTCTCTGACCTGTTTTTGTCTCTGTTCCTCATTCTCTTCACTCCCTCCGCAATAAACCTCGTATCTTGTCTCTTAATCCGATCACTCGATGTTCTTTGCAACCTCGAAGGATTTGAAGGGAGTCGGACTATTTCCCTGGATTTCGACTGAGAAATTGTGGAAATACCTGCTGAAAACCTTGGTATTGGATAGAGTTCTTGAGACTTACTCATAACCTTGTTTGATCTCAAGATTCTTGGTGATGATGGTGATTTGGTTTTATTAACACATTCTTGGGATTTTGGGTTTATGATTTTGCCGACCGCAAGATTCTGACAAATCTTGACCCGAGAAAGAACCGGATTAAGAACATCCAATGAGTCCTTGGAACAGAACCGAGGCCAAAACCCAAACATAGCTTTCTTGGAATCATTTGAATAAACAGTTTCGTCAACATGATTATGATCATAATCATCACTGTTTAAATCTTGATTTATGGCCATGGAGACTCTCTGTAGAGCAATGCTCTTTTTCTTCTTCTTCTTCTCTTCTTGGTCTACAGAAGATTCTTTCTTCTGTTTCAAGGCAATTGCTTTCGCGGCTGGTAAAAATCTCGACAGGATGAAATCACGATATTCAAGAATGACGTCATCTTTTGTTACATTGCTCGACCTGTCTTCATTCTTCTCGAGCTCATCACTTACTCCGTTTGTACTGCAATTAACTGAGAAGCTTGCGGTTGAAGAAACCATATGAAAAGCTTTTATTAGATCTGATTCTTCGAGTAGTGTATGATGATCCTTTGGCTTTCCAGGTGTTTGTTCCCACAGAAATGGAACTAAAGATGGTTCCATTACATGCTTGAACCTCCGGTCATCTTGTAATAACCGAACCGGAGTCTCATGCTCAGTGTCTTGACACGAATCTTTGACTTTTCTCCTTCTAGTCGTCGTCGTCTTCTTCGTGGTATTCTCTGATTCCCTTGAATTCTCCAGTTTCGTTGGAATTCGCCTCACGGATAGTAACGGAGCATCTAAATTCAGTTTCTTCTCCTCCATTGTTGCTTCGGACAAAAAAATCTTTTCAGAACTCTCTTTAACAAAAAAAAAATCCCTTAGAGAACTCTCTCTCAAGCATCAAGAATGTGTAAAACACAAGAAAAAGAATCAAGAGGGTTATTGATGTCTTCTGCTCTGCCACATATTATCATTTATTAAAACCTGAATTGTATGGGACTATAGAGGTCGATAATGAAGGCTGTAGTTCCAGGGACGAGGGGACTGAAGAGTAGTCAAATTCATAAGTGTCTAAATGGTGACAGGTTTTAGAGGTAAAACTATCCGTATAGTTATATTATATCTAACAACAAATAGTAGCAAATGATGATTGTACAATTAGGCATATTTTTAAAAACTATTTTTTTGCATGAAAGTAATATTATTTTAGGTTTTTGTTTTTATTGGACCGATCTTACATTTTTAATAGACTTGGTATTAGAAGGAAAATGAACCAAACTCTTACAAACCAAATGGATCGAGAAGTAAAAAACCCTAGATTTTACTTAGAAGGAAAATTCTGCTGGAAAACTGATGTCGAAGCGTAGTCACCACCACCACTAAAAAGATCTGTCGCCGCATTGGCCACTAGAAAAATAGAAGATCAACCCCAGTGATAAAAATGCCTTTTGGCTCTACCGCTGCTAAAATGCAGGCGCAGAGGACATTATCTATTATAATTTTTAAAGACAGTCAAGCTGTAGTTCCGGGGATGAGGGGACTGAAGAGTAGTCAAATTAATAAGAGCAAATCCAGTGGTGGAACGAGAGGTAAGTTTCTTAACTCATTTTTTTATTAATTTTTTTTTTTTTTTTTTTTTACAGCTGCAAAAAAAAAAAAAAAAAAATAAAAAAAAAAGTGACGAATTAAAATCCGCCACGTGTACGATACAGGTTAAGGGACGTCTCTTAACTAAGCTACTTTGCATACGGTTTCTTAAAAAAAAAGTGGGTCCCACGTGGACCCCACGTGGAACCCACATTATTTTAATGTTTTTTTTGCTAAGAGACTCATGTGAGTCTTACGAATGGATTTGCTCTAAGTGTATAAATGGTGACACGTTTTAAAGGTAAAATTATCGGTATAGTTATATTATAGCATGTAACAACAAATAGAGCAAATGAGGATGTACAATTAAGCATACTTTTTTGTTTAACTATTTTTTTTGCAATTAAAATAATTTTTTAAGGTTATTGTTTTTCTGTTCGACCAATCTAACATTTTCAATAAACATGGTACTAGACCCAATTTAAAACAAATTTAATGAACCAACCTCTTACAAACCAAACAGACTCAGATGTCCAATAACAAAAAAAAATCCTAGATTTTACTTAGAAGAAAAACTTTGGTACGTTTGTCAAAAAAAAAAAAAAAAAAAAACTTTGGTAGAAAACTTCTCTTGAAATGTAGTCACCACTGTCAGAAAAAATTATTCGCCGCACTGACCACTAGAAAAACAGAAGACCAATCCTAATGATAGAAATGCCTTTTGGCTTTACAGCCGCTGAAACACAGCGCAGAGGACATGACACCGTGCTAAGAGGAAGAAGTTGTAACATCCCGGTTTGTGGTATATGTGAAGAGACTTAAAATAGTTGATTTGGATACATATGTCATCAAAATGTGCTTGAGATGAAATAGTTGAATGATGGGTGACCTACCGAGAAGTGGTTCACGGTCTCATTCGAGTAGTGACAAAGCACAGGTAAAGATTGTGTGGTGATTTCAGGGATAATACACAAGCCTTTCGAGCCTCCCAGACTAACAATCCGGTAGTCAGACAAAGGTGGGCCCATGGGCCAAGTGAACGTGTGCGAGGCTCACAGACGGTGGCGGCGGGGGCATTATTAAAGTATTGATCATCTTGATGTTGTTAGTCAACAATTATGGCTAAGATGGTTCAACAACCTCTTTGTAATGTGGTTTTAAAAGATGGCTAAGGTGGCTAAGGTGGTTCAAAAAACCCTCACTTATTCTCCTATAAATACATGAGAGCTTCTTCGTTGTAAAATTATCCCAAAAACATACTTTACATACTTCTCAAACTCTTCTTATGTTATTTCTTTTCCCTTTATCTTATTCTTCCTTGTTATTCTTTAATCATGTAACATATAATCTTAATATCTTTGAATTCTTACATGGTATCAAGGCTTAGTTCATGATTCTACATTCCTAATTTTCCATTCTCGGTTTTTTATTTCTGTTCTTAACCTTTCATTCTCTGGTACTTTTTTCATCCTTTATGGTTTCTAATGTTCTTACTACCGAAAAATCAAGACTTACTGTTTTTCCAGTGATGCTCAAGGTTTCAAACTATGTTTTATGGTCAAGAACTATAAAAACAGCCTTGTGTGGGCGTAGTCTTTGGAAACATGTTTGGAAGACAAAACACCAAAAGAAGATGCTGAATCCAAGAAGCCACGGCTGAAGAAGCCAAGTGGTTCCAAGAAGATCAATTTGTTCTTTGGCCTCATCCAAAACTCTCTTTAACCATCTATTCTTGAAGCTTACTCATATTATGAAACCTCTAAAGCACTATGGAAAACTCTCAAGAATTTTTATGGCAATGTTTATAACTTTAGCCGTGTCTTTGAAGTCAAGAAGGCAAAAATGACCCAAGCCAAGCTGATATGGAGTTCACCAAGCACTTTGGAAAGTTTCAATCCTTGTGGTATGAACTTGAGATGCTAAGTCCAAACACCATGGATCCTAATGTAGTAAATCAGAGGCGTCAGCAAAATAGGGTGTTTGTACTTCTGCTCACTTGAAATCAGCCTATAATGACCTCATCAAGCAATCTTGAGAGAATATAAGCTTCCAAGACTTGAAGAGGCTTTCACTCAGATCCAAAAGGAACAAGGCTCCATTAGACTCTTTGGTGGGAAAGAAGAATTTCTCACGGCCAGCATGGGAACATATAATCATGAGGAAATGAAGCCTTGAGTTTTTGACCATTGCAAGAGGAAAGGACATACCAAGGGAAAGTGTTCGATTCTTCATCACATCTCAAACCAAGCAAGTTCAAGGAGCCAATAGCCAATTTCTTTCATGTACCCGCAAATTACTCTAGACAAGCTGCCTCATCAACACAAAGGAGTAATGACCATGAATGCTTATGTGGAGTATGTGAAGAAAAGTGACTTGGAGGATCTCATCAAAAACTATGCCTTAAAGGAATCTGATATCACCTTCTTTTCTCACAAACCTATGTAGTTCTCTTGTTATAGACTCGGGTGCTTCTCATCATATGACTAGTATTATTTTAGAAAAAAGAACCAGCTGTAGGAAATGTGACTATAGCTAATCGTGATGGAATTCTGGTAGAAGGTATTTTGAATTTGAAACAATTTAACAAGGAATCTAAAGCCTTTTGTGCCTAAGTTCACATCTTATCTAGTCTTGGCTAAGAAGGAAACTAAAGACCTAAATTGTTATGCTATTTGGTCCCAATGATGTTCATTTTTAGGATATTAGTTATGGAAAAGTACTATAAAGAGGTGAAACCAAAGATGAACTATATGTTCTTATAAAATATCTCCAAGCAATCCAAATTTTTATTTTTGTTTATGGTTATTGCAAATGCTCTGTGGCATGCTAGATTAGGTCATCTTCATGCTTGTTCCCTTGAATTGATGTTGTCCAATGTTTTTTATTACTCTAGTTGTGAGGCTTGCATCCTTAGCAAACATTGTAAGACTGTTTTTCCTAAACCATCTACCATTTATGAGCATTTTATTATTATTTAGTACTCAATGTTTGGACGTCACCTTGCATGTGTAGGGTTAGTAACAAGTATTTTGTGACAAAGAGGTTTTAGGGAGATGCAGTTGTGGCCTCATGCTACCTAATTAATCAACCACATACAAACCAAATTCCTAAAGGTCTCTTCTCCTTTGGAGGTACTTAAACAAAGTTAAACCTTTTATTGACCACTTACATGTGTTTGGATGTGCTTGTTTTATACTAGTGCAAGATGAACAAAGAAACAAGTTATAGGCCAAGAGCACTCGGTGTATGTTCCTTGGATACTCAACAACTCAAAAGGGGTACAAGTGTTATTATCCTATCAACAACCGCACCTTTTTATCTTATGATGTCAAGTTACTTAAAGGACAAGGATACTATGAAAAGAAAGATTGAAAAAGCTTGAAGGATCTATCTAGTTCACCATCTGATCTTGCCACTAACCTAAGGTTCCGTCTTGATCATCTTGGAAACAATAAACCTCCAAGTCAAAGAAATGAGGAAGACAACTCACCCAACAACCCTATTAGTGTTGAAGAATCAGTAGCAATCGAGCCACAAGACCACATTCATACTCATGAGGAAGAACCATAACCATCTCAACCACAAAACCAAGAGAAATTGTACATGGGAGAAGAAGAGTTTATCTATCATCAAAGAGTATAATTGGTTTTTGAAGAGGTTACTCAGCCATTAAGAATGAGTACCAGGATCACGAAACCATCTAATTTGGTAAAAAAATAGAATGTACTACAACCACCAAACCATGGCTCATCCAATAATTAAAGCTATTTTTTCTCTTGCTATTTTGCCTCCTGATCATCATGCATTCCTTGGTAAGATTAAGTTGTACGAGATACCACTAAACTATGAAGAAGCCAATAAAATGAAGGAATAGAAAAATGTATGATTGATGAAGTATAATCTATAGAACGAAACCAAACTAAGTATGAGACTAGTATTCCTAAAGGAAAGCGGGCAGTAAGCTCCAAGTAGGTCTTCACCATTAAGTACAAGAGTAGTGGAGATATTGTACGACACAAGGCTCGCTTGGCGGCTATAGGCTTCATTCAGACTTATGGAGATGATTATAGGGACACATTTGATCCTATGGTTAAGCTACCTACGGTAAGGGTTATACTCTAGCTACTAACCTAATTTATGGTCTAAAGCAGTCACCAAGAGCTTAGTACTACAATCTAATCACAACACTCAAACACCATGGCTTCAAGAAGTATGAATCAGACCACTATTTTTTCACCCTACAAAGCTCTCAAGATATTATTTTTTCCTCATATATGTAGATGATATCATCATTGAAAAGGACAACAAAGAAGGTATCCAATCGACCATGTATTTCCTTAAATATGTATTTGATATTAAAGACCTTGGTGGGCTTAAATACTTCCTAGAAATTAAAGTGTGTCGATCAAAAGATGGCATATTTCTCTACCAAATGAAGAACACTCTTTATCTTTATAGTGAAACATGAAAAATTGGAGCAAATTCACCCAAAGGGGAGAAAGAAGATGAGTCATTTGAAGACACTGGCCAAACTGTGACTTGTAGGTAAGCTAATCTAGTTAATCATCACTATAGCTGATCTTTGCTTTGTTGTGAACCAGGTCGGTCAGCACATTCAAGTTCCCAACGTGTATCATTGGAGTATGTGGAGAGGATTCTTAGATACCTCAAAGTTACCTTGGACCAAGACATTTGAATGAGAAAGAATGATAGCACCGATAGTGGAATATTGTGATTCAGATTTAGCTGGAGATAAGGTTGATAGGAAGTCTAAACTGGTCATTGTACATTCATTGAAGGGAACTTGGTTACTTGGAAAACAAAGAAACATAAGGTGGTGTCATGCTCAAGTGCAGAAGCAGAATACTGAGCCATGAGGAAGCCAACTTGGCTCAAAGATCAAAGAATTGAGTCTTCTATTCTTATCACCATGCACTGTGACAACCAATCTTCCATTCACATTGCATCCAACTCGGTTTTACATGAGAGAACTAAGCACACTGAGGTAGATTACCACAAGCTTTGAGAGAAGATTGAAGGATTCATCCTTCCATAATACACCAGAAGTGAAGATCAGTTGGCTGACATCTTCACCAAGGATGTAAGTCTTAAAGTTTTCAGTCACATCTATAGAAAACTTAGACTTTTATATCTTTCACACCCTTGATCTCATGTCGTCTAATACATTGACATTCACACTCTTTTTTCCAAACATAGTTTTATCCCAAGTGGTTTTTCTATATTGTGGTTTTCAATGTGGTGATGGTTTATGGGTTTCAAATCTTAACCTTAGATTTCTCCATGGCTAATCTTGAGAGGAGTATTGATCATGTTGATGTTGTTAGTCAACAATAATGGCTAAGGTGGTCCAACAAGCTCTCCCTAATGTGGTTCAACAAAGATGTCTAAGGTGGCTAAAGTGGTTCAACAATCTCTCCTTAATTCTCTTATAAATACGTGATATTTTCTTCATTGTAAAATCATCTCAAAATCATACTTCTTCATACTTCTCAAACTCTTCTATCACGTTATTTGCTTTTCATTTCTCTTTATTAATCCTCCTCGTTCTTCTTTAATTTTATAACATATAATCTTAACCTTTATGAATTCTTAAAAGAAGAGGGTGGTGAACCAAGAATTAACACTGCCGCAGACCAACACCGCTCACTTGAACCACAAACGTAGAGGGTTGCGAAAAAAAGACACCGGTGAGCAATTAAAAGTAATCCCCTACGCCATAGGTAAGAACCCAAATAAGAAAAGTAGAAAGAGTCAAACGACCGGAGAAAGCGCATGGAAAACTCAAAAGAAGGCGGAGTCCCCGTCCCCAAGCAACACCACCAAGTATAAGAGACATCCATAGCGATCACTCGCCGCCACGCTAACACCACGACTTCAGATACCCCTATAAAATGCCACGCCGCGACATGCACAACCGAGACCACTGATTTAACAGATATTTTACCCCTTTATAACATATTTTAGGAGAAATTAATTAGTTATCCAAGTGTTTTAAAAAGGATTTTAGTATATTTTTTTCAAATATTTCTAGTGTCAAGACTTTTTAGGAAACTAAAGCTCAATTCGGGTCAAATGGAGAGAAAATCAAATTTTCGATACCGAGTAACTCTGTCATAAGTTCAACATCAAATGAAGACTTTCTCACCGTTTGATAATCTTAAATTTGGACTAGAGATAAAAAAAATCTGCCGACTTTATCATACACTTACAACTCAAGAAAACGGGAGTACAAGACATGACCAGAGAGAGAGAGAAGGAGAGAGGGACGACCGCCACCGGATCATGTCCTCAAAGATCCAATGACACCGACAAATACGCCGCCATCGCATCACCAACACAACACTGCCAAGATAACTCAGGGACATCACTAGGTATTTATAAGAGAGCACGCGACCAAAAGTGAATATTGGGCTGCACAAAATAACGTCATGTCCTTTCACACCGACAATAGAAGACCGACAATAGAAAAAACTAAGAAAAACAACGAAGAAATTTTAGGGAGAACAAAGAGATAAAAATAAGAGAGAGAAGAGGCAACAATTGTACTTTATCTTTCTAAAAATAAGTTTTGTTGAAAAGAATGGTGGTACGAGAAGGTAATGAAACATAGTATTTGAAAATAAAATAAAAATCATACAAGATATTTAGCTAGACATACTAATGAACATCTTAAACTTAAAAGCAAGAATAATGAACTATATATCCTCTATAGTTTCTTTACTTTTAACTATGGTATTAGAAAATCTAGCAGTATATAAAATATTGGTGGTACAAATAAATTGGAGAAAAAAATCAACAGGAAAAGTGATAGTAGTAGTGTTAACTACATAATAATTTTTGTTAATTGATATATATCATTACGTAAATCAGATAGTTTGTGTATTTAAAACTATAGTAGTTTAGTCTATATATGTAAGGTGTAATTATGTAATAGGATATAATATATAAAATCTTTAATTTGGAAATTTGCTAGGCGTTGTACGCGCGGCTATTACAAGAAAACAGATTTATAATAACGACCGTATTTGTAGCTATGTCGTCGCTAATAGGCCTTACTATCGGATTTGTAACGAAAACCAAATCACCATTAATTGTTAGTCTTTAATTTATATTCGTCGTTAAATCGTCGTAATCTAACGACTATTCAAATTTGTCATTAATCCATCGTAAATATTCCTCATTCATTCGTCATTAAATTAATGATTTTTTTGACGAAATAGGATCGTCACATGTCGTCATTAATTCGTAGCTAAATTAGAAACGAATTAACATCAAATCAATGATGAAATCCAAAATATACATTTAATAAATAATAATCGTTAAATTGTCATTAAAGTATTCGACGTTAGATCGTCACAGTAAATTTCGTCGCTAGACGGTCGTTAAGATTTTCATCGTTAATTCTTCGTTATTTAATTTTGTCTTTACTTTGGCATAAACATATTCGTCGTTCTTTCGCCGTTAATTTTACATCAAATTAACGACGAATCATAAATATATATTATTAATTAAAAATTATATCTATATTTATATATAAAAACAAATTTGAAAATTAAAAGAAAATTTAATAATAATATAAGATAAAAAAATATATTAATATTATAAAAATATTTTACAAACCGAACAAAAACCGTAATACATAAAAAATCGTAATTACACTATCATAATCGTCCACCTCCAAACCGGTATATGCCAAAAAGTATGCGGCCTCGGTCAAGTATCCGGTCTCCGGTCTGAATGCCCCGGTGCAGATGAAGACGTCTGGGACGGTCCCATTTGGCTTTGTCCTGCTGTTTCTGCTGCCGCTCGGTTCCTCCTCATCTCCTCCAAACCCCGTGAAAACCGAGGGTTATCGTCGGTTAGAAGATATAAAAAGCTTTCCTGAGCTCGTATCCGCTACTCATAAGCAGATATCTTCTCTTCCACTGCGGATGTCTTCGTCTTTAACTCCGCAATAACGGTATGCGCGGAATGAAGCTTCATCCGTAAAACAGCTGCATCTTCGTAGACACCTCTTGGGTGTAACGTAGTATCGACCGGAGCATCCTGGATGGATCAAATCCCTACACTCCGTCCCTTCTTCCTAGGAGCAACCTACAAATTAAAGCGATAAAGAATATGTAAATATAAAAAATAATTTCAGAAATCTTTAAACTAAGTAAAAGGAAATAAATTCTTACCTCAGTGAAAATCTCATCAATCTCTTTGGTCGTCAACCTATCGCGGATCAGATTACCGCTCGATGACAGCTTCTGTGTTAGATGTGTCTCTTGTTGTGTGACTCGAGACTTCACTTTGTTGTAGAACGTCTCATCCGAAGGAGTCATAAAAAGAACATTATTCATTTTTGGGAGTTGCTGCATAGAGGTCGAGCACTGATGGAAGCTCTCCATCTTTAGCCTACATAAAATTAAAACATTACTTATATTTATTTGAAGAATTATAAAAACGAAAGAAAAAGAAGTAGTAATTTCATAACATCTATAAACGTATGCCGAGAAAAAAGGCTTCTCTGCTTGGCAGTATATGGCGTCGGCGGCTGACCATCCGCCTCTATGGTTAATCGAGATGAAGAGCACTTCGCAGACTTGTTCTCTGAGTGCGGATCAATCCACAAGCGCTTCAATCTGTCCCAAACGCCTTTCGACAAGTAAGCCGGCTTTGATTTGTTGCCTTTCACCTTCCATCCCTTGTTCTTCCAGTCAGAGACGGTGCCATTGAGTCGAAGCAATACCTTTTATTAGAAACGGATCTTGATGACCTCGTGGTGTGCATCTTCCAGTCACCGCTCCTTCCGCATCCATATGTAGATACATCCAACTATGTAATTCGTATATAGACATTTATTTGGCGTATCTTCTACTCCAACTATATGACCTCTTGGGGAAATTATGTTGACAGACAACCAACGGATCCCAGATGTTCTTACTCGCGGGTACAGTATGAAGGTAACTTGCTATGCTTATGAAACTAGTATCAAAGGCTCCAATTTGTTGTACCTTATTTCAGCATTCACATCCACGACTCTAAATTTTTTTAATCGGACGCCATGACTAAGCACCAGATCACACTAATCTCATTTAAATAGCACTGTTTTTAGGTTCAACAATCCTAGGTACTCAATCTCGATAATTTCTTACAACACCCCATAAAAATATGTTTCACCCCTGACACACCACCATAGTTTGTAGTCACCCGATGTTGGCCATATTGGCGTGTGTGAAATACGTAGCCATGAGTGTAATACGTGTGTGTGGTTGTTATCCTAGCGATGAAGCCTTGAAGCAACTCAAGAAACCATAAAGGATAATCGGTACCACCATGATCCACCTGTATACAAGGGTTTTTCGTTAGATCCAGAGATATTCAAACTTTAAATATTGAAATATAATTAACTTAAGCATAATTGGTCCTTTATCCATAAAGCAAAATATTGGTATTTCCGTTTGGTGATCTCATTGTTGGAAATCCCTTCGATTGCTTTCCGAACTTGAGTCTCAAATATGCTGCAACACCAAACATTTAGATATAAAAACATATTTAATTAATAGTATTTTACTATTAATGTACCAATATATATATACCTCAGAAGGAGAACATCTTCACAATTTAGAAGGATTTACATATGTGCGCTATGATTATCTTCAGCACCACTCCACCATACTGTTTTCAATCTACCGCATAGATGACCAACATATGAAAATATGTCTGGAACATAATTAACCGAATATGAGACGTTTCTTATGTTAGACTTCCTGCGACAATTGACCTTGGTACCCTTGCTGGATTTTCTGTCTCGCCCTTCAGATGTTTCATGAAATGCTTGAACGGATACATCCACCGAAATTTAACATGTCCACCTAGTTCTACTTCATATGATAGATGGATAGGGAGATGTTGCATGACATCAAAAAAGAACGGCGAAAATATATTCTTCAAATTGCATAGCAGTAGAGGAATATTAGCTTGTAATTGTGCAATGATATCTTCCGGTAGAATGCGTGTGCTGAGATCTCGGAAAATGATCCTATACCTGGCAAGAAAATTATATATTTATATTAATTAGCTTACATACCTTGAACAATTACACAAAAGTTAAAAACATTATTTAGTTGACGTACATGCAAGTGCTTCGCTGACCTTTTCGGGAAGGAGTTTAGCAAAAGCAAAGAGAAGTAGTCACTTCATGAACACATGACAATCATGACTCTTCATTCCTGAGAATTTTTTTCTCTTGTTCAACACAACTAGAAAGATTAGAAATATATTCATATGGAAAACAAACATCTGTTTTCACCCAATTTAATAAGGCTAATTTAGCTCTTGAAGTCAACCGAAATATAGGAACTGGTGCAACTCCGTCTGATGTGATATGCAACTCGTTTCGTGCACAAATATTAGGAAAGTCCAACTTTAATTTCAGTTTATCTGTTGTTCTTCCCGACACATTCAATAATGTATGCATGAAGTTATCAAAGAAGTTTTCTCGATATGCATCACTTCAAGATTGTGTCTCAGCAGAGGATATTTCTAGTGAGTTAATTCCAAAAAATGATTTTTTATGCCAATTATGGTTTTCACCATATACATCAGGCATTTTAGATGGTGTGTGCCAATTCCTCTGTACCTAGCTGTTTCTTGTGCCCCCAAAATGATATATTTGCTCCTCAAGTTGTTCCACAAATAAATAAACTAGCAGTGGTGGACGGACGAATCTGTTTTATTAAACAACTTATTGTTTCCAATCATGTTTCAACTGAAACGCTTCTGTCATATTCATTCAATATGGACATGCTAGTTTCCCATGAGTAGTCCAGCCTCATAACATTCCATATTCGAAAAAGTAGCTTATCATCCACATAAAAACCGCCCGCATTGTGAAATTCTTTTTTCCTGAACAGGCATACGTTCAAACACTGGTGGACCACAACAGCTTCAACTCATGTATCATGGGATGTAGAAATACATCGAGCGACCGCTTTGGATGCTTAGGACATGAGACCACAATACTCCCAAAAAAAATCTCTTTGCATGCACATAGTTGGAAGGAGGTTGTAAGGAGTCAATATTACCTGCCATAAATAATATTGTCTACCATACATACAAAATGGACTAAATCCATCCGTGCAAAGACCAAAGTATACATTTCCAACCTATTTGGAAAATTGGGGATGTACCCTCTTTAAGTGTTTTCATGCATTTGCATCTGAAGGATGAAAGACCGTCCAATCTGTCCGTGAATGCTCAACATGTCATATGTTGCAACCTATCCGTTATAGGAAGGTAACACATCCTTTGGTACGGTACCGGGTTCCATCCACTTCCTTCTGGCTTCATTCTTGGTTTTCCACAAAAACAACACTCATGCAGCTTACATCGACTTTCCAAAAAAGCATGCAATTATCAACACTTACATCAATCATCAAAGAAGGCAAATAAGGCTATAAAGAATTTTCTGAATCTCATAATAACTTTCGGCAGCCAAATTATCCTCTAGTAAATATTCTTTAAAAAGATCTGCCCGGTCATCCATGCAAACCTCATCTAAGTTATGATCAGTTTTAATGTTTATCATCCTAGATGCTAACAACAATGTGGACAACACTTCTATACATCCATCTTAGAGTGGCTGATTTGTTGCGTCTGACATATCATAAAATCATTTGGCATCTAAGTTGGGTTCTTCAACATTTTTCTGATCATTACTTAATTTTCGATGAAATTCATATGTAATCATTCCATGCAACCTATCATGTTAATGATAGTTATGCTCTTCATGATAACCAAATTGATCATGATTAACAGACAAATCATTTTCATGTTGAATATTGCTACTACTACTTTATGCATCATATCCACTACTATAATTTTCTATGTGTTGATACCATATATAATAATGTGGTGTTAATCTTTTATTTAATAAGAGACATCAAACAGTCTTAACAAGAATAAAATTCCGATTCATGCATTTTGGACAAGCAAAGAACATCTTACTGCTTTCTATAGTTATCAATGTCTGACATGCTTGATACATGAATATCTGAAGCCCATCTCAAAACTCCTTCGTCACTGCTAATTCCGCATATGTATGTCGATACATCCAACTCTGTAATCGTATATAGATATTTTTTTGGAAATAAAGTTTTTTTATAGAGATTTTTAGTTTTTGGTGTTTTGAGTTGTGAATTTTGTTTTTAAGTATGAAGTATTTCTAGAAAATGTTCACGAGTTAGCAATGTATTAGCGACAAACTAATAACAATAGTTACGTCTATCAAAAACATACCGGTATACCTTATTAAAAATATGCCTATCTACCAAAATAACTATGTTACAATTCTGTATTTTTCCGTTGCTTATTACTATGAAATAAGTTCGTCGCAATATCACGACATAATTAACGACTAAATATAACAACTTCATAGTTTTGTCGTTAATTTGTCTTTATGTCCTCCGATTTAGCGACTAAAGAGATTCGTCGTTAAGTAGCGACGATTTTACGAAAAAACTAAATTTCATCGTAAAATAGTCGCAACTCGATTGATTTTCCGCGATGGAATATTTTCATCACTACATTTCGTTCCTACATGTCCGTTTTCTTGTAGTGGACTATCTTGGTCCTAGCAGCAAATAAGAAAATCGGGGATTACGCGCGATTACTCAGAAGCTAGTTTTATGGTTATTTAGTGTTTCAAAAATATATAAATCAATAATAATTTACCATTTGATATAATATTGTATTCAAAATTACATTAAACACAAACAAACAAATATTTAAATATGAAACATATGAGTTTTATTAAAATTGTGAACAAAAGTTAGAAATATTAAATTTTAAACTTTAAAAACATTTAAAATTATTCATCGCTTATTACTACGAAATAGGTTTGTCGCAATATCACCACATAATTAACGACGAAATATAGCAACTTCATAGTTTCGTCGTTAATTCGTCGTTATGTGCTCCGATTTAGCGACGAAATAGATTCGTCGTTAAGTAGCAACAATTAGGACAAAACTAAATTTCATCGTAAAATTGTCGCAACTCGATTGATTTTCAGCGACGGAATATTTTTGTCCCCTAAATTTCATTTCTACAAGACTGTTTTCTTGTAGTGGGCTGACTTGGTCCTAGCGTCAAACAAGAAAATTGGGGATTACACGCGATTACCAGAAACTAGTTTTAAAGTTATTTAGTGTCTTGAAAACATATTAATCAATAATAATTAATCATTTGATATAATATTATATTCAAAATTACATTAAACACAAACAAACAAATATTTAAACATGAAACATATGATTTTTATTAAAATTGTGAACATAAGTTAGAAATATTAAATTTTAGGTTCAAAACATTTAAAAAAAAATAATAATAATAAAATTAAGCTAGGTGGTCGGGTAGACGAAAATTAAGCGGTTTAGACAGAATTAAGTGGGTCTAAATGACTACAAAATTAGTCAGCAATTTGTTCAACAGATTTGTACAAAATCGGAACTAACATCTAACGGCTCAGCGACCGAGTTTTAGAATAAGGTATATAACTGACAGTTATTTTTCAAAAAGTATAAAAATGATTGCTACAAATTCATAACTATCCTATGAAAAAGTAACTACGAATAATCACGTTTGTGTGATATCAACGAGTTAAAATTCACATTTTGTGTGGTCATATATGGATATTGACCTAAATAACTACAAAATTTAAATTATAGCTACAAACAAATCCGTATTCATGAATAGGTTTTTTTGTGAGTGTAAATTGCAAAAAAAAAAACAATAAACTAGTAATATATAAAAACCAAGCGCAGTTACCTTATACCGTAATGATCTAAGGTTAATCAATCAAACTCATTAATTAGTTCTTTTTATTCTTAAAATAATGACGGTGAAAAAATAAGCTAGCAATATAAAAATTTGGTGGTAACAAAAGAAATACTGTTATTATAAAAAAAAAAAAATACTGTCAGATTTCAGAAAAATTATTCACTGGATTTATAGTAAGATTTTTCAAACCTTAATTATTGTTTATCAGTAATAATTTATTTGGCATTTTTCAACAAAAAAATTATTTATTTGGCGGTATTTAATATACACTTTTTGTCAACTCTTTACAGATTTATAGATAAAAAAAATGTAAAGATAATATTTTAACCGTGAAAAATATTAAATAATTTGACGTTTAAGATCAAAATTAATGTGTAACTGGACATATATGACGACACTTCTTTTCAACTGAAAACCAGTAAACCATCATCATTTGGTTCTCATTAACACTAATATTGATATGAAATATATACAAATAAAGCATTATTATTAATCAGAAATCAGTTTATAAATATAAATTAAACAACAAAGATATAACCTTATGATGAACAATTAAATCTACATATCTTCAAATTCTTCCAAGTTCCAAATGCAAATTGACAACCTGCAATAATTTGCCTATTCTACATATACATCTTAATTTCGAGCCATTGAAAAATCGAATCTGAAAAACGGTGCGTTTTGGTGATAAGGGTGATTTTTTGGCGATAAGGGTTTTAGGCTTTACCAAAGTTTATGGCGTCGCCGCCACTCTCTCCAGCGGCGGCAAAGGGTGTCTCCGGTGGGTCTGAAGGGTCGTGGGCCGGAATCGTTCAGTCTAATCAACAGTTAAAGAGGTTTGAGTTGGAAATTTCTATTAAATATGGTCAAAATGTTGTCGAAATTCCGGATGCAATCATCGAACAAGGGAAGCCGTTGTGGGAAGATTTTCTAATCGGAAAGTTCTTATCAGCTGCTCCAATATTGCTAAAGTCCATTTGATAGTGAACAAAATCTGGAACTTAGGAGACAAGAACCAGAAGATAGATGTAGTAGATGTCGACTCGA
The DNA here is from genome assembly GCA_030180135.1 of Orychophragmus violaceus. Classification (NCBI taxonomy): domain Eukaryota; kingdom Viridiplantae; phylum Streptophyta; class Magnoliopsida; order Brassicales; family Brassicaceae; genus Orychophragmus; species Orychophragmus violaceus. The sequence goes on along the minus strand of CM058240.1, from coordinate 26,138,829 downwards.
AAACAATGCGATTCCGAGTATCAAATACACAGACGCGTACGCGTATTCTTAGGCGTGGAATGTGGACATTAGCGGGTGTCCCTATGGTGGTTTCGAAGTGGTCTCCTATGGCAGAGTAGGAGGAGTTGCCGGAGGTTACTTCGCTTCCTCTGTGGGTTCACCTGATAAATGTGCCACTAAATATGTACTCTTGGGATGGCCTCAGTTTCATTTCAAGCGCTGCAGGTGTTCCAATCCGTCCTCATCCAGAAATTCTAGCTTGTTCTGATTTAGAGAAGGCTAAAGTTTTCGTAAATGTGGATTTCTCAAAAGAACTTCCAAAGAAGTTTAACTTCTCAAAGAATGGTAAAGATGCTTTGGTTGAATTCTCATACCCTTGGCTTCCACAGAGATGTAGAACCTGTGGGAAATGGGGGCATCTCAAGGCAGTTTGCATTGCAAATAAAAAGAAATCAAGTCCTGTTAAAGCGAATGGTGTATTAATGCAGAATGAGAAAGTGCAGAACCATGATGAAGAAGTTGCTATAGGAAAGGAGATTGCAGGTAATCTGATGGGAATTGACTCAATCATGAGTGGACACGAGATTGAAAATTTAGCTAATAATTTGGCAACGGATGAAGTGAAGGAAGACAATGAGGTATCAACACCATGTAAGAATGCTAAGGAGCTAGAGGAAGGTCAGATTGATGGGGAATGGCAAGATGTTTCCCCATCAAAGATCGGTAGAAACCATGGGAACAGTGGTAAAACAGTTTTGAACCAGGTGAACATCATTTATCCATCACGGTTTTCTGTTCTTGATGACTCGCTTGACAATGGGCTGCTACTGTCAAATGAGATAACATCAACATAGCAACTAGAAGGAGCTAATAATTCGGTTATGGCAGAAGAGTGCAATAATCCACAACATACTCAACTTGATTCTACAGATTCACATCAATCAGATAGTCAAGATCGAGTATACCAACAGGAAATTACAGTGGGAATTGTGGCTAGTAAGCAGACGAGAGGGATGGAAGCTTTCTCTCAAAGGCCAACCTTACCAAGAGCTTCTAAAACCAATCACAAGGTGATCGTGGATAGTTCTGCTCATAGTAAGGAGGTGTGCATTAATACAACTCGGAAAGGTTCCAGAAAATCCTCTCAATGATATGATTCTTCTGGAATATACGCGGTTTCAACAAACTAAATAAACATTCGGTTGTCCGTAATTGGATAAAACTCAGGGCCTGCTATTTTGTTGTCTAATAGAAACACGTATAAAAGAAAGGAAAGCTGATCAGATCATGGCCTCTGTCTTCAAAGGATGGCCATGTCTATCTAACTATAAGGAGAGTAGTAGAGGTAGGATTTGGGTTGTATGGAGTCCGTCAGTTCTTCTAACTCCAATATATAAGAGCAACCAGCTAATTTCCGTCTCAATTAAGCTGGAAGGGTACAGTGATGAGTTCTTGTGCACATTTGTTTATGCAGCAAACCAAATGGAAAATAGGAAGGATCTATGGAATGATTTGAAACTTCACCATGACTCTCGTATGTTCAGGGGTAAAGCTTGGACTGTTATGGGTGACTTTAATGAGACACTCACAGGTGAGGAGCATTCTGATCACGCTCACAACTTTTTCAACTCCAGGTATGAAGGAATTTGAAGAAATGGTCAGTCATTGTAAGCTATCAGACATGAAATGTCATGGTCCTAAATACACATGGTGTAATAAATGAGATGACGGCCTAATTTGTAAAAAACTGGACAGAATTATGGTCAATGATGTGTGGCTGCATCAATATACTCAAGCATATGGGGTTTTTGAACTGGGTGGGTTTTCAGATCACCTTCGATGCAGGTTCTATTTAACGGTGAAGGAAAGGAAAAAAAGAAGACCATTTAAATTCAAATGCGATAGTCTCAGCTCCAGAATTCTGTCCAATGGTTGAAGATTTTTGGGAAACAGTTGAAGAGCTTTTTCATTCAACTTCTGCTTTATTCATGTTCTCGAAGAAGCTCAAAAGCTTAAAGCTGCATATTCGTAAGCTGAGTAAGGATAGGCTGGAAGGAATCCAAAAGAAGACTAAGGAAGCTTTCAAAATCTTATGTAGTTCTCAGGAAACTACAATGCAGGATCCTACTGAGTCTAACATTAGATAGGAAATTGCAGCTTATAGGAGATGGCAACAGCTAAGTGACTTGGAAGAGAGTTTTCTGAAGCAACGCTCCAAGCTACACTAGCTGGCTGTGGGTGATAGGAATAATAAAGCATTCTATAACACATTAAAGTTGAGGGAGTCTAACAATGCCATTAGAGAGGTTAAGTGTGAATCAGGAGAACTCGTTAACACAGACGACGCGATTAAGGCTGAGGCAAAAAGATTTTTTCATGATTTCCTATGTTTCAAGCCGTCTGATTTCTGTTGTATTGAAGTGGATGAGCTCCAGGAGCTGATGAATTTTTGCTGCAGTGTTGAGGATCAGGAAGCGCTTGAAAAATAAGTCTCTGAGGAAGAAATTAGGGAGGTTCTCTTCCGTATGCCGTCAAATAAATCCCAGGACCGGATGGGTACACGAGTGAATTCTTCAAAGCCTCCTAGCCAATTATTGGGAAAGATTTCACTATTGCTATCCAATCATTCTTCATCAAAGGTTTCTTGCCTAAAGTTATTAATACTACTATTTTGGCATTGATCCCAAAGAAGGAAGATGCATTGGAAATGAAGGATTATAGGCCAATCTCGTGCTGTAACATAATGTACAAGATCATTCGAAGATCCTAGCAAACCGCATAAAAGGTATTCTTCCAAAGTTGATACCTTGGAATCAGTCATCTTTGGTTAGAGATAGACTCTTGGTGGAAAATATCTTGTTAGCTACGGAACTTGTTAAAGATTATCACAAGGTTTCTTTCTCCCCTAGATGTGCTATGCAAATAGACATATCCAAAGCTTTTGACTCAGTGCAATGGCAGTTCCTGCTGAATGTGTTGACAACATTAAACTTCCCACCCCAGTACATCAAATGGATTAAATTATGCATTTCGACGGCTTCATTTTCAGTACAAGTAAATGGGGAGTTAGCTGGTTTTTTTTCAGAAGTGAAAGGGGTCTCAGGCAGGGTTGTGCCCTCTCTCCGTATCTGTTTGTGATATGCATAAATATTCTCTCATCTATGCTTGACAAATCCGCTCAGACCAGGGTAATGGGATATCATCCCAGATGTTAGAACATCTCGTTAACGCATCTCTGCTTTGCTGACGACATTATGGTATTTACTGATGGTACTAGACGGTCAATTGAAGGTGTCTTAAATGTTTTTGATCGGTTTGCACGCATCTTAGGTCTGAAAATCAGTTTAGAGAAATCTAAACTTTATATGGCGGGGATTACAGACCTGAATAAGGATGCTATCCTAACTTCATTCCCATTTGCTCACGGCCAACTCCCGGTACGTTATCTAGGTCTTCCCTTACTCACCAAGAGAATGACTATATCCGACTACATGCCTTTAGTTAGAGGATCAGGAACAGGTTGAAATCTTGGACCGGTAGATTCTTATCTTATGCAAGGAGGTTACAACTCCTAAACTCGGTCATCATGAGCTTGACAAACTTTTGGATGACATCGTTTCGACTCCCCGGAAGCTGTCTAAAGGAGATTGAAAAGATTTGTGCTGCATTTTTATGGTCTGGCCCTGATTTGTGCACACGGAAAGCTAAAGTAAGCTGGAAGGAGCTGTGTAAACCAAAGTGGGAAGGTGGATTAGGCATTAGATCCTTAAAAGAAGTTAACACAGTCCTGGGAATAAAGTTAATATGGCGTTTAACATCTGCTCAGAGTTCTATTTGGGTACAGTGGATTAATGTCTATCTCATACGGAAGGGTACTCTTTGGTCAGTCAGTGATAAAACTATGAATGGTTCATGGGTGTGGAGGAAAATTTTAAAGCTAAGAGATCTTGCGAAAATTTTCCATAGGCGTGTGGTCTGCAATGGTAGGAATACCTCCTTCTGGTATGATAGTTGGCAGAATTAGGGGAGATTGAAGGACCTCCTAGGCGATCGTGGATCAATCGATCTTGGAATATCAGACTCGGCCATGATTCACGACGTCATAAGGTCTCATCATAAACAAAGAAACAGTGTTCAGCTTCTTAATGACATTGAACAAGAGATTGAGAATTTACAGAAACGTGGAGAAGTTCTTGAAGAAGATATCCCACTCTGGAAATATAAGGACGAGAAGTACATAAGCTATTTCTCAACAAAAGAGATGTGGCAACAACTTCGGACTAGAGCTCCAACCTGTGAATGGAGTAAATGTGTGTGGTTCGCAAACAGTACCCCAAAATACTCCTTCTTGCTTTGGATTACTCAACTTAACCGACTGCCAACGGGTGATAGGATGCAAAATTAGAACAACAATGTCGACGCAAGCTGCAGTCTCTGTTCTGGTCATTTGGAGACTTGCCATCATCTCTTCCTAAACTGTAATTTCTCAGGCAGAGTATGGACTTCTCTGATGCGTGGTCTCCTTCAGCAAGACTTCACCTGCGACTGGGAAAGCATCATCAGGCTGCTATCTTCTTCCAACTTCAGCAACACCAAAATGTTCCTCATGCGCTATACTTTCCAGACATTTATACACTGTATATGGTGGGAAAGGAACGACAGGAGGCATGGCAAAGATCATCAATCATACCAATCTATTCTCAGGTTCATTGACAAGGCTGTGAGGAATAAACTCTCAGTGATCAAGCAGGAGGGGAGGAAAGGATATGAAGATGAATTTCGGCTGTGGTTTGGAACTAGAGAACCTCCTACAGTTCTGTGTTAAGATTCACACAAGTTGATCAGCTCTCTTATGCAAGTTTGATTTGATTCATTCTTTGTCTTCTTATAGTCTCTTTAGATAGTGTTAAGAAACAAAACAGTAGCACTTGATGTAAAAAGTTTTTTTGGTTGAATAAATTTTACATTAATTCAAAAAAAAAAAATTTCGAGCCATTAGAAAAGTATCAACTTTAAAATTTCATATTAATTACATTGTTCCCAGGCACGATTTTCGAGAGCCGCCTCCATCGAAATTTTGTTTTGGCTCCCCGGCGGTCGGCGACCATGGTCGGCGCCAGGGAGAAGTCTACGAGCCTGTAGCTTCCTTCATTCGGCGTGTCTCTGCCTTTCTCCACTTCTCTTCCGCCAGGTTGGCACCTCTTGTGTTTTGGATCGTCTGTGGATAGCTCTGCTGGTGCTTACGGAGGTTTGGGTGGTTTTTGTCTCGTCTGCTTGCGCCAGCTCTTGGCGTCATTCTCCTCTAGAGGTCTGTTCTAATCGGCGTTGAGACTCATCCTCTGTTATCCTTCTGCGGTCTTCATCGTCAGCTCTTTGAAGAGTAGCAGGTTTTGTCGCTCTTATGGGGCCTATTGTGGTGATGTATGCTCTTGTCCTAGTCGCGGGATTGGTCCTGGTTTTTTTTCCGGTATGGTTAGGTTGTGGTTTAGATGCAGTTTCTTTGGGTTTATTCTGGTATAGTCTGTTCGTCTAGGTTCGTGGCGTGTATATGGTTGCCTTTGTTTAGTTGTTGTGGCTGGTTTGGTTAGCTTGGGACGGGCGTTGTGCTTCCTTGGTTCCAGTAGTGTTGGTTTCGAGCGGGAATCCAATTGCGCAGTTTTCACTTTAGCTCAAAATTATAGGTGGGTTAGTTTATGCTGCGGTTATGTTTCGGTTGCGCCTTATGAACTAGTCCTTTTGAGGGTGCGGCATAGCTTCTATCGCTTCGGCTCGACTTATCTCTTAGCAGCTCTATTTCTAGTGTTGGTCCTGTTCGACTAAGTGGTGTATTGTTCATGGGATCTTTTGGTTTTACTTCTTCGCCGAGCCTTCTTTGATCTGAGTCGCCGGATCTATTTCTGCCTTCGTTTCATCCTTGGAACTATTGGTTCGTTCTTTTCGATACTCTTTGTGCCTCTTTTCTGGTTAGTGTTATGGTTCGGTCTTGCTGCTTTTAGTCGTCTACCTCTACGGTGTGCCAAATTATAGGTTTTAAGCTCTTTTTTGCTGCTTGTTTGTCAGAGAGAATTCCTTTTCAAGCTTGTCAAGATGTTGCGCATGTTCGGTGCATCTTGGATAGGAGATCCTTGGCTCCGGTTGTCACGACTCAAGATAGGTCTTCCGTGACTTCTACATTGACGTTGTTTTAGTTTTCCTTTTCTTATGTTATAAATTTATTGACGCATATTGCCATAAATTTATAAGTTATTGTGTTTGTGGCATTTGTTCGTCTCTGGGAACATCTTGTTATTTGCCAACTTTATCTTTTTCCTTGTATTCGTTTTTGTACTTGTCTTTAGTTGAATCCAATGTAATCCATGAAAAGAAAAAAAAACTTTCATATTAAGGTTCACAGGAATTAAACAGTAAGGGGAGTTGATTCACACTAGCTAGAGATACAAAATTGATGACTATAAAACCTATATACTGATAGTTCTGACATTTAATTTGATTCTCTGCTTATTAAATTTCTGATTATTCAACTTTTGTTGTTGGATAATTATGTGGCTGTAGTTCTCTTGAATAACTCCATTGACGAATATCAATGTTTACTTTAGAAAAAGTTTATAGTAAGACATTATTAATGTAAATTAATTTCTTATTAATCGAAGTTTGAAACTATTGGAAATAAAGTTTCGTTTTATTGAAAACGACACTGTTGATTATATTCCAAAACAAATCGTATTTTGTCCGTAACGTAATAATATATATGTTGGAACGTGAGTAGTTATTTTGTTTAAGCTGTTCCTCCATAAAGGAAAAAAGAAAAACAAATTAATAAAGATTTTAGTTTGGAAACTTGCATTTGCATGCCTACCGACATAATCTTTTTGGTTCACTTTATATTAGATTGTCGAGATGGTTGTAGTCAAGCGGTAGAGGACAGATCTCGAACATTATTACGTTCGGAATTTGATTTTTTTTACTATGCAAAACTATCTCACAATTGTTTTAGGCATTCACATGAATATAGATTTCGTTTTAGGAGTTCATTTAAATATTCAGAGAAAGGTTTTATTCATAGGCTATTCTTAAAAATTAGTCTGAGTCTCTCGATAATTTCGAGATATCCCCAAATTAATCAAAAAAACTTATATTAAATTACTTTGACTGGAGTATAAACAAAAGATTATTTGCCAAAGAGAGAAATTCACTTGTTACATAGTTAAAAACAATGTATTAATAGCATTAAAAATAGGTTAGACGGTATTAATCGTGAATAAAAATCGAACATTTTAAAAAATCTTATCAAATGATGGTTTTAAAACGATCGGTCCTTCAACCAATATAGATGAGCGAAAAATAATTAGACGGTAAATACCAAGACATACGAGTTCGTGCGCGTAGAGTCTACGCGCCCGATCTAAAAAGCTCTCCTTTTCTTATCGTCGTCTTCTTTTCGCCTTCGTTTCTCCGAGTTCTCACGGCATCGATGGAGAGCTGAATATCACAACCGCGGCGGCGTAAGGGTATCCGGAGTTTCCTCAGTCTTCTTTCTTCCGTTCTCGCGAGGAGTGGTTCTTCTTTGCCGGCGGTACAGTCACGGATCTTAGTTTGATCCTTCATCTCCGGGTAAGTCGCGAGGCCGGAAACCACTTGAGGACGTGTGGTGAATGGATTAGCGCGAGAGAGAGAGAGGATCGGTGAGATCTGCGATTTGTGTTATTCGGAGGGAAGTTGGTGGGTAGCGAGACGCGCAAAGCAGGTGCCACGGCGAGGTTGGCCATTTCGTTGCGGCTGCGGTGGAGGCAGACGGTGAAGTGTCTAGTTGCATGTCGGCCTTCCCGGAGAAGCGTGCTTAGCAGGAGGAGAGAAGGTCTGAGAAGATCGGAGAGGACAGGCTTTCGTCGGGCGCCAGTTGCGGAAGGAGAATCGCCAGCGGGAGCTTGCCGGGAACGGCTCCACCGGGTGAGACCGAGGGATTCAGGCAAAGGCTCGCGTGTCGGTAGGAGGTGAGAGGAGTATAGGGCCGGTGGTGCAGGAAGGTCGGCAAGGGTCGGATCCTTTCGCCGTGCTGGAAGGATTCGAAATATTCATATAGTGATATATCATGGTTTGTATAATTTATATCATGATATATATTTTGAAAATAAAAACTTCTGAATTTTTTTAGTCTTTATAGATTGATACATATTTGGAGTTTAATTGGAGAACTTGGAACTTTTCGAACTATGTGAAAGATGTTACATAAAAAATAGAAATCATTGTCGGTATTCGAAGTTCGTGCCCATATATTTCTCGGGAGCAATTAATGATTTTTGGAGAAATATAAATTGGCTCAAAAAAATTTTATTTACAAAGAAGACAAAATCGTAAATTAGGCTAAATAATAGGTTTTTAGCCACACGTTTAGGCTACACTTTATTTTAATTTTATTTTGAAAGAGCACAGTTTTTGGAATTGACTTCCAAAGAGAGGATTTTGAACCCTTATTTTTGTCAATTGATTTCTCTTATTCAATATATTCTAAACATGCTTATTGCTTTAATTTTTATGTCTGCGTAATTTGCTAGTTAGATTCTCATTAACAATTTTATGATTTGTTAAGTTGATTGATTAGTTAGTGAGTATGAAACTCCTTTTATTCACCTTAGGATATGATTAATGTTGAAGCCGAGTTGACCATTTAGATTATTGATCATGATTTTCGCAACAAAAGTTGGTTAATTAACTAGGAGGAACCTAGATGAGAAAATCATTTCTTCGCAAAAAATTGGTTTAGGAAATTTGTGAACAAACCAAACTTGATATTAATGGATATTAATAACTTGAATCGCAACGAAAAGATCAACTTCTCCCATAATTATATCTATGCTACCGAGTATCGTCATAATATCAGTCAATTTCATTCTTTTAACTAGTTCATGATTTGGATTTCTAGATTGTTAACCTTAAATAATTTTTGCAGTGACAATAATTGATTTTACCTTTGTGTTTGGATTTATAGGACATAGCAGAATTATAAATGATTAATTACTTACATTCATGATTTTAGAATTATATGAGCTTAACATTTTTTTTTACACACATTGTTTATTTCTTTTTGTTGACTTACAATATGTTTTCTTAGCATAACTCGAACAGAAAGATTTATCGTGTGATTCTTGAATCTTTGTGGGATTGATAATCTTTATACTATTTACGCATGTTTTATTTACTTAGAAATTAGTTTCTACAAAAATTTAGAGCACAACATATAACCACAAAAAATTTAGTACCATTTTTTTTGTGCCTATAATATCGTAGTTAATTTCGTGAGTTTATATAAGTTTTTGTGACTATTTTAGTTTTTACATAATTTTTTGTGATTATTTGAGAAACAAAAAATTTGGTATAGATTTTTGGCTATTCTTTGGTTATATAGATAATTATTACTAGTGTTTATTTTATAGTTTTTAATATAAATTTTCCTTTCTACAAATTTGGTATTATTTACGCATTTTCTTTAAAATTTCTACTGTGTTCAAAATAGTTTATTACTAATTTATCATTAAACAAATTAGTGTAATTTCTATGTTATCTTTAATTTATATTAATAATTTTATTATAAAAATATACATAACCCTAAATAAAATATAAAATAATAAATATAAAATATTGGATTTTAATTTTATTTTGAAAATATACATAATATTGAATAAAAAATAAAAATAAGATGAAATGATAATTATGAAAATATTTTTAAAATACATTTTTGTACGGATATACATAACTTTAATAAAATAAAATAAAATAAAAATAAAATGATAAATATAAAAGTATTTATGAATATTTTTAAATATTAATAAATATTGTTTTTGGATGTTATATAGTAAATTCATAAAAATATATAATTATAATTTATTTTATAATTATTAGTTTTATTTAAAATAATTATAAATATCATACTAAATATAATATATATATATATATGTTTAATTATAAATAGTCTTATATAGATTATTATAATATTGTTATTGTTATTAAATTAATATAATAATTTTTATTTAAATTTTTTATTTAATAATATTTATGTTTCCACGTACGAATCAATTTATTAATAATTAAAAAAATTCAAACACATCTAGCTAATTTAATCAGTTGAAGATATGGAATGACCCTTGGATATCAGCCTATCGCCCGAGACCAGCAACACAAAAACCAAACACTTCATGTGAGTTACTTACCGTGGACCAATTAATTGACCAACAAAAACAAATTTGGAATAAAGAGTTGATCGAGAGGGTTATTGATCCTGAGGATGCAATTCTAATTGAGAGTATCCCATTTAGTCGCTTTGATCGACCGGATTCGTTGGGATGGCATTACACAAAATCTGGAAAGTATACGGTTAAGTCAGGATACACCACAGAGAGAGTTATACCGGACTTTGGAGAAAAACTACCGGTATGGGGACCAGGCATTAAATCTTTACAAGCTTTCTCTTGGAAGATAAAATGTCCCCCGAAGTTAACGCACTTTATATGGCAGGCCCTTACAGGCTGTTTATCGGTAACAAGGAATCTCAACATAAGAGGTATCAAGTGTGATACACGATCTGTTCGTTGTGGAATGGAGGAGACAATAAATCATGTTCTGTTTCAATGCCCACCAGCCAGACAAGTATGGGCGCTATCTAAAATTTCAACAAACCCGAACACATTCCCTTCAGAGTCTTTGTTCACAAATATGGATTACCTTTTCTGGAGGATACCAGCGGATCAACATAAAGAAAGCTATCCATGGATTCTGTGGTATATTTGGAAGAGCAGAAATGACATGGTATATAGTCAGATTGATAAAGGCCCTCCGGACACAGTCAAGATGGCAGAAACAGAATCAAATTTATGGGAAGAAGCTCAGTTGCATGCAGTTAAGGACTCAGAAATAGAGCCTACTGGTGTAAGATCAATTGGAAATGAGTTGGAATATTTGGGTTAATGGTGTTTTGTGGATGCCTCGTGGAAAGAGGGGGCGATCTCAATAGGCCAAGGATGGTATAGTTGTCATGAAGGTGGAGTAAATGGTATGATGGGAGCACGGAATGTCATACAAACTCGGACACCACTTCATGCGGAATTCGAAGCTCTAATTTGGGCTATGGAATGGATGAAGATCTTACAGCAAGCTCATGTAACATTTGCAACGGACTGTTCAGACCTGGTTAAGATTGTGTCGGAACCAGAAGAATGACCAGCTTTCGTAGAACACATCGAAGAGTTTGATCAAAGGAAGGGCTACTTCTCAACATTCAATATCAAGCACATACCTCGAGCAAAAAATGTGACAGCAGATGGACTAGCACAGAAAGCACGTCTCAAGCAGTCATGGAGTTTTCATGTTGGACCGGAGCCACCATCATAGGAAATAGATAATTAGATTTTTTTATTATTATTGTTGTCAAAAAAAAAAAAAATCGGTTGAAGAGGACTCTATTAATTTTGTCAAACCCAAAACTACCATGATGTAATGTTTAGGCAACGACTGAACATGCTAATAAATGGTACTTTCACCTTCTATTCTTACCATATATGTATATCCAACAAAACAGAAAAATATTGGACTATACTGAAAAGATGTTGATTGTAAAATAATCAAACAACATTGTTTTTAAGAGAACTTAAAAACATATATGGAAAAAACTAAATGTTTGGTTATTGAATTATTGTATATACGAATATTGTTTCTGATATTTTATAATAACTCTTTCTATTTCATATTAAATATTGTTTTAAATTTTAAATTTTATTTTATTATAAATAATATTTTATATTTTCAATATAACTTTTAATTAATTTTCCATTTTTATCCATACTTCTATAGTTTAATAATAAGTATCAATATGTTATATGTAATTAATAAAATATAAAACATATTAAAATTAATTATTTTTTAATATTTGAAAAATATTAAACGATATTTAAAATAAAAAGAAAAAAACATAAATATATACGATAAATTTTCTCTATATATTATAATCGGATATGTGAATGGATTTTTAAAATTTTTATTTATAACTTTTAGACATTAATTATTTTGATACAGGTTTTTATAAGCTGAAAACCTGAAACTAAAGATAAAAAAAGATGAACATTTTCTTTTTTTAATTATAAATATTGGCAATAGGAATTTTTTTTTTTGTAAAAATATTCATCAATAATTTATTCCTTTCTCAAACAATTCCAAAAGAAGCAGGTGCATCTATTTTACAAAAAAACAGAAAAATAAAAAGAAAAGAAAAGCAGGCGTACCTTCGCGTAGAAACGAGGTGAAGAAATTGATAACAAAATATTAATATCATCCATTATTAGAATTTAATAACTACCAAACTCTTTAAAAGTGTCTGTAAATGTTCATTGAATTCACCAGCGATATTTTTGTTTCTTGTGACAGAAAAGGACGAGCGTTTTAATAATTGTATTTATTAAAAAGAAATTGATAAATTCTGATTAAGAAGTACAAATTTTATGTTTTTCCGATTACACTCAATTTTAACAAATTAAAAACTAAAAAAAAACTCTGAAAAATAACTGGAAACAATAACTTTCATTTAGCAGGTTAAAGAAAACAAATTATTATTCCAGAGATTCGATGACTGAAATCAATTAAAAAAACAAAATCGTTGAAAATCAGTATATTAGACTCTTAAGTTTGTTTTTTTATTATATAAAGTTAAATTTTATATATTTTGACTTAAACAATATTTTTATGTGTTAAAGAGTTTTGAACTCAATATAAAATAAATCAATTCACTTGTATTACTACTATGTCATCACACATTTGGTTTGAAACCAATTCAACATTGATTTTAAACCAATTCAACATTAAAAAGATATGATTTAAAGATTTGACAGCATGGTGGATATTTTAGAATACATGTCAGCATTGGAGAGTGTGAAATATGGTGCTGAACAGCTGAAGAAAAATGATTAGTTATGTATTCTAAAATGTCCACCATGCTGTCAAATCTTTAAATCATATCTTTTTAATGTTGAATTGGTTTAAATCAAAGATGTCAACAATGTTGAATTGCTTTCAAACCAAATGTGTGTGACATTGTAGTAATACTAGTGAATTAATTTTGTTCTTCTATTGAGTTCAAAACTCTTTAACACATACAAATATTATTTAAATCAAAATATCTAAATGTTAACTTTAAATATTAGAAAACAAACTTAAGAGCCCAATGTACGGATTTTCCACGATTTTGTTCTTTTAATTGGTTTCAGTCATCGAATCTCTGGAATAATAATTTTTTTTCTTTAACCTGCTAAATGAAAATTATTGTTTCTAGTTATTTTTCATGCCACATAAGATGTTTTAGTTTTGACAATTTTTCATGTATGAGTCTTTTAAAGGGGAAAGTTTAACTACTTAGACCATAGTCTTCGAGTATTAAATATTTAATTTCCATTATTATTAAACTAGAGAGAATGTATTCTAAAAAATATTCTTTGACACATAACCTGAGAAGTTGACATCAAACACACCTCGCAATTCGAGAAGCTTTCCCCAACAATCAACATTAGCTAAAAATGGAAAATGTTGATAGTTCATCCTCTGACACCATCTCAAACGGCTTTTACCTATCACCAAATAGAAAAAACTTCAAAACTATGGAAAAGAAAGTTTGTGACAGTTCAATGTTTTCATCTTTCCGCCGATACGCTTTGAAAAACCAGCTCCTTACCTAAAAACTAAGACAACTTCGCAAGATATTGTAAATTGGTTTTCTACTGCTATTCGACTTCTTTTTCATCCTTTGTTTCTGCCTCTTCCGTGACCCCACTATTTTAGTGGCTGCACTACAATGTTCCTCCAAAAAGATCAGAAACAACATAAACATAACCAATAAGACTATAACTACTTGAAGAAAGAACGTGTCTTTGATGTGCAGAATCCCACCTCTGAATATCTCTTATCTTTTTTTTTTCTTGCATGAAAGAATAATTTTATGGAAAAACTTCAACAAACATCTATTCAGCTCCCTTATCTCCCCAATGAACCGCCGACTGACTTATGCAGAGAAGGGCAAAGCTGTGATAACCAACACTAAGTCTCCACCATGTCTTAGGATCAAAGTCCCAGACTTTGATAACTCATTTCTCATCCAAGACAAAAAAACTAACTCTGATAGGCCAGTTAACAAATCCTAAAGAGAAGAGACTATGGTCTATGATACCATATATGTCAAAAAGATGGAACCTTAAAGAAAAAGCCATAAGATCTGATTTAGGAAATAAGTGTTTCCAGTTTTGTTTTGACTTTGAAGAAGACTTGATCAATTTACTTGATAACATGCCATACCACTTTTAGCGGTGTGTAACACCCCCTTCCCGTTTTTCGCTGACCGACGAGCTGACCGGCCAACAATCAAACAAGAACATGACCGATCGAACCCGAGTAGCCATATAAGAAGAGTTTTTCACAATACAAAGCAAAAGACAGTCCGGTTTGAGTCAATGGCTCGAACCAAACCATCCTTGACTCCGTTTACCTCGTTTCCATGATACAAGGCTTTTCAACCCGTACCGCTTCCACGAGTTGTGTTCGGTTCAGACTAAACCGTATATCATGGAATTATTTCGTTTTTATTACTTTACCTGAACGCCATCTCTAGACTTGCGGGATAGTGCACCCTATAGAGTCCTAATAGCAGTAATGTAAACAAGTAGACTCACTGGGACTCTATCATGCAAGACCAAAATACAAATACTATCTCAATCCCCAATCTATCCCGCAATTCATATCACCAACCTCCACATCACCCGACCTTATCTGGTTTCATACCAGATTAAGCATCTATCCAAACTTACCCGATCCCGTACCGCAGTAAGTATCAAAAACACGGTCTATCCGACCCAACACCGGAATAGCCTAAACAATCATACACACAATAGTTTACCAGGCCCAACACCGGAGTAGATAAATAACACACAACAATGACCACAACACCATTCAAACAATTATTAGGTTCAATAGTCTTTTAATCTTTTCTTAACCTTAACTCATTCAATCCGCTACATTGGGATTAATGGATTACTAATTCCGTAGAAGGCTTAATTCAATTATTAATTCTTATTTCCTTAATTCTTATTCTTATTTTTTTCGATCCGCCAGCTTGATTTCACATTATTATTTAATTAGTTCAATTAACTTGCTAATCTTGATTATTGACTAATCAATCCACCCCGTTATTATATTCTAAGTGTGTTATGTGTTTTAAATTCATATTTTAATTCACTCTTAATTTCCCATATATAGATTCAATAATTAAATTTTTACTAACATATATATGCATACAAGTCCTAGCATGCCATTCTATATGAATGCATCACTCAAACAATCAACAATCAACGGTGCAATCAATTAATTACCAATATAACCTAATTATTTATTTAGTCAATTAGATTATTATTCAACCTAACCGCTCTAACCAATTCAATCAATCGGGTATGAAAATCCTAATACTACTTTTTATTGATTAAGGGTCTATATGATTCTAATCTATATGCAAAAAACAATCTAACCGACTAACAGTGCTAACAGTGACGGATGGACGATTTGACAGAGCAGCGAACCCCGAGACCGAGCTTAACCCCTTCTGAACCCTTTCCCGGACCAAAGACTGAATCCCAAGCTAAACCGATCTTGACCGAACATCAACCCACTAATCCGTGCGTTGACTCGACCTTTGACCCGTTGACCACCTTTTACCACGACTAAAAACCGGCACGGAGGCGCTGACCGCAGCGGATGAGGGCTTCTCCGGCGTTGACCACGACGGTGACCAGCGTTGACCGGCTTTTACCCGACTGAGTTGACCACTGACCCGTGATTAACCGGTTTGCATAGACCTCCGGCGTTGACTGATTCCTCTAGTGTTAACTCCGGCAGCCTTCCGGCGTTTATTGATTCCTCCAGTGTTAACTCCAGCAGCCTTCCGGCCTTGATTGATTCCTCTAGTGTTAACTGAAGGAGTTGACCGCGATGAGGAAAAGCGAGGCTAGGGGCAAAGCTTCGACGAATCTCCTGCGAGATTCCGGCGGTCCGGCGGAGCTCCGGTAAGGGTTTTAAATAGTGTTTAAGGCTGATTTAAGTGGCTTAGAGATTTTTTTTTTATTTTTTTAGAGACTTTTGGGATTATTTAGGAAGCTTGGGGACTTTTGGGAATTGGGGGGTTTTTAGACCTTTTAAGGGACTTTAAGGCTTTCTTGTAAAATAAGAAACCAAAGGGGAGGGAGGAAGAGGTGGTGGTCGTGGAGGAGAAGCAGAAGGTGTTTTTTTGGTGTGAATTTTCTGATTACCAAGTACTTCTTTTTATATTTGAAAAGAAACTTGCATACCAAGCTATTCATCACCATGTGTCATCTTTCCAGGCATAAGGCCCTTGGATGCATGCCACCTCAATTCAGCATGTGGTTAATTCACCTGGAGATTCATTGCATAAAAGTATGGAAATGACAAGGCGGGAGCTGCATCGGTGGCGGAGGCTGGTCTGCTGGGACTGGCACCTGATTAGATTGGTAAAACTGGCACCAAACGAAATGGAAACCCAAGGCACCGCATTCAAGGCAAAGAGGTTCCAATACAGGAGGAACAAGTCAGACCGGTGGTAATGATCGACAAACAGCTGGTGAAGGCGAGTACGACTGAGTGACCTAGAACTCCTTAGGCATGGATAACTTAAGCAAATAGTTAACCATCATGTCTACCCACTAATTATATGCGATAGGCCGAAAAATACATGAACACTCCGCATACTTGTAGTATGGGTGTGAACTAGCTGAGGTAGAAACAACAGGATCACGATCATCCATACTGATGTCGCTCATACTATCTTCTCAACCAGACACACACCAATCCTCCTAGGACAACTCTGCTGCGAGACTGCAATAAAACTCAAAATGATTAGCATGATCCTAACAATTTTCCTAACTTACCTATTTCCTTGGTTTGACGGACGCGACTCGGGTTCCTAATGGTTGCATTGGCGACACATTTTGACTCGATAAAACATTGAAAACGTTGAAAATCCAGAATTTTCGAACCAATGACGAACCATGCTCTGATACCACCTTTTGTAACGCCCCCTTCTCGTTTTCCGTTGACCGATGAGCTGACCGGTCAATAATCAAACAAGAGCATGGCCGATCGAACCCGAGCAGCCATACTAGAAAAGTTTGTCACAATATAAAGCCAGAGACAGTCCAGGTTTTAGTCAATGGCTCGAACCAAACCATCATTGACTCTGTTTACCTCGTTTCCAAGACACAAAGCTTTCCAAACCGTACCGCTTCCACGAGTTGTGTTCGGTTCGGACTAAACCGTACATCAGGGAATATTCCATTTTTATTACTTAAAAATTATAAATCTTATTCATAACAGTTTATGGTTTTATACAAATCATTTAGCGGGGTCCCCACATAATAAAGTTAAAATGCGTAAAAACTGTTGCCAAATGCCAACCCGAGACTACTCCGAGTATCCTACGCGTCCGTCGAGCTATGCCAAACCTGAAAAACACAAAAGAGTCTAATGAGTAATCTAAGATTACCCAGCGAGTCAACTCCTCACTAAACATGATGCTAAACAACTAATAATCCCGCCCAAACCCAAAATAACAAACAAAGATAACGATAAAGCAAAATGGCTGATCACGTGCTACCAAGACGTGATGAGCACCACAACACACAAGCATTCATCACACAATAAAAGGTAACCACAGAAATCGAGAAAACTGTGGCACATGCTCTCGATTAAACTCGATCTATCTAACGCGGCTCTAACACAACTCCACACTAATTGGGCCCACTATGCGAACTCAGTAACTTCCACGAGAACACTTAGCTACCCCCATGGTAACTAAATCCTCCCACGACTCCTAGACGTAAACGCAAAGTCCTACGACCGAGGACACCTTCTCTGTCCATCGATACACGGTGACTCGGGCTACCCCTAGATAACCAAAGCTTCCATGCAATCCGGCCCTAGAACGCGAGCCCTTATTCTCCGGACCACACAAAAGTGTCACTCAGTAGGTTAACACCATAACCTGAATCACCACCCAGAGGCACGTCAACCGATCAGGTAACTACCCAAGGATCCAATCAGTCAGAAGTACCGGAACGCCATCTATAGACTTGCGGGATCTAGCGCACCCTATAGAGTCCTAATAACAGTAATTTAAACAAGCAGACTCACTGGGACTCTATCACCCAAGACCGACAAGGTCAAATACAAATACTATCTCAATCCCCAATCTATCCCGCAAGTCTTATCACCAACCTCCACATTACCCGACCTAATCCGGTTTCATACCGGATTAGGCATCTATCCAAACTTACCCGATCCCGTACCGAGGTAAGTATCAAAAACATGGTCTACCCAGCCCAACACCGGAATAGGCTAAATAATCATACACACAATAGTTTACCCAGCCAAACACCGGAGTAGATAAATAACACACAACAATGATCACAACACCATTCAAACAATTATTAGGTTCATTAGTCTTTTAATCTTTTCTTAACCTTAACTCATTCTATCCGCTGCATTGGGATTAATGTATTACAAATCCCGTAGATGGCTTAATTCAATTATTAATTCTTATTTCCTTAATTCATATTCTTAATTTCTTCGATCCGTCAGCTTGAGATTAGTAAACTTACTTCACTACAAGAAATATAATGTGTTATATCATTTATTTAATATGTAGTATCATTTTTTGATTGATGCAAACGAATTTGTATCACTTATATAAATGACTCTGGAAGTGGTGACTCTAATATTAATATAAGTTCAACTGAATGATGCAACTATTTTCATCATTTGTTATAAGTGATGTTAATATATATCAGTTGCAATAAATGATACTAAAATTCACATCAATCAAAATAAATGATGTTAATATTTGTTTCGTTTGTAATAATTGATTTTAAATATTTATATCAGCTATTTTAAATGATGTAATAGTTGTATCGATTTTAGATAAGTGTTGCCAAAATAATTTATCAATAATAATTAGTTAATATTAGTTTTCATAAAAGATTCAAATTTTTTTTATTATTAATTTTTAAGCATTAATGTTTGTATGATCTAACATATTATTTTCAATTTATTAAACCATGTAAACTAAACTTGGTTTTGATGGGCTAAAATTTTAAAGTCCAATGTTGTAGTTAATTATAAATGATAAAGTTATTTTATAGAGGAATAGTCATCTTATCACTATCTAATATTCCCGATATGGGACAAATGCCAAAAACATATTTGCATCACTTTTTAATTGATATAAATATTGCATCTTTTAGGTTAATTGATATTAGAAATAATTAATATATACATCAATTATTCAACTGATGTGAAATTTTATTTCGTATCAATTTATTTTAACTGATGCAAAGTAATAAAAAATAGTATCACTTTTACTTATCTGATGCAAAGTATGCTAGTATTAACATCAACTATTTTATTTGATGTTAAACCATAAATTTAATATCATTTGTTATTATGTGTTGTAATACAGTGTCATATATAGATTCATTAATTCACTCTTAATTTCCCGTATATAGATTCATTAATTACGTTCTTACTAACATATATATATATATATATATATATATATATATATATATATATATATATATATATATATATATATGCATATAGGTCCTAGCATGCCATTCTATATGAATGCATCACTCAAACAATCAACAATCAGCAGTGCAATCAATTAATTACCGATATAAGCTAACTAGCATGCATCTTTTAACCTAATTATTTAATTAGTTAAGTAGATTATTATTCATCCTAACCGCTCTAACCAATTCAATCAATCGGGTATGCAAATCCTAATACAACGGTTTATGGATTACGGTTCTATATGATTCTAACCTATATGCAAAAAACAATATAACCGACTCCCAGTGCTATCAGTGAAGGATTGATGATCTGACTGAGCAACGAACCCCAAAACCAAGATTAACCCCTTCCAAACCCTTTCTCGAACCAAATACTGAATCCCGAGCTAAACCGATCTTGACTCGAACATTGTTCCACTAATCCACGCGTTGACCTGAGGTTTGAATTGCGTTGACTCGACCTTTGACCCATTGACCTCCTTTGACCACGACTGAAAACCGGCAAGGAGGCGCGGACCGCAGCGGATAAGGGCTTCTCCGGCGTTGACCATGGCGGTGACCAGCGTTTACCCGACTGAGTTGACCACTGACCCGTGATTAACCGGTTTACATAGATCTCCGGCGTTGACTGATTTTGCACGCGTTGACTCCGGCAGCCTTCCGTCGTTGACTGATTTCTCTAGTGTTAACTCCGGCAGCCTTCTGGCGTTTACTGATTCTGCCAGCGTTGACTCCGGCAGCCTTCCGACGTTGACTGATTTCTCTAGTGTTAACTCCGGTAGCCTTTCGGCGTTTACTAATTCCTCCAGTGTTAACTCCGGCAGCCTTCCGGCCTTGACTGATTCCTCCGGTGTTAACTGAAGGAGTTGACCGGCGAGGACGAAAAGCGAGGCTAGGGGCGAAGCTCCGAATTCCGGCGGTCTGGCGGAGTTTTGAAATAGTGTTTAAGGCTAATTTAAGTGGCTTAGAGATTTACTTAGTGTTTAGGGACTTTTGGGATTATTTAGGAAGCTTGGGGATTTTTGGGAATTATTTTAGGGGTTTTTGAGACATTTTAAGGGACTTTAAGGCTTTCTTGTAAAACAAGAAACCAAAGAGGAGAAAAGAAGAGGCGGTGGTCGTGGAGGAGTAGGAGAAGGTGATTTTGGTGTTAATTTTCTGATTACCAGGTGCCTCTTTTTATAGTTGAAAAGAAACTTGCATACCAAGCTATTCATCCCCATGTGTCATCTTTCCATGCATAAGGCCCTTGGATGCATGCCACCTCAATTCAGCATGTGGTTAATTCACCTGGAGATTCATTGCATAAAAGTATGGAAATGAAAAGTTTCTCACATTACAATCACCATACGCCATGTGTTCCAGCGAGTCCAATCCCGATTAACCGATAAATTTCTGAAATCCGTTAAAATTTCTAAAATCCTGTAGCCTCTGAAATAAATCCTCCAAGCTTCTTTTTAAAATACAAGACTCTTTTAGAATCATTTATCAACTCGTTTCACCTCAATCGGGCTCTCATATCTCCCGTACTGAATTTTACAAGTTTTATCGGTTCCATCGGTTTTCTTTCCCGATAGTCCGTAAAACTGGTTTAAATTCCGTTTTCTCCACTTTTATATTCTAAATGATTTCTTTATTTACAAAGAGAATAATTTTGCCCGTCTTTGCTTCCGTCTTGCATTTTAGTAAAATTACCAAAATGCCCCTCAAGTCTTGAAATTTACCAAAATACCCATGTTGACTTTTCTGCTGCCCGTTGACCCATTTTTGTGAAACAGGGTATTACACGGTGGATGTTATTCCTCCAAAAGTGGAAACCCACACTCTACAAATTTTCCCATCAGAAATCCCCTTCTTGGATCCTACTCAAAGGGATACCTCTGCATTACTGGAAAGAGGAAACTCAAGAGTTTGGGAGAACGTTTAGGAGTATACAAAGGCCATGAACTGACAAAATCAATAGCAAAAATTAGAGTACACATAAACGGTCTCTTACCTCTAATCATGGAGTCTATCATGGAGTTCAAGAACGGTGATGAAGTTCGGGTCTTTCTCGAAAACAAAAATATGGAGTAACACTGCTCCAAGTGATTTACCTCCTCCACAACAGAAAGAACTTCTCTGAGGTCCGCTAAATGGAAGGAACTCGACCTCCCAATCATAAACCTAGTGAAATAATACACAAAAGACCAAAACAAAACCACTGAAAAAAGTTTGCTTGAATCCAGAATCTATTCAGGGATGGAGACATGAAAAGCTAACCAGATTCTACAGAAGACAACCCCTGCATCTCACTCTGCAATCCAAAGCTCTGGTGACATGACTACAAAGGACTTCCCAATGACTAGGGAGATATGGAAAGAATTTCGGAGAAAGAATCTCATAAAGGACCCGACTTGAAGGTGATCCCAAAAGTCTCCAAAGGAACATCAAAGAGAAAGGAAGAGACAACAGTAATCGACATAGATCCTGAAGTGTTGACTCTAATCCATACAGAAGAGAAAAATCACCAGGAAGAGCACTCACAAAGGGTATAAATAGTCAGGACATGCGATCAAACTACAACAAGGGTTTATCATCTTTCAGCAATCGCAATCCTCATACTATATGTAGGGAACGTACATCAAACATAAGGAATGAAGAAATATATAACGTGTAAAGTTTTGAACTCATTTATCACAAATTTATCTATATTTTTATCATTTGCTAATATTATCCTGTTATAAAAAAATATTTTCAAAGGTTTTCAAACATTTTTCTAAGTTATTCAATTAGTTTGAGAGTTTGTGATAGTCAAACTGATAGATTGTAAAGTCTTATCCTATTCTACTGCAAGTACACAGTTAGTGATTGTAGTATGCAAGGTATCAAATCCACAAGGACTCTCGGTCACACGATAGATTATATGTATTCAAGTTAAGCTAAATCAATCCAGAGAATGCAACAAGAAAAACAGTAAACTAGAAGGGTGTTTTCAATAGGAAGAAAGGCGTCAGACTTAGGAAGTTCTCAGGAATTATGCTATGCAAGATGTTTAACTATCATGATTCAAATTAAGTGCGGTTCAAGAACTAGAAACACTATGCTAAATAATACAACTCTCGCTGAGATTATTTCTATATCTAGCAACCTAGCGATCCAAATCTCTTTGTGATCCTAGAGTTCTAAACAAGCATTAAGAATAGGTTCTATCGGTTCACAATTTCCCTAGACCAAATATCTTTGTACCTAGTTAAATTGCTCACTCTAGGTTCTTTCAGATTATAACTCAGACTCTCGTGCTATTGTCAATTATCTCAGATCTGATTTTAACTCACACTCCCGTGCTATTGTCATAAATCAGTATTAAGCACAACCTAGGTGATGAAAGATAAGATAGTGAATCCTAATCAATCAATTATCAAGCAAGCATAAAACCTTTGTGAGAATCCCTAAATCTAACTAGGTTACTACTCAGACATAGAAGCAATTAAACAACACATCATGAATAGAAAACCAGAAACTGAATAGATAGAAATAAAGGGGTTCAAAATTCTTCTCTTAGAAGTTACAAGTAGCAAGAATCAGCCCCAAAACCAATATCTCTCAATCTCTCTAGCAAGAACAAAGTTAAGAACTAGATATGAGAATAATGAGTCTGAAAACCCTAATAATACTCTCTAAACACGTTTTGGGGTCAGATTAGAATATAGGAAACTTCGGGGTCTTTTATGCAGTTATTCAAAACTTGTCCAAACTCGGCCCATAACTTCTCTCGGGCTCAGTGTCGACCGACATCAAAGGTAGTGTCGGTCGACACTCCATCGTGGTCGAGACACCATTTTCAGCTCGTTGCACAAATCACCAGAAACGTCCTAATATTCCTCTCTTTGCTCCAAACGCCAGCTTACCTGTAAAAGACTCAATAGACTCTAAAAACTAGGCTAAAGACCCAATATGTACACTTATATCATAGTTGAAAACTTAGAAAAACCATGATATATCACAAACATATAAATCAACTATTTTGGCGTCAAATTAAATAAAATATTATGGCATCATAGAAAGAATATAAAAATTTATGATGGAATCAGGTGATTAGTTAACAAAAGATAAATAATTTCTCAATTCTCACACAGAAAAATTATATTTATAAGATCTGATAATGGAATTTTTTTGGGGTCAAAAATCATTTCATTAAAACTAAATAGGAGTTTCATTAGAGAAATGATACAACCACATAAACAAGAATAGAGAATCGTTTGCCATATACCAAGTCAGATATAGTGTTTTCTAATTTCCGAATTTGGGAAAAACAGAAATCGGTAAATTGAGAGGATAAGTGAATGATGTCACTCAAAATTACGAAGATCTTTGTGACTTGTTCTCCACCTTTGATCACTTGCTGCAGATCTGATTCGAATCTGATCCAGGTGCGGCCCTTGTCAATTGCGTGGAGAAGACTTTTTCGGAGAGCTAAAGCTTCATCCATATTTGGTTTTTGCTTATGATTTTTGCTTATAAAGCAAAAAAACACATTCAACACGTAAGTGGAGTTTTTGCTTATGATTTTTCTAACTTTTTCGCTGAAAATCCAGCTTAATCTTGCTTGATGGTGCTCAATTTTCCAAGCCGCATCTGTATTGCATCAGAGGCTTCCTTCTGTTAGAATCGGTGGTGTCTGTGGGATTTGATGTTGGTGAGGTTTGATCTCTGTAGATTGTGCTTGTTTCCATTCTCTAGCTGCTCTTATCGAATTGTTGATTGTTTCTTCTATCGTGAGTGTCTGATTGTAGAATAGGAGATTGTTTCAGACTGTCCATATGTTCCAATAGATCCAAGGAAACATCTGTCTGCTTCCCAATCCCGTTGGTGGCAGTGGAAGGATTTGACTGTCTGTTATCATTGAAAATTCCAACATCAAAAACTTCTTTAGCAGGCATCATATTCAATACTTGTTTGGAAAAATTGCACTTGAGGAGCAAGTGTTCAATGGTTTTTGTTTCTCCACATCCGCAACAACTAATTTGTGTTATAACTCTGCGAGTAGTTAGATGAGAGCCCATATATAAAGTTTTTGGATCAGTTTGCCATAGGAACATTTTTTATCTTTGGTGAAATTTTGATATTCCACACTTCCTTGTACCAATAGAATCCATCTAGGTTGTTCGGTATAGCAAAGGAGTAGGCTCTTGACTTGTTGCAATGTACCCGGATTTTGTTGAATAATTTCCTGAAGTATAGATTATCCAAATGAACTAGTTCTCAACCTTTGTTATGCTGGTTTCGATTGATAATACTTCTTGTTCTATGTGTGGAATGTGAAGCCGGATCAAATCGATATTCCAGTCTGAATTTCCAAGCGCCATAAGATCAGCCACCATTAGATTTTGGTTCTCCTCAGAAGGAGGTCCATAAGGTCTTAGAGGTGTGGTTTTCGACAACCAATCTTCTGTCTGCACATTGGTTATTCTTTTGTTACCAATTTATTTTCCAAAATGTTGTTCAAGTAATCTCTTCCTAACATAATGCTTCTCCAACCACGGGACGCTGAAAAAGGAATGGGACACTCCAAGAAATTGGTTGAATGGCAGTATTTTCCAAAATGTATACGATTGAGTATGCAAGATGGTGAATTTAGGATCTCCAACTCAGCTTTGCTAGGAGAGCTCTCTTGAAATTATGTATATCCTGGAAGCCTAACCCTCCCTCTCTCTTTCCATTGGTAAGCTTGATCCAGGAAATCCAATACATTTTCCTTTGTTTTTTTCCATTAGAGTCCCACAAGAATCTAGTTAGTATTGACTGAATCCTCTTGCATATGCTCTAAGGGATTTTAAAGCATGACATGGTGTGAGTTGGCATAGCCGAAAGAACATATTTCAGAAGTACCATTTTCCCTGCCAAAGATAAGAGTTTTGATGACCAACTCGATGCTCTTTGGCGGATTTTGTCAACAATTGAGGCAACGAGATCTTTCTTCCTCCGTTCAAAATGTTCAGGGAGTCTTAGGTATTTACCAATACCACCTTATTTTCCAATGCCTAGTAAACCCTTTGATTTCTCTTTATTAAGCTGAGGTATTTTTGATGAGAATCTAACTGATGATTTGAGGCAATTTATTGACTGTCCTGATGCTTCTTCATATTGTCGTAAGATGCTCATGAGTGTCGAGCATGAATATTTTTCCAAATGGCAGAAGAACATGGTATCATATGAGAAGAGTAGATGATATACTCGGAGTTAATTGCACCCAGTGTATCTTTTTCATAAAGTAATAGCAAAGTTATATCTTTCAATATCTTGTTGCAATTTTATATCTTTTGTCTCAATTTCACTGTTAAAAAGACGAAAATATTGTCACTGTCAAAAGTAACTCTATGGATTGATGGCAGGTCCCACTATGACTTCTATATATTTTAAATCCCACGCATGAACAGTGCACACCGATGAACAGTGTCCATAACATGTTGCTTTTTGGATGGATAGTGAAAACAAGATACTTTTGTGTCCACGGATCACAATAATGTGAACTTTTTGTATGAACAGTGTCCATAAAATGTTGCTTTTTCGATGGACAGTGGAACCAACATAATTTTTATGTACACGAATCACAATAATATGAACTTTTTGAATGAACAATGTCCATAAAATGTTGCTTTTTGGATGGACAGTGGAACCAACATACTTTTTGTGTCCACGGATTAACATAATGTGAACTCTTGACCACCTATTTGTCAATCAGAAGCGTTTATTATGTGATATAATTGTGGTAGTGTGCACGAATAATCTACATCGTCCACCTGAGCTTTTAAAATTGTGTTTACCAGGTACATTTCACGATCATGTAAACTCTTGGTCACCTTCTGTCTATCAAACCCGTCTAGTATGTAAGGAGATCATGGTAGTGTCTACGAATATTCAATATTGTCTGCCATATCCAAAGAAAGTATTTAACACGTGATGTTTATTTGTGTGGCTAGGAATCATAATGTGAACTCTTGACCACCTATTGTCCATCAGCAGCGTTTATTATGTGATATAATTGTGGTAGTGTCCACGAATATTCGTCATCGTCCGCCTGAGCTTTTAAAATTTTGTTTACTAGGTACATTTCACGATCATGTAAACTCTTGGTCACCTTCTGTCCATCAGACCCGTCTAGTTTGTGAGGAGATCGTGGTAGTGTCTACGAATAGTCGATATTGTCCGCCATATCCATAGAAAGCATTTAATATGTGGTGTTTATTTGTGTGGGTAGGAATCATAAAAAAACTTTGTTTCTAGCGGATAACGTACTTGGTTCAATAGTTCACATGATTGTGAATCCGTGGACACAAGGGTTGGTTGCGCCCACTATCCATCCAAAATCAACATTTCCCTTGGCCACCTTTTATCCATGGGAAACGTCTAGCATGTAATATGATTGTCCACGTGGTTGGATATTGGGGACAGCTAGTCTAGACTACCCACTCAAAACTTTTGTATTAACTCCGTTTTTTTTTTTGAATTCCGGTTTATCGACCGATTATACCTCCATTTCGGTGGTTTATATTACCGGAAATCTCACCTCCGCAATGCTATCCACCGTCAAAAAAATGAAGCGTAGAAAAAAAGATAAAGTAAGAAAGAGAAAAAAGGGAAAATAAAGAAAAGAAAGAAACAAAATATAAAAGGGATGGATGAGGGTATTTTTGTCTTTTTAACATTGAAATTGAAGCAAAAAGATACAAAATTGCAAAGACTTTTTGAAAGATACAAAATTGCAAGGAAAAAAATAAAAAAATACACTGGATGCAAACCACCCGATATACTCGTAGAATTTCTTGAGCAACTCTGATTCCTGGTAATGCTCAATCCAGCTGAGCTTTCTTGCACAAACCCGAGAGGACCTCTCAATATATAATGAAAAGGTAAGGGATAGTGGATCATCCTGTCGAATTCCACGAGCTAGAATGACTTTTCCTGTTGATGTTCCATTTAGGAGAAAGTTGTAGGATATTGAAGTCACAAATTGGATGATCCAATTGACACATTTGTGATAAAAGCTAGCCTTCTAGGACTAGTTTGCACATTTTTTATTTGTTCTAAACGTCTTTAACTAAGGCAAAACCTCTTATGTGATCAGAATATTGTCTGCTATAAGATAATCTCAAGCTATTGAAAAAGAGACTACAACATATAGGGAGTTTGCTGAAAATCCAGCTTAATCCTGCTCGATGGTGCTCAAATTTTCCAGGCCGCATATGTATTGCATCAGAGGCTTCCTTCTGTTAGAATCGATGGTGTCCATGGGATTTGATGTTGGTGAGGTTTGATATCTGTAGATTGTGCTTGTTGCCATTCTCTAGCTCCTCTTATCGAATTGTTGATTGTTTCTTCTATCGTGAGTGTCTGATCGGAGAATAGGAGATTGTTTCAGATTGTCCATATGTTCTAATAGATCCAAGGAAACATCGGTCTGCTTCCCAATCTCGTTGGTGGCAGTGGAAGGATTTTTCTATCTTTTTAAACAGCTTATGCAATATCATTGAAAATTCCAACATCAAAAGCTTCTTTAGCATGCATCATATTCAATAATTGTTTGGAAAATTTGCACTTGAGGAGCAAGTGTTCAATGGTTTTTGTTTCTCCGCATCCGCATCAACTAATTTGTGTTATAACTCTGCGAGTAGTTAGAGGAGAGACCACATATAAAGCTTTTTGGATCAGTTTGCCACAGGAACATTTTTTTATCTTTGGTGGAATTTTGATATTCCCCACTTCTTTGTACCAATCGAATCCAGCTAGGTTATTCGGTATAGAAAAGGAGTAAGCTCTTGACTTGTTGAAATGTACCCGGATTTTGTTGAATAGTTTCCTGAAGTATAGATGATCCAAATAAACTTGTTCTCAACCTTTGTTATGCTGGTTTTGATTGATAATACTTCTTGTTCTAGATGTGGAATGTGAAGCTGGATCAAATCGATATTCCAGTCTGATGTTCCAAGCGCCATAAGATCAGCCACCAATAGATTTTGGTTCTCCTCAGAAGGAGGTCCATAAGGTCATAGAGGTGTGGTTTTCAACAACCAATCTTCTGTCCGCACATTGGTTATTATTTTGTTTCCAATTTCTTTTCCAAAATGTTGTTCAAGTAATCTCTTCCTAACAAAATGCTTCTTCAACCACAGGACGCTGAAAAAGGAATGGGACACTCCAAGAATTTGGTTGAATAGCAGTATTTTCCAAAATGTATATGGTTGAGTAGGCAAGATGGTGAATTTAGGATCTCCAACTCAGCTTTGCTAGGAGAGCTCTCTTGAAATTATGTATATCCCGGAAGCCTAAATCTCCCTCTCTCTTTCCTTTGGTAAGCTTGATCCAGGAAATCCAAAACATTTAATTTTCTTCTCTTTTTTCCATTAGAGTCCCACAAGAATCTAGTTAGTATTAACTGAATCCTCTTGCATATGCTCTTAGGGATTTGAAAGCATGACATGGTGTGAGTTGGCATAGCCGAAAGAACAGATTTTAGAAGTACCATTTTCCCTTCCGAAGATAAGATTTCTGATGACCAACTCGATGCTCTTTAGAGGATTTTGTCAACAAATGAGGCAACGAGATCATTCTTCCTCCGTTAAAAATGTTCAAAGAGTCTTAGGTATTTACCAATACCACCTTCTTTTTCAATGCCTTAAAAACGCTTTGATTCTTCTTTATTAAGCTGAGGTGTTTTATGAGAATCTAACTGATGATTTGAGGCAATTTATTAACTGTCCTGATGCTTCTTCATATTCTCGTAGAATGTTCATAAGTGTCGAGCATGAATATTTTTCCGAATGGCAGAAGAGCATGGTATCATATGCGAAGAGTAGATGATATACTCGTGTAATTTCTTGAGCAACTCTGATTCCTGGTAATGCTCAATCCATCTGAGCTTTCTTTCACAAACTCGAGAGGACCTCTCAACACATAAAGAGTAAGGGATAGTGGATCATCCTATCTTATTCCACGAGCTGGAATGACTTTTCCTGTTGATTTTCCGTTTAGGAGAATGTTGTAGGATATTGAAGTCACAAATTGGATAATCCAATTGACCCATTTGTGATAAAAGCTAGCCTTTCTAGGACTAGTTTGCACATTTTTTCTTTGTTGTAAACGTCTTTAACTAATGTTAAACCTCTTATGTGATCAGCATATTGTCTGCTATAGCTCGGTTATGAAAAAAGCAGATTGATTTTTTATATAACTGCAAATTGATTTTTTTATGTAACTCCCTATAGGTTGTAGTCTCTTTTTAAATAGCTTGAGATTATCTTATATAAGACGTTTCGAAAGACAATTGGTCTGAAGTCTGCCATTGACTTGGGGATTTGACTTTAGGTATGAGTCGGATATAAGTTGTGTTCATTGACGCTGGGAGATTTCCACTTGAGAAGAACTCACGCATTTGATAAGAAATGGGTGGTTCAGTTTTTCTCATTTGAAGTGGTAGAAGCTAGCAGAAAATCCATTTGGACCAGGTTCATGATCCGCATAGATAGTAAAGATTGCTGCACTTATTTCGTTATTTGTGGGTTCCTTGATCAGATCTTCGTTACTTGCAGGGGTGGTGATTGGTGAGAGTGTTTTATCCACTATTTCAATCCTTGCAATTTCCTTCGAGGTAAATAGCTCATGAAAGTATTTTGATATTGTTTTAGCCATCTTATCCTCTTTATATATTGGGTTCCCCTCTGCATCTTCCAAACCATATATGTTTTTGATTGCTCTCCTCCCTTTTGTAGAGGCATAAAAACATGTTGAGTTCTTATCGCCATGAATCAACCAGAGTTGTCGACTTCTGTGCCCACAAAACTCTTCTTCCTCTTTGTAGGCTTTTCCTATAGTGGAGTTGATTTCTGTTATTTCCTGGTCCGAGGTGTGAGTACTAGTCATAGCTTCTTCTAGTCTTTTCCTTATTTCCACTATGTGTTTGAACCTATTTCTTCTTTGTTCTTTACTCCAGTTTATAATGGTTATGTGACATTGTGTGATTTTGTGTTCCATTGGAGCTCTCGATTGGAGTCCCACACTTTCGAGATAAGTTCTCGAACTTCCTTGTTATCTTTCAGTCTTCTGTCATATTTGAATAATGCCTTTTACTTTTTCACATAGGTAGCAAAGATTGATATCAGGGGTCTGTGATCAGATCCTTTAAACTTCAGATACTGACATCTTGCTCGTGGGTATTGTTAAAACAATGTGTTATTTTCTAACACCCTATTAAGCCTAAAGTGTACCAAATGAGTGCGTCGAGTGACCCGCCACGAGTAGATGTTCCCAGTGTGTTTGGCATCAAAGAGGTCGCACTTAGAGAGGAAAGTTCTGGAGTCGATAAAGGATCCATCTGCACTTATTGAACCACCAGTTTTCTCCCCATTATGCAGTATCTCTTTAAAGTCCCTGGTAAGGAACCAATGTTCACTTTGATTTTCATTTAGATCTTTCATCATGTTCCATAATTATATTCTTCTAGACTGGTCCGGTTCACCGTAGACAAAGGTTTCAAGAAATTTTTGATTCGTGAAGTTGATTAAGGTATCAATAAAACCTTTGCAGGATGATGTTATATCAATGGCAACATTTTCTCTCCATAGAAGGGCAAAAAACTCCTCCACCGTGACCATGTGGTGAGATCAAACAATTATATGAGTTCTTCATCTCCATGAAGAATAGGGTGTCAGGAGGATCATTTTTGGCAGATCATGTAGTCTTCGTACTGTTGTGGGATTCCCTAAACCACAAGAGTTCTTACTTATCCTTCACTATTACTGGAATGATGGTCAAAATTGGGATGTAACTCTTGTGTGTGAAGCAGTAGTTCCTTTGCGAGATTTGGATCCTTCTCCCTTTTCCTTGATAATATTCCTTCTAGCTTCTGCTCTTTCTGAATTTCGCTGATGGTTGGTACCTCTTATGCGGGGTGAGATTTGAATTGTTCTTGTTTTCTTCTTCTTTGAGTTTTCGTTGATGACTTTGCAGATAGTGGACTTTGTAGTTTCAGGGAAGGTATCAGGGAAGGTGGTCTTCCTCTCTTACGCTTTGGGGGTAAGGTTTCATGTAGCTCAAACTCCAATAGTTGTCCTTCATCTTGTTGGATGTTTAATTCATGAGGCTCGTTGGAGTTTACTTCCGCTAGGCGGGATAGATTTTTTTGTTGCAGCAATAATCATTCCAGCCGCCGTTTCAACCATTAATCACATTTATTCTCCTTGCATAAATCGTTGTCTCCTAGAAGCACTCTTAGCAGGGTCTTCACAATGAATATATCAGATGGTTACTTCTCTCAGCTCCTCCATCACTTCTTCAGTTGTGGGAATCATGTGCTTTGATTGTCATGAGACTTGCATTGGAGATGTTTGTATTAGTTGATCTTGTTTGGCAAAAGAGGCTGAGTCTATTTAGAACCACTGAAATATTTTATGTTATTTTTGTAAATGGGATTCAACAATGATAAGTTAAATGATTATGTAGAATATTGAATTAATTTATTCAATTATGCTACAGATAAAAATAAAGCTATTTAAAAAAAGATAGATGTACATAAAATTATGAATCTTGTCACATAAGTTGGAACATCTTTATTTAAATATACATAAATACATCGGTGTAAAACATATATTTTAAACATACATTAATTAGTTAATGCAAAACAAGTATTTCAAATCTACATGAATAAAAATGGTGCAAAACATGTTCGTTTATTGTTTAATGACAAAATATACTCTAAAACACCAAATTACTATTCTCTATTTCCCCCAAAGTGCTGTTTTAACACATTTTACACATATTTAAAATTTTTAGTTATGTAAAATACTCTTAATTAATATATCATTAGTTAGATAAAATGATTTAAATTCAAATAAAATAATCATTGAGTGAAGGTTAAATAAGAACTTTGTCTAAAAAATAATAAAGAAAATGAAAAATGACATATTTGGTGAAATACACTACAAGCAAACTGCCAATTGAAGACTAACATATTAGTTGCATATCAGTCGCTAAAAACATATTTGCGACTAATACGCTACTAAAATCCGTATTGTAAATACTTCGTCGCAAATAGGAGTAGTCGTTTATTGGTCGCACATTTGCGACTAATATGCGACTGATATGTACGTCATAAAATGCGTCATTTATCAGTCGCATATTAGCCGCGATATGTGCGACCAATAAGCGACTAAGTTACGACTTCTTATCTAATTTTACGACTATTATGCGTCTGATATTGTGACTATTTTGTGACTGATAGGCGACTTGTTTTACGACAAATATACGACTATTAGTATCAAAAAATTAAAATATGGTAAACAGATTTGTGATTAATATGCGACTAATATGCAACATTTTTACGACTAATGCGCGACCAAAATAGAATGTACGTATTGATAATAAACATTCGGTTTTTTTATTATTCACATTAACCTGGTAAATAAATTACAATTCAAATACACAAATAACTTACTAATTAACATGCTTCATATATATCCAAATCATAACATTAGCCATAAACATAGCCATTTGATTTGTTTGTTTAGCAAACAAACTCCTAACAATGGAGTCACCAAAAAGTACAAAAATACAGTAGTACATTAGTTATTTAACATTAAGATTCAGAAATTTAGCTGCTAGGTTGATCGACGCTGAGAACCCACAAAGTCTACAAATTCCGGATATGTTTCAATCAGAACTTCTCCACCAATGACAATTGGTCGATCTTCTTTTGTTGTTGAGTCACCACTTGAGAATGCTCTACTTCACGGGAAGTAAACTCAGCATCACGCTGCACATTGTAAGCAACATGTTCTTCTATTTGGCGCTGAGCTTCTCGTAGTTGTTGTTGCAATGCCACAAAAGATGAAGACTCGCTTCCCAGACGCTTATGCTTGCCGTTTTCAAGAGTGTTTTCGAGACTTACAACTCCGTAAGGACGTCCTCTATCATCCTTTAAAGTAGAATGCCAATATAAACCATATTAAATGTCTGAATAATGTATGTAAAATGAAACCAGTTACTGAAAAATGTCTTTACCTGAAGAAATATCTCATTGTAGTCTTCTTCCGTGAGCTCGCGAGGTCCCGAATCACTGTCTGAAGTTTTTTGATTCTCTGTCGTGATCTCGGACTTCTTAGCTTCCAAATTCTTCTGATATGCGTCTGCTATTTTCTTCGCCTTTAGATCGACAAACGTCCCATCGGGTATCGTATGCGTCCTAATAAAGACCTCACCAATACCAACAGGTCTTCCCATCTCTTCTTCCTGAAATGTTAAAATAGGAACACTTTAACATTGTAGAGTTTAAAGTTATAGAAAAATGTACATGTCACTTACCATCTCCTGTTGGATTTGCTCATATGACTTCTGGCCTGATAAGTGTATGGCCATACCAAGACCTTGACGATCAGATTTACGAGCATTAATAGTGGTAAGGCTCTTTGCTCGAGCGTCTTTTGTGTCCCAGTAGGTGGTCATCTGTGCCCAGAGTGTGAGGTTAATCCACCGAGGCCGCTTTTGAGAAGTGCGTGCGGTGCTAATCATTCCTTTCAACCTTCTTTGACATATCCTCTCGAAATGCACTTGAACTGTCCCTGAGATTAAGGGATCCCATGTGTGAGTTTTCTGCATTTGTAAGACAAAAAGTGTTAGTGAAAACAATGCAAGAAAACATAAATAGGACGAACCAATATGTCAACAGATTACCAAAAAACCTTTACCGCGAACTCAATGAAGTATCGCTCATGTCGCTCTCGGGGCACAATTGTCCAGCTGTAATAGGGACCATCAAATTTGTTAACAAATATTCTAGTAATCTTCTGGACCAGTGCTCCCTTGTCGCGACCAAACCTGCAAGCACATAAACAATCCGCCAACAGAATATGCAATTGTTAAATACTGAGAGCAAACAATATGTCAGCAGAAGCAAGCAAATCAAGGTTCAATATGCTTCATATGATGCAAAAACAGATCGCAAAAACATTGATAAACAGGTGAGATGGGATTTACAAGCTCAAAAGTCAAGACACGGACCCACAAGACATAAAAACAGAGAACATACAAACTCTGATAAGAACCGATTGATGCTATTGCAAATTAGAAAGTGTAATTGAGACAACAAAAACATGTTCAAAGATCAGACAAGAACAGACAAGAACATATTCAAATTCACATATGCATTTTTAACTTCACATATGCATTTTTAAATTCACAAATCAACGACAAGTAGCATATGCATTCTTAACGGCGCAAAGCATGGTGAAAGAATCAGTCAACAACAAACAAGAACAGACAAAAATGCATGATCTAATGCAAAAGCAGAACGCAAATGACAAGGTTTATAACAGCTTAGAGATTCTACGATTCATAGCTCATTCTTTATTTTATGATCATACAAACTCTAATATGTAGGTGAGATGTGATTTATAAGCGCAAAACACAGAACCACAAGACAAAAAAGCAGAGATGTATCTATAACTTCAGTCTAAAACATATTCTTACTCGCACTGAACAAAGCCATGATTTTTCATCACCAAAACGAATTGATGCTATCACCAAAAGCATGGTGAAAGAATCATACAAGAACAAACAAGAGCAGACTCAAATGCATCATCTTATGCAAAAATAGAAGGCAAATGATGATGTTTCTAACAACTTCAAGGTACTACGATGAAAAAAGGTGGAAAAACAGACAAGAACAGGCTCAAATTCACATATCCACAAAACCAATTCGCAATACATAAATAAACAGACTCAAATGCATGATCTAAATCCACAAATCAACAAAACCATTCATATGAAAGTAAAACAACCAGAGTTGATGAAGATACTACGAGAAACAGAGCAATCGTACACAAATGCCATAATTAAAACTAAAGTCCTTTTTCATCAGAATCAGAAACAAAACATATTCTTTTCCAATTCCCAAATCCATAAAATATCTATTACAAAGTTAAACCTAACACAAACTTACGAGTTTAAACCTAACACAAACATCTATTAGAAAGTTGCAACCTTTCGTAGTCAAATCGAATCAAAGAACCATTAGAATTCGAGAGCACAGAGAACAAAACAAATTAAACCAACCGAGAAACAAAGTAACAGAGGATCATACCAGGTTGTATCTGGCTTTGGTATGGGCGATAGAACTGTGGTAAGTTGTTAACGGTTTGGCACCTGAAGCAGGTTATTCAGGAGTATTAGGAGGTCTTCCTCGAGCACTGGCTCAACAGGAAACATCGCATCGTCTTCAACATGTAAGTGGCCGGGTTCTAGATAAGGGTTACTCTGAGCTTAAGAATTCGCAGGTGGAGACGCTTGGGAGTGCTGAACTGGAGGCGAAGGAAATTCAATGTTTCGACTTGCGTCAGAAGAGTTTCCAAGTTCATGATGTTCCGAAGCCGTGTTCTGAAACAGCTGTATCGGCGGTTGAAAGTCTCGGTAATGCGGTGGTGAGATAGTTGGGTTTATCAGTTGGGGCACCGGAGTTGAGGATGATGGCGTGAAATCATATCAATGAGGTTGAGGCGTTTGTGTTCTCGCCGGCGCTGAACCTCTTGGTCTCTGAGTAATGTTCGGCGTGACTCGCTGCAGAGCACCGCCTCTGATTGCCTTGCCTCGTCCTCTGTTTACCATCGCCGGAGCCGGAGCAAAGGAGAGCTCTCATGATTTGGGATTCAACAAAGTTATTTAGGTTTAGGTTCAAAAATGTCGATTAGGATTAGGGTTACGACAATGAGAAAGGGGGGAAAATATCTTAAGTCCTTAGGAAATTTATTTAGGGAAGTGGTTATGGGCCAATTTTGGGTCTAATTGTAGATTAGAGAAAAAATTGGGCCTAAGAAATTAGATTAGAGAAAATTTGGCCCAATTACTATTAATTAATTTTAAATATGATTTTAAAATTTGAATTAGGTAAAAATTAATTGTAGAACTAAAGATTTATTAAAGTTTAGTACAATTCCCTGTCATCTTCATCATCAGACGATGATACGTTACATTGAAATTCATCATCTTGTTCTGCATCTCCACCATCATAATCAAGATCTAATGAATTTCCATCTTGTACCACATTTTCGACTTCGATATCGTCAATTGTAATCAAAAGTACATCATCATCTTTTTCTTGTTGCCAAAGAGTTGGTTCCTTAGCTTCGTAGTCTCCTGAAATATAACTTCTTGGATTTACCTTTATAACACTGAGACACGATTGCCTCGGCTTCTTTGTGTACGGATACGGGATATAAGAAACTTGATCCGCTTGAGAGGCTGCACATTATCAATACAACGAAATATATAAATAGATTAATATATGATATCAAAATATATATATATATATATATATATATATTTGTCACATATATATGTATATGTACCTAGAATAAATGATTTGTATTTATTGTATCTTTTCGATGAAAGATCGTGAACAACACCACCATTGCTCCTCCGAGTGCATCTACCAATAACAGGATCATACCATTCACACTTAAAAAAGTGTGATTTTCAAATCAATTATCCCGTCATACTCAAGTTGTATGATATCGGTTTAGGTCCCGTAGAAATCTGCTTCATCTGTTGCATTAGGATAATTCTCTACTTTTACATATACCCCATAGTTATATGTCTTACATTCCTCGCCATGTTTTTGTGTATGAAAAAATATCCTATTGTGAAATAGATAGGCCATGTTTTGGTTTTATTCACGGGTCCATTCACGATCTCTTTGACCCAAGGAGGAAACGGATTTGTGGTGTTCTAATAAGTCACCTGCATATAGCTAAACATTATCACGTGTCCACAATATGTAATACGCACGAACCTTGCAGAGGTTTTCTTAGACATACATAATTTTTCACCCATGTAGAATATTCGTCAGCTCTTATCACATCTATTTCTTTTTCGGAGAGTCCTGGATATTTTGCAGGAATATAATCTTCGAGCATACTATATAAGACGAAGACATAAATGAGAAATTAAAACACATTATTATGAAACAAAATTAAATAAATTCCAACTTATACATTTCAAACGGCTGAAAATAATCACAATTTCGCAGAACATATGCATGTGCACATTGATAGTCCTGCTCTGAAAGCCATATTTGGTGCATTTCTCCAATTGGACGACCTACGCGATGAAATATATCAGGTACTCCATCGACATGATATACGGGGGCTTCACCTTCATCGAATTTTGTTAACCTACGCAATGAAAGGCAATTCACATTAGAATACATATATATTTGTATATACATATAAAATATGTCTACAAATGAAATTAGCTATAGCGTTTACCTTGATTTTGTTTGTATATGTGCGTTAAAGTAGTGCTCTGAGAAATAGGAAATTTCGTCATTGATGTACGATTCAACAATCGATCCTGCTGCATATCTTTTGTTCTTCGCTTTTCCTTTCAACTTTTTGAAAAACCTTTCAAAATGATACATCCATCTATATTACACATGACCTCCTAATTCATCTTCGTAAGAGAGATGTATAGGCAGGTGCTCCATCACGTCGAAAAAGAAGGTGTAAAGATCTTTTCCGAATTACATATGATTAAAACTGTATTTTGCTTTAGAATTTGGACGCGACTTTTTTGCAAATTTCTTGAACATAAGTCACAAAAAATCCTCCAATCCCTACAATATATTATTAAGGAATATAGTTATTATAAAATACTAAAGTCTTTGAAATATGTTGTACTAACCAAAAAATGTCAGTATTAGTACCTCATAGCACATGGTGGACGTTCCGATCTAGGAGTTATGCGAAGATAAATGGAAAAATCTGCTCCATAAAAACATGGCAGTCATGACTCTTCATGCCCGAAAATTTTTCATTAACCATATCAGCATAACCATCTGGAAATTTTACCGCATCTTTCACACATTTCATTAACTTTTCCTTGGCTTCTTTTGTCAATGTGTAGATAAGGAAAGGAGCTTTACCATCACTATCAACATGCAAGTGTGGCCGAGAACAAGATCGTTCTATATCCCTTCGAAACATGATGGTGTCTTTTGTTTTACCCTTAACATTCATAAGAGTATTCATGATGTTGTCGAAAAAATTCTTCTCAATATGCATCACATCAAGATAATGTCGGAGACTGAGGTCTGTCCAGTATGGTAAATCCCAGAATATGCTTTCCTTGTGTCAGTTATGCAAGGTTCCATAGCCAACCTTCTTCTTTTCATGACCGTTTCCACCACTATCCTTTGTTTTCGGTGGTTTGACACTATACAACCGCTCGAAATAAACTTGATTCCTCGTGTAAGACTGAGGAGGATCCTCATTACAACGTCTTTTCCTTTCAAGAAGTCTTTTTTATTCTTCCTTAGGGGATGCCTACGCGGAAGAAATCTACGGTGACAGTCAAACCAACACGTCTTCCTTCCATTCGGAAAATAAATGACTTTGTATCCTCCATGCAAATTGGACAAGACAATTTACCATGTGTCGTCCATCCATCCCGATAACATACCATACGCCGGAAAGTCGCTTATCGTCCACATCAACACCGCTTTTAGATTAAAATTTTGATGCAAGGATGTATCGTACGCATCGACTTCAGTAGACCATAATTATTTTAACTTCTCAATAAGAGGTCGGAGGAAGATATCAAGACTAGCTCACGGATGATTTGGTCCTGAATTCAGAATTGCAAGAAACATGTACTTTGTGTTCATGCACATCCAACAGGGCAATTTATATGGAGTCAGTATCACATGCCACAACGAATGATTGCGAGTCATGCCAAATGGATTGAACCCATCTGTACATAATCCAAGATAAACATCTCGAGGTTCTTCGACAACGCGGGGATGCACATCTTGGAAATTCATCCACTACCGCATCAGATGGATGAGACATTTCTCCGTCCTTTGCTCGGTGCTTAGCATGCCATCTCATTGCCGCTGCATTCTTCTCGCTTTGATACATTCTCTTCAATCTGTCAGTAATAGGTAGATACCACATACGACTATATGGTATTTTGGTTCTACGTTTTGCCTCGTTGGGCTTCCATCTTGGTGAGCCACAAAATTGACACTTATCCCACTTTTCATCCTCTTTCCAGAAGATCATAGAATTGTAATAATTATATGATACGGGAAACCTAAGTTGTGCATCAACTTTTCTATCTCATAGTGGGAGCCGGTTGACTGGTTTTTGTCTAGTAAATACTCTGTCAACGCCTCACACCATGAATCACAAGCTTTTCAGTCATATTGTAGTCCGTATTGTTTTGCAGGATCCAAGCAGCTAAGGATAATTGAGAACTACCTTCATGACAACCTTCGTATAATGGAGTTTTTGCCCCGTCTAACAAGTCGTAGAATTTTTGGAATGGTTACATACCGGTTCTTCTATATTCTGATAACTATCATCTTGATGATAGTTATCAAAATTCACGTTATCACGAAATAGATCATTCACCATATCCACATATCTATCTTCTACGACATTATCCAAATGCGTCATATTAACATAACTTGGTCCTAGAGCTACATCAATTTCTTCACCGTGCTTATACCAAATATAATAATCTTCCATAAATCCTCTACTTAACAGATGATTCCAAATTTTTCTCCCCGGAATAACTTTCTCAGTTTTACATAAATTACAAAGGCAAAAAAACTTACTGCCATTACTTAGCGCAAATGGCTGGTTACTTGCAAACCGATGAATTGCCACAACAAGAAATTCTGGAAATAACCACGACCAAGCCACGGATTGGTCGTGGCTATTTTTTTCCAGCCACGGATAGCCATGAAATAGCCACGAATCTGAAATTTCGAAATTCGTGGCTATTTTGTAGCTATCAGTGGCTATTTAGCCACAAAAACAAATTTGTGGCTATTCGTCGCTACATATCCACGAATAGCCACGAATTCATCGTGGAAGAAAATAGCCACGGCTATAGCCACAACAAAAATCGTGGCTAATCGTGGCTATCGGTGGCTAAAGCCACGAAATATATCGTGGCAATTCGTGTCTATAGCCACAACAATAATCGTGGCCATTTATGGCTATACAAGCCACAAAATCTTTCTTTGCTATCTGTGGCTATATAGCCATAAAACGCCAATAGCAACGGGCTCATAGCCACGGTTTTTTTTCGTGGCTATCCGTGGCTATTGCTGAAATAGCCACGGATTAAGCCCGATAGTCACGGAAAAATCTGTGGCTATCAGGCAGTTTTCTTGTAATGTGCTCGACCCCCATTTCGAACTCCGCCGAAATTTTTTGCGTCTCTAGATTTATCCTCTTATACATCCATTCCCGATGATTATAATAACTCGATATTTTATTAAAAAAAGAGATTTTTCTCGTTTCTTTGTTTTTTGTCTTAGTTTCTTTGTTTCTTTTTGTATGAATCTTGTAGAAATGAACGATTGATGGTTACATATATAAGTTTTTTTTTTTGCGACTGATTCGCAACTAAATATGTTTGTCTTAAAAATTTGTTACAACGAATAGCCATAGCAAATAAAATTTGTTATTATAACCGTTTTTACAACTATTATGCGACGTTTTTTCAACCCACTAGACCATAGTCGCTTATTAGTCCTAATATAACGACCCACCGAATATAGACGTAATTCAGTCGTAAATTGTGCGACTGAATTACGACTGAACGTTAACGGTTATCTTATAGTCGCTTATTAGTCGTAACATAACGACCATTTTATGACTAATATATTTGGTCGCTGTTTAGCGACTATTGTACGACCAATTTTACATCGTCTATAATGAATCGTTAAACAATCTCACATTAGTCGCTAATATTGCGACTGAATCATCAGTCGCAAAACGTAGTCTTAAAATCTAATGATAAGAAAAAGTTCTAAAATGACAAAACATAAAGAGTATTTACTTTAATTGTTATTACATGGTCAGTAAATAACATTAACAAATCCTTGACCACCTTTTGTTCATCAAAAGCGTCTAGCATGTGTTTTAAATATTTTTTATCGTACTTTGTGTCCACAAATTCACAATCATGTGAACTCTTGATCACTTTCTGCCCGATCACCTTCTGTACACTAACTAGTCAATCTCTTGACCACCTTCTGTTCATCAAAAGCATATAGCATGTGTTTTAAATACTTTTGATCGTACTTTGTGTCCACAGATTCACAATCATGTTAATCACCTTCTGTCCATGAATAGTCAATACATAGTAAACA
The DNA here is from genome assembly GCA_030180135.1 of Orychophragmus violaceus. Lineage (NCBI taxonomy): Eukaryota > Viridiplantae > Streptophyta > Magnoliopsida > Brassicales > Brassicaceae > Orychophragmus > Orychophragmus violaceus. The sequence continues at coordinate 26,096,979 of CM058240.1, read as the reverse complement.
AAGTTTTAAAATTTTCTGATTGGCTACTCCTATCCATGGTAAGCGTCTTGTATGTGATGTGATCGTGGTAGTGGCCACGAATAGTCGATATTTTGGATCTAGTCTAAACTGTCTATTCGAAACTTTCATATTAGGTCCGATTTATTTTTTGAATTCCGGTACAGTGACCGATTTTATCTTCTTTCTTGCGGTTTATATGGCCGGAATCCTCAGCTCCGCCATCCTATCCACCGTCAAAATATGAGGGGTGGAAATAAAGGTAAAGTAGGAAATAGAGTGAATAGAGAAAAAAAAATCGGATGTATAGGAGGGATAGCATGGGATCGCTATCCATCCATGGTATGTGAGGGTAAAATGGTCTTTCTAACGTTCTTAAAAACATAAAATAAATAATTACAAAACTTCACTAACTCTTCAAAAGATACAACTCTGCTATTAATTTATAAGAAAATATATTGTATGCAATAAACTTTAGAGTTAGCCACATCATTTACTCGGTTCAATTTGATTACAATCATATACTCATGTGTTTTTGTCTGAAAGCTGAAGATTTAAAAAAAAAATCATAAATGTTTTCTCTTTACATAAAATTTATTGATTAGCATTCAATTACAATACAACAAAATATTAAGAGTTTTAACCTAAAAAAATAATAGTTTTAACCTATTAAATAAATATAAATTTATATTGAAACTGGAAAAAACCAAATAAAATGGAACATAAAAAAACTTCTAAACATCTTATATAATAGATGAGATGGAATATTATAAGTGTCAATAAGCTAATTTTATAAAATTTTACCAGAACAGTTTTCAAAATACAATCTTTTGATTGAAGTCCATAGTCAAACGTCCCCCTCCCTCCCTAACAGCTAGCAGCTAGCTCCACTACTTAATTGTCTTCAGTGTTTGGTTGCAATGTTGACATATTAATTTAAAATTAATTAGATAAGTACTTACCAAAAATATATACAGAAAATCGACCAAGGAAACAAAGAAAAACCACACCATGTATACAAAACTAAATGTTTTATCAAAAAGAAAGAAAAAAAAACATTTATTAAGGTCCTTCACATCAAGTCAATAATTGAATGTGAAAATAGCCTACAATTGGGAGGGTGAAAAAGACAGGGTTAAAATCAAAATTGGTATTATATTTCACGTGACAATTTCATAAGATATCATGGAAGGTCTATTGCCACTCATAACAAAACCACTGAGCCCTTCAAAAAAATATCTAATTCTTCCACACACAAATTTTATTTCACTTTTTTGTTTTCTTTGTCACTTTACTATTATTAGTATTATTTACTTTTAGTACTCTTTTTTTGCTAATTAATTTTGAATATATATCATGCCAAACCCAAAACCAAACTTACAAGAGTTAAAACCTTGAACCCTACTAACAAGAATACATTACCCGACCATATCAACTACCTGTTGCAACTATACACTAAACAATTACGAGAGAGAATGCCAAAAAATCATACAGAGCAATCAAGCTTTCATCAACAAACAACTCCTGCAACAAATACGGAAATTCCTTGGCAAGATAAAACTGAAACAAATCACAATTTGCCATATTTTGTGCAATCAAAGTTGTATTTATGTTCACATATCTCTTCTCGACAACTAACCTCCAATCTCAAAAAAAAAATTCAGACCATTCAAAACTTTATTCATTGCAAATTATAATAATGACCACGCTAGAGGATTTGAAATAACTTCCACCAAATCTCTCATATCCAAAGCAAAGATGATCTTGTCCTTTTTCAAAATGAACATGCTTTCCAACGCCTATAACACATCACACAGTGTTGCATCCTCCACATTGTCAATGCCAACATACGAACACCTGCTGTGAAGAAGAACAATTCCTGTTTCAGTTCTCAAAACTTAAGACACACCAACTAACTTCTTTTTTCGGCACCAATCGATATCAATATTACACTTGGTCCAATTCTCCCCTGACGGTTTCCAACTAACTCTTTTTTGCATGAACGGCGCATTTTCCATTACTTTCAACTCTTTCTCCACTTCCTGAGCGAGAAACTGTTGTTTTGTTTCTTGTATCACCTTTTCTACCACCTCCAGACCAGTGAACCGATGACCTTCGAGTAGAAACAAGCTTCTATTCTTCCATAAGTACCACATCATCCAAGGCCAACAAGTTCTTCGCATTTCCAATCTCATCCTGTTGTTTTTTTCTCATACCCAGCAAATATTGAATGTTAACAAAGATTGAGGTTTCATGAAACCCTGATTCTGGAACCGACACATTTAATAGAGCCTAATATTATCTAGCTACATGAGAAAAGTACATGATTGATTGATTATCTTTCATTCCCACAAGTTTGACATCTACCAACAATTGACATACCTCTTGAGTTTATAAGATCAGCAACATGTAATGCATAACTTAAAGTTTTCCTCATAAAAACTCTGATTTTAGGCATCATGTGAAACTTCCATACAACCTCCTTTAATCCATAGATTGATGGTAAGGCTTCAACTTCCCTATAACCATCTTTTTCTTCCATTTAGTTGCCACAATATACCTTGATTTGACATAGTAAGAGCTTGACTTGTTAAAACGTCAGAACCAAAAATCGTCTCTGCTTGATATCAGCTGGTTTTTTATTCAATCTTTGAATATCACCATGAACAAAGATTTCCTAGATCTTGTGCAGATCCCATCATCTTGTATCCTTGTCGATGAGTTGGTCAGCCATAAGATTAACATCGAAGAGGTAATTTTTAATCCATAGAACTCTTAAGCCTTCATTGTCATCATCAATCCATTTTTCAATCCACACTTTCACTATTTTCCCATTACCAACATGTAACTACAGCCCTTTCTCCAGAAGATCTCTGCCCAAATGATGCTCCTCAAAGCAAAGGAAGGTATGTCACCCAAACCGGCATTGAGAAAATTCCCTTCAGCAAAATATCTATTTTTCAGGAACCTTGTAAGAAGACAGTTTTGATCATTAACCATTTTTCATGCTTATTTAGCTAACAAGGCTTGGTTGAAAGTTTCCAAATATTTAAATCCAATACCACCAAGATTCTTGGGCATACACATGTTATCCCAAGCTACCCAATGTATCTCCTTTTGATGATCATTTGAACTCTACCAAAACTCCGCCATGGCACTTGAGTTATTGGAATATACCGTTTTGGGAAGCTTAAAATAAGTCATCGCAAAGACTGGAAGAGCATATTCTACTATTTTTAACATAATCCCTTTGCCTCCTTGTGACAACTTCCTTAAATACCTATTGGAAAGGGCACCCTTCATGCGCTCCTTGATGAAATTTAACATTTCAATTTTGGATCCACTGAAACACTCCAACAAACCTAAATATTCGCTCGCACCGCCCTCATCCAAAATTCCCAACACAGCCTGACTCTTCTCTTTAATCGAGTTCTCCACATTGTCACCAAAAGATATTGATATTTTTTTCAAATTAATGATTTGCCCAGTAGCTTCTCCATAAGTATTTCGTATCTGCAGCAGAACCCGACTCTTCTCTTCCTCAGCTCTACAAATGAACAAGGTATCGTCCGCAAAAAGAAGATGCTGAATCGATGGTCCATCCTAGGGAAATATCATTCCTTTAATCTTTCTATTCTCCTCAGCAACATTAAGCAAATGAGTCACACCTTTAGTACATAAAGTGAATAGAAAAGGGAACAAAGTGTCGCCTTGTCTAATTCTTCTTTGCCGTGTGACCAGTCCGAAGGGTTGATAATTGATAAATATCGAGAATTTCACTGACGATATCATAACCATAATCAAATTTACCCATCATTCAGAAAAACCCAACGTGAGGAGTATGCACCTCAAATAGCTCTATTCAAGCCTATCATATGCTTTTGACATGTCTATTTTAACAGCCATAAACTCCTTGGAAATCGTTTTATGCGTTCGCAAAGCATGAACAACTTCATGTGCAATGAAAATGTTTTCCGAGATGAGTTTATCACTGATAAAAGCTGACTGATTGACTGAAACAATGCTCGGACGTAATGGTTGCAGCCTCCTAACCATAATTTTGAGTGGATTTTGTACAATACAGAGCACGGACTAATCGGTCGTAAATCAAACATCTCTTCATGATTTTGAGTTTTGGAAACAGACAAAGATAAGTAAAGTTCCACTCTTTTGGCAGGTTTCCAAACTTGAAAAATTCAGGCACCTCTTTTGTCACATGTGCTCTGACAGTGTCCCAATACTGTTGAAAGAAGAGGCATGCCATTCCGTTAGGAGCCGGAGCAACAACCGCTTTAATCGCAAAAACCATATATCTGATTTCGTCAATTGTAACCTCTGCAGTTAAGCCTTCGTTCATCAGTACAATCACTTTTGGAGCCATACCCTGAAACATTTGCGTGAAGTCTGGTGGATTAAATGATTTGAATAGATTCTCAAAATACTGATTGAAACTTCTCCCTTAGCAACTTGTGGAAAGTCAGCCAAAACCTAATGGGCCTTTTGGGCCTTAAACTCAGCATGTTCTCTCACTGGGCAAATATTTGAAGTCAGCTTGATATTGTTAAAGGACTGGCCCATCAGCTCACGTACACCTCAAGTAAACCGACTTACTTGTAGAAGCCCTAGCTGTATCAAGAGTACCTGCAAACCTATATAAGGACATGTGAATGATCAAAGCAAATTACCAGCAACATAACAATATTACGTGAGTAATTGAGAGAGAGCTTTAAGAGATATTAAGAGCTAGAGAGATATTGATCTAAGAGCTAAGGAGATCTAGAGTGCTAGAGATTCACAAGGAGATATTCTTTGATTAAGAGTTTGTATCAAATTAGTTCCTAGTGCTTGGGGAACATTATAATCAAAGGAATATAGTGAATCAGTTGTGGGATACCGTTCCCACCCCTGTGACGTAGCCAATTGGTGAACACAGGGTGAACAAATATTTTGTGTCGTTTATATTTCCGCAAACAAACGATCGTACTTAGCTTAGAATCTATCTAACATTGAATAACACAAGTTGAAATCTCAACAAGTGATATCAGAGCTTCAGGATTTAAGTTTTATAGAGATAGATCAATCTAAGACAGCCACAAAACCGCAAGTCATGGAATCTACCCGAGGAAAGTTTGAGATGGACAAGTTTGATGGGAAAGGAGATTTCGGAATGTGGAAATACAAGCTTCTAGGGCAGTTGGAGATTCAGGGCTTAGTGTCAGTTTTGGAGGAGGGCGCAACTCTATTTGATGAATCTGAAAAACCAGAAGAAGGTGAGAAACCCAAAGTTGATTCTTTAAAAGTTGCAAGAGACACTGGAGTAAAGAATCTTCTTGGTACATGTCTAAGTGACATGATTCTTAGGAAGGTGATGCATGAGCCCACAGCTTTTCAGATGTGGAAGGCTCTAGAAAGAGATTATCAGACTAAGTCACTTCCTAACATGATCTATCTTAAGCAACATTTTGCTAGTTACAAGATGGATGAAGGCAGAAGTATATAAGAGAACTTGGACAATTTTCTTAAGCTTATTGCAGATCTAGCTAGCCTAAACATCAATGTGAGTGACGAGGACCAGGCTATACAGATTCTTACCAGCTTACCTCCACCTTATGAGCCTCTAGTACATACTCTCAAGTATGGTACAGGAAAAGAGACCCTAACAGTTCATGAGGTAGTCACTTCTGCATATTATAAGGAGATTGAGCTGAAGCAGAAAGGGCTTTTGAACAAATCTGGATCTAACTCTGAAGGATTATATGTTGAATCAAGGGGAAGAACAAATGACAGATCTCAGAAGAGTAATGGAAGAGGGAGATCAAAGTCAAAAGACAACAAGTCCAAGTCAAAGCCAAGATTTAACAAGAAAAATTAGAGTGAGTGTTTCATATGTGGAGATGAAGGGCACTGGAAAAAGGAATGCCCTGAGAGAAATAGAAACAAAGATTCTGCAAATATTGCAACAAGCCCTATACAGCCTATAGTGTTGAGTGTGAGCAGTCATGACACAATGAAGAATTGGATTATGGACTCCGGTTCTTCATACCACAGTACACCAGACAAGGAAGTCTTATTTGACTTCAAGGAGTACGATGGGAGAAGAGTTCTTATGGCAAACAACTCATATAGTAACATCAGAGGAATGGGAAAGATTCAGATTCAAAATTCAGACGGTTCTGAAGTGATACTAAAGGATGTTAAATACATGCCTGAAGTAAGTAGTAATCTGATTTCTTATGGGATGTTAGAGAGGTCAGGTTGCAGATATGAAGGAGGTAACTTTATGGTTCACTTCTACAAGGATAAGAATAAGGTGATATCTGGAAAATATCATGGAGGGCTTTATTATCTACAAGGCAGGGTTGCTAAGAGTGCAGAAATCGCTTCTAAGGATGGAAAAGAAGCAAGTGATAGGAAGTCTAAGAAGGTGAGTTTCAGCAAGAACCTAATTCAAGGACCAACTCCATATGGGTTTGAATCAGGAGGTTCAACAGCTAAAGGGGAAGATTCTTCTTCAACAGAAAAATCAGAAAATTCGAAAGAGTTTAACTGTGAAGAAGAAGGAGATTTTGATCATGAGACCTATGCTTTAGCTACTGCAGAAGATATTGGCAGATCAGAGCCTAAAGGAGAGGCTGGGAAAATCAAGCATTGGATGAATGCTAACAGAGAACCTAAGCTAGAAGGCTTGGGTAATGTTTCCAAGATACTAGGAATAGACATCTACGGAGATAGAGCTAAGTAAAATGCAAGACTATCTAAGATCCTGATAGGTGTCTAGTTTTAATCATATTCTACTGCAAGTGCACAGTTAAGTAATTGTAGTATATAGGGTATCGAATCCACAGAGACCCTGGTCTCGATAGATTAAGAACTGTAGAGATTTAAACTAAGAAGAAAGCAATGTGAAGTAAACTAAATAGCAGTGCGAGAAAGTAAACAAGTAGCAAGATTATCGGTTGTGAAAGCAGTTAATTAAGGGCGCTAAGTCTAGGGCGTTCTCAGGAAATCAGACAAGCAGACAAATCATTCAGTCAGGATCTAATTAAGCACAGTTCTAGAACTCAAATCACGGATATAGAATTAACCAACTGTCGTTGCGAGAATTCTCTAAGTCTAAGTGCAGTAATCCAAATTCCTTTGCAATTACTAACAGATTAAACCAGCATTAATTTCAAGTTCGATATGTTCACAATTAAACTAAACCAAATTCCTTTGCGAGAAGTTTAATTGCTCAACCTAAATAGTTCAGATTCTAAACCACACTTTCGTGTCGTATTTAGCAACCTAAGATCTAGATTCTAATTGATCAGGTTAGAACTAGCATTAAACACAATTTAGATCGAAGAACATTCTATTCATGTGAATCCTTAACTGAATTAAACAAGTCTAGCAAGTCATGAAATCCCTAGTGAGAATCCCTAAACCTAACTATGAATCTACTCAGACATGATTAATAAAACAGAAATCATAGAATTAATAGATTGCATATAAGAAATTAAATAGATAAAGGGGTTCGAAATCTTCTCCAAAATAGATGAAGTACAGGATTCAGATCAGCCCCAAAAGCTCTAAAAATCCCTTAGCTCTAAGTATGAAAGCGTATGAAAAGCGTATGATAAGCGTATCTAAATAAAACACCAAAATCATAATTATATAGGCTAAATCTCGGATGGGGCTTCTTTGTAAATACTGGAAACTTCTGGGCCAAAGTGTAATATCTTCATTCTTCATTAAACCGCCGAGTCTGGCCCATCTCGCTTGTGTGTCGACCGATGCACAATGTGTGTCGGTCGATGCAATCCTGTTTTCTGGACAGTGAGCTCAAGCTCTCGGCCAAACACTCCAAAAATCTCCAAAAAGCTCCAATATCTCCAATTCTGCTCCAAACCTGATTATACCTGTAATAGACTCTAAAGGAACACAAAAAGACTCTAAAACAAACTTATATCATGGTCTAAAACCGGTAAAAACTATGATATATCGGATCCACACAAGCGAAAGTAATGTAGTACCTGAACAGGAGCTTCAGGTGTGCTGCAACATGGCCTAAGAAGGGAAGAAGCTCCAGGTAACTCCAGTATCAACATGGCACTCTCGCAGGAAGAAGAACATCGAAATGGGCAATTCAGAAATGTTCTTATGTCGATAAGATAAAATCAGACTGACAGGTTAAAAGGAGTTACCTGGAGACGGCTGGAATTGCAGTAATGAAGTACTGGTTCCATGTGGAGCATTGTTTGACACATTTCCCTGTCAAACAAAGAACTGCGAGAGTTGAATAAGATCTTCACAACTCATATATATCATAGAAATTACAAGTCAAAGGTAATTTAGAAGAGTATAGGTGCTTACGGTTTTCTTGGAAAAAGTAAACAAAATCAGAAAGTCAAATGGAGATGACTTTAGAAAAGTTGACCAGGAAGGAAGACGATGGTTTTAAAACGCGTCATGGGTTAAACTAACCAAAGTCTACAAATAAAAGCGTAGATCAGTGTATCCATCACAAACAGGAAATTGATAACTAAAGCTGATAAGTGAAGAAAGAGAGACTTATCTGAAGTCAGAAAACTTGTGTCAAGGCTTGAAGATCCATAGAAAGCATATTGCGGATCTACAAAGGCAAAAGAAGTAATCTGCTAAGGATCATAAGTATAAGATCAAGATCAGAAGTCATTGGAAAGTTAAGGACAAACCAAGACAGTGTTTAAACTACTAAGGGAACTAGGGTTCAAAGAGTAGATGAAACACAAACCATAAAAGGGAGAAACAGTACTACATGGCTCAAGAGATTTAAAGGAATCTAGGAGCTTACCAAGGATAAGAATGAACTCTTCTTATCAAAAGAAGGTCACGGTGTCATGGTCAAGAAAAGGGGCAGGAGTTTCACGATGGAACTCATTTGCCATCAGGTTCAGTCTAGAAAGGCTAAACAGCTCCAGGCAACACAGAAAGTCAAGAGCAACCTCACACAAAGAGGAAGAAGAAAGTTTGGTCAGTTACTATTCTTACTGGGCCTCTTGACAAAGAAAAACGGATACATGAAAGAAGTATGTTACCTGCGAGTACTAATGGTTCTGAGGTAGAAGAGATTTCAGTTCCAGGTGGAGTAATAAGTTGACACAAGCACAATCAACTTCAGATGAAACACAGAGAACCTGCGAGGACAAAGTGTACTTAGCTCATAGTCAAAAGAAAAAAAAAGGGATCTGCAAGAGAATCAGAGACTATGGGAAAAGCGGTTCATATCAAAGGTTGATCACAATCAGATTCAAGTCTACAGTCTACATCTTATGACTAATGAACACCAAACAAGTTCAAGACTAATAAGTTATCTCAGATAATTCATGATTATCAACTAATGTCAGAAGTATATCAGTTTAAGCCATGGAAGAAACAAGAAGCTGATTACAGAGATAAGATCGCAACTTATCTAAGAGACAGAACATTGATAGTCAAGGCCTTTATCAAAAGGAGATACTAGACTGAGTACTTAAATTCAGCAGTGCAAGACCAGAGAGAATTTACATTCTATGGTATACAAGCAAGGATCACGACTTATCAGACTAACACGTTATTTTTGCAGAAATAGATAAGGAGCTAATCAAGAAGAATAAACCTATGCTGCCGGAGCCCAATCTGAGGGAGAGGCGTAAGGCACAGGACAATTCTTCTTCGGATTACTAAAGTATCTACATTTAAAAATAGAAGACCAAAGTTAGTAAGAGAGGAGCCGAAAGTAAAAAGTCAAATATAATTAAGAAAACATGAGTTTCTTAAACTTATCTGTAAAATCCATGACAGAAGTCAAGCATGACAATCGACAGCAGACTTAAGTCATCATTGATGTCTGAAAGTAATCTATTTATCAAGATCTTGGAGCAAAAAGATGAATCGATATCAGGAAACAAAGAGACAAAGATTCAAGTGGCTTATATGAAGAGTTCGAGAATCGGAATCATAAAATCAAGGTCTCACAAAGAACATGCATGAAGAAATTCGAGCACGAAAAGAGGTTAGAAAAAATCCGAAAAGACTTAGAAACTCAAGAAGAAGAAGTTTATAGAAGTCTACGTGGAGATTTGTTATCTCACGGATGAAGGGAAAAGGTCTCTCGAGAACATGCAGAAATATCCGAATAAGAGAAATGGGTTAGACAACAGAAGAAGATGGATCGAACTCCATAAAGGGTAAGAAGCTTATTGAGGAGAAGCATGAAGCTTACCAGAAAGATTAGAACTCACGATCGAAGAAGACGAGCTCAAATCATGGAGATCTAATTCAAACTTCATTTCCATCGCCGTCCGAGAGAGAGAGAGAGAGAGAGTAGCTAAGTCCAAAAATTTTGGTTATTGTCTGAAGGTGGAGTTTGTGGAAAGTCAGCCAAAACCTAATGGGCCTTTTGGGCCATAAACTCAGCATGTTCTCTCACTGGGAAAATATTTGAAGTCAGCTGGATATTGTTAAAGGACTGGCCCATCAGCTCACATACACCTCAAGTAAAACGACTTACTTGTAGAAGCCCTAGATGGATCAAGAGTACCTGCAAACCTATATAAGGACATGCGAATGATCAAAGCAAATTACCATCAACATAACAATATTACGGGAGTAATTGAGAGAGAGCATTAAGAGATATTAAGAGCTAGAGAGATATTGATCTAAGTTCTAAGGAGATCTAGAGTGGTAGAGATTCACAAGGAGATATTATTTGATTAAGAGTTTGTATCAAATTAGTTTATAGTGCTTGGGGAACATTATAATCAAAGGAATATAGTGAATCAATTGTGGGATATCGTTCCCACCCCTGTGACGTAGCCAATTGGTGAACACAGGGTGAACAAATCTTTTGTGTCATTTATATTTCCGCAAACAAACAATCGTACGTAGATTAGAATCTATCTAACATTGAATAACACAAGTTAAAATCTCAACACAACTTCAAAATGTTCCAACCGTATTTTAACCTATTTATTCTCAATCTGGACCAGTTAGTTTTCACTGCCGCAACGAAAAATGTGGTGTTACGGTCTCCATTCATCAACCATATGATCCTTGTCTTTTGAGTCCAAAACATCTCTTCTTCTTTGTAAGCTTAGACCAGAGTTTATCGGGTTTGAGAGACACCAAATGGACACACATAATTTTGGGATTGCAACCATTCTAACTTTTTTCAAGTAAAGTGATTTTGTCTCTAGCATTGAAAGATTTTTTTTTCCCAACGATTGAGAACTTTCCTGCAATTTTGTAGTCTTTCAGCAACACTCCGCACTGAGCACAACTCACTTATATTCCAATTCTCATCAACTTCTTCTCAAACCAAAGTCTGAAATAAGAACTGCTTGTCCTATCTAAAATGTCCTCTATATGAGTCTTGCAAGTCCAACAGTTTGACCAGAACTAGTCTATGATCATATCCTCTTTTGTCAAGGAAGCTTTGATTCGTACTAGGAAATTGCTTGAACCATTCCTTATTGCCAAAACACCTATCCAGATAACGTTGAATCCATTTCTCAGACCTAACCCCACCCCATATGAATCTGTCTCCATGACTCCATTACAGAAACATTCAACATGTCAAGAAATTGAACAAATGAGGTATCATACCTTGCGGGTCCTCCCATCTTCTCATTGTTACTCAAGATTTCGTTAAAATCACATATCAAGCACCAGCCTTCCTTCCTATTTACATCAATCATGTTGATTCTTTCCCAAACCTCATTTGTACCACATTGTGAAGGCTTCCCATATATACACGATACAAAAAACTGAGCCGCACCAAACTGAACTTAAAATCCAAAAGGTTCTTATCTGCATACTTCATATGAACCTTGATTTTTTTTACATAACATATCCAAACCGCCCATATAACCACTCGGTTCGGCAGTGAAAACGCGACCATAGTATAACCAAACTTGGAGATCTACTAGTATATTTATACAGTGTTTCATTTCCATCAAGAAAAATATCTCCGAAAAGTGTTTTTGACGCATCTCCCGCAGATGTTAAATTGTCAGGTTTTGAGGCCACCCCAATCCCTGGCAATTCCAACTCATAATGCTCATTAAACTTTGGGTGATCCCTCATATAGGATCACCTTGAATTTTTTCCTCTGATATGCGCCTTCAAGCTCCTCAACTTCAGACACAGTTTTTCTCTTCTTGTTCCCCTAAATTTGTTTCCCCTTCATGTCTTCATTAGAAACATTAACAACCTCATGTTTAGACACAAGATTTCTTGGACTTCAGTTAGATTTAGTTGGCTTTCTTTTTGGAATCAGTTTTTTCTCTGTGTTCCGAAAGACACCGGTTTCAAAAAACCAAGTCCATGAACCATTGAACATTCATGAATAGAAAAAAATTTCCACAACCACTTGAATAATCCACATGACCAATATCTGAAAAGAGGGGAGATTTCCAGTTAACCTTCATTCTTGTTCTAATGGTTGACCCCATCAATTTCTAAGGTATGAAATCAGTCATTTCCACATGCATTGCACGCGATGAGTTGAGATTCTCGTTATAGTTGAAAACCAATCATTTACCCTTGTTAAGACCATGATCGGGGTTGACATCTGACTCAGGATTGATCTTTTCTTATAGGGCTTGTTCTCAACTTCTTTAACAGAGCTAATAACTCTACTTTCTTTAATCCAAAGATCATCCTGATTATCAGTCAACATGCATCTTCTCATCTCTTCAAGTACTTCTTTTGCGATCTTTGGTATTCTTATCAATGGATAAATATCCACCTGACTTTCTTCCAAAACCCCAAAGAGAGAATCCCCTTCCTGCGAGACATTCGCCTTCCTCATAGCTTCCTTCTTATCCAAACTCTTACGTAAGTCCACTGATTCCATCCATTTCTTTATCATTAAAGGACAATCCTTTTTCTCATGGTTTAGTTGCTGACATGAGAAGCATTTCTTCTGTAATTTCTCATAGTTAAAGTTGATCACCGTCGATTTTATTTTTGGCAGTTCACCACCTTAGACATCCTAAGTGGCTTTACAACATCAAACATCACCTGGAAAAAAGGCCAAAGGATTGGGTATGTAGCTTTGATGGGTCAAAGTCTACAAATTTTACTTCTCCAATCAGATCCCCAAGCAATGTAATAGCCTCTGCAGTGTAATAATCCACATGCATCTTGCTAATTTTCACCCATAAGGGAATAGATTGCAAGTAATTATCAGATGGATGATCTACCCATCTTTCCAGCATCAATGTTCATTTGTTGAAGGTCTGGACTCCTTTCTCCTACACCTCTAACAAATCGTTTTCATTGGTGAAGATGAACTGAAATTTCTCTTTAGACAATACAACCCCACGACATCTTTCTTCTTTCTGTCATTTCCTTGCCATGTAGATGATGATAGAAGACATCTTTATACACTCAAGGTTGAACATTCTTCTCATTATTCTCAACACATTTTCTCACAGGATTTATATTTTGGAAAATTTGACATATTGAATAGTAAATCTTCTTCCTCCAAAGAAAGCACCATTAAAACTATCTCTTTTGATCGATATTTTTTTGACCGGTAGATATGATTCTCTTCAAGCCTTACCTTCTTCATTGTTCTCCTTTAATTTTGGAAACATAACCCCTTTTTAATGTAATAAAGAGCTTAAAAATCAATTATAAAAACGTGTTTTTCCTAACAAATAACTTTTTGAAAGCAAAACAAAGATACTATCTCAATCAAAGAGTTTTAAACTCATACCAGAGTTGCATTTGTCTTTAGTTATGATTCATTTTTAATATTCTATCGATTTAAAATAGAAGATGCCGTAACTAAAATAGATATATTCAAAATTTTAGTTTTCTTTATATCATTATTTAATATAACAACTAAAAATTAATTCAGCCAGTTATGGAATTTATAATTTGTAATTTGCATATAAAAATAATTCAAAAATTTAAGTTTATAAAATCTATTATAATTTAAAATGGAGAAATAACCCTTTTATATTTGTAATTTTTAATTTAAATTGTAAGATTACCAAAGTTTGCGTGCCAGGCAGAATGAGTGTTTGTCGTAAGCTGGTAAATTGAGCATGGGTCCATGCGCTTAGCCTCCTACCGACCACCGAACGAAAAGAAGAAAACAAAAATGCAGAATGAAAACACACAAGTTAAAAAAGCGGAACGTAACAAAATATAACAAGGCCCATTACTCTGTCACATGACGCCCAGAAAACGTCACAAATCCAACATTTGTCATTGAAGGAAAAAAAATTCAACATTTGTCCTTCAGAATAGTAGATGATGATGTACATTATCTTTTTTGTCAAGAAGCCGAGTTAATCACTAAAATATACTGTCTTGGTCAGATGATAAATAATCCCTAAAAATGTATAGAATTTGCAAGCTCCAACCTTTCATTCAACGAGAACATTATAGATAAAACAAAATATATTTTACTTCTATTAATCATAATTTTCGTTTTTTTTTGGTTTTTCGATTATTTCATAAAAGATATATAATCATACAAAGTACCTACATTATTTCCCCTCCGATATGGCTATTGCTTGATGCTATATTAGGGGTTTTCATTCTTGAAACTTTAGAACTATAATCTAACGATTTAAAAATCTAAAAAAACCCTAAAATACTACAACTTTCGGTATGCCACCATCTTCTCAGAGAGCTTAGCCAATGACTTAAGATTAAACCCGACTATGGTATCAGCAAACGACATCGTTTCCTCCTCACTATTTTCTTTCGGCACATCCACCACATAACTCTCCACCACCACCGTCTTCTCCTCCTCCCCGGCCGCCGCAAACGCAGTCGTTGTCGACCGATAATTAACGAGACGGTGATCACCGCCAATAATGCTAATCGCCATCACGTGAGACTCATCGTCGAGCTCATCTAACCTCTCTATGCTGTAAGCCGCCGGAAGACCGGAAACCAACGTCACATCACGGATAGACCCTTCTCCTCCATCGCCGGAGCTTAGATCGCACGTCTTCACGAATTGTTTATAGGCTTGCGGGTTGTCAAAACGACGTAAAATTGACCACACCAGAGGCAATGGAGCATCGATGGTTTGTACTAGCGTCGAACCGCAACGATGTTGTTGTTGAGACGTTTGCATTTGTTTGTTTGTTTTCCTCCGTTGTATCGAGACCTTGTTCTTGTGGTTTCGTATAAGAATATCTTCGAGTCTTTATGACATGCGAAGCTTGAGTATTTATATGAGAAATATCTTTTTGGTCGACAAGGAAAAATGAGAAATATCTATTTCCATGGGCCGACTGAAAATAGTGTTGATCTTTTTTTTTTTTTTTTATTCCATCAAATTATGAAAGGATGACAACGAATGTAAGTAACATAAACATTACATTGTGATATACACATAACATAAAAACAAAATCCTTAAAATATTAGTGATTAATTATCAAGCAGCGGAACACATACGACGGCTATAAATAGTAGTGCTTATTTTAATAGTTGTTTACAAAACAATAATGAACAGTTTGGCTTTGTAACGTCATGGTAATGACTAATATGTTGCGGTTAAATTTGGAAGGTTATGACAAGAATGTGGTAAAAGTAGCGGCAAACAATGAATCCACGTAGTCGATTTGGTTCATACGAAGCACACTTATTATTCACACATTTATATTATACAATATTATAAGAGACAGATGTAGCTGTTGACAAAAAGAAGTAGAACGAACAACTAAAACGTAATAAAAAGATGAGGAGAGAACGCAATCTAAAACAGTAAATCTAGATATAGGCCCAATGAGGTTCAATTTTATGATCCATTTTTAAGCCCAGCATAGCATCATATATTATATATTTTGTCCTTTTTTATTTTTATTAAGCATCATCACTAGCCCGATCAAGCGGATCAAACCCGCGATCCATCCCGTAACAGATTAATCTAATTTTCGATTCATATCCACTCGTTCCGCCAGATCCACAAAACAAAATCAGTCGACCCATATCCGCCTCGGTTAAGTTTTGCGGATATCCGCGAATAACCCGTTAATATTTAAATATTACTAAAACTTTAAATTATAGACAATTTTAAATAAAATAATATTTATTAATAAAATTTTAACATTAAAAATGTAAAATAGTATTTTTTATTTAAAAACCATTTTTGAAAAATATTTAATTTAATTTATTTTTTAATTAACTTCTAAAATTCTTAAATTAATAACAAAATACGCAAACCCGCGGTTCTAAATATTCCGACCCGCATATGCCCCGCCAAAAATACTCTGATCCGCACCCATCCGCAAATTTGGAAAAAAAATTATCTGCATCTACCCCGCAGTGGATAAAATTTCGCGGGACCCACAGATAATGACTCAAATTGACAGGGCTAATTATCACATATATATTTTTAACTGTAGTTATTAATTAAATTTTAGGAAAAATGCAAGGCTTTCTCTTCAATTTCAACTGACCTCTCTCTACAAAAAGTTCTTCCATCATTTTTTTCATTTCCGGCCGCCGGCGTTCGGCCTTTCCGGCGGTCGGGTTACTTTTGATTTTGTTTAGTTTTTCCGTTTATAGTGAATAAATACCGATTATATATAGGTTTTATTTTCCCGACTTTTGTCGGATCAATAATTTCAATAAGTTATGATGTTTCTTCCGAGCTTTCCGAAGTTGCGATCTTCTTCCACCATGGTGTAGTCGCCGGAGGTGACTGTTTTTTTTCCTTTGCTTCACCGGATTTCTTTGATATTTGTTGGAGTAATATCTTGTCGCTTTCCATTTGCTTGAGGAGAAGCTTTGTTGATGGAAAAGGGCCAAAATCAGCATATTGGGTTTTGGCCGGCGGTGAGCTTCCACGGGATTGAGATTTCTGATTTGGCGAAGGAGCTGCTCTTATATTGTTTGCGGTTGCTGTTCGGTGAAATTGAGGTTGTGGAGTTAAGATCGGCGGTTAACCTTCAACAAAATTTCTAGACGATGGCAAAAAATCTTCGACGGTAATGTCTCATGCGGTGGCCTTCGGGTTGCATGTCGGTCCTCATATTCTGACAACATGTGTCTTCGTTTATATCTATGTTTGGGCATCTGCTGCCATGTGTTTTTAGTCAAATTTTATCTTTAAACTTGTATGAGCTTAACTGTACTATGGGCATGTTTTGGGCTAATCAATGAACATATGTTGACAAAAAAACTGTAGTTATTAAATTTTTTGATGATATTATTATCTTTGTACTAAGGTTAGCCAATCACTTTTACAAAAAAAATTGTGTAGATAAACCTAATAAATACCTCACATCCATATATCATAGAAACAATACATTTGGACCTCTCAAAATATCTCCCCTAAACAGGAAATCTCGGATCTATAATTTACGGCGAGCCATCGCCGGTATCCGGTGTCTCATGTTGGTGATGTGCTTGATTGTCTTGTCGTCCCCTCTTTCTTTTTTAACTTTGCGCTTCAGGTCTCTAGCTCGCGTAGTGTGTCTGCATCGCCTCTCTCTTCGCTGGTCATGTTGTCTCGGATAACCTGTGGCCTTGTTTGCTTAGTCGCTGATTTGTGCTTTATGGTTTTCTTTTGTCGGAGTCTTGGTTGCCGTGGTGGTCATGGATGTTCTTGGAAATTTGCATGTGGCAAGTTAACTTGGTGGTCCATCTAGCTCTTCCCTCTCTTGTGTGGGAGCTGTTGTTGACGTTGTCCCTGTGTTTTTTCTTTGGCCAGTTTTGGCGACTCCGGCTTTGGATTTGTTCTTGGTTTAGCGGCTAGTTTGCGAGCTTGGTTAATTTGATGTTTCTGCGACTCTAGTCTTTGGGCATTTTTGTTTTAGTTTGGCTTGATAAACGTTTGAGGTTTGGGTGGCTAAGTTGGTTTGTTGCTTTCCCTTCTCCGGCTATTGTTTTAGATTTGATTAGTTGGTTTTGGAGGTTTGAAGAGGCGTGCGCCTGATCGAATTTTCCAGTGTTAGATTGGTTTGTTTTGAGGGTGCGGCATAGATACTTTCGCCGTCGTCTTTAGGTCTTGTTCTCAACTGGTTTGGTTTTATGGGCGGTGTTTGGTGTTTCTGTGGGGTGCGAATTTTGAAGGTTCTTTCATGGTTTAATCGTGTTTCTAAACAAGTTCTTCAACTAGCCATCTTTATGGTTTGTTTATGGGTGTTTATGGCTCTCTTCGTTGTAGTGAAGATAGTGAAATATATTGTCACTCATGCCACCCTTGATTCCCTCAATAATTGGTTAGATGTTCTTCTTCGGTCTTGTTGCTCCCAAATTAGCTTATTTCCTCCCTTTTCTTCGGTTATTTGGTATTCTAGTTTATGTTTGGAGCTTTCGGTTTGTATTTATGTGTGTGTCTCTTTCGTGTGGGTTTATTTTCAGTGTGTGGACCTCGAAATCTGAAATCGAGTATGATAGTCGGTTTATTTTCGGGAAAACGGCCAATTCGTGCCCGCACAATTTAAACTGGTACCGTTTCGTACCCGACTAATTTTGGTGTGCTAATAAGTACCCAGACTCTTGAATATTTGAATTTACATACCCGGACAAATATTTCGTGGCTAATAGATACTTTGACCGAAACACCCGTTAGTCAACCCGTGAATCAGTTAACGGATGCTGACTCACCTGCTACGTAGGACTCGACGTCGTTTTGGTTATACTCGAATTGGTTTATGCTTTTTAACAATACGACGTCGTTTCTTGTTAAATAAAAAAAAATTTAAAAATTAAAGGTTTATCGGGGGAAAACATCTCATAAACGAAAAGGGAATTAGGGTTCGTCGCTCCTCCTCCAAAATCGAGTTTCAAAGACCAAATCTACCAAATTGGAAGAGATTGAAGGTTGCAGGATCGATTCCGCGTCAATCGGAGTCTTCTAAGTTCGCCGAGATGGGGTAAGTCACGATCTCATCCTTCTCGAGTTAGGGTTAATGTTAATGGATTTGCATATTTTAATTGATTTCGATTAGTTTTATCGGTTGGAATATAAAATTCGTTGCTTTAGTAAGAGATATTATTGTTTTATTTCAGTGATGAGGATTGTTCTTTCGAGGTTTATCACGGTGGGAGGTTCTCAAAAAACGACGACGGGACTGTTTTTTACGATGGTGGTTCCGTCATTGATCACTTAACTCCGCCGCGATCTTTGTTTCAAACCATGCCCGTGAGTCTCTATGGGCAGAGAGTGTGGTATAAATTGCCCTATGAAGACATCTCCGAGCTTAAATTACTATGTCAGAATTTAGACAATTTTTCAAGGATGTGTGATGCGGCTCAATGGACAAAGGCTGTGGAAATATACATGGAAAGTGACGATGATGTCGACACAAATGGAGAAAGAGAAAGAAATGATGTTGTTGATGAAGAAAGAGAAGTAGAAGATGCAGTTTATGAAAGAGAAAGAAACGAAGCAATTGTTGGAAGAAGCGGTAACGATGGTTCTGAGATGTGTGAAGAAGAAGCTCGTGTAGAGCAAGCATTGTCCACACTTGGTAACGACAGTGAGGATGATGACCCTAGACGAACACCACCTACATCCGACTGTGAAAGAGAAGCTGAGAAGAGTTGTTATGATGGTTGGACAAGAGGAAGTGGGGGAACTAAGAATCCGACAGGTATTTGAGAGCGTGAAAGAGTTTCGTGAAGCAGTGTTAGAGTATGCGTTACTTGGTGGATATAACATCAAATTCTCAAGATGGGGTGCAAAAAAATCAGAGGCCAAGTGTAACATAAAAGGGTGCAATTGGAGAGTATATTGTTCATGGGAAGAAGGGATATCTCAGTGGATGATTAAAACGTTTCAAGACGAGCACACATGTTACAAAGATCAGCGGTGTAGGATCTTGACAGAGAGTGTGATTTGTGATATGTTTATCCACGAGTTGAGGAATGACCCGGATCTCAAGCCGCAGACGATGCAAGATAGGATACATGAGAAATATGATGTCGCGCCTTCTCATGATCAGTGTAGAAAGGCAAAAAAGAGAGCCATGGATATGATTGAAGCGGAATTTGATGAACAATATACAAGGATAAAAGACTACCGAGTTGAGCTTCTAGAGTAAGAGTCTAAATTTTTTTTGTTTTCGTTAAACTTTAAGGTTTACCGACTTGAGATTCTAGAGTAAGAGTCTCATATTTCTTTTTTTTTTCAGGACTAATCCCAACTCCACGGTTGACTTACGAACGATAGCTGAGGAAGATGGGAAAGAGGTATTTGACAGCTTTTATATGTGCTTTGCTGGACTGCGTGATACATGGAAGAAGTATTGTCGTCCCATCTTTGGAATAGACGGCTGCTTTTTGAAATCTGATTGTAAGGGCCAGCTTCTAGCAGCTGTTGGTAGAGATGCGAATAATCAAATCTACCCGTTTGCTTGGGCGATTGTTCAAGTGGAGAATACGGATAGCTGGACATGGTTCATCCAGCATCTTAAGAAGGATTTGGACCTTAAAGATGGTCATGGTTTCACGCTCATCTCCGACAGGCAAAAGGTATGACTTCAAACTCATTTCTGATTATTATGATTCAAACTCATTTCTGATTATTAGCTCTATGAAGCCTATGATTCAAAGTTCTATTCACATTTGTAGGGGTTACTCAAAGCTGTTGATGAGGAACTTCCTCACATTGAGCATCGCATGTGTGCAAGGCACATATATGGAAATCTCAGGAGCAAATATCCAAAAAGGCCGAAGATGAAAGGGTTATTCTGGTCTGTTGTTGAAAGCTTTAATAAGGCTGACTATGAGGCAAACTTAAAGAAGCTAGAGCTATATGATGAAGAAGTCTACCAAGGGTTCTTAAGTCGCAATCCAGAGAACTGCAGTCGGGCCTTTTTCAGATAATTTCAAGCTGTGAAGATGCTTTGAATAACTTCAGTGAGTCATACAATAAAACGCTTGAGAAGGCTCGTGCAATGCCTGTGGTTCAGAGCTTGGAAACAATGAGGAGACAAGCCATGTTAAGGATTAAGCTGAGAAGGGTAAAAACAGGGAAGCATAAGGCCAAACATAGCTTGAAGGTTGGTCTTGAGATAGCAGAAGAGGAGATACAAGTGAAGTATTGTAGGTCTATTCCTGGTCGTGACAGAGTTTTTGAAGTAGATGAGAGGGGGCAGTCTTACACTGTCAACATGAGGGACAAGACATGTAAGTGTAGGCGATGGGATCTAACTGGGATTCCTTGCCGTCACGCGCTGCGCGTTGTCTTCGATAATAAGAAGACATACAACACAGAAGAACTAGTTTCAGATTGGTATCTAACATCAAAGTGGCAGGATCAATACATGGGTTCTGTTGAGCCGGTTAATGGAATGAAATTTTGGAAAAGAAGCAGTGAGACTACAATTGAAGCACCGGAGAGAGAGCCACACAAAGGCCGCAAGAGAAAACCAGAGAAACGGATTAAGGCTGTCAATGAGTCGCCAAAGAAGGGAAAAAAGTGACCAATCATGGAAGAGCAATGCATTGCACAAGGTGTGGTGTTGCTGGTCATTACGCCATCAAATGCTCTAATGATGGAGTCCCTTTAAAGCCAAGGAAGCCTCGCAAGCAGAAAACGACCAAGAAGAATAAGACTAAAGACCAAGCAGAAGATATTTTACTTGGTGAAGGAGCTCCTCCATCTACACAACCTTCTCAGTGATATAAGGATGTATCTTGTTTTTTGGATGTTATGTCTCGGCTTTGTGATGCTATGATGCAGGTTTCAACTTGTTTTTTGTGTTTTGGATGTTATGTCTCGGCTTTGTGATGCTATGATGCAGGTTTGAACTTGTTTTTTGTGTTTTGGATGTTATGTCTCGACTTTGTGATGCTATAATGCAGGTTTCAACTTGTTTTATTTTGTGTTTTGGATGTCAAGTATCGACTTTGTGATGCTATTACGCAGTTTCTATCTTGTATTTGGATGTTTAGGTATCGGCTTTGTCATGCTATTAATCCATCTAGTTTCGAAAACAGAGGCTCTCTAGACTAGCAATGTTGATATCCGAGCATTAAAACTAGCTCTAAAACTCGGAATATCGTTCATCTATAGACATGTTTAAACTAGAAACAAAATTATTTGAACCTTGATTATGCAAATCCAAGCATTAAAAGAAAGGGAAAACCACAACAAATCCACATAAACTCATCCAAGTTCAAGCAACATAACCATGAAACAACAACAACAACATACTGTTTTCATCAAGAAACAGACACAAATTATGCAATAAAGAAGAAGTAACCAGCAACAACTACTACTCCACACCCGATGATGGTCTTCATCACCCGTACCTCACCACCAATTTCCTTAATCACTTCCTCACAGCCTTGTATCTCAACTTTCAAAGCTTCAATAACCTTCTCATAACCATCAACTATCTTCTTCAAAGAATTGATGTCCTTATCAAACCTGTTAATTTCGACATCTAAAATCCTTAATGTTTCCTTCGTGTCTTCTGCTTCTTCTACCAATGACTCATCTGTCCATTTAAATAAATGGCAATTGTCTTTCTCAGATCCTTTCGGACAACAATGGAAAAGACGACCTGGATTTTTCACCGTTGCAGAGGTCCTCATAACTGCATCTTCTCCACATCTGCAAGAAATGGGCATTCCTATGTCTCTTGTACGACCACCACGACTCATCTGTCCACTTCTCCCTGTCAAATTATCAACGATTTCAAGCAAAATACGAGTTCAATAACTCGATAAAATTGCAATTGAACGCAAATAATTAGGTACCTGAGACCCCAGATGAAGCGTTCATCGTCGACGAGTTCGACATTTACCAGATTTGGCAACAAATCCAAAACCCTATTTTTCTCCTAAATGAAACGAGAGAGACGAGAGTTGAAGAAGAAAGAGTTTGTTTTTTTATTTTTTTCCTTCTGCAACTTCTTAAACGACGTCGTATTGTTAAAAAGCATAAACCAATTCGAGTATAACCAAAACGACGTCGAATCCTACGTAGCAGGTGAGTCAGCATCCGTTAACTGATTAACGGGTTGACTAACGGGTGTTTCGGTCAAAGTATCTATTAGCCACGAAATATTTGTCCGGGTATGTAAATTCAAATATTCAAGAGTCTGGGTACTTATTAGCACACCAAAATTAGTCGGGTACGAAACGGTACCAGTTTAAATTGTGCGGGCACGAATTGGCCGTTTTCCCGTTTATTTTCCCTTAAAACTTTAAGACTTAGAAGTCTCATAATCCTTTGGATTTCTATATAAGATTCGGTTTCCTTTTATGTTAATATAGGGATCTTTCAGGTGAAAAAGACAAAAATGTTAGTATTCAAAATTTTGAAAACTTAAGGTAAATTTTCAAATTAGTGAAAACACTAAAAATGTTAAACCAACTTTCCGAAAAGAAAAATGTTAGTAGATGATGATCAGTTAGTAGATGATGATTATTGATCAAACGACTATTACGATGAAGATAGCTCTGTCATTGAGAATGCTAATAATTTCTTTGGAGTCCAGTGGCTCAAATATGACTTTATGCGAAGTGGCCTACGATGTATCTTGGTACTAGGCCTGGGCATTTTTACCGGACCCGAAAAACCGAACCGAACCTGACCCGAAATAACCGAGAAAAATAGGTTTCGGTTTGTTAGCATTAACCGAACGGTTCTTGTTTTCATTACCCGTGGTTATCCGAACCGAACCGGAACCGAAACGAGAACCGATGGTTACTTTTGGGTACCCAAAATATAATACATATATAAAATATTAACTATATTTAGATTTAAAATAACCAATATACTTAAAATTTATGCACAAATACGAATTTTTTGTGTTATATTTAAACCAAATATCCAAAATAACCAAAATATTTACATTTTATGGTTATATTTTTAAAAATTAATCAATTTTTTTATAAAATGTAACCAAATTTTATTTATATTATTTTGGGTATTTTGGTTTTTTGGGTAATTTAGATATTTTTGGGTAGTTTGGTTCGGGTTTTTTTGGGTAATTCGGGTAATTTGGTTATTTTTGGGTAGTTTGGGTACAAAAGTAACCAAACCGAACCGGAACCGAACTGGACCCGAAATATTTCGGGTATTTTCCGGTTCCTAACACAATTACCCATACCGAACCGAACCGAAGACTAACCGAACCGACCCGACCCGACCCGATATTTCTCCGGTTTCTATTTGGTTACTAGACAGCGATAACCGAAAAAACCGAAACCGAAATTAACCGAACCGGAACCGAATGGGTAACCGAATGTCCATGCCTACTTGGTAGTATTATATATATAGTTCCCATGAGGTTCCTGCAGACGAATATATTTCTCTAAATAGTTAGAAACACACATATACATAAGTAACTTTTGTCAATTACAAATTATATTAAAAATATTAGATATGAAACAAAAAGAAAAATGATATTGGAGCCATAGATTCAATTCTTGAGTTTTATTTTTGACTAAAAGTGGCAAAATAGCTTTCTCTGTTTATATAGATGTATCTATTATTTTGACATGTATGAGATACGCGTGTATGTATACGGATAAAAACTACAAACATCGTACTACATAGATATCTGGCTAATATCAATACATTTAGAAAGAGTTTAGAATAAATTTAAAACATATTTGAGATAATTTCATGGCTCCAAAACTGTTTCCAAAAAATGGTAGGCCGTACGTCTGAGATCGAGTCCATCGTTTCCATTTTAGTCATCTTATATTCTCTTGATTTATCTGCAAAAAAAAAAAAATCACATACGAAAATTAATAAAAGAATGAACAGAGAATTCTTATTGACTTGCGAAGTAAATGAAATATTCTTTACACGAAGATGACCAAACTAGTCAACTATGTGGTGGAAACGAATCATATTCTAATTCATTATAGAAAGTTCACATCTGAAATAAAAATGTGAGATTAGAATAATATTTTGGAGCGTTTTTAAGAAGCATTTTCTTTTTCATCAATTCTCTTTACTTTTTTTTTTTCCTTTAAGCTTTTTCCGCTTTTTTGGTATTCTTCGTCGGAAAGAAAGACCTTTTTTCGTTTCTTTAGCATGGTCAAGCTTTTTATCCGTGGTTCTACCTCCTCTTTATTTGGTTAGGTGGTGTGACCTAGCGGCGGTTTTCATAATTTTGGCAGCAACGGCAGACATTGGTTAACGACGCACTTTCTTCTTCGATCTGCGGGGACCAGAGCTGAGTTGGTGCTTCCTCATTCGTCGTTTACCAGCTATTTCGGCTCTTGTCCTCCGGTTTGGGGTTGCCTTATATTTTCGGTGGAGGTGCTCTGTTCGGTTGGGGTTTGCTTTCCGGTTGGTGGTCTATCAAAGTTGGTGGTTGCATGTGTCGGTGGTAGGGTGGTGGTTAGACTTTCATGGCGGTCGTGGTCGACCGACAAGAATAAGGGAAGCTCGTCGTTCGTCTAACATCGTATCCGGCGGTGGGTATCCGGTTTCTCTCCTCCGTTTCCTACTCTGGCGTTCTCTATTTATCGGTTTTCTCGGTGGTGGCGGTGTCTCTCACTTCCTAGATGGCAGCGAGTTCTTCGGTGCTCTCGGTTTTCGGTTCAACAAGTGACTTTAAGCGGCGGCGGTCTTCGTTTTCTACTAGGATTTCCTCTGGTCTTAAACCTTTTTGGACTAACCAAATCTTTTGGATTAGGGTAAAGTCAGGCTCTTTAGGAACTGTTTCGAACTTGTGTCTTTGTTTGTTATATTTTTGTGCTTTTCTTTTATTTTCAATTCCTGCTTTTTCTATATATAAAAATAACAATAAATAAAATTTGGTTAATTATTATTTTGCTTTTTAATTTTATAATTAATTAAAATAAAATGGTAATAGATTATATATTCTAATATTTTAAGATTTTACTATTTAAATTGTAAAAAAAATCTTATAATAACAAAATTAAATTGTTGATATTATCTTTTACTAAAAATATAGAAACCATTATAGCCTATTTTATCATATTTACTTTATGACTGAAAACTTTGATATTTTAATAACAAAAATAAAACACATTTTGTTAAAATTTAATAATTTATTAATCAAAAATACAAACATATAATCAGTTATTTTTGTTATATTATTTTACTCATTTGTAACTACATTTTCTAAATGGCTTTAAATTCGTCAAATCACCTAGTCAAAATTGTATTTTTAATATTTATTGTGATTCATTATGGTTTTTTTTTTTTTTTGGTCAACCAGTTTCATTTAGAAAGCCCAAAAGGGCAAAGATTATAGCAGGCCCGATTACAAAGAAGTCCAACAGAGAATATAAGCCACAGGCCCAACAGGCCCAATGGCTACCTAAGCGGATAAGCAGGAAGAGCACACGTGTCGAGCGTAAAGAGAACGACGCCATGCAACCGCCGAGTGAGCTGTACCGTCGGAGAAACCACCGGAAATTGCCGCGCCGCATGAACTATGTCCCTGGTACGAGCCAAGCCGCCGATCGTACCTTTCCATCAAAGCACCACCAACCACGAACCGCCACAAAAGAAAACAGCTTCATCTTCTCACCGATTGCAACCACCGCTAGGAGGCTCCACCACCGGCCAAACCAAAAATTCAGCCATTGAAGCGTCCATAACCTGATGGACAATAGCGACGAAGATATTAATCCTAGAAAATGGAAGAATCGAGAGAGAGGAGGAAGAAGAACGGTTGCGTTGACGGGAAGGAGTTCAGGGAAAGGGGATCTGAAAATTCTGACAGAAATCGGAATGAAAGCTCAGAGGGGAGCTACACCGGAAAAACCGGGGACCTTATTCAAGCCAAAGCTAAGACCGATCGAAACAACGAACGGTAATAGCAAACAAAAAGGAAGAAACCGGCAAGAAAGCCGGTGAACAAACAAAACGAAGACCGACGAAATCGACTCATCGCTTCTGAAAAATAGAAATCGGAGAAGAAGCGATGAGGAATCTCTAGCTTGAGAGAAACTTCTCTCACATAAGCTAGAGAGAGGGAGGTTTAGAGGACTTGATAGACTTTGGTTTTTCATTATGGATATTTTTAAATCACTATTTCCTAATCATAAGGTGAAATCATATTTGCCATATTATTCATAAGGAATTTTCCTTAGATTTTTTTTCTTTCTTTTGTTTGCATTTTTGTTATTTTTATTTTTATTTATATGTAAATACATAAGTAAATATGTAGATCATTATAGGCTTATCATTAAGTCTAAAACTACATTTCTAAAATTACATAAAATTTTATAATTAATAGAGATGATAAATTACATAATTTAATAAATGATAATTTAATAAAAATATTTTTTTATAATTATTAATAACGTAAACTTTCTTAATTTCTCAATTTCAATATAACATAGTTTTTCAAAATTACCTCGTCGTTTATTATTTATTAAATATTTTTAAATTTATAGTCTTTGTTTAAGTTATTAAAAATGGTAAAAAAAATATTTTATTTTATAATTTGTAAACTTTCTTAATGTTTCAATTATAGTATAATATAATTTTCCATAATCACCTTACGTTTAAAATAAATTACCTCAGTTACCTTATACATAAATTTTAAATTTTGAAAACTTCCTTAATTTACAATAATTTGGGGGAAAAAATATGAATTTCTGAACTCTAATATATCTTGTAAGGTTTCTTATTTTTTCAATTCTAATATAACATAATTTTCATAATTAGTTTGTTTTTAAAATAAATTCTATCAATTACATTTGGCGACTAATGATATGGACTAATTAAATTAATTTTTAAAATCCTATATGTACACCTTTAAATGTATACACCTTCAAATGCATATAGTTTCACTACTTTAAAATGTTAAACTATTTCTAAAATTTATTATTTGTAAACTTTCTTAATTTCACAAATTTTCAAATTATAAAGCAATATGTAAATCATTTTTGTCATAGTTTAGTATTTTAAAATGTCTATTCAAGAAGACTAAATGTTTGTAAACATTCTTAATTTCATAAATTTTAAAATTTGTAAACATCCTTAATTTTGAATGATGAAGTAGACTAATAAAATTGAGTTTTTGTTTTTTAAATCTTACGTAAATATTTTCAAATGCATGTCGCTTCAATTTTATTAGTAATAGGATTATTACTTTGGGCTTTTTCTTAGTCCAAATAATTTAAAATTGTTTTCTATCTATTAGTGGGTACCTTAGTGACATTTTGTTGTTGTTCTTAGACTAAATTTATTAAATAAATAACAAAATGGGGGGTGGGGTGGGGTGGGGGGGGGGGGGGTGTTGAAGTTTTTCTTTACAGTAGGAATATATATTTTATCAAAGTCTTAAGACTGTGGGTCAATCATAGGTGATGAAATTTAAACAAAAAAAAAACTCGACAAGTTCATCTCGGATAACCTAAGTAAAATTAAGAATCCATTGCAAAGTATCTTAGATATGTATTGAGATTTACCAACAGCTGCTTCATCTAGATCAAGCATCTTAGATAAATATTGAGAATTAACTTTTAAGCATAATTATCGAATTTCTGTTTATCTAAAATAGTATAGAAGAGTAATACATTTATTTCAATAGCTTAAATTTCAGGCACTAATGTCATAAAACATTAAATTATGAAAATCACACTATTAGCCACTGGCCCTGTATAAAAGCTACATATTAAACCAATGATTAGCAAAATATACCATATAGTAGGCAACACATGGCCTAATTAAAGAAAATGCGGATAATTGTGCTTCATATCTAATTAAGTAAAAGTTAAGCTCTATCCACACATCCTGAAGGAACTAACTTAAGTTAATGTCTTGGGTTGAGATGAAGCATTGAGTCATAGCCACAGGTTTATAAACAGGTAAACCTCCAAATTTATATAGAGTTTATATTACAAACTAAGAAATAAAATAAGATTATCTTGAATTCTTAATGGATCCTAGTAAATAGTAACTTTACCAAACACCAAGGAAGCATTGTGAAAAAAGCATAGAAGAGCAACATAATTTCTCATATTAGGGTTTTCCAAGAATTCACCAGTCATGTGGTTAGGGTTTTACCTACCGGGTTGAAGTAAAGATTGGAGTCTATTTATTGAGTGAAGGAGAAATATAAAAAACTGATTACCTTATATATCTGACCGAGTGATATGACTAACGATTATGACCCCGAAGCGTTTGAAAAATCTTTCTTGATCACGACGGCGTCGTTTTTGGTTTTCTTCCTTTTCTTTTTCTTCCTATACGGGATTCCACGAGCCTTAGCTTGAGACTCTCTCACTTCTCTCAAATGAATCCGGATCGACCCGTTTCCAAAAGGGTTATTATCGGATGATCCACCACCGTGTTCATCGTAAGCAGCTCTTAACCGTCCGATCAAAGCATCTAAGCTTCCCCAAGCTTGCTTGAGAGGACACGTGCAAGGAGATGGTGGATCGGGTTGTCCGAAGAAGACACAAGCTTGGTGATGGACTTTGGTTTTACCAAATTGGTCTAAATAGTCGAGGAAGCTTAGCACGTGCGTGTGGTCGAATTGGGACATTCTCACGGGTGGATTTAGGGTTTTGAGGTATTGTAGAAACGTGTTCCAGTCGCGGCGTTTCTGCGATTCGTAGCGGCTAAGTTGTGGTTGAATCGGTGGTGGCTTGTGGTGGCCGGAGTTGGAAGAGGAAGAAGGTTGATCCGGGGGAACGTTAGAGGACATGGTTTGTGAAATTTTGTTAAGATGAGGAAAGGGGAAAACTAGAAAATGTTTTGGAGTTATAAGTTAAGAGTGAAGTAAGAGAAAGAGAGATCTTGAAAATGTAGAGAAGAATATATGAATAGATGTTACCAAAAAGAAAGAGAAGAGACTGAGTAGACAAGTTTATACTTTAATATTAAAAGAAGAAAATATTCACTAGGGGTGTATTGAACTAAACATTTGGACTGATTTGGAGGTTTTCTTAAAATTCGCTGTTATTCAACTAAAGATTTTAAAATGTCTTCTCAAATCCAGTGTTATTGAACATGAGATTTATGTAAAATCACTCAAAACCACTTAAAATCCTCTGTTATTCAAACAACAATTTGTTAAAATCATATCAAATCCACTGTTATTGA
Source organism: Orychophragmus violaceus (assembly GCA_030180135.1). Taxonomy (NCBI): domain Eukaryota; kingdom Viridiplantae; phylum Streptophyta; class Magnoliopsida; order Brassicales; family Brassicaceae; genus Orychophragmus; species Orychophragmus violaceus. The sequence continues at coordinate 26,066,999 of CM058240.1, read as the reverse complement.
TTTTTTTTTCAGTATTGGGATTTTAACGACTGCAAGGGATTTTAGAAGATTTTAGATGACTTTCTTAGTTAAAAATAAAAAGATTTAAATCTCATGGTTTTAAGTGGTATTGTAGGGTGTTTTAATATAAAATCATAACAACTTCCTTAAAATCACCAAAGACCATCAAAATCATCTAAAATCTTTATTAAACTCAAATCACTTCAAATGTTTAGTTCAATATACCCCCTAGATTTTGAATCATATCATGCGAATATATCAAAATATCTATTATATTTGATTGCTTAATTTCAACACCGACATAATTACCTAGGCGGACCAGTATCTATATCTCTCTGTATATTATACACATTTGATTACTTTTTTTTTTTCGGCAAGCATTTCATTGATAAAAGCCCAATGGACTGATTACAACACATGAAAATACAAGTGCAGAATATTAAATTGAAAAGGCGAGAGGCCCAAAGACCCAAGAAGTAATCCGAAAGTTTTTGTGGATGAGATCGAACGAATTTCGAAACTCGTTCGCTGCCACGCGTCAAGAAGAAGTGCAACTAAGCATGCACCGCACCGCCTTCAATTTCCGGTCACCGTAGATCGCCATCGTCGCTGCACCGTCTTCCCTGCCGACCCAATCCACCAATACTGTCACGACCACCGCATCTGAAGAAAGACCTTTGCACCTTCTCTGAAAACGCTAATAGCCGTGCGCTTGAATATCTGCAAATCCGATATGGGATTGTATCGCAGAGAGGATTAAGAACAAGTCGAGTCCGTTTAACTCGAGCGGACCAAAGAACCTTCGTCGTGAAGCGCTTAGCGAGATGAGATGAAGAGGGAAATGAATAGCCGGCGTTGAGACAGAGGAGGCGTCGTGGAAAAGGTCGATTAAAAGCTAATTAACCGGAAGCAGTCCGGTATAATACACCCGAGAACTCTCGGGAAAAAACGGACATCGAATCCGGAGAGAACCGATATCAAACATAAAGCAAAAAGAACACCAGCAAAATGTCGGTGACAAAAGTATCCGGACCGTCGGCGGTAAACCGACCGACGGTCGAAAACGAAAACTCAGAGGAACGACTTTGTTGAAGAGAGAAGCGAGAAAGAATTGTTTTTTTTTTTTTTACACATTTGATTACTTCATATATTTTTTTGTCCAATGATTTTCTTGAATTTTTTTAAAGAAAGGATTTTCTTGAATTATAAATAAAATCTACTTAATATATACCTTCATGAATCATTAGCCGGAGATTATTAAGAGAAAACAGAATGGTAACGTACGGTGTAGTGTTCATTATTTCTTAATGGATACGTTTAGATGTCTAATTATTCTATTTTGTTGTAAAAAAAAAATGTCCAATTATTTTAACAAAAAAGTTTAAATGTCCAATTATTTGTGTGAATGCAAGATCTCCATGTGTAAATTGGGTGAGTTAAAATTTTAGTTTGACCTACTTTCGTTTAGTAACACGAAATCGAAGTGACTAAAGATAAGAAAACGAATTGAAATGTCACTAATTAATTGATGATTTCGGAATAGTGCAATATAACTAGAGATGAATTAAAGTATAGAAGGTTGTTACATATCTGAAATCAAATAGTGACTTATAGTTACTCAACCACTGAATTACCACGATATTAGCAAATTATATGTTTAAGTTACATATCTAGATACGTTCGCTCCTCTCCTCTCAGAAGTGTTGGATATGGGTTTAGCATCCATTCATAAGGCTATTGGAAATCTTGCTAAGTCAATCACAATATCTCGGTCCAAGAAGATAAGTCCGCTAAGGAGTCAACGGCCCAAAGAGGAGTCAACATCCAAGCGCTATAAATAGGACCATTCACTCTTCATTTGAGAGATATTGTAACTTGCAAGAGTGCCGAGCTACTTCTATAAAGCTCCGACCTCGAGCAATATTTAGGGGGCACATCATTAGACGGACTCCCACCTCGTACCATCTTGTTCATAGCTCGGCTTCGGCCTTCAGACTAATAAAGAACAGTTTCGACCTTACTTTATGTTTATATTTCACCTTGTAGTTCAGACATTTCAGATCGCAGCCCGGTTTTTATTACTAAATCGAATTTTCGTAACAGCAATTGGCGCCGTCTGTGGGGAACGAGAAACTTTTTCTACACTTTAAGACGAAGCCGAGATGAAAGGATTTTTCCCAAACCAAGGCGAGCGATCACCGAGCCCTCCCACTCGAAGCCCGCTCACCCAAAGCTCGAACTCACCCAAAGCTCGAACTCACCAAGCCCGTTAGACGAAGAACGACCGTCGACCCTACCTGTCAATTCTCAGGACGACCGAATCACGCCAGCCTATATCCCCCGAGGTTTCGAGCTAAGGGACAGAGTTCCCGATGTCCAAGGTCGAGGCGCCCCTTCCCTCGGCAAGACTCTGGTGACGCTGGTCGATGAACTTACCAAAAATAATAACAGCAACTCCGACCAGCTGGCGGGCGAAGTAGCCCAATACCAAGCAACAAGTAGCAGACATGGCGAGCTCACGCTGCCGGGAACACGACCGAGCCACGAAGCGCTATATGAATATGGAGCACTCAACCCATCCCAAGACGACCAATCCCTCGGAGAGGAACAAGACACGCCGTTCACGGTAAGAATAATGAGCACGCCGATCGGGCACCTCGAAGGGATCAAGCTACCAATCTACGAAGGAACTTCAGAACCCCGCCAATACTTTACAGCCTTTAACGCCGCGTTAGCACGAACACAACTCCCTCCAGAAGAGCGCGACGCTGGTTTTTGCCGATTTTTCATGGAAAAACTAGGCGGCGCCGCTCTCGACTGGTTCTTATGCTTAAAAACGCGCTCCATCGATAGCTACCACCAGTTAACAACCGCATTTCTCGAGCACCACTCCACGGTTGGCCAAGAAGAAACTCCTAACGCCGAACTCTGGGCCGTAAATCAAGGGCCAAGGGAATCTCTTAGGTCATATGTCAATAAGTTCGAAGCCACCGCCTCCAAAATCCCAGTAGTGGACGAAGAAGGGATACCGGCACTACGACACGGGCTCTGGCATGAGTCGCCTTTCCGCTACAAGCTGATGATAAACAAACCGCTAACCCTCAGGGACGCACTCCTCCAGGCGTCAGCCTTCGCTGCAACGGAAGAAAAAAGAAGCTCGTTGATAAAAAGGTTCTCCTCTACCAAGAGCGCAAAAGAGCCCGTACAAGGGTACCTAAATGAAAAAAGAAAGAGGCCATGAACGTACTACGGCATCGGCCAACAGAACAGGGCACAGAGCAAACCCACACGAATCAACAACCAAGATTGGCTTTTCTGCACTTTCCACCAACGATGCGGACACGACACCACCGAGTGTCGGCATCTGCGAAGTCTTTTACTCAACGAATACCAAAGCAAAGTGACGGCCCCGACCGATCAAAGCATACCAACGACCCCCCTCCCCCGGGAGCCAAGAAATGGAGCAATTAGAACAACCCGACCTACGGGGGAAAGAACAGGAGGCAACCGCCGTAGCACAACCTAAACGGATTCATCACAAAGACAACGAAAAAACCGTCATGACAAGTGGACGCGCTCACGCGATCACTGGAGAATCATCGACCCGAAACAGCTCAGAGCGATCAGCACAAGCACGTACTCAGGAGATCAGTACGCAGGGACCGGTGGATGAAGCCACCGCCAAGGGATCGCGAAGCAACGAGGAAATCATTCCCATTACGAAGGACCGAGCGAATCTCGGGATAGCCCACGACGACTCACTTACCATCAAATTTTGACCTAGCGACCAGAAGGCTATCAAAATCATGATGAAACCAAATAGCTCAATCAACCTCACCTTCAAAAGGACCTCGCAAGCATAAGAGCCTCAAAAATTTTCGCTAACCCACCGGCGATATGGCTGAAGCAGTCGAACTGTCAGGGCACGTCGAGCAAATAATCATAATGAACACGGGCAGACAAAACCCCGCGACGGATAAAGAAAGCGCGTCAGTCAGTTCGGAGCACTCCATCACTCTCTAAAAGGTGACAATACCGGACCGCAACCACCAAGGGTAAAATAAGCCTTTCCTCGTTATTGTAAAAACTAAAAGGAACTACGTTCGGCTTGATCTCTCCTCAGAGAGTACGTAGGCAACCCATACAGGGTGAAGCCACCTCCAAATTTTAAAATTAAAAGTCTTCGTACACTTTCGTATAACTTAGCCCCCTAACAACTAACTATCGACATTATGGTAAAATAATAGATCCAATAAACACGTGTTTCATGCACAGTGACATATTGCGTCACATCTTTGTAAGCCGGGCCCAGGCCCCGCACGAGTCCTTAGGAAAAGTTTTGTAAGCCGAACCTTCTTCGCACAACTATGTTCATAGACTCCACAGGATAAGCCGAGCACGTACTCGCGCCTAGGTAACTAAACAGATGACGAGGTAAGCCGAGCCAAAGCTCGCGCTCACAAACATCTGTATATGAATGGGCGAGTATTGTTTCGATCTGAGAAAATCAAAGACAGGATAAGCCGGGCACGTACTCACACCTAAAATTTGATCTTGCCCAAAGCCAGGAAACGACTAGCAAAAAAATAAAAATAAACGAGGAAGGGGACAATAATAAATCCTTTCTTCCTTCATTTTCATTCTTGTCAAAATTACAAGGAAACACGCATAAACCAAAGGAAATCTAACTCCTCGAAAGACGGTTTCATCCAATTCAGAACTCACATCCTCGACTACAAGGGAAATCTCAAAAAAAATGGCAGCAAACAAACATCAATCCGCATCAAAACACCGCGTCAAACATTTGTTCCCTACAAGGCTATCCTCAAAAGCCAGAGGATCCAAACAAAGGTAACCTCCCAGGGCGGTCCAAGCTGACGAAAAAGTCGACCTCACCACGCAAAAAGAAATGACTAAGCTCCAAGGACAGATTCCACGAATCTCCTGGACAGTCTGACGTCGACCACACCAATCCCTCATAAAAAGAAGGAGAGGCAACCCAACTCTCTGCTCACCGCTCTGCAAAAAAAAAAGAGAGAGAGAGAGAGAGCATTAAAAGAAAACACCGACCCAAACTCCAGGAAGAAAAGGAACACAAACACCTAACAAACTCGCCACACACTCACAATTAAAGCAACAAGACTAAGGAAGGACGACCTCCGGTGCATTAGTAAAATCAGCGACGCATCGAAAACCGCCTTCACGCTCGCAAGGACAACAAACAAAAAGGCTATCGGTATACACCCAAGCATCTATACTATCCGACAAGTGTAGGATCTCCTAGGATCTAGGGTTTGTTATATTGAAATTACCAACCTCGTTCTTACCTCAGATTTGGCAGCGGAATAGTTGGTGAACGAGATCAGTAGCGAATCAAGTGCTTCGCCTCTACCAAGCACACACTCACACAACCTGGAACGCCGGGATGCTAGTGCCGGATTCAGGGAATGAGTTTTCGATGTCTCTGCTTTTCTCTCTGAGAATTCCAGTGACGGCTAGGGTTCAGGTCGACCATATAAACCTTTATATATCGACCTGGAAATGACATCCTAAAACCGTCAGAGAAGCCCGACTCGTTTATGTCAAAACCCGATATGCATCGATCGACACACTTACTGTGTCGATCGACACACCTTATCGAAAAGCCTGCATCGATCGACACACTCATGTATCGATCGACACATACATCATAAAACTCTATGTCAATGTGTATCCAATACACATCAACGTGATCATTATCAAATGATCATTCCCATATGTTAGCTTCCAGATTGCTTAGGTGTGTGACCCTATAGGATCATATAATACTGGCAGTAAGTCTACAACTTACAGATTGCAAGAGACTTCTAGCAAAGCATTACAATCACCAGTATTATACAAACGATTGATCTCGTTACACAACTACTATCAGGAGTGAGTACAAGTGTGATTTCAGGACACAATCCCAACAGTCTCCCACTTGTACTGGAATCATCAATTCCTACAATCCTTTTGTCTCTATATCTCGATTTGGCATAAGACAAGATTGCTGTCATTCTTATTAAGCCAATATCATGTTTATCGAACTCCTGATCTATATTGAACAAAACAAACAACTGAACTACAGTTCGTTTGAGTGCGGCCACACATTTTCTCAGCATAAAATCTTCGATAGGCCCTGAGATATTTATCTCCCGTTATTCAAGAGGGACAAATCCCATCTTGTTCCATCCCTGTTCCTTTACACACTTCATGATGCACCTGAGCAGTGCCTTTATAGCCGCCAGTTACGGATCGACGTTTGACAAGGTCAAGGTGCACCAATTCATATGCAAGAAAGCATGATGAACTCAGGTCTAAGGACTATACTCAATAGTCGTAATGAGAACCTCTCATGACATAGATATAACTATCCTGGAGACTTCTCATTAGCGGGTCACGTCCGATCATATGTTCACCAACATATATCTATGTGACTGACTGTGATACTCATATCATTGACTCCATGAAACTTAGTCAACAGTCACCTCACAAGCTAGTCTCTCGCGGTTGTTATTGTCCCACTTTAACAACCTCGACTAGGGACACATCATAATTTATGTCATTTGTTACTTATAGGGTTTCATGATCAAGTCCTCAACTTGATGGCCTATAATATGACATAAACTTATTTTGGGACCATTATTTAATTATCCAATAGTCAAATAATGTTGATGTCAGTTTTTCATAAACATGACCATATCATATTTATCTGAACATCATAACTAAACTAACTCCCACTAGAATCAAGACCAAGTCTTCAGATTTCTAGTACCTACAACAACAGTGTTCAACTCGTGCTTAGGTTGTGAGAGATGCTGCGGTGTTCTTGCTTGGAACCATTCCAACAAACCACACTGCTATTCTTTAATGAGCACTATTCTACGGTCCTCTGCTTGGAAACCTTTCCAATAGACAGTACCGTTACACAGGCAAAATGACATAACCATGTGAGAACCGGGAATCATCTTTGTCCGTCTAACTACTCATAATTGATTCGTCTATTTCTCAGTTGTACAAGAACCTATCCTTAGTGTTTCTCAAACACTTGGGGATATTCCTTTACAATTGTCCAGTGACTCTTACTGGAACAAATTGGTATCTTCTCGTCATGCTTTTATGCGTCAGCTGCATTTAGACGAGCGCATAATATGGCATTCATGATGGATTCTATTGCATAAGCAAAAGGAATCACACTCATTAGACACTAGCTCAGCCAGTGTCCAAGACACTTCATCTTGCTAAGATCATTGCCATAAGACCTTTGGTGTGAAGCCATTCTTGGAATCATGCACATTGGAACTGTCCAGTACCTTATAACCATAATGGTTCTGACACGATCCAATTAGCTCTTCTGATCCATCTCAATGGATCCATATTCCAAGAACTCACGCGACTTCTCCCATGTCTATCGTTAAATTTGACTTCCGACCCAAATCTTGGCAAGACTTTAGCGTCGGAACGTCGTTTATGAGATTAAGTACGTTCTTAACATACAGTTTGAGAATTGCAATTACGCTCCCACTAGTTTACTTGTAAACGCACTGTTTCTATTCGTTCCTGATCAAGTCAAAGCCTTTGACCGTTTTAACAGAACATAGATTCCAACTCCAAGATGCTTGCTTCAACCGGTGAAGCTAACATGCATAACTAGCCAATTTTTCGGAGTTGGGGCTCACCATCTTTTCTTTGAATTTCGAATGCTCATCACTTTTCAATGATCAACGGATCACGACAATCGGTCACGAGGAATCACCCTCGATTTAGTGATGGATCCTTTCGGATCTGCGAATTTCAGGCTCCACAGGTGTAGATCTAACCGCTGCTCTCCCTCAACAGGTTGAACATCCTCTCGTGTTTCTCGAATTTCTTCGAGCTGTACTTTTACTCCCACTGTTCTTCTTGGAAAAACAGAGTTCCGAACAACAAAACTTTGTTCTCGGATTGGTTGCAAAAGTACTAAGCCTCGGTTTCCTTAGGACAACCAGCGAAGCAGCACTTATCAGATTTGGGTTCAAGTTTGTTTGTTGACAACTGCCTTACACAAACCTTGCAATCCCAATTAATCAGAAAAACATATTTGGAAATCACCCAGTCCACATCCAATGTGGTGTTATTTCACTGATTCTGATAGAAAACTTATTTAGCGTAAACATGTTCATTTTAGAGCGTATTTTAAAAGAATAATGGAAGATTCATGTGACTCATCATTAATCGGAGCATATCCAATAAGGTCCGATTCATTCTCTCAGAAACACCATTCAGGTTTTCTAGGAGAAAAGAGATGTGATATGGCTTCACACTCACTTAGATGATCACCCAATTGTTGACTCAAGTATTCTCTTCCTCGATTCAATCGAGAGATTCTAATACTTATGTCACATTGTTTCTATACTTCATTTTGGAACTCCTCAAAGGATTCCAACTTGTGTCTCATCAAAAGATCACAGCCATACTTACTGATGCCATCAATAAGTCAGTGAAGTACAGAAGATTTCCTTTGGCATTAATGTTCATCGGGCCGCATACATCAGTATGTGTAAAGCCCAACAAGTCTCTGGCCCGTTTCTTTAGCTCTGCTAAAGAAGCCTTAGTCATTTGGCCCAGCAAGCAGAATTCATGTCTCAATTGATTTACAATCAAATGAACCTGAAGCCCATAACTATGGAACTTCTCAAGCCGTTTCACTCTATTTGGTCAATATGACTGTGCCGAGGAAAAATCGAGTTCAAGTCATCAGACTTAAATCGTTTGATATTTATGTTATATTTAAGCGTATGTTGGTTTAAGATATAAAACCCTTTCAAAAGGGGTGCTACCATATGATATTTCATTAAGATCAAAAGAGCAAAACTTGTCTTTTATCAGAATGAAAAACATTCAAATTCTTACAAGAAAATGAAAGACATCTCTGCATAAAGCAGGTACATAGTAGCAATTACTTAATTCAAAAACCAAGCTTGAAAGACTCCTACAAGTGGAGAATCTCTACGGCTTATGCAGCAACCATTGCTCCATACCAGGCACGCAATTCCACTTGTCCTTTCTTCAACGTTCTACTGTTGTTTAGGCCCTGCATATTTCCAAAATATCAGTACCACAACTAGTATCCAATACATATGTAGAACTTGAATTAATAACACAATGCCTGAAGAAGAAGTACCATACATCTTCTTCATCTCTTGTGAATCTTCCAAGAATTTAATGCAATCTCTCTTCCAATGCCCATACTCATTACAGTAGAAGCACTTTCTAACACCAGATGGGCCAGACTTGGGCTTATAAGATGACACAGGCTTATCCTGATTCCAAATCTGGACGGCCCTGCCTCTACCCTTGCCAACACAAGATTTCTCAAATCTTTTCCCCTTTGTGATGTCTTGCTCTACTGTTTTGAGCATGCCATGCAGCTCAGTCAACGTCTTCGTCAAGCCTTTCTTGATATAGTTCTTAATGAACTTATCATAGCTTGACGGCAGTGACTGCAGAATGATGTCAGTTGCCAACTCTAAGCTGACAGGACAATCCAGTTTCCCCAGGTTATCAACGTAACCCATCATTTTAATGACATGAGGACTCACTGGAACATCCTCTGGTAGTCTGCACCCAGTGAGAGACTTCACCAATTGGAATCTCTCAACTCGTGCCAGATCCTGAAACTTCAGTTTCAGGCTGGTGATCATCTCTATTGGCGACTCCATGTTCTCGTATTGACTCTTCAAGTCCGAGTTCATGGTAGCCAACATCAGACCACGCACATCTACCACATCAATATAATGCTTATTCCAAGCATTATATACTGCATTCGAGCGATTGGCCCCAAGCCTTTCTGGAAGAGCTTTCTCAAGGACATAGTCCTTACTCTCCTGCTTGAGGATTAATCTCAAATTGTGATACCAATCCAGGAAATTTGACCCATTTAACTTGTCCTTCTCAAGGACGGGTCGTAACGAGAAGGTAGTTTTAGACATAGGCTGAAAATTTTAATCAAAGAAAATTTTAGTTATGATTTCAGGAAATGAGGAATCTTATCCAATAAGAAAACTCGCATTATATTCAAACAATGTTTCCTCAATGAATATAATAATCCAAGATCCATACATCACTAAAATCCGGGTGGGCGACTCGTCTTCACCCAAAGTTTAGCAATCTAGGTAAGCAAATCATTGCTAATTGTACTCAGTACAACTCTTGGTCGTAGATAAGACAATCCATGTTTCATCCACCCTGACGTCTCTGGGCCCAGAACTTCTGATAGCCCAGTCAAGTAAAACCAATCTCTTCTGTCTTGTGATCACTGACAGTTGCACTGCAAGTCTGTCAATGACCATCTGCCTTACTCATGTTGCAGTGGATATCAAGGACTCCAAGAGTATCCAACAAACGACACGAGTCTTGACAGTAGACAAGATTGGGCAAGACATCAAGATCACTTGATATTTAGTTGAGGAAATGGAACTTTAAAAGATTAGTAATTAAATCTCTTAGGCCATGCAATAGTTGATGTCAAGCACTGCAAGACCATCAACCCTACTACCTGCCTTACTCATGTAATTGTGGACACCAAGCTCTTGGCAAGACTATCCAACAACGAAACGAGTCTTGACAGTTGACCATATTGAATAACTAAGCTTCGATTTAACACACATCCAATGTATATTAAACAGGTTTAGAACATTTTTTAACCTTTAATTTTAATTAAGTTTTAATCGTTCTAATTTCAGTGGGTTAGGTCATTCGGTTCGGTTTCTTAATTATTTGGTTCAAAACCAAATGATTACGGTTCGCATCGTCACCATATGCGTCGACAGACACACTTGGTCGACTCTTGATATGCAACCTTTCAGATCATCCGAGATAACCGGTCAAATCCAATTTAACCAGTTCATCTAATCGAACCGATTCAATCAGTTTTAACTAATCGCGATAATCGGTCCAATCCAATTGAACCGACTTATCCAATCAAACTGATCTTAACCACCTTAACCAAGCATGATGACCAGTTCAATCCAATTGAACCGATTCAACCAATCGCAAGGTTTGTGTCGATCGACATTAAACTTGTGTCGATCGACACAACAGAGTATTAGGGATTTTGAATTAAACCGACATCACCATGCGAGATAACTAGTTCAATCCAATTGAACCGATCTATCCATTCACATAGTCTGTGTCGACCGATGCACCCAGTGTGTCGATCGACACAGTGCGATTTCAAATCTTTCGCATTTTCGCGATGCATCGACCGACACACCCAGTGCGTCGACCGATGCTGTGCGAAAACCCTAACATCTTTTACGAGGTTTCGCGATGTATCGACCGACACAAGCTTAGTGTCGATCGACACCATGCGATAAACCCCAAAGTTATTTACGCGTTTTCGCTCTGTGTCGACCGACACACGCTTTGTGTCGATCGACACTATGCGACAAACACTAAAATCTTATTCGATGTTTCGCGGTGTGTCGACCGACACAAGCTTAGTGTCGATCGACACAGTGCGACAACAGCTGTTCGTCGTTTTCAACAGAAACTTCAATCCGAGATTAATTTCTATAAAACACGATTCAACAGGCAATTCACTAATCAAATTCATCAGTATTCGATTTAAATGCCTCAGATTCAATAGACTAAACCCTACCATGCTCTGATACCACTATAGGATCTCCTAGGATCTAGGGTTTGTTATATTGAAATTACCAACCTCGTTCTTACCTCAGATTTGGCAGCGGAATAGTTGGTGAACGAGATCAGTAGCGAATCAAGTGCTTCGCCTCTACCAAGCACACACTCACACAACCTGGAACGCCGGGATGCTAGTGCCGGATTCAGGGAATGAGTTTTTGATGTCTCTGCTTTTCTCTCTGAGAATTCCAGTGATGGTTAGGGTTCAGGTCGACCATATAAACCTTTATATATCGACCTGGAAATGACATCCTAAAACCGTCGGAGAAGCCCGACTCGTTTAAGTCAAAACCCGATATGCATCGATCGACACACTTACTGTGTCGATCGACACACCTTCTCGAAAAGCCTGCATCGATCGACACACTCATGTATCGATCGACACATACATCATAAAACTCTATGTCAATGTGTATCCAATACACATCAACGTGATCATTATCAAATGATCATTCCCATATGTTATCTTCCAGATTGCTTAGGTGTGTGACCCTATAAGATCATATAATACTGGCAGTAAGTCTACAACTTACAGATTGCAAGAGGCTTCTAGCAAAGCATTACAATCACCAGTATTATACAAACGATTGATCTCGTTACACAACTACTATCAGGAGTGAGTATAAGTGTGATTTCAGGACACAATCCCAACAACAATACCATCGGTTGAACAACCTCCCTGCCAGGGTCTACCTGAGCATGGCCGTCTGCCAGCCAAAGACGTAACCCCAGTCAATAAAACAAAAAGAAAAGGGGGAGCTTTATAACCGAGAAAGGTAGTGGTTCCCGAAGTAGCACATTCAAAGCATCACAACGGCTACCAACGCAACCTTCAATGCAAAAACGATGGTACACCTCCCATACAACCAAAGAATAAACTATCGAAAAACAATAAATACGCTTGACCAAACCTCGGGGACCAAAGAAAAATACCGCCAAAAGACGTCAGGACATTCCCAAACAAACTCGGGCATGAAAACGAGGTCGCAACGCCAAAAACAATCACAAGGAAAAGCAAGATAAGCATTTACACACGGTCAGGAACCACCAAAGTTCGCTACAAAAAACGAAGAAAAGGGGAAGGCCGACAGCTGGACACCTCCCACAACAAAACCAAAAAAAACGACACAACCACTTTACAAGACGCGAAACTTATCTAAGAAGTCCGGCACATCAGGAACAGCAGCGGCCTAAACAAACATGGCCCCCACCTCACCACTTCCCGCTGCTCTGTCAACAACGACCCTATCATCAAGAAAAAGCAGAACAAACGGGTCATGAGAACCAGGAACAACAGGCTTCAACGCACTGACTTCCTGACAAAGCAAAGGTTCATCCCGCTCCAACTGAGCAATCAGCATGGAAGGAACATGGATCCCTTCCCGAAAAAGCAGTCGGTACACACCAATAATGGCAACAACTTGATTCAGAACAACGAGCTTCCCGACATAACGCTCTTCCCGCTCCCTCTCCGACCTCAACCTCGCAAGATGATCGGCAATCACCTCAGAACAAGCCCTCTGCTCAACCAAAAGACGCTCGTCAAAAGAAGCCCGCAGCTCATCCCATTGCAAAGCCAGACGACTACCTTCCGATCTCAGGCGATCGACCTCAAGACGCCCGTCACCATTCGCACCCTCGAGATCCTCAACCCTCTTCTCAAGATCTGCAACACCTCGCCTCTCAACCACCAGAGCAGCTGCAGACACCTCAGCTTCCCCAAGCTGTTCACGAGCAACCTCCAGTTCACGAGCAGAATCGCGCAATTCGTCGACCTGCTCCCTGAGAACGCCACCCGTCGATCCGGCCTGTTTCATGTCAAGCTCGTAGGAATTCCTAAGCTGATTAAAAACAGCAGCCGGCTAAAAAAAAGGGAGAGAGAAAAAAGAAAGAGGGAAACGGTCAGCCAAATACACAACCAGACAATACAATAAGCAAACACAACAAAACATACATTAACAACACGATGACTGAAATCCTCCTGAAGGTCGGGCCTGAGCATCTCAGAGATAGGAATCAACTTCCGAGGAGGCTTCACCGCAATTATCTGGACGAGATCAGCACAAGACTATTTATCATCCACCAAAGGGGCCTTCCCCGTATGATGATACGACCAAGAAAAGTCCATCGAACCAGGCTCCCGACCGGTCCCAGATCACCACCACGGGGAGAGACCGAACTGAAACTCGCACGACGAGAACGATCAGATACGACCTCCTGATCCCGTCCGACATCATAGTCAACCTCCATCCCCGCAAAAGCAGCCCTCCCACCAACAGCAGGCAACTGCGTGACAACCCGTTCCGCAGCAATATGACTGACCGCAAGGTCAACAACAGGCGGAATAGCTACGAACGAAGCAAACTCCCCAGTGGGATACCTCGCAGAATTCACGTTCAATCAATCATCACTCGAGATCTTACGTCTTTTCCCTCGAAAAGAAGAAGACGATGACCCACCCACCGGGCCAGAAGAGGACGACGACCCCAAAAACTCTAAAAAAGAGAGAGCAGCCAACATATTAGAAAGAGGGAGGCACATCCCCATGGTAAAAAAGGGAGGAGGGAGTAGGATCCATACCTGAATCAACCTTCTTAAAACAAGCCCGAACCCTCAAATCAAAAAGAGCCTTTCCCTCCTTGTCTTTCCTTGAAGGCCAGGACATCGGAGGATGATCCCTCATCTTCGACAAATTCTCAGAAAAACCCACAGCCGAAAAGCCATAAAAAGGGCAAGCTACAGAACGAACAACAAGACGTGAGACGAAGCACGACAGCAACGGCATACACCAAAACAAAAAAGAAGAATAAAAAGAAGAGAGAGAGAGAACTACTAGGCTCAGTATTCCAAGCCGAAAAGAAGACCATGTCCACATCAAATGTCAACGCACTGTTAACCCGTGGGAAGAAATAACCATCCTGCCAACGATCCGTCTTATCCGGAGGGTCGAACACGATTTTCAAACAATGCTTAGGCAAAATCTTTGTATAGAAAGTTCTGGCGGTCCCCTGATTAACCACTACCGACGTCAATCTGCAAAAGAAATCAGTGGACATATCAAAGCCATCGTTAGCCGCCATAATCAAAGCGCCCACCATATTACGAATAGCACCCAGACAAAGCTGAGATATAGCCATCTTCTTCACTTCACAATACTCAACTAGGAGCCTTGGAAGAGGAAACAACAAATGACACTCAGAAAACAAAATCTCGTGCAAACAAACCCATCCAGGAGGAGCATTCCAGGGCCTCTCATCCGGGGTCGACAAACGAAATTCAAGACCAGGAACACGGATACGACCTCACAAAAGGGCATCCAAGGAATCCTTCTTACAGATGGACGAAGGAATTGGCCGAGGAACCACTCTCCTCCTAGACTCCCCCCCTTCATTCGCCGTAGCTTCCCCCCTTCTTCCTTTCTTCTTCCCCTTCGGGACTGTCGGCTGAGAGCGACTGACAGAAGCAGACACACTAGGCTTTGAAGCATTGCCTCCGGGCTCAGCCCAATCATCGCCATCGTTTTCACGATCCTGTGGGTCTACACCAGTACCCGAATCGCGATCGTCACCCTGCTCTTTGCTGACGGGAGAAACCAAATTTTCTCCTTTTGAAAGTGGAGGAAGAGAAGCATCGGAGAACGGCTGACAAGCGAGAGGCATATTCATCACCGAATTACCCCAAAACGGACGAAGTATCCACCCGCTTCGCGAATTAAAGAATTCCTCGTCGTCTCGAGAAAACCTAGACCGTACAGAGTTCACACCCAGCGAACTGGAAGAATCCGAGTCACTACTACTAGAAGACAGATAAAAAGTCGCCCCTGATCGCATACTAAGCCAGAGAATCTAAAGAGAAATCAATAAACACTAGTGACTGGAAAAGAGGGCGTGAAGTAGAAATCACAGAAAGAAAGGCACGGAAGTCGAAGAGACGAAATTCAAAATAAAAAGAATTTCACAAAATTCGAGAGCCATGATTTGGTGTCAACAGACACGAATGGTATTGATCGAAGCAAAGCGACCTAGAAGAATTTCCGTTTGACTTAACTGCTCGAAGAAATTCGCCGACCTAAACCAGACACCTCGGCTCGACGAACGGGGGGGGGGGGGGGGGGGCGACTAACTGTTGGATATGGGTTTAGCACCCATCCATTAGCCCATTGGAAATCTTGCTAAGTCAGCCACAACATCTCGGCCCAAGAAGATAAGCCCGCAAAGGAGTCAACGGCCCAAAGAGGAGTCATCATCCAAGCGCTATAAATAAGACCCTTCACTCTTCATTTGAGACAGATTGTAACTTGCGATAGTGCCGAACTACTTCTATAAAGCTCCGACCTCGAGCAATATTTAGGGGGCACGTCATTAGACGGACTCCCACCTCATACCATCATGTTTATAGCTCGGTTTCGGCCTTCAGACTAATAAAGAACAGTTTCGACCTCACTTTAAGTTTATATTTCACCTCGTAGTTCGGATATTTCAGATCGCATCCCGATTTTTATTACTAGATCGAATTTCCGTAACAACACAAAGGCTTTGGCTATGAGACGGCGAAGGCTTGATGGTGACATGCGGCAGCGACTCTGGCAGGGTTTCGATGCTTTGTGGCTTTGTGTCTCCAATAAAAAATGGTTCCTCTTTTTATAAAAAAATTAGACGAAAAATCATAGATTCTATCGCGTTTATGGTTTTTAAACAAGTGAGATCTAGTGGTCCAAAGTGTGATATATAATATTTGAAACATGGCAAATATTTGTTGATTTGGAAGATGAATTTCTCATTTGAAACATGGCAAATATTTGCTGATTTGGAAGAAGAATTTCTCAATCCAATTTCACTTAATAGATCTAAATGCTTAATTTAGTTAAAAAAACAAACAGTTTTCCCGCCTATCGTTGAGCAAGGAACGTATGTCTATGCTTAATTTTTATTTCTTAAATTATATATTCGTACTATTAAAATATAGTCCGACTATAGGCGTTAAAGAATTTACAGAAATTAGAAGAAACTTGAGAGAATATATTTTATTGGGCGGGCCGTGTGGGGTGGGGGGGGGGCAACAACAATGGACGATCGAGGTGACCTGTCGTTACTGGAGTCACGAGAGGTGCTTTCTTTTTTCCATTTCTTCATATTTTCTTACATTTCTTTATAAGTTTTGTTAATTATTTATATAACCTTTTTGGTCATTGATGTACCTATATACGCACCATTATGTCTACTCTTTATTTTAAGATATCAATAATTATTATTTAAGCTATTTATTGGACGACTTTTCACAAATCAATCATTTACATATATATATATATATATATCTCTGTGTGGGTGTGTGCTTGTATTTTAAAGTAAGGGTGTCTTGTTAATTAATTCATCAACTTGCTTTTCTTAGTGCCTATTGTCGAATTAATAAGATAGTCTACTGTATTTGTAACTTTATACGTTTGATTAGTAACATTTAATCACTGCGGTTATAAAAATATATCGCTTTAGTGTTACCAATTACAAAAACTTTATTAAAAACTACAATAAAAACGATTGTTGTCAGTTTTTATTACTATTTTTGCTAATAATTTTCATTAACAATTTTTTTATTTATAATTTTACATTATTTAACTATTTACCAATGCTGCTAAAAATTAATATATCAGTTTCGATTTTATTCACTAATCGGACTTTATAAAGCCCACTACTAAGTCAGTTTTACAAACTATGATAATGATGAAGGTAGCCGTCATTCTAACTGCATCAACAACAATAAGCCGATGAACTTCTAATTACCTTGTAGAGATATGAATGTAACACTATCATTTATCACACACGTAATACTAAGCTACTTAGAAAATAAGCATATATTAACAGTGAAGCCCCAAACAAAACCTGCAAAGGACAAGTCCATCAAAAAGCCCATCTAGAAAACCTATAACGTAAGGAAAAGAGATTAGTATCAGTCACAACTAAAAGAAAAGCAATCAGTACATGACAACAATGCCGTACAAGCGAAATTGCTCAGCAATTTCCTCACTATCCAGTTCAGCAGTCTAAGACGCTCTTCCCTTATCAGACTGTTAAGCTGCAAAATCAATATGATGTGTTGTCTCATTGTTAGAGGAGCACATGATTTTACCTTTAGCAAATCCTTGACCAAGCTTGACTGAACATCAGCTTATATATTCAACATTGTCTTGTAATCATTTTATTCAAGTAATAAGAGTATTATTCAGCTTCTTTACTCTATTATTTCTCTGTATTTGATCCTGCTTACATGGTATCAGAGCCAGGTAAGTCCTAGGAAGCAGATGGATTTTCAGAGTCAAATTAAATGCAGATGAAAGCCTAGACAAGCTAAGAGCCCGGTTAGTTGCCAAGAGTTTTCACCAAGAACAAGGTGTTGATTATGTTGAGACCTATAGTACGGTTGTCAAGACAGAAACAGTTCGATTAGTTCTCAATACAACTGCAGTTTTAAAGTGGAATATACGACAATTGGATGTTAAGAATGTTGGAATTGTGTCCAGTAATCTCGGTACTGTCTCTAGAAAGTAAGAGTATGTCAATGATCAGACATAAGTCATATAATACTGGGGGTCATGATGGCTTGCTAGAGTCCGCTCATGATCTATAAGTCTTGGACTTATTGCCTTTATTATATGATCCCATATGGGTCACACGCCTAAGCTAACAGGAAAATGTGTAGGAACGGCTTAGCAGAAGTACGGTAAAAGTGCCAGGCATTTGTCGTACTTAGAGAGAGATTAATGGGTCTGATTAAATCCAAGGGATTTAATCAGATTGGTATTTGGGCCCAAAATCCCAAAAGGAACTAGACAAGTTTTATAAATAAAACTTAAGTCTGAGTCTCCTTCTAACCCTAGCCCCCTCTGCGATTTCTCTCTCTCTCCTGCGCCTCCTCTCTCTTGGTCTAGCAGCCTTCTTCCTGCTTGGTGTGCGTGTGTGAACCTCTGGAGGAGTTATCACTTGGTGGCTCTGCTGATCTCTGACCTGTTCTTCATATTTCCGCTGCATAACAAGGTAACAGGTGAGATCTATTTTGTTTCTAGCAAGAGAACCTAGATCTGGCATGTTTAGGATCTATTAATCTGATGAATTGAATCAGGATTAACACCAAAAGATCCAACAGTGGTATCAGAGCTATTGGTTCTGTGGTTTTTCTTGTTTAGAATCATGTTTAGGATTGTTTAAAGAGGTGTTTTTGAATCAATCTACTGATAAGAGCAAAACACTTAAGAAACAAGAATTAAAACCTAAACAAACTAATGAAAATCGCAATCCAATCTATATGAATTGATTGCGTCGGATTGTGGTTTGAAACGCACGTCCGGATCGCTAGACGCACGGACCGATCGATGGATCGAGTCGCATGGTCCAGTCGATCACGAGAGATGAGGCACACGATCGCAAGGATGGACCGATCGTATCGCATGGATCAAACGATCGCATGGATCGATCGTGTCCCGTCCCGTCCCAACGAGTGATGATCGTGCATGGATGGACCGAGCTGCGATCGTCCCGCCATCGTCCTGCTCTCGTCCCGGCTGTCCCGATCGCTCGGCGATCGCGTGAAGCCACACGACCCGAGCTCGACGATCGATCGTCCCACCATCCCGTCCCGATCACAGCTCGTCACGTCCCGATCGATCGTCAGCATCGCGTCTCGTCCCGAGCGTGAGTTGCGGCTGGACGATCGTGTTTCGATCTTGAAGTTAGGGCTGACGTAATCGTAAACGGTTCACGTCAAATCAATTGGTTCGGTTTATGGTTCGGTTTAAAAACTTGATTAAAATCAAAACGTCACGGTTTAATAAACAGACTTAATAAATTTATTAAGTTCTGGTTAAACCGGGATAAGAAATCCAAAGTCGAGACATTGGATTTTGTGCCTAAACCAGGATTTTCTAATTTGATTTGGTTGGACCAAATAAATTGAGAAAAACCGGTTTAGTAAATAACCGGTTGACAATTGTGGTCATCGTAGTAATTAATTTTGGTTAAGACCAATTTTAATGAACCAGACCGGTTATGTCATTTAATTGGGCAATTGGGTTATGTCTTGGACATAGACCAATTCTTGGGCCTCGGGCCAAGAAGTTAAAACAATTGGGCCAATTATTTGAGTCTTTTTTCAGAATTAATTTAAAATTTATTTTTATAAAAAATTATAAAATAGATTTTAAATTAATAAGTTTCCAAAATTTTGAAATTAGAAAGTTTCTTAAAATAGAAGTTTCTAGATTTGCATGTTTTGGATTTTAGGAAGTTTCCAATTTTAGAAAGTTTCCAATTTTAGGAAGTTTCCAATTTTAGAAAGTTTCCAAAATTAGTAGGTTTCCCAAAAAGGAAAGTTTCCCAAAATAGTAATCTTCTATTTTGGGATGAAATTTTAATAAACCTACAAACCTCAAATAATATCAAGCGTTGGATGTCTTGTCCAGTCTATGTCAGCTGTCGAAGCCCATTCAATTGTACTCATGGCCTTACAGTGTGAGGGTGTCTACTTTTGCGTGGATAAGACGTTTTGTGATTCATAAATGTCATTGGGAGTCCCAGACATTAATGATTACATGACTGTATAGTCTGGTTTTCTTGACTAGGCCATCGGGAGTCCCGGGCCTTGAGACATCAGAGTGGATTGGGCCTCGGGCCCAGATTCACAACCAAGAGTTATATCACGGATATAATTAGCCGACATAGGGCTTACCGATATAAGCTAAGGTTGGGTGATGGCCAGTGGCCCACTTTGATCTTAGTTATATGTGGATCTTGGAATCATTATATTCTATTGAGGGTAACTTATGTTATTGAATATAATGCGTGATTAATCATATTAAGTATAATGCGAGATTAATCATATTGAACATATTAACTAAAATTCTTTTATCTTAAATTTCAGTTATGACTAGCACAAACAATCAAAACACTTTCTCGATCCGGTCTGTCCTTGAGATGGACAAGCTGAACGGATCAAATTTCTTGACTTGGTCGCGGAACCTGAGGCTTGTCCTCAGGCAGGAGAGAAAGGACTATGTTCTTGAGAGAGCTCTCCCCGTGAGGATCGGGTCCAATGCTACTCATGCAGTATATGATGCTTGAAATAAGCATTATAATGATGCGGTAGATGTGCGTGGTCTGATATTGGCTACCATGGACTCAGACTTGCAGAAGCAATATGAGAACATGGAGTCGCCAATAGAGATGATCAGCAGCCTGAAATTAAAATTTCAGGAGCAGATAAGAGTGGAGAGATACCGGTTGGTTAAGTCTCTCACTAGCTGCAAGCTACCAAATGATCATCCAGTGAGTCCTCATGTCAGTAAAATGATGGGTTACATTGATAACCTGAGGAAACTGGATTATCCAGTTAGCCAAGAATTGGCAACTGAAATCATTCTGCAGTCACTGCCGTCAAGCTATGATAAGTTCAGAAGGAACTATATCAAGAAAGGCTTAACGAAGACGATGACTGAACTGCATGATATGCTCAAGACAGTTGAGCCAAACGTGAAGAGTACCCAGTATAATCTCATTATGTAGAAGGGTGGGGTTATTAAACCTAGTGCTGACAAGGGTGAAGACAAAGTTGTCCAGATTTTGAATCAAGGCAAGCGTGTGTCTTCTGAGCCCAAGTCAGATACCTCTTACGTTGGTAAGTGCTGCTACTGTAAAGAGACAGGGCATTGGAAGAGAGATTGCATTAAATTCATGGAAGATGATGAGGAGTTAAAGTTGATGTATGAGACTACTTCCTCAGGTATTCATGTTATTAATTCAAGTTCTACCTTAAAGGTATTGGATACTGGTTGTGGCACTGATATTTGTAGTAATATGCAGAGCCTAAACAACAGTAGAACGTTGAAGGAAGGACAAGTGGATCTACATGTCTGGAAGGAGCTATGGACGCTGCCTCAGCCGTAGGGTTTTCACTTGTAGATGCCTTCGAGGCTTGGTTTTGTATTAAGTAATTGCTACAATGTACCTGCTTTAAGCAGAGTTGTTTTTCATTTTCTTGTAAGAATTTGAATGTTTTTCATTTTGATAAAAGACAAAGTTTAGTTCTTTTGATCTTAATGAAATATTAATTGTAGCACCCTATTCAAGGAATGGGTTTTATATCTTAAACCAAAGAGTGCCTAAATGTAACATAAATACCGAATTGGTTTAAATCTGATGAATTAAACCTGATTTTTCTTGGCATAAAAGTCTTGGTCACATAGAGTAAGTCGGATTCAGAAATCCCATAGTCATGCACTATTGGGCTCATTTGATCGGATATCTTATGAGACTTGAATTCTGTTTACTGGACCAAAAGACAAAGGGGCCTATCTTAGCCGAGCTAGAGAAAGGCCCAAAGGCTTATTGGAGATTGAACATACTCATGTATGTGGTCCGATGAGCAGTAATGCCAGAGAAAATTTCCTATACTTCATTGTCTCTACTGATTAATTCAGTGAGTAAGACTGTGTTCATTTGATAAGACACAAGTCGGAATTCTTTGACATGGTCGAAAGAGTTCCAGAATGAGGTATAGAATCTGAGTGACAGAAGTATTAAGACTCTAAATTAAATCACGAGTGAGAATACTTGAGTCATTAATGGTGTGATCATCTGAATGAGTGTGAAGTCGTTTCACAGCTCAATTCTCCTGAAAACCTTGAGGTATTTCTATGAGAAAGGATCAGATCTTATAAGAAATGATTAAAGATGAGTCACACGAATCTTCCATGATATTCTTGAAAAATAACGCTCTAAAATATCTAAGTTTACGCTGAAATAGTTCCACCGATATCAGTTGAAAGACACCACGTAAATGTGGATTGGAATCGATCCAAATTCGTCTTTACTGAGTATTTGTAGTTGTGCTACTTCGCTGGTTTTCCTAGGGAAACCAAGGCTTGTTACTTTTACGTCCATTCTGTTTTCTAAGAAGGGAAGTTATTTTCAAAGAAGAACAGTGGGAGTAAAAGTATAACTCGAAGAAATTCGAGAAATACAGGAGGCTGCTCAACCTGTTGAGGGAGAGCAACGGATGGATTTACAGATTTCTGTAGAATCTACACCTGTAGAGCCTGAAGTTCGCAGATATGAATGAATCAGTTACTAATCCGAGAGTGATTTCTCGTCATTAGTTGAACCTGATAATCATTGAAAGTTCGCATGATCTGATGATCATTGAAAGCGACGAATCTGCGAAATTCAAAGAAGCGAAAGTAAGCCCGGACTCTGATAAAATTACATTTTATGTAAGTTAGCTTCATCGATCCATTCATGGATGGAAGCAAACATATCGGAGTTGGAATCTTCGTTCTGTTGAAGTAGTCAAGGTTTTGACTTAAACAGGAACGAAATGGAACTGTGCGTTTACTAAAAGATTAGTGGGAGCAATATTGCATTTCTCATAGTGTATGTCGATGACATACTGATTCTCGGATATAACGTCCCAAGGCTGCAGTCGGTAAAGGACTGGCTTGGGAGTTGGTTTTGTGATTGACATGGTAAAGCCGCGTAGTTCTTGGGTTTTGGATCTAAAGATAGAGATCCAAAAGAGCTGGTAGGACAAAGTCAGGATTCTTAAATTGACAAAGTCCTACACGTTTTCAGCATTCCAAGAAGGGTTTTATGCCAATGTCACATGGCTTACGTTAAGCAAGAAACAGTATCCTACGATATCTGCTGAGCTTAAATGCATGGATAAGATTTCATATGCGTCGGCAATTGGATCTATCATGTATGCCATGACACGTACTTGTTTTGATGTTGCTTTAATGTTAAGCAAGACAAGTAAAGACCAGTCAAATCCAGCAAAGAATCACTGGATAAACGTAATGAATATTCTCAAGTATTTGGAAAATGCTTAGGATACATTCTTGATTTACGGAGAAAGTAAGGTGCTACGAGTCGGTAGAGTCTGAAAGGCAAGTTTCCAACGGACAAAGATGATTTCCGGTCACAGTCCGGTTATAACTTGTGTCTGTCTGGCGGTGCAAGGCACTGTTGCTGACTCCATGACTTAAGCTGAACATTTCGCAGCTTGGAAAGCGGCGAAAGAGGTTGTTTGGAAAGTAGAGTTCGTCACTGAACTTGATGTGATTCCCAGCATAGATGAGACTAGCTGCACATCGGAGGTCCAAACACCTTGAGGGTAGGTATAACCTATTCCGTGAGATAAATGACAGAGATGTTAAGTAGATCAGCAAGTTTCAATGAATGAGAACGTTGCTAATCTATTAACGAAGCCACTCCTTAGGCCTAAGCACGAGTTACGGACTGTTGCTGTAGGATAAGTGAAATTAAGATGTAGTCTAAATTTCAGTGGGAGTTAGTAAAGGGCTTTATTTAGTTATTGATATGTTCTTGTAAAACATTTTATGATGTTTATTGAAATTATTATTTCAAGATTATTTTAACTGTGATGAAATAATCGTTCCAAAGTGATATGAACCATTTTATAGGTCATCGAAGTAAGTGACTTGATCTTGAGTCATCAAAGTCATTTAGCTTGATCATGAGACCCTATATTTGATAGATGGCTTATATCATTCAGTCCCTAGTCGAAGGTTGTTGAAATTGGAACACCAACAACCGTGTGAGACTAGATTGGTATGTGACTTATGACAAAGTCTCAGTGTGTCATAGATGCGCGGCATCAAAGTCAGTACATAGGTGTATGTGGGGCACATACGACCGGACTAGACCCGCTTATAAGAACTCTTCAGGATATTTATATCTGTGTCATAAGAGATTCTTACTACGACTATAGAGTATAGTCCTTAGACCTGAGTTCGCATGCATGTGACTGCACATGAACTGATGCGCTTTGATCATTGTCTAACGCTGTCGTTATGCGATAGCTATAAGGACCTTGTTTGGGTGTATTACGAAATGAGTAGTTTACAGTGATGGAACAAGACGGGATTTGTCCCTTCAATATAAATGGAGTGAATATCTCTAGGCCAATCGGAGATTTGAATACTGGAAAATGCATGGCCATGCTCAAACGGACTGTCCCGAGTCGTTTGGATTGTCAGTATCAAATCAGAGTCCGATGAACATGATTAGACTTTATAAGGATGACACTCATCTTGCCTTATGACTAATCGAGATATTGAGACAAAAGGATTATGAATACAGAGATTCCAGTACAAGTGGGAGATTGTTGGAATTGTGTCCAGTAATCTCGGTACTGTCTCTAGAAAGTAAGAGTATGTCAATGATCAGACATAAGTCATATAATACTGGGGGTCATGATGGCTTGCTAGAGTTCGCTCATGATCTATAAGTCTTGGACTTATTGCCTTTATTATATGATCCCATATGGGTCACACGCCTAAGCTAACAGGAAAATGTGTAGGAACGGCTTAGCAGAAGTACGGTAAAAGTGCCAGGCATTTGTCGTACTTAGAGAGAGATTAATGGGTCTGATTAAATCCAAGGGATTTAATCAGATTGGTATTTGGGCCCAAAAGCCCAAAAGGAACTAGACAAGTTTTATAAATAAAACTTAAGTCTGAGTCTCCTTCTAACCCTAGCCCCCTCTGCGATTTCTCTCTCTCTCCTGCGCCTCCTCTCTCTTGGTCTAGCAGCCTTCTTCCTGCTTGGTGTGCGTGTGTGAACCTCTGGAGGAGTTATCACTTGGTGGCTCTGCTGATCTCTGACCTGTTCTTCATATTTCCGCTGCATAACAAGGTAACAGGTGAGATCTATTTTGTTTCTAGCAAGAGAACCTAGATCTGGCATGTTTAGGATCTATTAATCTGATGAATTGAATCAGGATTAACACCAAAAGATCCAACAAAGAACGCCTTTTTGCATGGTGATTTAGAAGATTTTATGAAGCAACCAGCTGGGTTTGTTGATGCTCAGCATCCACATCATGTTTGTCATCTAAGAAAGACACTATATGGCTTAAAACAGGCCCCTAGAGCCTGGTTTGACAAGTTCACCAACTACTTATTGGAGTTTGGATTCTTTTGCAGCAAAGCTGATCCCTCTTTGTTCACATATCAACATGGTAACAACACTATTCTCCTCTTACTCTACGTGGATGACATGGTGGTAACAGGTAACAATCCAGACTTTCTGAACTGTTTTATTAACAACTTGAGTTCTGAGTTTAAAATGAAAGATATGGGAAGGTTGCATTATTTCTTGGGAATTCAAGTTACATATGAAGAAATTGGAATGTTTTTGTGTCAACAAAAGTATCTAGAAGAGCTATTACATGTTGTTGGAATGGAAAATTGTTCACCAATGCAGACTCCTCTGCCTCTGCAATTGGACCGTGATGGCATGGACACTAGTCTCTTCCCAAATCCAACCTTCTTCAGGAGCTTAGCCGGAAAACTTCAGTATTTGACTCTCACCAGGCCAGACATACAATTTCCAGTCAACTATGTATGCCAAAAAATGCATGATCCAACTGTTGCAGACTTCAATCACTTGAAGAGGATTCTTCGTTACCTAAAAGAAACACACCAAATGGGATTAACGATTCTCTCAGACTCGGATTTCATCATTAGAGACTACAGTGACAGTGATTGAGCTGGTTGTAAGGATACAAGGAGATCAACATGAGGATTTTGTACTTTCCTTGGTATGAATCTGATTTCTTGGTCAGCCAAAAGGCAACCCACAGTGTCAAGATCTTCTACTGAAGCCAAGTACAGATCACTCTCAGAAACGACAGCTGAATTGAGCTGGATTGCTTCATTGATGAAGGATGTTG
Source organism: Orychophragmus violaceus (assembly GCA_030180135.1). Taxonomy (NCBI): domain Eukaryota; kingdom Viridiplantae; phylum Streptophyta; class Magnoliopsida; order Brassicales; family Brassicaceae; genus Orychophragmus; species Orychophragmus violaceus. The sequence goes on along the minus strand of CM058240.1, from coordinate 26,040,560 downwards.
GCTTACCTGTTACAAGTGTCCCAGAGTTATACTGCGACAACACCTCTGCAATCTACCTTGCTGCTACACCTGCTCTTCATAAAAGGTCTAAACATTTTGATACAGACTTCCACTATGTCCGTGAAAGAGTTGCGTTGGGAACCTTGGTCGTTAAGCACTTTTCTTCAGAGCACCAACTTGATCATATATTCACCAAGTCTCTACCTATTGCTCAGTTCATCAACTTGAGTTTCAAACTTGGAGTCTCGGTCCCTCCACTACAAGTTTGATGGCGGGTATTAACAGTGAAGCCCCAAACAAGGCCTGCAAAGGACAAGTCCATCAAGAAGCCCATCTAGGAAACCTGCAACACAAGGAAAAGAGATTAGTATCAGTCGCAGCTAAAGGAAAAGCAGTCAGTACAAGACAACAATGCCGTACAAGCGAAATTGCTCAGCAATTTCCTCACTATCCAGCTCAGCAGTCTAAGACGCTCCTCCCTTATCAGACTGTTAAGCTGCAGAATCAATATGCTGTGTTGTCTCATTGTTAGAGGAACACATGATTTTACCTTTAGCAAATCATTGACCAAGCTTGACTGAATATCAACTTATATATTCAACATTGTCTTGTAATCATTTTATTCAAGTAATAAGAGTATTATTCAGCTTCTTTACTCTGTTATTTTTCTGTTCTTGATCCTACTTAGAGCATAGACATATGCAGACAAGTTGATTAGGTTCCCTATACATAAGTAATCAATAAGAAACATACATTTGTTTTTGTCAAAATGAATGATTGGGAGTGTGCAACCTCACTTCTCAGAGTTAGATCTTCACTTAAAACAAAATCACATTCATGTAACAAGTTTGGATCTGAACTTCGGTCCAAACAGTTTATACTAATAATACGATAGCATGTGATTCAACTGCTCCCAGACACTAGTGGAAAAACATTTCACTAAATACACATTATGATAATCATTTAGAAATAAACTTGCAACACTTTAGTGCATTATTCTTTAACCGGATCAATTGATAGAATATATAAAGAATAAATAAATAATTTTAAAATAGTGGACTACATCCAGTATTATGATTTCTACTATTTTATGTATTAGTTATGTTGGCCGCACCAAGAAAATATATATAGTTCATTCATTTTAAAAAGATGAAAGTTTAAAATAATTCTTTTTGTAAATACATATTTTTATAGTTTTCTATAACTTTTATTAGTTAATAATAATATATTGTAAATTTCAAAGAAAATTCGTGTTTATTAAGTTACTACTAGTTTAAAATTATTAGAAATTACTAACCGCAAAATAATATATTTATAATCAGATTTTAATTTGTTTTTAATATGTGTGAAAACCTGAAAATATCTATTAGTGTAGAATAAATGGAATATGTACGAGATTGGGCTGGGCATAATACCCGGACCTGAAATACCGAACCGAACCCGAACCGAAAAAGTAGAACCGAATCCGAACCCGAACCGTCAAAATACCCGAACGGATCCTAAACTCCTATATCCGAAGAATCGAACCCGAACCCGACCCGAACCGAGAACCGAATGGGTACCCGAAATATCCGACTTACAATTATATACCTAAAATATTAATTATATTTATACTTAATATAACAAAATTATCCAAAATTACAATTATAAACTTAAATATACTAGTTATTTTTAGGTTAAAATAAATAAATTATCAAAAATAAACAAAATATATAAAGGGTTTTGTTATATTAATCAAAATTTAACGAATTTTTATTTAAATATAACTAATTTTTATTTTTGTTTTATGTTTTTCGGGTACCCGAACCCGAACCGAACCCGAATGGAACCGAACCGAACCCGAACCGAAATTCTAAAATATCCGAATGGGTTTATATTTCTAAACTCGAAAATCCAAAAAACTCGAACCGAACCCGAACGGATATCCGAACGTCCAGGCCTAATACGAGATCCAAACGTCTGGAAATCTAAGTGCGCGATAGTAATCTGTTGATTTACACACTAATCACAACTATTCTAGAATGTAAATGTATAGGAATTTATAATCCAATTAGATTTCAGATTTTACGGTTTTGGTGTGGTTCTTCTCATCTTTTATTATTTTCGCGTCCGATACAAAAATTTAGTACTAAAAATGAATCTATTTGCTACGATATGGTTTGTTTTTAAAAAATAAAATTTTAGATGTGAGCTCAATTTATTATTTATTAAAGAACAAATACTTTAACTAAAATAATTTTCTGCGTTTTGCATCAATTTCTCAATTAAGTGATGGAAAATTTGATGACAAAAAGTTATCTAATCTATTAAAACAGGAAGGTTTGCCATGATACATAAATGTTGTTCCCGAAATTTACCCTTGATATTATTAGGATTTGTAACCTTCATTAAGGGTAAAACTGTAAAACAATTTATATTTGATTTATTATCTCTACAATCCATGTTTCCAAACAAGACAATTATTAAACATGTAGTCAAACAACCAAAATCTAATGGATCCCACTTTCCTAATTAATTAAAATCAAAACAAATTAATTGATAAATATAATTAATAATTTATACATCAACTAGTATATATAAATTAAGATTCAAAATATATTTATAATATATTTTAATATCTTTTTATTTTGTTTCAAATATATATATACATATTACGATTGATGTTTTTACGATTGTACTTTTTAGCAGGTTTTTCCATCAAACTGAAAAATATTTAATTAATTAAACGGGTTTAAAAATTAATTAGCCAATCTCGATTATAAATTTTCTATAAAAAAAATTCGCATATAGTAAATAATTTCAGTTGATATATTTTAAAATTAATAAAAATATTAAAATGATTTCATACTTATATTATTCAAATATTTGAAGCGTCAAATTATGCTTTATGTTTGAATGAAGTTTTTAACGGATAGTTCCATCAAATTTGCAAATTATATATACGACTACAGCATGTATTTTATAAAATAATATTTTAGATAAATAAAATAACAATTAAACATATACCACATAACTTTTACAATAGTTGTTTTCACATATATATATTTTTCCAAACTATGATCTTACGATACAACACAGATTAAAATATATAATGCGAAATCGTTATTTTAATCTCTTAATCCTTACGATATATCTCCTCCAAATAACACATAATTCATTTATAAAAAAAAAACTAAATTGCTAACTCACTGTTTATAATGTTGGTTAAACAATTATAATCAAAATTAGATTACATAATTAAAAAATCTAAATTACTATTAACAAAATGAATAAAAAGTAAAATTTGTAAAAAAAATTATACCCTAGTGATAAAATTATATCGCTTTGATTTATCCAGACTGAATGTTTCCGTATAAGTTTATAACCTTGTTATGCATACGAACATGTCCATTAATCTAAAAAGGAGACAGGAAAGACTAAAACATGAAAACATAATTTTTTAGTTAACAAACAATAAATATTTTAGAAAAGGATAGAAGAATACAACGACATTAGTTAGCCAAGCACAATAATTAAGAAAATATATATTCCGACCACGTAAATTATATTGCTAAAACATGGAGGTACCTTCACCTTTGTCGGAAAAAGTTGTCCGATGGTGACATGTCGGAGTCCGGTGATCGGAAATTTGGAATCCCTTAAAGCTTTTTACATGGGCAAGATATGTAAGAGAAGATCTTGAGTGGGACAAAATCTATTTATTTTGTATATACTTTAGTCTGCAGAATCAATACAATCATCCACTAAATCCCAAAAAGACTAAAAGATAAAATAGCCCACTCACGTGGGACATGGGTCCATATGTTTCACCTGGGATTATACTCATTTGTAATTGTAATTTTTTCTTGGGATTATGTTTCAGTTGTAATTGAATTTTTTTTTTTTTTTTTGGGTCAAACTTAAAAATTCTCATTCAACTCAGATGACGGTTGTTACAAAAGCTTAGAATTCTAATTGCCTAAGAGATGATTTGGCTATCTCATCAACTTTTCTATTTTCAAGTTTTGGTAAATAAGTAAACATGCACTTAGTAAAGAGTTTTGACATGATAACAATGTCGCTTACAATGCCAAAGCATTCCGATGTGGGATTGAAAAAGTTGATCACTTAGTAAAGAGTTTTGACATAATAACAATCGATTGATGCTGAGTCTGATGCTATTCTGATCTTTAGATACCGTTTTCTTTTAGCATCCGCCATAGCTTCTCTAATCGCATAAGCTTCCGCCATCAGTGGCGATGATATGAATTCCCTGTTTGCGGAACCGTGGTCTGCATCTAGCTGGTCCGATTTTGGGTATACCCATCCTGCTCTTGCAGATCGAGTATCTTGTCTCCACGCCGCATCTGTATTGCAAAGTATTTCATCTGGTCTAGTGTTCTAGTCCCATAGCTTACGCTTTCTTTCTCTTCTATATGCGCAAAGGACCACTCCCTTGCTGCTTTCATGATTCCAGTAATTGTTTCCTGACATGATGTTGCTCTGTTCTAAAAAATTTTCTTGTTTCTTGCTTCCCATAGTCCCTAGCATATCCATGGGAATAGATTGTCGGCTGTTACTCCAGTTGGAGGTAGGGCTATTAACTTCTTTGCCCTCTGGAATATCTTTTTGCAGTCATCTCCTATCTCCTGTCGCATGCGTATTTGAGTCGGCACCTTGTCCCAAATCTCCTTTGCGAATCTGCAGTTGAACAGTACATGCTCTGTGCTCTCCATCTCATTACATCTGATACACTTGCCTTCTTCCACAATGTTGCGCCTCAGTAAGTTCTCCCCAATTGGGAGAATTCCTCTTGCAGCTCTCCATAGGAACATCTTAATCTTAGGTGCAGTCTTTATGTTCCAGATGTCTTGTGTCCAGTTGAACTCACCTTAGTTAGCTTGGATTTGTTGTGTCTGTTCTTCACTTTCCCTAGCTGAGTGATATCCTAACTTTGTGCTATAACGTCCATCTTTTGTTCCCAGCCAGATATACTCATCCGCAACACCAGATTTGCTTGGCTCAATACACAGGATTCTCTCCCATATCTCAGGGAAAAATTTCTTCACTCGTTCTACATTCCAGTCAGTTGATCCTTCAATCATCAGCTCAGAAACTGTCCAGTCCTTGGTGGCGTATGTCGCTGGGCCAATGTTACAGCATTGTTTCTCTGAAAACACCCATTGATCTCTCCATAAACTTGTTTGTTTTCCATTACCAATAGCTTTGCCCAGTTTCTTGCTTAATAAGTCTCTTCCAGCTAAAACGCTTTTCCAGCCATGGGAAGCATTGTTTGGTTCAGATGTATCCAGGAGCGACTGGTCATAGCTGTACTTTCCCATTAGTGTCTTCGCCATTAGAGTACGGTTTTTTTCAGGATTCTCCAGCTGGTTTTAGCTACAAGAGCCTCATTAAAGCTTTGCACTTCTCTAACCCCGAGACCTCCTTCAGCCTTGGGTTTTGCAAGCTCATGCCAAGCTATCCAGCAAGTGCTTTTCTTCTCAGGGTTAGAATCCCACCAAAAACGTGTCAACGCAGATTGTATGCGTTTTCATAGCCCAACCTGTAGCTTAAAGCTCGTCATGGTGTATGAAGGTATGGCCGATAACACTGACTTGAGAATTATGAGCTTGCCTGCTCTTGAGAGTTTAGCAGTAGACCATCTTGCAGCTTTCAGTTTGATGCGGTCCACTACTAAGACAAAGAGATCTTTCTTCTTCCTCCGAAACATCTCTGGAAGTCCAAGGTATTTTCCTTTCCCCCCTTCTTTGTTTATTCCAAGTATTTCCTTCACTCTATCTCTGGTTTCATTGCTTGTTTTGGCTGAGAATGTGATCGCCGACTTCTCCTTGTTGATGATGCTCTCCCAAACTCCTCCAATATATTTAAGAGGTTCTCACAGCTCTTTGCTTCTGCCTTAGTGAAAAACATAGTGTCATCTGCGAAAAGTAAATGGTTAATCCTCGGACAGTGAGTAGCAACTTTATTCCCACTAGATGGCCATTTCTTTCAGCTTTGATGCAGAGTCCGCTCAATACTTCACTGCATAATATGAAGATGAATGGTGATAGAGGGTCTCCTTGCCAGATTCCTCTGCTCGGAGTGACTTTTCCCCTGACTTCTCCATTGATTAAGAATGAATAGGTAACCATGGAAACGCATTGCATGATCCAGTTAACTAGCTTCTCATGAAACCCCATCCGTGTCAAGACCGCTTCAATGAATTTCCATTCCAGTCTATCATATGCCTTTGCCATATCCGTTTTAACTGCCATAGTGCAACGCTTTGTTGCTTGAGAGTTCTTCAAGTAATGTAACATCTCATGCGTTATTAAGACATTGTCCGTGATGATCCTTTTTGGTATAAATGCTGACTGGTTCTCAGCAATCATTGTATCCAGCATAGGTTGAAGTCTCCTCGTAATGATCTTCGAAAACACCTTGTAATAAACATTACAAAGGGCCAACGGTCTGTACTCTCTGATTGTTTGTGGACAGTGGCTTTTAGGAATCAGCCTTATGTGAGTGTGGTTGATCGTCTCTGGGAGTACTCCACTCCTGAAGAAGCTTTGTATTTCCTCCACCATCTTTTCCTTTAGATGTATCCAATTTGACTGATAGAAACAAGCAGAAAATCCATCTGCCCCTGGGGCCTTATCTTTATGTATTGAGAACATAGCTTTCTTGATCTCCAAATCTGATGGAATAGAGATTAGCTTCCTGTTGGTTTCCTCAGATATAACTTTCTTTAGGGCTTTGTTTACTGTTTCTGTTGGATGAAGAGCTTCAGACTTAAATAAGTCTGAGAAGTAGTTGATTATTACTCCAGCAATCTGGTCATCTTCATAGACTGAAACCCCCTCTTCGTTTTCCATTACTGTCATTCGGTTGATGCATCTTCTCCCTCTTGTAACTGCAAAGAAATATCCGAAGTTCTTATCTCCCAGAGCCAACAAGATTTGTCTACTTCTTTGGCGCCAATAGACTTCCTCTTCTTTATAGGCTTCAGTGAGTTTCTTGTTCAGTTCTCTAACAGTCTCGTCAAGTGATTCTTTGTTAGACATAGCCTCATTTAGCTTCAGGATCAGCTTGTCGATCACTTCTCTGCAGTTTCAATGGTTTTCCTTGTTCCACTGGATGATTACCATTTTGCACCTGTCCGTTCTTTCTTTCACTGAGCCTTCCCCATTTCCTGTCCATGCCCTCTCTATTAGCTTGACCACTTCTTTGTTTTTCCTCATGTTCCTATCATACCTGAATAGCCGCACGCTCTTCTTCTTCTGTGGTGCCAACGTGGTTATTAGTGGTCTGTGGTCCGAGACTGTGAATTGCAAATACTCGCTTCTAGCTTTAGGGAAAGTTTCTGACCACGTTGAGTTAGCCATTGCTCTGTCCAATCTACAGTACACAACGTGATCTCCTTTTTTACCTCTCCAGGTGATGTTTGCGTTTAACACCAAATAAAACCTAATGTGCACGCTACCACAATCGAATGGTATGTCGATGTAACACTTCAGGATCGAATCCACATGGAGCTAGTGATCTATAACACCAAGAATGCATAAAGTTCCTTAATATAAGCAAATGCAAGAGATTTGGTTTTATACTAACAACCTAAGTGAGATGAAAGCAAATAAACTAATATAAAAATGATACAGATAACAAAAGTGAAATAAAAACAAAACAAACCATTCACTAAAGAAGATACTAAGATTCACAAAAACAGAGCAAAACAGAGATGATAAAAGACTAAGTTCCTTGGATTGAGATTTCGGTTTGGGTGATCAACAAATAATCTAAAGTGTTTAACAACAATAGAATAATTTTTTAGGCTAAAAACAACATATCAAGCTACTCCACTCTCATGATAATAGCCCTATCCTATCAAGCATTAACATCAACTCTCGTTGGCAATTTCAAGATAGATATGCATTAGGAACAAGTTCTTATTACCACTAAACACCTTAAACATCAATTCTCATTGGTTAATTATGTAAAGCACTTTATAGAGTTTCAAACATTAACTACACTTCTCAGTGCTAGCAACATTTAAGATCAAGGAATTGATTAGCTACTTCAACCCTAGCATCAAGAGTTTCTAACAAGTAAGAAATCAATATTTCCAAGTTTTAAACAACCTAAACCATTACTAGATCACCCTCACCTTACTCAAACCCAGAAACTTATAAAGCGCTACTCACTAATATTCATAGAAATACAAAGAGACATAGTTGGGATGATATAAGATGAGATAAATAGATGATCAACAAGAACAACACAAGAAAATCAAACCAAACTTGAAAAGAAGATGAAAAAAAATAAAGTTATGATCTAGATCCATAAATAGATCGAGAAGTAGATCATGCCTCTCCTCATACACCAAGAGGCCTTAAATAATGGAAAACAAAGTGTCTTGGTCGACCTCAGAACATGGGAGGGTATACAAGCCAAAAGAAAAAGAGAAAAAGTAGCATGTGGGTAAAAGTTGGTCTTAAAGTGGCATGATTGATATGTGTCCAGTAAATCGGTCATAACTCTTCGTGTATAGCTCTTAATGACTTCAAACCACCTCCATTGGAAAGCCAACTCAATTTCCTATAACATTGGTTTAAGGTCCAAAGCTAAATATGAACGTAAGTACTTCATATGACTCGATCTTTTTAGGTTAAATCTCACAGCGACTTTAGGCCCTCGCTGTTGGTGCCGCTGGAGCTCCCGACTGTTCGCATTTCTTCACACTGACTTCAGGCCCTCGCTGTGGGATGCCGTTGTGAGGTCTGGTCGTGATCCTTAGCTGTTTTTTCACTCTTTTTTGGGTGTTTTTCAGTCCCTACGTCCTCCATATCATTTGAGTGTTTTATCATGTCTTCCACCACCTACAAAAAAGAGAAACAAAGCATATGCAATCCTAATGATGCCTAAATGCATTATCCTAAAGCTAAAATACACTAAAAATCATGATCACAACAACTCAAAAATACAACACATCAACTCCCCCAAACTTGTTTCTTTGCTTGTCCTCAAGCAAACACCAATGAGAACAAAGGGGAGAGGTTTGAAGTTGGAGACTCATAACCAAAGAAATTTAGCAAGCCCTCAACATGATGTCCTTAGAAAATGATAATATGTTGCATGAACAAACACTCTAATCCACTCTAATTTCTCTAGGTTTATCAACACACCAAATCTTATTCTCTTAAGCACATTGTCAAGAATCAACTTACTCAACATTCCACCAACTCTTACATTCATTCTTTTCATTAATGTGTAGTCTCACAAATAGAGATTTGATCTTAATCAATTGGCTTGGTGTAAAAAGGCTTCAAATAGTGTTTGGAGCAGGGTTATGATTTCATATTTGGTGGCTAACTCTCAAGGAAAAGGAATGCTAGACATTATGTAAAATGTGGCAAGACAAGAAAAATTTAAGCATACAACTCTTAACTCCCATTGTCTTACCTAATTGTGTTTCCAAAACACATCCCTAGTTTAACCAATCTCCCTTCTTTCCCAAACTTTAACCATTTGACTTTTTTCATTTTTGGGTCTTGAGAAGTTATTCTTTCCATTTACTAAGACTCTTTTTCTTTTGATTTCTTTTCATTTCAAACTTATAGTTTTTCCCATTTTATCTCAACTTCCCAAGTGTTTCCCTTCACAAGCCCCTTTGGTTCTTTCTTTCTTTTACTCCCCATTTCATTCTTTCTTTTCTTTCAATCTCAATCCCATTTTCAAGTGCTCTTACCCCAAATGCCAATCAACAAAATGAACTCCTAGACTAGCCTGTGAGAGCTAATCATTGTCGTTCTTATACTTTTAACCTTTTACACATGTTAGAATTATCAAAAAGAGGCCTCACTCAATCAATCTAATGAAGGCTTAAAAGAAAAGGGAAGGGTTCTATGGTGTGGTAACCATCCTAAGAGTGAGAATGGCCACTTGGATTAACAAAGGGTGGTAGAAAAGTGGTAAAAGATAATCCAAGTGTGTATATAGTGATCATGATCAAGCATCAAAATCCCATAAGTGAGAAGATTAAGTTCATTTAAGTCCATATATATGAGTTGGTTTCAAAGTTGAGAGTATCAAGGTTGACAAATAGATTGGAGTGGTGTGATCAAAACTCGAAATGTGCAAGTGTTTCCAGAGTTGTTTAAGCTACATAATATGATTATCAAGGGCATCATGTTCAGTTCTAAATCTAAATTTCTTACAAGGTAATTATATCGTTGTCTCCTATACAAATTCAACCTATAATGCTAGTAGACTCGATCCTAAAAGTGAAACAAATATGAAGCTACATGTTCTTTTTTTATGTTTCAAAATTTATAATTTCTTTTTTGTTTTTTCAAAATCTGATTCAAGATGGTAAAATAAAATTAACTAACAACACTGTTGAAGGTGGTGGTAGTGTTACCTGAAGCGGAAGGTAATAATGTAATCCCCCCAAACCTAGCTCTTGTTCACTTATGTTTGCTCTTCGGTGGAAATCTCCAAACTTAGCTCTTGATCTCTTGTCCACATGCTGAAAACACACAAAACACTAAAATACAAGTAAAATGCACACAAACACATAAACCAAAACAGATATATACAAAGGATACCATGGGACTTCCTCCCAAGTGAGCTTCTTTAAAGTCTCTAGCTTGACTATCCCTTTACTTTTTCTGGTTGGGAATGTGGCATGACTTTGGATCACCAGGGTCATATTCATCATAGAACCATCCCCTAAACTCATTCATCCTAATCTCTTCAAAAGAGATCTTCCTTGGATCATCAATGCTCATTCTTGTGGTGGAAGTTATACCAAGATGCTTGTCAAAAGGTTGTGCCATTTGAAATTCTTCTTCTTCACCATCCATGGAGATTTCTTCAATGAGACTCTCTTGTTTCTCCTTAGGCATTTCACTCTCTGTCTATTGCTTGGAGTTGGGTTGTATATGCATTTCTTCCTTGGTTGAGAATTCATCATCCATTGAGATCTCCTTTATGCTCTCTATGCATCCAACAACCAAGCCATCTTCATGAGGGTCTCCAATAGTTCTTACCACCATGTCTACTTCTTCCTTGTTGCTCCTTGCTGGATGAATCATGAGTGTTCCAACATAAACTTGTTCTTCATATCTCATCTCAAGAGCTTCATCAACATTGCAATCAAGAAGTGCTTCAAATTCCCCTTCATACATTCTATCTTCTTGTAAGAACTCATCCTTGATTTGAGAATCCTCTTCATATGTTGTTTCAGCATCCCTCACAGATTGGGACATTTCTTTGACTAAGGCTGAGAAGCTTGAGGCTAAGTTTTCAAAATCTGCATTCATCTTAGCATACATCTCCTTGGTACTCTCCAAAACTTGTTTCAGAAGTTGTTGTGTTGTTTCCTCCTTGGATTGTTGGTTTGAATAACTTCCTTAACCTTGGAATTGTTGGTCTCCTTGGTTTTGATAAAAACCTTGATTGTTGAGAATCTCTTCTTCATTTGGGGAGTAATAATCCATTCCATGCTCGTACTCCATGTCCCAAGATTGATATATCTCATCATGTAGATATTGATACTCTTGAGAATAATTTCCATCTGAGATATCTTCTTGATAGGTGGGTGAGCTTTCAAAACCGTTGTGGCTTGTAGGATCCCAAGATTGACAGCCTTCACCATATCCATAGTGGTACTCTTGAGCAAAGTTTCCATATGGAGGATCTTCTTGATAAGTAGATGAGCTTTCAAAACTTTGGTAGCTTGTGGGTTGGTATCCCTCATCATCTCCATATTGGTACCCTTCAGCAAAGTTTCCATATGGAAGATCTTCTTGGTAAGTGGATGAGCATTCAAAACTGTGGTAGCTTGTAGGGTTCCAAGCCATCCCTCACTCTTGAACTTTCTCTCTTGTGATTATGCCTTGCAAAAAGAACAAACACTTGAAAGAAAATTAGTAACCAGACAAACAAAAACAAAAGAAAGCTTAGTCTCAAGGAAATTTGAAATCCTAATGATAAATCGCTTAGCTCCCCGGAAACGGCACCAAATTGATGTTTGCGTTTTACACACCAATTAAAACCTAATGTGCACGCTACCACAATCGAATGGTATGTCGATGTAACACTTCAGGATCAAATCTGCAGGGATCTAGTGATCTATAACACCAAGAATGCATAAAGTTCCTTAATATAAGCAAATGCAAGAGATTTGGTTTTATACTAACAACCTAAGTGAGATGAAAGCAAAGAAACTAATATAAAAATGATACAGATAAAAAAAGTGAAATAAAAACAGAACAAACCATTCACTGAACAAGATACTAAGATTCACAAAAACAGAGCAAAACAGAGATGATAAAAGACTAAGTTCCTTGGGTTGAGATTTCGGTTTGGGTGATCAACAAATAATCTAGAAGTGTTGAACAACAATAGAATAATTTCTTAGGCTAAGAACAACATATCAATCTATTCCACTCTCATGATAATAGCCCTATCCTATCAAGCATTAACATCAACTCTCGTTGGCAATTTCAAGATAGATATGCATTATGAACAAGTTCTTATTACCACTAAACACCTTAAACATCAATTCTCATTGGTTAAGTATGTAAAACACTTGATAGAGTTTCAAATATTAACTACACTTCTCAGTGCTAGCAACATTCAAGATCAAAGAATTGATTAGCTACTTCAACCCTAGCAATAAGAGTTTCTAACAAGTAAGAAATCAATATTTCCAAGTTTTAAACAACCTAAACCATTACTAGATCACCCTCAACTTACTCAAACCCAGAAACTTATAAAGAACTACTCACTAATATTCATAGAAACACAAAGAGACATAGTTGGGATGATATAAGATGAGATAAATAGATGATCAACAAGAACAACACAAGAAAATCAAATCAAACTTGAAAAGAAGATGAAAGAAAATAAAGTTATGATCTAGATCCATAAATGGATCAAGAAGTAGATCATGCCTCTCCTCATATACCAAGAGGCCTTAAATAATGGAAAACAAAGTGTCTTGGTCGACCTCAGAACATGGGAGGGTCTCCAACCAAAAAGAAAAAGAGAAAAGTAGCATGTGGGTAAAGTTGGTCTTAAAGTGGCATGATTGATATGTTTCCAGTAAATCGGTCATAACTCTTCGTGTATAGCTCTTAATGACTTCAAACCACCTCCATTAGAAATCTAACTCAATTCCCTATAACTTTGGTTTGAAGGTCCAAAGCTAAATATGAACGTAAGCACTTCATATGACTCGATATTTTAAGGTTAAATCTCACAGCGACTTCAGGCCCTCGCTGTGGGTGCCGCTGGAGCTCCCGACTGTTCGCATTTCTTCACAGCGACTTCAGGCCCTCACTGTGGGATGCCGCTGTGAGGTCTGGTCGTGATACTTAGCTGTTTTTCCACTCTTTTTTTGGTGTTTTTCAGTCCCTACCCCCTCCATATCATTTGGGTGCTTCATCATGTCTTTCACCACCTACAAAAAAGAGAAACAAAGCATATGCAATCCTAATGATGCCTAAATGCATTATCCTAAAGCTAAAATACACTAAAAATCATGATCACAACAACTCAAAAATACAACACATCACCAAAACAAGTAGTTACCTGAGTGTTTAATGTCGAATAGATCATTTCCTGCCATGAACGTTCTGAAGTCAGGATATGACCCTCCTCCTGGTCTGGTTACACCTCCGTCTTTTTCTGTTGCGTTAATGATTTCGTTGAAATCATCAGTGAGGTACCAAGCTCCTTCTCTCACTCTTGCTAAATCATTCATCTTCTCCCATACTTCTTTTCTCTTTTCCTTTTCAGGTGCTCCATAGACAAAAGTTGCATAGAATGAATCCTTTTTGAACTTGATTCTTGTGTCTATGAAGTTTATGTTCTTTTCCATAACCTCCAGTTCAACATCTTGATTCCATGCTAGGCTCAAACCTCCGCTAGCATTCTCTTGGGGGCTTTGGATACAGATGTTTGAGAAGTTTAGCTCTTTAAGCTTTTCTAGTACAAAGTCATCTTGTTTTCTTATTTCCGTGAGGAACAAGATACTCGGTAAGTGTTTTTTTCTGGATTTCTTTCAGCCTTTGGAAACTTCGCTGGGTTACCCAATCCGCAGCAGTTCCAGGCTGCTATGGCTAAGGAACGAGTTTACCTTGGACCTGAAAATTCACCCGATTCTTATCGGTGCCATTTAGTCTTGGCGTTGTCGTCCTTTGGGTTTGTTGGGTATTGTTTGCATCCGCCATTTCTACTGCTCTTGAGGTTGTTCCCTGCTCTGAGTTCACTCTCACTCCTGTTCTTCTGTTTGCTCTCAGTGGGGTGGTTTTTCTCTTGCTTCCTCCTTGGTGTTGGAGTATTCTCTGTTTCTTCATACTGATGCCCTAACAAGGATAGGGCTTGGCGTGGGATTTGAGTTCGATTGTCTAGGCCTTTTTATGATTATGTCTCTTCTCCTGGTTGGGCCTAAGGGTCGGCCCAATACTAGCGACTCAATCTCTAGGTTGTCTTCTCGATCAAGGGTTTCTCCAGGGTATGCCATTTTCTGAGGCATCTGCTCTTTCAAGTAGATGGGTATAGCCTCGGGGACTCGTATAGCCTATGTCCCCTTCCTTAATTCCATGGCCACCTGATTCTCAACCATCCCATTTATTTCACTCTCCTGCACCCTCCTTACTCTCGCCTCCTTCTCTTCCGGGTACGAACAATTCAGGTATTGTGCAGTTACTTCATTAATTTGAGCTAGAATGCTCTCTCTGGTTGGTTAACTCATTGTTTGGTCAGCTCCAGTCTCCGTCCTTGCAGAGGTGATATGTTGATCAAGGTACTCTCTGGTCTCTTCTTGAAGTACTCGGAGTCTTCTGGCTGCACTTTCCTGAGGGTCAGGGTGTTTTAAATAAAGCTGAGTTGCTCTTAGTACTTCCTCCTCTTCCACTGGCCTCTCAGGAGTAGTTTGAATTGGGAAGTCCGTAATTTCCAGATTTCTTTCAATTGGTGGGCTAATTTTCTCTCTGCTCGACGCCTCCGATTGGTCATCACTTCGATTGTTGCCTTTACGGACCCATCTAGTTTCAATTGGGGATCTAAAGAACATTCCCAACTCATTTTGGCCCACGTGCTGGTGTTGCTCTTCCAGTTGAGTTCTCTGGGAATATAACTTGTTCTAAGTGGATTGATACTCTTCACGTACCCCGGTTTTAGCTCTTGTGTTCATTGGGTACTCAGGGTTTCTCTCAACATCCTTTCTCATAGGCTGGTCTACAGAGTTTGCTCTGTTTGTGTGGTCGTGTCTACTTCTGTTAGCATCTTTGTCTCCGATGTTTCTCTCAGGTCTGACCTGCCTCAGCTGGTTAGATCTGTCTCTTATCTGGTTCATAGGGCCTCTCTGGTTGTTTGGGGGTGGTCTGCGTCTATCATCATTGTCCCTTGATGGAGATTGGTTCCTGCTTCTGGGTCTATCATGGATCTTCAGCTCTGGGCAGTCCTGTCTCTCATGTGACAATCTGTTACACACATTACAGTGTTTTTCAAGTCTTTCGTACCTGAACTTGAGCGAGATGTCATCCCCATTCGGGAAGTCCAGGATAGATTCCTTCACCAGCGGGTTTAATCCGTTTACTAGGATCTTGACTTTAACCGAAGTTTTAGTGATTTCGTTGTTCACCACTTCTCCCAATGCTCTTCCTATGTTCTTAACCACTTTTTCTTGCCAATAGTGAAGAGGAAGCCCCTGTATCTGGACCCAAAAATGTATTTGGGATGGGAATGAGTTTGAAATGACTAGTTCCCACCTTTGCAGAATGACCATCCAGAAGGAGTACTAGTAGGGTCTGTTATCCAGAACTCTCCTCATATCCTCCTCCTTTTGGAATCAGATTTGGAAGCAGTGGTTCCCCAGATCTGAACCCATAGCTCTGCCTTGAACATTCCACCGATAGATGAGTGTGTTAATGAGATCCCCCATTCTCTGTGCCTGTGGGTTAGTGAGTCTTCCAAGAAGGGTGAGACAGTTTTCCTTTATTAGTTCAGTTGTGTTTACTTCAGGGATAGATATCCTGATTCTGTTGTTTTCTTCAGATGCTGGGACTACAGCTTTCCCTTTCTCTGTGTAAGTAAAGCGCTTCTCCATTCCTTGGTCTTAGTGATTTCCTCCGGTACTTCTTGGGTGAGATCTGAGACTGTCTGAATTTTCACCGGTTGCTTGCTTTCTTTGGGATACCTTATGGTGTGGTAGTATGCTTCCTTCTTCTTCAGTTGTTTTATTTTGGTTGAAACCCTCTTCTACTGTTGCTTTTCAAGGTCTTCTACTGCTTCAAATCTCTTGAGTCGCTAGTTGTTGTTGTGACTGAGTGTTGGTGAGCCATTTGTGTCGTCGAGAGGATGCTCCTTTGCCGCGTTAAGGAGATCCGACGACCGGAGGTCCGGATTGTCCGGTGGTTGTTACCTTAGTTGCCTTCTATGGTGTTTTTTGGTAGGTAAGAAATAGACCGTTAAGCGGTTAAAAGACAGCAATTAGCTCTTTTTAAAAGTCAACTCTGGATAAGTACCTTTCTCGATACAAGTGCCTGGGTACGTGAGCTCTTCTCTAAAAAGAGATATACAGTTGTAACTGAAATTATTTCCTTTTTTGTCTGATTTTTTCATCATACTTAAAACGTGTAACCGATATAAATCGATATATAAACCCCCCCCCCCAAAATAAGAGTAACAGAAATCAAATTCTAGGTAAAAAAAAACAGAACAACAAAACTACTTTCTCACTCAAATAATTCAGACAACAACTAAAACTTGGTTGCTTATATTTGAGAAGTCTTTGATTCTATTTGCTCTCTTTTTTTTCTTCGACTATGTATTACTTTTAATCTTGTGCATTTTGGTCGTCGTTCAGGATTGGAGGCCACTCAATATGACCACCGCCGATGCCTCTTAACTTTATAATGCTTTTATATGTGTGTCATATTTTCTTCCATTTTCCTCTTAATTTGTTTCTCTCAAATTTCAATTTGATTATTCTCCCCCCTCCCACCTCAGAGGGCCTTGGGCATCCAGTAATGTTCCAGCAATTCTTTGAACTCCATTTATAGAGCACCTCATGCTTGTATTTACCTATTGCTGGTCATCGTCATGTTTCTGTCTTAGCGGATGCTCTTCCAACTGATTTTATTTTGCAAGGTACCACTGTTGCAAATCTATCTCCTAATGATGAGCTTTTCTCCTCATCTTCTACTATTTCCACTACTACTTTTCCACTAGCGACATCTTTAGTCTCTCTTAAAAATGGATCTTAAAAATTGATCTTCTTTGACTGTCACTGAACATGATTTGGTTGGTACTGGCTTTATTGATCATGAGATATCTATTGAGATGAAGTTCTAATGATAAGAGATGGATAGCTTAAAGACTATCATTCCACATGAAAATTAGGAGCTCTTGGAGTAACCAAATTAGACAAGAAGCATCCGTGGACAGTACCCACGGATGAATAGAAAAAACAGTTTTGTTACTAAGATATTTTGGATTAGCTTCTCTTGTAAGCTACAATAGTCTCATAGCTCTTGCTCTATATTGTAACTTCTAATTTTGAAATTTGAATCTAAGGAGACTTATTCTCATCTCCAATTATCTCTCTAATCTCTCTCTCTCTTGTTCTTATTCTCTCAAACTCTCTCTAACCTTCTTCTGTTATGTTTTGTGCTTAAATCTACAAATCTCTGTCTTATTATTTTTAATTCTAACATGGTATCAGAGCAATAGATGTTATTGTTCACTGATTCTCTTTAATCTCTCAATATTCTCTTCAAAATCTCTTCTTTCTGCTCATCTTGTCCTTATACTCTTCTTTGTGTTCTTAAGCTTCTCAAATCTCATCAATGGAAGATATTGTCCAAGTTAACTCAAGCCTCAAGCCCACTGTCATTCATGTGGTTCTCAAGGGCTTAAACTACAGAACGTGGCAGAGAACAAGCAAGACAACAATTTGTGGCAGAGGACTTTGGGAGAACATCCTTGAGGACAAGACACCGCCTGATGAAGATCCAAAAGGGAAGAAAGATGAGGCAAGAAAGAAGAAGGATGCAAGGTGGTCTCAAGAAGACCAGTCAGTTCTTGGTTTCCTTCAAAACTCATTGGATCCCTTCATCCTTGAAGCTTACTCCCATTGTGAAACAGCTAAATCACTTTGGGACACTCTTAAGAAGGTGTATGGTGATGTCTCCAACCTCAGCCGTGTGTATGAAGTGAAGAAGACAATCAGTGACCTTCACCAAGAGGAATGTGAGTTCACCAAGTATCTTGGCAAGTTCTCATCTGCTTGGTCTGAGCTTGACATGTTAAGGCCAATCACCATGGACCCAAAGGTTCTTAATGAAAGGAAGGAGAAAGACAAGATCTTTGGACTCCTCCTCAGTCTGAATCCGGTCTACAATGATGTTATCAAGTCCATTCTAAGGGAGACTACTCTTCCTGACTTTGAAGAAGTGTGCTCAAGGATCCAAAAAGAACAAGGGAGCATTGGGCTGTTTGGAGGAAAGGGGGAGCTTGTCACTGCCAACAAGTGTGTTCAAGCATGAGGACAAGAAGCACATCTGGTTCCTCTATCCACATCTCAAGCCGTCCAAGTTCAGGGATTCAGAAGCCAACATCTCTCAAGAAGTGACTGAGCAGGCGACTTCATCTACTCAAGGAGGAGAGCTTTCCTTGTTCACTAAAACTGAGTATGATAGGAGAAGTGATCTGGAGGATCTCATCAAGGCTTATGCCTCTAAACTCTCTGGTATCACACTCTTGTCTCATAAATTTCTTGCACAATCTGATCATAAAATGGTAGTAGACTCAGGAACTTCTCACCATATGATTAGTGATGCTAAGTTTTTAAAAGACATTAAACCGGCTCTAGGTAGAGTAACTATTGCTGATGGTCAAGGTATTCCCATTGTAGGAACAACAAAATTAAGACTCTTTAACAAGGATAATGATGCTTTCTTTGTGCCTAAGTTTAAGTCTAATCTTCTGTCTGTTAAAAGGATTACAAATGATCTGAATTGCAATGTTATATTTGGGCCTAATGAATTTTGCTTTCAGGATATTAAGAATGGCAAGGTACTTGGAAGAGGTGGAACACAAGATGAGCTTTACCTCCTTGAAAACACTTCTCCAAGCAATTCAGATTCCTTAGCTTTCAATTCATGTTTTCTGTTAATCAAAATGTTTTGTAGCATGCTAGACTTGGACATCCTCATGCTCGTGCTCTCATTTTAATGTTTCCTAATGCTAACTTTGATCATTCAACTTGTGAAGCTTGCATCCTTGGCAAACATTGTAGAACTATCTTTCCTATATTTGCTACTATATATGAAAACTGCTTTGATCTAGTGCATTCTGATGTTTGGACTTCACCTTGTCAATCTAGAGGTAGGAACAAATATTTTGTGACTTTCATAGATGAAAAATCAAAATATATTTGGGTCACTTTGCTTTCATCTAAAGATAGGGTTTATGAAGCTTTCATTCACTTTCAAAATTATATTACTAATCAGTTTAATGCAAAGATCAAAGTTTTTAGATCAGATAATGGATGAGAGTATACAAGTCAAAGATTCAAAGCTAACCTGAACAAACATAGAATCCTACATCGAACAAGCTGTCCACATACACCCCAACAAAATGGAGTGGCTGAGAGAAAGAACATACATCTCATGGAAGTTTCTAGGTCCATGATGTTTCATACCAATGTGCCTAAAAGATTTTGGGGAGATGCGGTCTTAGCAGCTTGATATCTCATCAATAAGACTTCAACAAAAGTTCTCCAAGACATCTCACCATTTGAGGTATTAAACAAAACCCAACCTTTTATTGAACACTTAGGTGTGTTTGGATGTGTGTGTTTTGTATACAATTCAGGTGATCAAAGAAACAAGCTAGAAGCTAAGAGCATCAAGTGCATGTTCCTTAGATATTCAACTACTCAGAAGGGGTACAAATGCTATGATCCAATCAACAACCGCACTTATGTCTCAAGGGATGTCAAGTTCATAGAAGGAAATGGCTATTTTGAAAAGAGGGATTGAGAAGAATTGAAAGACCTCTCAAGATCACCTTCTGACCTTGCTAAAAGTCTGAGGTTTCTCTTGGATCATTTGTGGAATGACTCTCCTAAGGTACCAAAACAAAGGGAAACAGAAACATGAAGTCATCAAGAAGAGTTGCAAGAGGAAGAACCAGTGACAGCTAATCAAGAACCCACTCAAACTCAAAAGGAAGTTCTACCCCAGAATCAAGACCAAGAAAATTTGAATATGAATGAGGAGGAGACAATTCATCTTGAAGAAGAAGAAATAGGTGTTGAGGAAGCTACTCAACCGGTGCAACAAATCAGAAGAAGCACTAGAGAAAAGAAGGATCCATCAAGCTGGATCAACAGGAAGTTCTACTTCAACAATCAAGTTGTTGCTCATCCCAACCAATCTGTGTGTTCTATTGACTTGTTACCATCAAGTCATTGTGCCTTTCTTGGGAAGATAGAGATGAATCATGTTCCTAAAACCTATGAAGAGGCTAAGGACACTAAGGTGTGGATGGATGATGTGATTGATGAGAAGGAGACTATGGAAAGGAATCATACTTGGAATGTAGAACCTTTACCAAAAGAAAAGAAAGTTGTTAGCTCCAAATGGGTATTCACAATCAAGTATAAGAGCAATGGGGATATAGAGAGGTATAAGTCAAGGCTGGTTGCTAGAGGATTCATTTAGATTTATGGAGAAGACTACACTAATACCTTTGTACCAGTAGCAAAGCTTCACACTGTAAGAGTTACTATCTCCTTAGCTACCAATCTTTCATGGTATCTATGGCAGATGGATGTCAAAAATGCTTTCCTACAAGGAGAAGTTGAAGAAGAGGTGTACATGACTCCACCATCAGGTCTTGAACAGTTGTGTAAGCCAGGGAAAGTGTTGAGGTTGAGAAGAGCTATCTATGGTCTGAAGCAGTCACCAAGAACCTAGTATCACAAGCTGAGCCACACTCTTATGAATCATGGGTTCATGAAGTCTCAATCTGACCATACCTTGTTCACTCTTCAAAGCTCCTCAGGCGTGGTTGTAGTACTCATATGTGTGGATCATCTGATCATTATTGGCAGTGATAAATCAGGGATCCAATCCACCAAAGCATTCCTCACAAGTTCATTTGACATCAAGGACCTCGGTGCGTTGAAATACTTCTTGGATTGAAGTGTGCAGATTTTAAGATGGTCTTTTCTTGTCCCAAAGAAAGTATGTGAAGGACTTGTTGACAGAAACATGAATGCAAGAAAGCAAGATAGCTAAAACTCCTCTTGAAGATGGCTACCAAGTCAATAGAAAGGGGGAGAAATCAAATTATGAGAAGTTCAGGGATGTGTCTCTATACAAGAGAATGGTTGGGAAGATCATCTACCTTACACTCACTAGACCATACCTATGTTTTGCTGTGAACCAAGCCAGCCAACATATGCAAACACCTACTGTCCACCACTGGAGCATGATAGAAAGGATACTCAGATATCTCAAGGGCTCTCAAGGACAAGGCATTTGGATGGATAAGAATGACAGAACTGAGATTATTGGGTAGTGTGATGAAGATTGGGTTGGTGATAAGAGTGATAGGAGATCCACAACCGGTTATTGCATTTTTATTGGAGGAAACTTAGTGACTTGGAAGACCAAGAAGCAGAAGGTTGTTTCCTGCTCAATTGATGAAGCTGAGTATAGAGCAATGAGGAAACTCACAAACGAGTTGACATGGCTGAAGGCTCTCCTTAAGGACTTTGGCATTGAGCAATAAGGTCCCATTACCTTCCATTGTGACAATCAGGCTGCAATCCATATAGCCACAAATTATGTGTTCCATGAAAGGACTAAACACATAGATATTGATTGTCACAAGGTAAGGCAGAAGATTGAAGATGGAACTGTCTTACCCTGCTATACAAGAAGTGAAGATCAGTTAGCAAACATTTTCACCAAAGCTGCAAGTCTCAAGGTTTGCGATCACATCTTTAGCAAACTAAGACTTGTATCCATTCATGATTAGAACTCTCCTGATTCATGAGCAACATACTCTTTTTCCGTTGATGTGGTTTTGTCCCAAGCGGTTTTCCACATCAAGGTTTTTAATGAGGTGTTGCCATGATCATTCCAAGCTTAGCCTTTATGGTGATTCCAAAGTCTAAGTTTGAGGGGGAGTATTGATCATGAGATATCTATTGAGATGAATTTCTAATGATCAAGGATGGATAGCTTAAAGACTATCATTCCACATGGAAGCTATGAGCTTTTGGAGTAACCAAACTAGACTAGAAGCATCTGTGGACAGTACCCGTGGATGAACAGTAAAAACAGTTTTGTTACTTTAAGATATTTTGGATTAATTTCTCTTGTAAGCTAAAATAGTCTCATAGCTCTTGCTCTATATTGTAACTTCTGATTTGAAATTTGAATCTAAGGAGACTTATTCTCATCTCCAATTCTCTCTCTAATCTCTCTCTTGTTCTTATTCTCTCAAAGCCTCTCTAATCTTCTTCTCTTATGTTTTGTGCTTAAATCTACAAATCTCTGTTTTATTCTCTTTAATTCTAACAGGCTTTTCTTCGCATGAACTAGGAAAATTTGTGGTTGGACTTTCAACGCCTATTATTGGATCTTCTCTACCAGGAAATGGATCTACCTTACCTTGTCCTTTTTTCTGGAAATGGTCCCTCTTTGATTGGTAATGCTCCTTCAACTAATTCTATCTCTTCTCCGCAATGTGCTTCTGGTCGGCCTTGAATTGGATCTTCTATGCCAGATATTCCAGGCATGGCTTTTCCCTCTATGGATTCCAGACCTTCATCATCAGCTCCTCCCGAGAGTCATCATTGTTGATCTAGATACTTTAAAAATATCCCATGTAAATGTCCTTAATTGGGCGTTAAACTGCAATCTTATGTTGACAGGAAACTAAGGAAATTTGACAATCCTAGCATATCACCTTCTGGAGTCCTAAGAATTAAGATACAAAACTTTATCTTCCAAGAAAGAGCTCAATTGCATCAAGATTTTGTAATATATGTTTTGATGGGAAAAATCCTTCCTTTGGACACATTCAAAGCGTTTTCACTCATATTTGAGGGAGAGGTATGAAACTAGAGATTCACCTAAGGCCTGATTCATGGTCAACGTTAGTGCGCATTCCAAATTTTTCTATTATACATAAAATATTAGAGCATGAAATATGGAACATTGGTAACTCTTTTTTTTAAGTTGTTCAATGGTCATCAACAATGGCTATCTCACCTCCGTCATGCACTTATATCTTCCTTTGGGAACATGTGAAAAGAATTTCGTTTGATCTTTATACTCAAGAAGGTCTTGGAAGAGTTGATGACACGTTAGGTTTTCCTATAGAGGTCGACGACCAGAAGAATGGCTAACATCAATATTGTCCACATCAAATTTGGAGCTGATTGCACTTAACCACTTCCAAACTGTGGTAAAATAGAAAGTCAAAATCACTGTTGATTACCCTGTGTTTACCCAACTTTTCCATGTTGCAAAAAATGAGGCACCAAGAAGCGTGTTGTCCTGATGAAAAATGAGCTCTTTCCTCAAAGTCTAAAGCTTTTGTTCTATCCAATATTGTAAAGCAACATTCTAAGGTTGATTCAGCTGTCTCAGTCACTAATTCTATTATTGTTGCTATGGATTCTCAACCTACACTTACTCCTTAATAACAGCTTTGCTTATCCACCCCTAAGAAAGCATCCTCTTGTTGTGATGTGATCAATGGGTCAAAAATTATCTATGTTCAGCAAACGGCTCTTCTACCAGTTCCTGCTTCTGTTGATCCCTCTCTTGGCTTTGAAACCTCTCCCCTTCCGGTTTGTGTAGGAGATCAGTCACCCATGGGATCTCATGATATGGTTGTATACTCGCAGGATCCTTCCCTTTCTGTGACTCAAATTTCACACATTCTCACATTACCTGCTCAAAGAAATGCTTTTAAACATGATAATTGTTTTTCAAGAGAGGCTTGGGGAATTCTGGATTTAAGCCAATCCAAGAGCTTGCTGAATCTTCTAGTGGGTTAGTGTTCAAATAAGGGATTTAAATCTACTAACCTCATTGCGTGCCTCAGACCTTATGAGTTTGATAAAGTAGACTCCTTGGACCCTTCGTGCTTCCCTTAGGAAATTATTGCATTATACTAGAGGATGCTTCTAGTTATTGTCGGGCCTTAGGCTCTGAGGAATCTGTAAAAACTTTTTGTGCGTCTATGATATGCAATGTCCAACATGTCACCATTACTTCCTCATCAATGGGTTCACAATTTTTTTTGGAATGTCAGGGGTTTTAATGATATTGAAAAACACCTGTTTTTAGACACTGGCTAAATAATCATAAAGGATATTTTGTTACCTTATTGGAACCCATATTAAATATCGTAACCTGGCCTTGGTTATGAAATTTGTCTACCTGAGCTGGTCCTTTGCTAGAAATCACACCTCTGATCATAATGGTCGTATTGTATTCATCTAGAAATCCCCAAGTACTTTAGTGTCCTTCATTAATCAAACCAGTCCATGTCCTGCAAAATAAATATTTCAGGCTTCATTGATATCTTTTACAGTGCTGCTTATACAGCCAATACGAGTGAAGATAGAAATGACTTATGGATTGAGTTGTTAAGTTTGAAAGGTTAAATCATACCTTGCAACACACCTTGGTGTATTGGAGGAGACTTTAATTAAATTATTCATCCTGATGATCAATCCTTGCCTCTTTCAATCAGATAACGGACCTATGTTGGAATTCAAATCTTGTTGTGAGCAGCTAGAAGTAAGAGATCTTCGATTCCATGGTCCCAAGTTTACTTAGTCTAACAACCAACCTGATTGTCATATTGCCAAAAAGTTTACCCGAGCTCTTATTAATGAGGAATGGCTCTCAACTAGCCTCGCAACATTTTCAGCCCGAGAGCTCGCATACCACTCACCATGCTCTATCTCTTTTGAGAATCATTTGATATTGGCAGGTACAACGCATTCAAGTTTTAACATTACCTCACTACCTACCCGACTTTCCTTGATGTTGTCTGCAACGCATGTGTCATTTCAGATGCAGATTCATTATCTTCCTTGAATGTAAAGCAGAAGCTTCTCAGAATTCTTTGAAAACTGAATAAAGAAAACTTTTTCCGACATTCAGAAACATGTTGCATAAATTTCTAATCTCTACCATGATGCGCTAATTCTCTCTCTGCAACAGCCTACTCAATCCAAATTCCTAACAGAATGGGAACTATCAGAAAAGTTGACTATGCTAAGGTGTATTAAATATGAATTCTTTTACACAAAAATCTCGCATAAATTAGCTCCAAACAACTGATCAAAACAGCCCTTACTTCATGATTGTTTCTCAGGCTAGAAACACATTCAATACCATACATACCTTCATTGGGATGGATGTAAATGAGGTTTCTACTCCCACAAATAGGGGCAACCTTGCAGTATCTTACTTTAAAAGAATTCTAGGTCTTGATTTCGATCCCACGACTCATGATAATCTTTCGATCATTAATTTATTCACTAGAGGGTCTTGCTCTTCCCTTGAAGCTTCTTCCCTAGCATGTTTCCTTCTGCAGAGGAAATAACAAAAGTGTTATTCAAATTAAACCCTAACAAAATACCAAGACCAGGCAGATTGACCTCTTCAAAAGCTGCATCAAGAATTAATTGACCTGAAGCTACCTCGGCTATTGCCAGCTTCTTCACCAACAAGTGTATGCCAACTTTTGTAAACTCGGCTATCTCTCCTGCCTAAACTCACCAAAGATACAATCATCAATGACTATAGGCATATATCATGTTGCAACACTCTATACAAAGTTTTCTATAAGCTGCTTGTTGCGAAACTGAAGCCACACATTCCAAGGATCATATTGCCCATTCATTAAAGGCAGGCTTTTGTTAGAGAATTATCTCTTGGCTTGTGAGTGGATATCATAAGAAAAAAGAGCTAAAAGGGTTACTCTAAAAATTGACACTGCTATGTTCGTTGGTACTCTATTAGATTGATTGTATATATGCACTAAACATGCTATTGTCTACATGGATTGTGTGAAACAATGCTTTACTTCTCCAGCCTACTATGTGGGCATGAATGATTACATTTACAGATATTTCAAAGGAACTAGAGGTTTAATGTAAGGCTAAGGAGATCCTCTCTCTCCTTACTTTTTTGGATTGGCTATGAATATCCTATATCAGGTGTTAAATGTGGCAGCACAAGAAGGCCTATTCAACTATCATCCTAAATAAAGTACAAAATTGACTCACATGTGCTTTGCAGGCGATCTTCTAATCTCCCACAGTATATTCAAGGCATCATGAAGGTCATCACCGACTTTAGCAACTCTCGGGATTGGCTATAAGTCCTGAAAAGCCAGCCTTATTTTCGTTTGGTTTATCGGAATCAGAAGTTGCTAATGTGGAAGCATTTTTGGCATACCTTATGGATATCTTCCCATCAAATACTTGGGCCTGCCCCTTTGCAACAAAAATCTCTCCATATTAGATTGTGAAACCTTCGGGCAAAGTTTAAATAATTAAGATAAATTCTTAGACTGCAAAATACCTTTCTTTTTTCGGAAGATAAGTTTTAATCAACACAATAATCTTGGGTATTACTAATTTCTGGAAAAGTGCTTTTATTCTTTCTCAAGAATGCATTATGAAGATAAAACGTATGTATAATTCCTACTTATGTCAAGGTTATATTGAAGGGCGTTTCTTAGCAAAACTCGCACGGGAAGTAGTAAATATTCCAAAGGATGAAGGCGGGTTAGGAATAAAGAATCTGAAAGTCTGTAACATTACATGTGCTCTCAAGCTTTTGTGGATGCTATTGTTTAAATCTGACTCGATTTTGGTGGCTTGGATTGCGGATAATGTCCTAAAAGATAAGAGCATCTGAGAATTAATAGAGAAACAAAGTCATACTTCATTATTTAAGAAACTGCTGCTAATGAGAGGAACTATTTAACAGTGGGCTCGGGTCTTACCTGGCAATGGTGTTCGATGCAAGTTTTGGAACGATCCATGGACTGACTTTGGTCCCTTAATCTAGTTTATTGGCATAAATGGGCCACAATCTACTTGTATTTCTCTATATTCTAGTATGGCTTCTCTTTGGTCCAATAAGAATTGGGAAATACTATCTGCAAGGAATCAGAGAATGGTTTAGGTGCAATGCCTATTTACTACTATTACCCTCACTAAAGTTCAATACTCTATGCATTTGAAGGTTGATGGCAAATTTAGCTCAAGGTTCAAGTCAATTGCAATGTATGATTTGATCAGGAAACCAAAACCAAAGTTTGACTGGTACAATATTATATGGGTAAAAAAGGTAATACCTAAGCACATGTCTCTTGCATGGTTGGTTATTTTGAATCGTTGTCCTACCTGAGACCGGATATTGTCTTGGGGCCTGCAAGCTCTGCAGAATTAAGAAACCATCTGTTTTTCGATTGCAATTTCTCCTCCTCCGTTTGGTCAGAGATAACTGCAAAGATGATATTTAGTGTTGGCAATAACACTTGGTCATAAATAGTGAACGGAATTAAGAATTTCAATCGTTGCAGAAACAAAAATAATGTATCATTATGGCTTGACAAACTTCATTATATGAATTATGGAGTGAGAGAAATGCTCGCTTGCATGCAACATCCACATGTCGGCGCCAGATCTTCTTTTCATGTGAATTGAGTTGAAAATCAAGGACAAACTTACACCATCTCGACGACTCAATCTCTCTAAAATGTATGTGAGAATGCAGTTATGGATGTCGGTATTTTAATTGTCTTAACGGCTAAACGATCTGGTTAGCAATCTTTTCAGTTTCAAACAAGATGGGGAATTAGGGTTTAT
Source organism: Orychophragmus violaceus (assembly GCA_030180135.1). NCBI lineage: Eukaryota > Viridiplantae > Streptophyta > Magnoliopsida > Brassicales > Brassicaceae > Orychophragmus > Orychophragmus violaceus. The sequence goes on along the minus strand of CM058240.1, from coordinate 26,012,644 downwards.
GTCCAATGGGATTTCTATTTCGTCGAAGGATTAGGGAAGATACTGGTATTTTCTCTTTGTCAAAATTTGGGATTCCAGCTTCTACTTTTAATGGGCTTGGGATTAAGATTAAGGGCTTTATTTCACTTACACTCACAAGACAGGTTTTGGGCTTTGTCCTCGGGCCGAGCCTTTTGGGTGACAATGTTTCATAATTTCAATATATTGAAAGTGGGGGGCACTATTTTGAATTGAGTTTCGAGGTTATTTACAATTTTGAAGGGTTTTCTATTATAATTTTTGGGTATTAGTTAGATTAAGAATGGGGTTTGATCCAGATATGGGTTGTCACTATGGATAGTTCTTGTAACACCTTTGCTAAATTTAAATATATGTAAGCAAATATTCAAATTTTTTTTCCGGAAAACTATGATGGACACCCAAATGCAACATATGATTGTTGTCGTCCCTCTCTAGTTATACTATTAGTATTTAAAGAAACACATTGGTTTGCTTCTTTCAATTCTAAAACAAATCTACAAGTAGTTAACTTTCCAAAAAAGTAAAATAGTAGTGATACCTAAAAGATGGCAAACATAAGGTCTTATTGTTGCACCAATAAGGTTGGTTGCTTTTGCTGCAAAAATCACACAAATAACACGGAGGCTAGACATAATTTCTAGTCTTTGAATGGTACTCCGATTCAGTTGTGGTCTGGTGACCCTAATCCTGGTTTATCAACAATGACACCTTGATTTGACAGTGATGCGGTTCACTTACTTTTATAAGGTGATTAATTCTTTACATTATTCATAACTCAAATCGCACTTAAAACCTGCGATTGTGGTGCAATTTTTTATTATTTTATTTTATAATTTTATCCTCCATGTATTATTAATTATATTAAATTTTATTATTACTAGTTCAAATATATTATTGCATAAATACCATTTCTCCCCAGAAAATTTTCAAATCTAGGGGTTAAAACAAAAATATAAAACTTGCTTTTTTCTTTCAAAACTGTTAAATCCATTTTTTTCCAAAAAACATAAAATAATTTTTCCCGCCCAAAACACAAAATCATATTTACCCGTCAAAATAAAAAAATCATGTTTTAGTACTTTTGGCAGGAAAAGGGAGTCTTGCGATTTTTGCAAGAAAAATATAATTTTGCATTTTTGGCCGAGAAAGGTGATTGTGCGTTTTTGTGTGCATAAAACATGGTTTTATATTTTTGACGTAGAACCTGATTTTAGATTTTGGTGGGAAGAAGAATTTTGTGTGTTTTTACGGAAAACATAATTATGTGCTCTGGCGGGAAAAGGGGGTTTGTGGTCTGTGGCAAAAAAACAAAATTTAATGTTTTTGACAAGAAAATAAGATTTGCGACTTTTGGTGAGAGTGCATGATTTTGCGTGTTTGGATGAAAATCTAATTTTTTGTTTTCGTCAAAAAATAGGATTTTGAGTTTTTTTTGCGAGAAAACAAATTTTGATGTTACCGTATAAAATTTTGTGGTTTTAGTGAAAAGAATGAAATTTTGTATTTTTGGTCGAAAATGAGATTTTACATTTTTGCAACAAATAATAATTTAAAATTAAGTTAATCAATAATATTAAGACGTTTAATTTTGTATGGTAGTCATACCTATGTCACTTTCCTATTCAAGAATATAAAATATATGCATAGCAATCAAATGATATTTTTATTAAAAATTTAATTAATCATATCGCTTCCAAAACGCATTATTTCCACATACAAATCATATTAATACCTAAATTGCAGTGTCATTCGAAGCCCTATCAAGCTTGCCATGTTTGCATTAAGATAAAAGAATATCCCCACAAAGGATCATCTGCCATAAAATAGTTTTTTCTCAATTATTTCTCACAATCCAAGCAGCTCATGCAATCCTCCTTCTTTCTAGACAAAACCAATATTGCAATTTCCCCATGATTTTTGTGGCTTTGCCACCTTTTCTTTCTGTTTGAGTAGCCAAACATTCTCCGTTAGATTCAATGTTCACTAGCGAAACCAGTGGTGCAAATCTTCTCTGATCTTCCTTATTGTATCCGTTTCTTTGCAAATAATTCCTTCAAAGATGAAGTTGTTGAAATCGTCCAAAGAAACCAAGGAAGAAATCTCCCTAAATCCAAAGGGATTTTGTTTGAGTCCGACATTTATAAAAGATAGTCGAAGTTAAAAAATGACTCTGAATTCCAGCCATTTTAAGGGAAAGAGATGTTTGATAGTGCTCAAACTTGTCTTGATAAGTAAAATAAAACGAGAAAGTAATTTGTTGTCTCACCCTCTAATCCACATATTTGACATTTACTATCAATCTTCATCCCTCTCAACAAGATCTTATTCGCCACCGAAAAATCTTCACTTAAACTTTCCACAATTGTAACTAATTTCCTATGCAACATGTTTATTTAAAATCCTGAAATTTTAAAGTATAATGTTATTTTTTGAATGTCTCCATAATTTCGTGAAGACGTCTTTAATGACTAAAAAACTAAGAGATTTATGGGTTGATTGGTTAACTTACTATACAAAGCTGCCTAAGTCGGTGGTAGCGGTTGTTAGCGTTTTACAACAATCAGAAAATCACTTACCGCTTCATACCTTTCCAAATATTTCACAATAAAAATTGTTTCACTCAAACGTTTGCGGTTGCAGAAGGGTAATTAAAAACCTATTTTTTCAAATATATATAAAAATTAGAACATATATAATAAGTTTAAAATAAGATCTCAATATTATAATTATAAAATATATGAATAAATTTAATAATTATAATTAATTTTCACTAATCATCGTATATTTATAAGATATTTTAAAAACAATTTCTCGATAAAAGTTTCTTCAATTACTAATATATATGCATCTAACAAAATCATATAAGTTTCATGTAAACCAAAAAGGTAACAATTTCTGTTGTAAGAAACAAAAGGATAAAACCAGATATAAAATTTATACACATAATTTTTATTACTAATTGTGTTAAATTAAATTTTATAGTTTATAATAATATGATTTTTAATGTTCTTATAACTACATATAATGTGTTTATATTGTTAATTTATTACACTACTATTGACATCTAGTATTACTCAACCAATCATAAATATCCCACAAACACATTCGTTTCCTACTACCGCACCAGTCGTATGGGTCGTTTAATAACACTTGAAACTACAACCACCCACCACCAAAAAATTCTGCACCCACACATGCATCTGCACCGTACCTACATTCACTTCCACTATTTCAACCAACCAGACCTTCAAAAGTTTGGGAAATTGGCAAAATGCCAACATTGAGACATGTAATTCAATTTCTAAAAATGGCTTTTTGCCCCTTTGAGAAATTCCAGCTTTGCCCTCTTGTTCTATCACCGAGTGCTTTTTCTCTGCCATGTTTATGGAAGCTTTTCTGGTTAATTTCAGAGTAAAATGACCAAACCTACCGGCACAATTTTTTTTGGGCTATCATCTCTCTCATCCGCTTTCTATTTATCTCCACCGGTCTCTCTTTCTATCATAGATTAAAATTTCAGTCGATAAATTTCGGTGAAAGAGCCCGCTCCTGGTCATACGGTTTACTTCCAATCAATGAATCTCCCAAACTCAAGTAAGATCTTATGTTCGGTTTTCATTTTTAGAGTCATAGTAGAACCTTTGATGTCATTATTACCTTTTGTGTGCGACTTAGCTTATTTTAATTTCATCCATCACAAATCTGTTTTGCATCTAGTTATTCGTTTATTTCTGTTTATTTAAAACCATTGATAATCTTGTTCTTAATTAGGTTAAATCTAGTTATTGCATCTCAAACCCTAACTCACAAACATGTTTGTCTGCGTAAATAATTCATTACACATTCCAAAAAAATGCAAAGTCTTCGTATACTTAGTCTAAAAGTAGTTGCCTACATTTTTAAAGTACCATTATTGTAGGTAACCATGGGCTGTTACAGTTACAGCCATCCATCGTTATCAGACTCCCATGAAAATTCGAAGTTGTGATTAGCTGAAGATTTCGAAATGGCAGACAAAATTCCCCGAGTTTGTTTCTGCGGTCATACGGTGATAATCGTCACTTCGTGTTCTGACAATGACCCGAGAAGAAGGGTTTACACATTCCCGAATCATGGTGATGGAGGTTGCCATGTTTGTAAATTGTGGGACGAGGCGCTTGTTGGGATTATGTCCTGAAATCATATTGTACTAACTCTAATGATAGTTGTATTGTCGAGATCGGACAATTCATGTGATACTAGGTGGTCATAATGTTTTGCTAGAAGCCGCTTATGACTTATGAGTTGTAACTCATTGCTAGTATTATGTGGACCTACAGGGTCATACACCTAAGCAAGTTGGATGTACTTCATAAGGGATTGATCATTGGTGAATGGTCTGGTCAATGTGTATTGGATACACATTGAGTATTGTGTTTTAGAGGATGTGTCGATCGACACCAAAGGTGTGTCGGGTTTTTTCCATAGTAGATATCGGGTTTCAGCGTCGTCAAGGCTTTTTCTGACATAGAAGACCGGTTTCTGGTCGCCTCTATCTTCCCTGACGAGGACGCCGCTAACTGCCGATTTCGACACTGATATGTATAGGTACAAAGTTTCCCCTCCTTCTGGTTTGGCCAGGACGGAAGGTGTTGATAGATATTCTTTTAACTGCTGAAAGGCATCCTCGCACCTAGTGTCCCACTCGAATTGCTTGTTTCCTCGAAGAAGCTGTTAGAAGGGCAAGAATTTGTCCCTTGATTTGGAGATGAACCGACTCAAGGCGGCGATTATTTCTGTGAGTCTCTGCACGTCGCGTGTATTCCTTGGTGATGGGAGCTCGGTAAGTGCTGCGATATTTTGTGGATTCGCTTCTATTCCTGTCTTCGTGACTATGTACCCAAGGAATTCTCTTGAGGTAACGCTGAATGTACATTTGGTTGGGTTGAGCTTCATTACATACTTATTCAAACTGTCGAAGCAGGTAGTGAGGTTAGCGATGTGGTCGTCAGCTAATGCTGATTTTACCAACATATCGTCTATATATACCTCCATTGTTTGTCCGAGCTGGTCAGCAAACATCTTGTTGACAAGCCTTTAATACGTTGCTACAACAATCTTGAGACCGAAGGGCATCACCTTGTAGCAATATGTTCCTCGGTCGGTAATGAACGACGTCTTCTCGCTGTCGTCCGGATGCATCATTATATGGTTGTACCCGGAAAACGCATCCATAAATGATAAGAGCTCGTTGTTCGCCGTGGCTTCGACGAGTCTATCGATGTGAGGTAATGGGAAGCTGTATTTTGGACAAGCTTTGTTGAGGTCGGTGAAGCCAACGCACACTCGCCATTTTCTATTTTTCTTTTTAACGACCACTGGGTTTGCGAGCCAATCTGGGTATTTACCTCGGTTATCGGGCCTCCTTTGGATAGTCATAAAATAAATCTAAAATCTAGCAAGTCATAAAATCCCTATGAGAATCCCTAAATCCCTATAATCATAAAATCCCTAAATCTACTTACGTAACTTGTTGTTTGTGTTTTCACTACATTTCCTTCACGGTGTATGTTTTCACTAAATTCTAAACACTTTGTTTTATATATATATGAATCTGAAGTAGTCAACTATTGATGCTGCATACACATGTGCATATATATAAGTATATTGATATGTTCTCATAAATTCTACATGACTAAACATTATTCTTTTTGTATATGTGCACACAACATGTAGTCAACTATTTATATCATTTACATATATGCATATATTCTATGAAAGTTATTGTCTTCAAAAAGATTTAAAAATAAGAGTGTCACAAAACAAGCCATAAATATATACGGAATACAAACCATAATGATTCTCATTCAAATTTTATGCCAAAAAGGCAGTCTCAAAACAAGGCAATCTCAGAATAAGGCTTAATATAGTCCCTCATAGGATCCAAAATAGGCTATATAACCATTTCGGTAAAACTAGAAAGACTAGATAGACTATGTAACTATTCCGGTACTAAAAATGAACTAGATTCTTTCAAGAAGCTTAGTATGATCACGGCCATGACACCTTGTGCAAACACGCATCTTATTCGCACGATGCTGTGTAAGATGAATAGTGTCAGGAATGTTATACAACTTTAATATTTTATAAGTAGTCAACTATTGTCATCTTGAACTCCCCTTGTGAAAATATCCTTATATTCTTTGCGCGTCCAAGTGGGCGGCGCATAACCGGTGGAAGAAGATTCACTTCACTAAAAACAACCAGAATAGGTACAGGGTGGACAATACCATCGTAGAGTACCTTCCTAAACTTGTTAGTATAGACGTCTCCCACAAGTTCATGCAATTGTTTTTGGTATATGCCACAGCTGCGACAACACAACAACATGGTATTTTCAGCATTTGGAACTTCTTGCAGCTACATGTTTTGGCTTCCAAACTGACTTGGAACCTTCCCCCTTTCTGTTCTTAATCTCAAACTCATTCGTGTTTATCACAACCACCTTAGAGATTAAAACATTTTCTAGTTACCATAAAGCATTTAGACTTATAATTATATTTAAATATACAACTATTATTTAAAATAGCCAACTAAGAAGATTCATTACCACCATAGTTATGCTTGAATAAAATATGTCGTCCAAAAGTTCTCTTAACTTTGGAGTAAGTACATTGTCTTCAAAGGAACTAGCCGCTCTCCTTATCACAAACTACAAGAAAACAGCAAATTAGTGACCGCATGTTGTGACTGATTTTGCAGTCGTCTCAAATCAGTCGCTTTTTCACGACTGGTAAATGTAGTCGCCAAAACATAGCTGTTTGGCGACGGTTTTGCGATGGAACTTGTAGTCGCTATTTAGCAGTCATTACATAGTATCGAACGAGTCGCTAATATGTGACCAGTTTACGACTGCAAATTGGATTATCCAAGTTTCGAAATTATAAGTTTAGATTGAGAGGAAATATGAAACCCCCAAAGTTTTAAACTTTTGATGATTTATTGAATATAGGATTGAATCCTTATTTCTAATTGGTTTGATGGTTTCACTTACATATGTATCGGACTAGTGAATGTAATCAAATATATATATATATATATATATATATCGTACATATACATAATTTCTTGATTATCAATCATATATCGATCCAAATTAACATGTTAATTTATTATATTATATGTAGTGTTTAAAAGTAGTTAAAAGGTAAAGTTTATAAACTTTATCGTTGTTATAGAGTATCAAACCTTTAGTATATAAAACATTTAGATGTGTGGGTTAGATATAATTGAGATCGAGGAAGATATCATCGAGGATGATGGAAAAAATGAAATTTGAAAAAAATGTGTTTGAGGGATTTCATATGATCGACATGCGTAGAATCTAATACGCTCTTATTATGTTTAATGGTTTACGAAAAAGTTAAAAGGTATTGAATAACTCTTTGGTTTTAGAATTTCTCCATGGGTATGTTACTTTGTGTTTAAGGATAAAGATTCAAAATAAGAATGGGCGTTCGGATATTCGGGTTCATATCGGGTTTGAGTTTTTGTGTTTTCAGATTTAGGATTTAGGGTTAAGGGTGAAGGAACTTGGAGCCAATTCTACCAGATTCAGAATTGCTGTCATGTTCCCGAAGCCTAGGAATAGGGTCTAGTTAATTGAATCATAGATCTCGCGTTTACCTTGTTCTGGCAGCGGAAGATGAATCAGGTAAGCCAAGATCAGGAGCGATTCATATGCTGCGCCTCTACTGTACACAAGCTGGAATCCGCCGGGATGCTAGTGCCGGGAATCGGATCTCCTGGGAACTAAGTTTTCGAGGTTTCTGCGTTTTTCTCTCTGAGAAAAACTCTCTAGGCGGCGTTCTCTCTCTCTTAGGTCGAATATATAAAACACGTTTATATATTGACCTCGAGGTGAACCAAAACATCAGTTTCGGTTTCGCCCTTGTGTCGACCGACACACCCATTGGTGTCGATCGACACACGTCTTGTATCGACCGACGCACCTAATGGTGTCGATCGATACACCTCTTTGAAACTCAAATTAAATGTGTATCTAATACACATCGATCAGACCATATGCCAATGATCAATCCCATGCAAAGTGTATCCAACTTGCTTAGGTGTGTGACCCTGTAGGTTCACATAATACTAGCAATGAGTTACAACTCATTTGTCATAAGCGGTTTCTAGCAAAACATTATGACTACCTAGTATCACATGAATTGTCCGATCTCGACAATACAACTATCTCTAGAGTTACTACAATGTGATTTCAGGACATAATCCCAACAATCTCCCACTTGTACTGGAATCACCTATTCCTATAATCCCTTCGTCTCTATATCTCGATATTGCATAAGGCAAGAGACTGTGTCATCCTTATTATAGCCAACATCATGTTCATCGAACTCCTGATCTATACTGATAAAACAAACGACTGACAATCACCTCGTTTGAGCACGGCCATGCATTTTCTCAGTATCAAATCTTCGATGGGCCCTGAGATATTTATCTCCTGTTACAGGAGGGACAAATCCCATCTTGTTCCATCCCTGTTTCTACACATACTTCATGATACGTATAAGCAATGCCGTTATAGCCGCCAGTTACGGAACGACGTTTGACAAGATCAAAGCGCATCAATTCATATGCTAGAAATCATGATGAACTCAGGTCTAAGGACTATACTCTATAGTCGTAATGAGAACCTCCCATGACACTGATATAACTATCCTGTGGAGTTCTCATTAGCGGGTCATGTCTGATCATATGTTCACCAACATATATCTATGTGATTGACTGTGATAATCATATCATTGACTCCATGAAACTTAGTCCAACAGTCACCTCACATGCTAGTCTCGCGCGGTTATTGGTGTCCCACTTCAACAACCTCGACTAGGGACAATCGTAATTTATGTCATCTTTTACTTATAGGGTTTCATGATCAAGTCCTCAACTTGATGACCTATATGATGACCATAAAATACTTTGGGACCATTACTTAATTATCCAATAATTAAATAATACCGATGTCAGTTTTAACTTACACAAACTTTGCCATAGCATGTCTATGTAAAGATCATAACATAACTAAATAACTCCCACTAGAATCAAGATCATCTCTTCAGATATCTAATACCTACAGCAAGAGAATAAATCTCGTGCTTAGGTTGTGGGAGACTCTGCGGTGTTTTGCTTGAAACAATTTCAAAAAACCACACCGCCATTCAGATAAAAGCACCATTCTACGGTCCACTGCTTGGAGCCTTTCCAACAGACAGCACCGCAATTCAGACAAAGAGACATAACCAGGTGGGAACCGGGAATCGTCTTTATCCGTCTAACTACTTTCAACTGGTTCGTCACTTCCTCAGTTCACCACGAAACTATCCTTAGAGTTCCTCAAACACTTGAGATATTTCTGGTAACTGTTCAGTGACTATTACCGGAACTTATTGGTATTTTCTCGTCATGCTCTATGCGTAAGCTGCATCTAGACGAGCGCAAAAATATGGCATTTATGATGGATTCTATTGCTAAAGCATAAGGAATCACACTCATACATACTAGCTCAGCCAGTGTTCAAAACACTTCATCTTGCTAAGATTGTTACCAGCTCAGCCAGTGTCTAAGACACTTCATCTTGCTAAGATTATTGCCATAAGACCTCTGGTTTGAAGCCATTCTTGGAATACTGCATATTGGGACTGTCCAACACCTTATCTATATAAGGATTCTGATACGATCCAATTAGCCTACCTAATCTATATCAATAGATTCTTATTCCGAGAATTCATGAGGCTACTCCCATGTCCTTTTGTTTATATTTGACTTTCGGCCCAAATCTTGACAAGACTTTAGCGTCGGATCATCGTTTATGAGATTAAGTATGTTTTCTACATACAGTGTGAGAAATGCAGCTACGCTCCCACTAGTCCTCTTGTAATCACATGGTTTCATTTCTTTTTCTGATCAAGTCAAAACTTTTGACTGTATTTTCAGAACGTTGATTCCAACTCCAAGATGTTTGCTTTAATCTATAAATAGATCGGTGAAGCCAACATGCATGCTCAGCCAATTTTCGGAGTTGGGGCTCACCGTCGCTTCTTTGAATTTCGCATGTTCGTCACTTTTCAATGATCAACAGATCACGACAATCGGTTACGAGAAATCACTCTCGAGTTAGTGACGGATCCTTTCGGATCTGCGAATTTCAGGCTCCACAGGTGTAGATCCTACAGCACTTTGTAGATCTCACCGCTGCTCTCCCTCAACAGGTTGAGCAGCCTCCTGTGTTTATCGAATTTCTTCGATCTGTACTTTTACTCCCACTGTTCCTTTTTGAAAGTATGATCTTTCTCAAAAGACACAGTTCCGAACAACAAAACTTTGTTCTCGGATTGGTCATAAAAGCACTAAGCCTCGGTTTCCCTAGGACAACCAGCGAGGTGGAACTTATCAGATTTGGGTTCAAGCTCATTAGCTGTCATCCCCAAATTATCAGAAACAACTTACTTGAAAAACTTCCAGTCCACATTCAATGTGGTGTCTTTCAATTGATTCTGATTGAAACCCTTTTCTGCGCAAAGACAGACATTTTAGAACGTATTCTTAAATGATTATGGAAGATTCTGTGACTCATCATTAATCGGAGCATATCTAATAAGATCCGATTCATTCTCTCAGATGATCACCCAATTCTTGACTCAAGTATTTTCTTCCGCGATCTAATCGAGGATCTTAATACTTCTGTCAAATCGAATCTATACTTCATTCACATACATACTTACTGAAGTCATCAATAAAGGTAATGAAGTACAGAAGATTTCCTCTGGCACTTATGCTCATCGGTCCGCATACATCAGTATGTGTAAGGCCCAATAAGCCTCTGGCCCGTTTTCTTTTAGCTCTGCTAAAAGGCCTTAGTCATTTGGCCCAGTAAGCAGAATTCATGTCTCAAATGATTTATAATCAAATGAGCCCAAAATCCCAAAGCTATGGAACTCTTGAATTCGCTTCACTCTATGTGGTCAAAACAACTGTGCTAAGGAAAAATCGACTTCAAGTCATCAGACTTAAAGTGTTTGGTATTTATGTTATATGTACAAGCGTACATTGGTTTAAGATATAAAACCCATTCTAAATGGGGTGCTACCATAGAATATTTCATTTAGATTTAAAGAACAAAACTTGTTTTTTATCAAAATGAAAAACATCCAAATTCTTACAAGAATATGAAAGACATCTCTGCACAAGGCAGATACATAGTAGCAATTACTTAATTTCTAAAACCAAGTATGAAAGGCTCCTACAAGTGGAGAATCTCTACGGCTCATGTAGCAACCATTGCTTCATACCAGACACGCAGTTCCAATTGTCCTTTCTTCAACGTTCTACTGTCGCTTGTGTCCTGCATATTTCAAAAAAATATCAGTACCACAACTAGTATCCAATACTAACGTAGAACTTGAAACAATAACAAAATACCTGAAGAAGAAGTACCATACATCTTCTCCATCTCTTGTGAATCTTCCAAGAATTTAATGCAATTTCTCTTCCAATGCCCAAACTCTTTACAGTAGCAGCATTTATCAACATCAGATGGGCCTGACTTGGGCTTAAAAGATGACACAGGCTTATCCCGATTCCAAATCTGAACGGCCTTACTTTCACCCTTGTCTATACAAGATCTCTCAAATCTTTTACCTTTTTTGATGTTCTGCTCTGCTGTCTTGAGCATGCCATGCAGCTCAGTCAACGTCTTCGTCAAGCCTCTCTTGATATAGTTCTTGATGAACTTATCATAACTTGACGGCAGTGACTGCAGAATGATATCAGTGGCCAACTCTAAGCTGACAGGACAATCCAGTTTCCCCAGGTTATCAATGTAACCCATCATTTTAATGACATGAGGACTTACTGGAGCATCCTCTGGTAGCTTGCAGCCAGTGAGAGACTTCACCATCTGGAATCTCTCAACTCGTGCCAGATCCTGAAACTTCAGTTTCAGGCTGGTGATCATCTCTATTGGCGACTCCACGTTCTCGTATTGACTCTTCAAGTCCGAGTTCATGGTAGCCAGCATCAGACCACGCACATCTACCACATCAATATAATGCTTATTCCAAGCATTATATACTGCACGCGAGCGATTGGTCCCAAGCCTTTCTGGAAGAGATTTCTCAAGGACATAGTCCTTGCTCTCCTGCTTGAGAATTAATCTCAAATTCCGATACCAATCCAGGAAGTTGGATCCATTTAACATGTCCTTCTCAAGGACGGATCGCAACGAGAAAGTAGTCATAGACATAAGCTGAAATCCAAGAAAAACAAAGATTTAGTTATGTATATCATGAGAAATCTTATCTAATAAGAAAACTCGCATTATATTCAAACAATGTTTCCTCTATGAATATAATGATCCAAGATCCATACTTCACTAAAATCTGAGTGGACGACTCACCATCACCCAAGATTCAGTTATCTAGGTAAGCAAATCATTGCTAATTGTACCCAGTACAACTCTTGGTCGCAGATAAGACAATCCATGTCTCATCTACTCTGACGTCTCTGGGCCCAAAACTTCTGATAGCCCAGTCAAGTAAAACAATCTCTTCTGTCTTGTGATCATTGACAGTCGCACTGCGAGTCTATCAATGAACACCTGCCTTGCTCATGTCACTGTGGATACCAAGGACTCCAAGACTATCTAACAATGAACCGAGTCTTGGCAGTAGACGAGATTGGGCAAGACATCAAGGTCACTTGATGTTTAGTTGAGGAAACTAAACTCTGAAAGGTTAGCAAATCAATCTATTAGGTCATGTAATTGTTGATGTTAAGCACCGCAAGTCCATCAACATAATTACCTGCCTTACTCACCTAATTGTGGACACCAAGCTCTTAGCTAGACCATCACACAACGAAATGAGTCTTGACAGTTGACCATATTGAAGCTAAACTTTGATCAAGGTTTAAGTCTAGTTTGGTTTCTGCAAATTCAAGGTTCAATAACCAGAATTTTGAACTCTGTGTCGATCGACGCAGACTATGTCTGTCGATCGACAACACCAAACTTAACCGGACTTCAATAACCGATTAATCCAATTATCCCGGTTTATTGAACCGGTCATGTCGATCGACAAAACCCATGTGTGACGGTCGACATAGACCTAAAACGAAGACAGTTTTGATAACCGGTCCAATCCAATTGAACCGACTTATCAGATCAAACTGATCTTAACCATTCAAATCGGTTTATACTAATTGAGATAACTAGTTCAATCCAATTGAATCAATTCATCCAATTTAAACCGTTTTATCCAGTTTCAACTGATTGCGATAACCGGTCCAATTCAATTGAACCGTTTTATCCAATCAAACTGATTTAACCCATCGGTTCATGCTAATTGAGATAATCAGTTCAATCCAATTGAACCAATTCATCCAATTTAAACCGATCTATTCGGACTTATCCAAGCATGATAACCGGTCCAATCCAATTGAATCGATTAACCATTCGCTAAGTCTGTGTCGACCGACACTAACCTATGTCGATCGACACTTGACCGAATATGTTCTGTGTCGACCGACACTTAACCTGTGTCGATCGACACAGCAGCTTTTCTGATTTTTCTTCGCGAAAAACCCTAGCCGCCGATTCTGTCGAATTCACATCTCTGTGTCGATCGACACTGTGCGAAAACACAGAATCGTTTTTCGATCAGATCGATCTCACCTGTTCTTAATCAAACAACCTTGTTCTGCGAATCTAAATCATCAAATTCAATTAAACAGGTTGATTCAATGGAAAACCCTAAGGCTCTGATACCACAGAAGGAACTTGGAGCCAATTCTACCAGATTCAGAATTGATGTCATGTTCCCGAAGCCTAGGATCTAGGGTCTAGTTAATTGAATCATAGATCTCGCGTTTACCTTGTTCTGGCAGCGGAAGATGAATCAGGTAAGCCAAGATCAGGAGCGATTCATATGCTGCGCCTCTACTGCAGTCCACACGCACACAAGCTGGAGTCCGCCGGGATGCTAGTGCCGGGAATCGGATCTCCCGGGAACTAAGTTTTCGAGGTTTCTGCGTTTTTCTCTCTGAGAAAAACTCTCTAGGCGGCGTTCTCTCTCTCTTAGGTCGAATCTATAAAACACGTTTATATATTGACCTCGAGGTGAACCAAAACATCAGTTTCGGTTTCGCCCTTGTGTCGACCGACACACCCATTGGTGTCGATCGACACACGTCTTGTATCGACCGACGCACCCAATGGTGTCGATCGATACACCTCTTTGAAACTCAAATTCAATGTGTATCTAATACACATCGATCAGACCATATGCCAATGATCAATCCCATGCAAAGTGTATCCAACTTGCTTAGGTGTGTGACCCTGTAGGTTCACATAATACTAGCAATGAGTTACAACTCATTTGTTATAAGCGGTTTCTAGCAAAACATTATGACTACCTAGTATCACATGAATTGTCCGATCTCGACAATACAACTATCTCTAGAGTTACTACAATGTGATTTCAGGACATAATCCCAACAAAGGGTTAAGGATTTTTGTGTTTTGTAGAATCGGTTCGAATCCGGATCGATTTTCTATATCGGTTTGTTGGGTTTTTCGGTTTTCAAATTTAGGTTTAAGGGCTTGTGATTTAGGGTTTATGGATTAAAGTTTATGGTTTAGGATTTAGGGTTTATGGTTTATGTTTTTGTGTGTTCGTAGAATCGGTTCGAATCCGGATCAGTTTTCTATATCGGGTTCAGATCGGGGTTTTGAGTTTTTGTATTTTCAGATTTATGTTTTAGGATTTGTGATTTATGGTTTATGGTTTAGTGTTTGGTATTTAGGGTTTAGGATTATAAAACTAATTTATTTTTAATCATAAATTAAAAAAACTATTTTATTTTTAATCATGAATTTTTTAAAAATTAATAATTTTAATTATGATTTAAAAAAAAAAATTTTAAATATGAATTTTTAAAAACATACAACTAATTTATTTTCAATTCATTTAAATTGACCCAAAAAATAATTTCCCGTCCATAACTCATAATTATCCCGCCCAATCATTTCTTTCCCCCCTAAACCCAAAATTTTAAAGCCCAAATTAATGTTAATCCGCTTTAACCCGCGAAAATTACCTTAACCGGCAAAATTGCATTAGCTCAAAATTGCCTCTCCAAATCCCTAATTTCCCAAAAAATTTTAAGTGCGGAACTTCATTTCTTGTTCCTCGTGATCTTGCTCTTGCCTCTTCCTCGATTCTCTCTCAATATTTGAGAAAATCATTCACAAATTCCTAGTCTCTTGATTCTCTGTTTTTTTATCCTCTCTCGATTTCTCAATTTCTTCTCTCTTAAAATCAAACACAAATTTCCTAACCCTAAATCTCCCTTGTTCTAATCTCTGTAACACACACTAAATCTCTTTTGTTATCATCTCTGTAATGAATCCCAGCTCCCAAACTCTGCTTGCGATGCCTGGCCATGGAAGAGGGAAGAGAGGAGCTGGAGGATGAGGACGGGGTGCGACAGTCGCCTTGTTCTGTAACTTTATATTGTGGATCTGTACTAAATTTTATTTTATTACTGCCTTTTGTTCTTTCTTTTCAAGCCTTGAGATTGCAGTTGCGAGGTTAAGAAAATTAGAAGATAATTCCCTAATGCCCTCACAAAACTTAAAGGTTTGTTTTATTTCCCTTGGAGTTTGGTAAAAAGATCTTGAATATTTTGAACAATAGTGTTAAGAGATAATTTCTTGCAGGATATTGCTAAAGATGAGTACGAACGAAATTTTGTCTCGGCAGTGGTTGCTCCTGGTGAAATAGGTGTCAAATTTGAAGATATTGGTGCTCTTGAAAACGTGAAAAGGCATTACATGAGTCGGTTATTCTTCCCATCTTCACCCGTGGAAATCTCTTGCGGGTATTACATTCTGTTTGGTACATAGCAATATTTTTCTTTCCATATGTCAGTTACTTATGTTCAAAGAAATGAGTTTTTTCCAGCCTTGTAAAGGTATATTGCTTTTTGGTGCTTTCTTTGTTTGATATATGTATTTGAATGAATGCCTTATATGGTTAAAATCTAGGTCACTGCAACTCCGATCGCTTTTGCTATCTGAAATGTATAGGTTTGGTAACAAATTTTATGTTTGTGTAGCCATCTTATTACTTCCACTGATCTAAACATGTGGAAGTTCAAACCGTTTGCTCAGAAAGAACCAGCGGGTCTAGAAGGTCGATATCTGGAGATAGGTAATCTTAAAGTTCAGGTAAGAAACCTCATTGCAGAAGAAGGTTTCTCCAGCGTTTACTTGGCTCAAGATACAAATCACGCGTCAAAGCAATATACTTTAAAACACATCATATGCAACGACGAGGAGTCGCTTGAACTCGTGATGAAAGAAATCTCGGTTCTGAAATCTCTGAAGCTTCTTCCATTGGTACCACTTTTCTGGTATGATTTAAGCTTCCTTTAAGATGTCTTTTGAGTTTGATTGATTAGTTGATTTGCTATTCCAACTAGCCATTTACATATCTTATGTTGTAGAGTCATGGTGGTGAATCTGTATTCGAAAGTGAAGGCGGCAAATACATGATTCGGTGGTGAAATGAAGAGAAGGTGGCACAAAGCAGTGAAGCGGTGAAGACATGATTATGGCGATTTCACCTTTCTTTTTAGGTTAATTTTCAGTTTAGAAATTTGTATTTTAAGTTTATTTGTTATTGTAAATTATTATTATTATTATAAATAAAATACTTTGTACTGAGTAAAATAATTTTTACATTTATTGAGTTTAATTTTGTTTTTATCAAAAACTGCTTTTATTTTAATTTTTAATTTTTAATTAATTAATTTTAACAAACGCAAATTAGTCGTAATTTGGATACCAAATTAGTCGTAACGTAGTCGCAAACTTTATCGTCTAATTCGCGACTGTATTGCGACCTTAAATAATTTGTTGCAAAACAGTCGCTAATTAGCGACTGTTTTGTGACCGGTTATTTAGCGACGCATGGTTTAGGGACTACGCGTTTTAGTCGCAAATCGGTTGTAAAAGAGTGAATTGCGACTGTTTACCGACTATTCTTGTTGTAGTCGCGAATTCTCTGTTTTCTTGGAGTGAAACCATCCAATTACACTCATCCTTATCCCATTCAGCATTGATATAAGTGGAAAATCCATGTACTCTTTCAAAACTTTATTGAGCGACTCAACAAGAATAGTCGGCCACATTATGGACTTATGCTCTGGAGCTCCGCGAAAATCTGCCCAAATGCTAACACAGTGTAAGCTTTGGCCGCACAAATCGTTTGAGAAGGAAGACGACTCTCCTTAAACCGTGATGGAACGTTTCTTGCTAGATGTACCAAACAAGCAGCGTGTCTAGCTGAAGGATAAACATATAGCATAGTTATAATAGTCAGTTAATAGTATTCAACTACTTATCTAATATAGCCAACAATAGCCCTGGGCTTTCGGATATACGGTTCGGTTCCGATAGGATCCATTCGGTCCGGGTATTTCGGGTATAGAGGTGTAGGATCCATATAGGTGCCGAAATGGTTTTGGTTCGGTTTCGGTTCGGTACCTATCGGTTCTGGGTCGGTTCGGGTATACCTGTCTAAGAACCGTAAAATACCCGATTTTTTCGGTTCTGTAATGGTTCGGGTATTTTCCTACCCGAAATACCCGAAATGAAAGAAAAATATCCGAAAGGAAATAAAAATATCCAAAATAACCAACAATATCCAAAATAGAAAGAGGTACTTAAACCAACTAAATGAGCCAAAATGCACAAATGCATGACTCAAGTTCTCAAGCAAAGTCTCTAAAACATTCAAACATAACACAATATCCATAAAGCAGCGAAAACAAAGGAAAACATAACATAAAAAGTGAACACACAAACAAAATAGTCTTTGATTCCTTAAGTTTTTTTAACTTGGATACTTGGATTTGAAGCTGCACCAAAAAGATATAGCAGTCGTTAGCAGTAGACTAGTAGTATTTGTCATAAATAAGATCTTAGAAAAAGTAATTGATTCCCCAAACTAAAAGCATTCCATGATCTCTTATTATTCCATAGGTTCTTCTTCATCTCTTTCCTCTCCAAACTCTATAGACATTTGAATTTCAAGAATAATGTTAAAGAAGAACATTAAACGACTCATAACAAGTTAATAAGTATTCGCTAACCTCTTTGAATGTCATCTTGATCTTCAATCTCATCAAGTAGCTGCTCAATGGTGGTACCTTCTCTTTCATTCATATGTATCTCAGATCTCGGCCACTGCTGCATACACATCAACACTTCAAGGGTGTAATGTGTCAAACAACTCCTTGATGGATCGAGAATGCGTCCGCTTGTACTGAATGCAGACTCATATGCAACTGATGAAACTTGAATTGCGAGTACATCCTTAGCTACTTTGGATAAAACCGGAAACTTAAGACTGTTAACTTTCCACCATGAGAGAACATCGTACTCAGTTCATGCAAAAACAACTGGATTCTCCACATTTTCTCCCAAATATAACTCCAACTCAATAGTTGTTTCTTGAAATCCTGTTTCTTGAGCCATCTCTTTGTACAGAGTATCCATCCTTTCAAACCCAACTCGCCTAGCCATATCCATTCTAACTGAGTGTTTAGATCGAACCTGAGATGATGAGGGACGTCCATGTGACTGTGAAGAAGAACCAGCAGACGCAACACTAGTACTACTTCTATTAGCAGAAGTCGATCCATCATCACTGCCATTGTACTCATCAAACAACTTCTTCAATATATCCATTATTGACTCCTGTATCTGAGTAGCTTTTCAAGCTATCTTTTCCATATAGCTTATCAAAACAAAGCTGAGCAAACTTCATTTTGTTTCTAGGGTCAAACACACTAGCAACAATAAGCATTCGATTCATCTCAGTTGCATCCCCAAAAGGATCCCAATATTTACCTATCTTGGATATCATGGCTGAGGCTTTCTTCTATAATTCTTCATCCGGATCCAAACTTAGAGAAATCAAGTTTCTTTCAATAGTTACCATCACATTGTATATCTTATGAGAACACACTGAAGTTGATGCAGATAATGCTAGAGTAGAATCGTAGAAGATGACAAGGAAGTTAATTAGCCTGTCAACAGCCTCCCAATCCTCTTCCACAGGCGGTCCAATCCTCTTCTTCCCATCAACTCTTTCTTGAAAGTAATCAAGGTACAATTTATCACCTACCTTCATCTTCTCAAAAGCAGCCCTATTCAACATCAAGTATGTTGAATTCCATCTAGTTTTACAGTCCAGAGATAGGCTTCCCCGAGTCATCTTCTTCCATGTGTCAACACGAAGCTGAAATGACTTCAGCCTTGGATCAGATGATCTCACATACTGCACACCATTCCGAATAGCAGCAACATGTGTGTCTACATCATGCAGTCCATCCTTCACCACTATATTCAAAATGTGTGTGGCACACCATAAATGTAGAAACTCACCATTAAGGACTAGTGAATCGCTCCTTGCAGCATGAAACCCTTCTTAAATCTCCTAATCGCAGAGCTATTGGCTGTTGCATTGTCAACCGTGATGCAAAATACCTTCCTGATATCCCATTCCTCTAAACATTCCAAAAGAATAGCAGATATTGTAGCACCTTTGTGATCAGTAATGTTCTTGAATCCGAGTATCAGCTTCTTCAACTCCCAATTGCAGTCAACAAAGTTTGCAGTGATTACCATGTAACTATTTCCAGTTGTAGGAGTAGTCCAAATTGTTGGGAATCCGAGCCAATTCTACAGATTCAGAATTCTCGCGAGTTCCCGATAGCCTAGGATCTAGGGTCTAGTTAATTGAATCATGGATCTCACCTCGTGATTACCTGGTGTTTGGCAGCGGAAGATTGATCAGGTAGCACGAGATCTATTGCGACTCAGATGCTGCGCCTCTATCGTAGTCCACACGCACACAAGCTGGAATCCGCCGGGTTGCTAGCACCGGTGCTCGGATCTCTTTTGGGACCTTAGTTTCTAGAGGTTCTGTGTTTTCTCTCTGAGAAAAACAGTCTGGGCGGCGCTCACGTATATTAGGTCGAAAATAATAAGATCACTTATATATTGACTCTCTCATAAACCGAAACATCAGTTTCGGTTTCGCCACTGTGTCGACCGATACATCCATTGGTGTCGATTGACACAAGTCTTGTATCGACCGACGCACCTAATGGTGTCGATCGATACACCTCTTCGAAACTCAATTCGATGCGTATCTAATACACATCGATCAGACCATATGCCAATGGTCTATCCCATGCAGAGTATATCCAACTTGCTTAGGTGTGTGACCCTGTAGGTTCACACGATACTGGAAATGAGTTACAACTCATTTGTCATAAGCGGTTTCTAGCAAAACGTTATGACTACCCAGTACCACATGAATTGTCCGATCTCGACAATACAACTATCTCTAGAGTTCGTACAATGTGATTTCAGGACATAATCCCAACAATCTCCCACTTGTACTGGAATCACCTATTCCTATAATCCCTTCGTCTCTATATCTCGATATGGCATAAGGCAAGAGACTGTGTCATCCTTATTATAGCCAACATCATGTTCATCGAACTTCTGATCTATACTGATAAACAAACGACTGACAATCACCTCGTTTGAGCACGGCCATGCATTTTCTCAGTATCAAATCTTCGATGGGCCCTGAGATATTTATCTTCCGTTACACAGGAGGGACAAATTCCATCTTGTTCCATCCCTGTTTCTATACATACTTCATGATACGTCGAAACAATGCCGTTATAGCCGCCAGTTACGGAACGACGTTTGACAGGGTCAAAGCGCACCAATTCATATGCTAGAAAGCATGATGAACTCAGGTCTAAGGACTATACTCTATAGTCGTAACGAGAACCTCCCATGACACTTATATATAACTATCCTGTGGAGTTCTCATTAAGCGGGTCAGGTCCGATCATATGTTCACCAACATATATCTATGTGATTGACTGTGATAATCATATCATTGACTCCATGAAACTTAGTCCAACAGTCACCTCACATACTAGTCTGCGCGGTCGTTAGTGTCCCATTTTAACAACCTTGACTAGGGACAATCATCATTTATGTTATCTTTTACTTATAGGGTTTCATGATCAAGTCTTCAACTTGATGACCTATAAGATGACCATAAAGTACTTTGGGACTATTATTTAATTATCCAATAATTAAATAACACTGATGTCAGTTTTAACTTACACAAACATTGCCAAAGCATGTCTATGTAAAGTTTACAACATAACTAAAATAACTCCCACTAGAATCAAGATCATCTTTTCAGATATCTTACACCTACAGCAACAGAATAAATTCCGTGCTTAGGTTGTGGGAGAGAGTGCGGTGCTATTGCTTGAAACAATTTCAACAAATTACACCGCCATTCAGATAAAAGCACTATTCTACGGTCTACTGCTTGGAGCCTTTCCAACAGTTAGCACCGCTATTCAGACAAAGAGACATAACCAGGTGGGACCCGGGAATCGTCTTTGTCCGACTAACTACTTTCAACTGGTTCGTCACTTTATCAGTTCACCACGAACCTATCCTTAGTGTCTCTCTACACTTGGGATATTTCTGGTAACTATTCAGTGACTATTACCGGAGTACATTGGTATTTTCTCGTCACACTTTATGCTTAAGCTGCATCTAGACGAGCGCAAAATATGGCATTCATGATGGATTCTATTGCATCAGCATAAGTAATCACACTCATTAATACTAGTTCAGACAGTGTTCAAAACACTTCTTCTTGCTAATATCGTTACTAGCTCAGCCAGTGTCCAAGACACTGCATCTCGCTTGGATAATTGCCATAAGACCTTTGATATGAAGCCATTCTTGGAATCAAGCACATTTGAACTGTCCAATACCTTATGAACATAAGGATTTTGACACGATCCAATTAGCCTACTTAATCTATGTCAATAGATTCTTATTCCAAGAATTCATTCGGCTACTCCCATGTCTTCTGTTTAAGTTTGACTTCCGACCCAAATCTTGACAAGACTTTAGCCTCGGAACGTCGTTTGTGAGATTCAAGTATGTTATCTACATACTGTGTGAGAATTGCCATTACGCTCCCACTAGTCTCCTTGTAAACGCATGGTTTCTTTTTCTTTCTGATCAAGTCAAAACCTTTGACCAATCTGTCAGAATGTTGATTCCAACTCCAAGATGTTTGTTTCAATCCAGAAATGGATCGGTGAAACTAACATGCATACTCAGCCAATTTTCGGAGTTGGGCCTCACCATCGCTTCTTTGAATTTCGCATGTTCGTCACTTTTCAATGATCAGTAGATCACGACAATAGGTTACGAGATATCACTCTCGAGTTAGTGACGGATCCTTTCGGATCTGCGAATTTCAGGCTCCACAGGTGCAGATCCTACAGCACTTTGTAGATCTCACCGCTGCTCTTCCTTATCAGGTCGAGCAGCTTACTGTGTTTATCGAATTTCTTCGATGTGTACTTTTGCTCCCACTGTTCCTTTTGAAAGTATCACCTTTCTTAAAAGACACAGTTCTGGGCAACAAAAGCACTAAGCCTTGGTTTCCTCAGGATAACCAGCGAGGTAGAACTTATCAGATATGGATTCAAGTTTGTTTGTTGACTACTGTCTTACACAAACCTTGCAATCCCAATTAATCAGAAAAACAAATTTGGAAATCACCCAGTCCACATCCAATGTGGTGTTTTTCACTGATTCTGATAGAAACCCTTTTAGCGTGAACATAGACATTTCAGAACGTATTCTTAAATGGTTATGGAAGATTCATGTGATTCATCATTAATCGAATCATGTCTCATAAGATCTGATTCATTCTTTCAGATGATCACCCAATTCTTGACTCTAGTATTTTCCTCCGCGATTCAATCGAGGATCTCAATACTTCTGTCAAACTGGTTCTACACTTCATCTTAGAACTCCCTTAAGGGATTCCAGCTTGTGTCTCATCAAATGAACACAACCATGCTTATTGAATCCATCAATAAAGTAATGAAGTACAGAATATTTCCTTTGGCAATAATGCTAGTTGGGCCGCATACATCATTATGTGTAGGGCCCAATAAGCCTCTGGCCCGTTTCCTTTTAGCTCTGCTAAATGGGCCTTAGTCATTTGGTCCAGCAAGCAGGATTCATGTCTCAATTGATTTACAATCAAATGAGTCCAAAACCTATGGATTTACTGAATCCGCTTCATTTCTGTGGTTAAATGACTATACCAAAGAAAATCGAGTTTGAGTCATCAGACTTAAACCTTTAGTATTTGTGTTATATTTAACTTCTGCTGGTTTAAGATATAAAACCCATTCTAAACGGGGTGCTACCACATAATATTTCATTAAGATCCAAAGAACTTGTCTTTTATCAAAATGAAAAACATCCAAATTCTCAAAGAAAATGAAAGACATTTCTGCACAAGGCAGATACATAGTAGCAATTACTTAATTTCTAAAACCAAGTATGAAAGGCTCCTACAAGTGAAGAATCTCTACGGCTTATGTAGCAACCATTGCTTCAACCAGACACGTAGTTCCACTTGTCCTTTCTTCAACGTTCTACTGTCGCTTAGGTCCTGCATATTTCAAAATTATCAGTACCACAACAAGTATCCAATACTTATGTAGAATTTGAATTAATAACACAACGCCTGAAGAAGAAGTAACATACATCTTCTCCATCTCTTGTGAATCTTCCAAGAATTTATTGCAATCTCTCTTCCAATGCCCCGACTCATTACAGTAGAAGCACTTACTAACACCAGATGGGCTTGACTTGGGCTTAAAAGATGACACAGGCTTATCCTGATTCCAAATCTGGACGGCCTTGCCTTCACCCTTGTCTATAAAAGATTTCTCAAATCTTTTTCCCCTTTTGATGTTTTGCTCTGCTGTCTTGAGCATGCCATGCAGCTCAGTCAACGTCTTCGTCAGGCCTTTCATGATATAGTTCTTAATGAACTTATCATAGCTTGACGGCAGTGACTGCAGAATGATGTCAGTAGCCAACTCTAAGCTGACAGGACATTTCAGTTTCCCCAGGTTATCAACGTAACCCATCAGTTTAATGACATGAGGACTTACTGGAGCATCCTCTGGTAGCTTGCACCCAGTGAGAGACTTCACCATCTGGAATCTCTCAACTCGTGCCAGATCCTGAAATTTCAGTTTCAGGCTGGTGATCATCTCTATTGGCGACTCCATGTTCTCGTATTGACTCTTCAAGTCTGAGTTCATGGTAGCCAACATCAGACCACGCACATCTACCACATCAATATAATGCTTATTCCAAGTATTATATGCTGCATGCGAGCGATTGGTCCCAAGCCTTTCTGGAAGAGCCTTTTCAAGGACATAGTCCTTGCTCTCCTGCTTGAGAATGAATCTCAGATTCCGATACCAATCCAGGAAGTTGGATCCATTTAACTTGTCCTTCTCAAGGACGGATCGCAACGAGAAAGTAGTCATAGACATAAGCTGAAATCCAAGAAAAACAAAGATTTAGTTATGTATATGATGAGAAATCTTATCAAATAAGAAAACTCGCATTATATTCAAACAATGTTTCCTCGATGAATATAATGGTCCAAGATCCTCAGATTACTAAAACCGAGTGGGCGACTCGCCGTTACTCAAAATTTAGTTATCTAGGTAAGCAAATCATTGCTAATTGTACTCAGTACAACTCTTGGTTGTGGATGAGACAAACTATGTCTAATCCACTTTGATGTCTCTGGGCTCAGAACTTCTGATAGCTCAGTCAAGTAAACCAATCTCTTTAGTCTTGTGATCATTGACAGTTGCACTGCAAGTCTGTCAATGACTACCTGCCTTACCCATGTAGCAGTGGATACCAAGGACTCCAAGACTATCCAACAAACGACACGAGTTTTGACAGTAGAAAAGATTGGGCAAGACATCAATGTTACTTGATATTTAGTTGAGGAAACTAAACCCAAAAGTTTAGCAAATCAATTTCTTAGGTCATGTAATTGTTGATGTTAATGCACTGCAAGTCCATCAACATTATTACTTGCCTTACTCACGTAATTGTGGACACCAAGCTCTTGGCTAGACATCACACAACGAAATGAGTCTTGACAGTTGACCACATTGAAGCTAATCTTTGATCAATGTTTAAGTCCAGTTTGGTTTCTGCAAATTCAAGGTTCAATAACCAGAATTTCGAATATTGTGTCGATCGACACCACCAAACTAAAACCGGGCTTCAATAACCGGTTAATTCAATTAACCCGGTTCTTCGAACCCGTCATGTCGATCGACGCAACCCATGTGCGACGATCGACATAGACCTAAACCGAAAATCGTTTTGATAACCGGTCCAATCCAATTGAACCGACTTATCTGATCAAACCGATCTTAACCAATCGGTTTATGCTAATTGGGATAATCAGTTCAATTCTATTGAACCAATTCATCCAATTTAAACCGTTTAAACCAGTTTCAACTGATTGCGATAACCAGTCCAATTCAATTGAACCGAATTATCCAATCAAACTGATTTTAACCCATCGGTTCATGCTAATTGAGATAATCAGTTCAATCCAATTGAACCAATTCATCCAACTTAAACCGATCTATTCGGACTTAATCAAGCATGATAACCGGTCCAATCCAATTGCACCAATTAACCATTCGCTCGGTCTGTGTCGATCGACACTCAACCTGTGTCGATCGACGCAGTAGACTTTTAGGTTTTCTACGAGAAAAACCCTAGCCGCCGAATTTCGTCCTGTGTCGATCGACACTCAAATTGTGTCGATCGACACTCGACCGAGTTTGCTCTGTGTCGACTGACACACCCAGTGTGTCGATCGACACAGAAGGCTTTTGGTTTTTCTTTGCGAAAAACCCTAGCCGTCGACTCTGTCGAATTCACCACCTTGTGTCGACCGACACACCCAGTGTGTCGATCGACACTGTGCGAAAACACAGAATCGCAGATCGATCTCACCTGTTCTAACTCATAATTCCAATGAACGAATTCAATTCATTAAATTCTACAAACAGGTTCGATTCAATGATAAAACCCTAAGGCTCTGATACCACTGTTGGGAATCCGAGCCAATTCTACAGATTCAGAATTCTCGCGAGTTCCCGATAGCCTAGGATCTAGGGTCTAGTTAATTGAATCATGGATCTCACCTCGTGATTACCTGGTGTTTGGCAGCGGAAGATTGATCAGGTAGCACGAGATCTATTGCGCCTCAGATGCTGCGCCTCTATCGTAGTCCACACGCACACAAGCTGGAATCCGCCGGGTTGCTAGCACCGGTGCTCGAATCTCTTTTGGGACCTTAGTTTCTAGAGTTTCTGTGTTTTCTCTCTGAGAAAAACAGTCTGGGCGGCGCTCACGTATATTAGGTCGAAAATAATAAGATCACTTATATATCGACTCTCTCATAAACCGAAACATCAGTTTTGGTTTCGCCACTGTGTCGACCGATACATCCATTGGTGTCGATCGACACAAGTCTTGTATCGACCGACGCACCTAATGGTATCGATCGATACACCTCTTCGAAACTCAATTCGATGCGTATCTAATACACATCGATCAGACCATATGCCAATGGTCTATCCCATGCAGAGTATATCCAACTTGCTTAGGTGTGTGACCCTGTAGGTTCACACGATACTGGAAATGAGTTACAACTCATTTGTCATAAGCGGTTTCTAGCAAAACGTTATGACTACCCAGTACCACATGAATTGTCCGATCTCGACAATACAACTATCTCTAGAGTTCGTACAATGTGATTTCAGGACATAATCCCAACAATCTCCCACTTGTACTGGAATCACCTATTCCTATAATCCCTTCGTCTCTATATCTCGATATGGCATAAGGCAAGAGACTGTGTCATCCTTATTATAGCCAACATCATGTTCATCGAACTTCTGATCTATACTGATAAACAAACGACTGACAATCACCTCGTTTGAGCACGGCCATGCATTTTCTCAGTATCAAATCTTCGATGGGCCCTGAGATATTTATCTCCCGTTACACAGGAGGGACAAATTCCATCTTGTTCCATCCCTGTTTCTATACATACTTCATGATACGTCGAAACAATGCCGTTATAGCCGCCAGTTACGGAACGACGTTTGACAGGGTCAAAGCGCACCAATTCATATGCTAGAAAGCATGATGAACTCAGGTCTAAGGACTATACTCTATATTCGTAACGAGAACCTCCCATGACACTTATATATAACTATCCTGTGGAGTTCTCATTAAGCGGGTCAGGTCCGATCATATGTTCACCAACATATATCTATGTGATTGACTGTGATAATCATATCATTGACTCCATGAAACTTAGTCCAACAGTCACCTCACATACTAGTCTGCGCGGTCGTTAGTGTCCCATTTTAACAACCTTGACTAGGGACATTCATCATTTATGTTATCTTTTACTTATAGGGTTTCATGATCAAGTCTTCAACTTGATGACCTATAAGATGACCATAAAGTACTTTGGGACTATTATTTAATTATCCAATAATTAAATAACACTGATGTCAGTTTTAACTTACACAAACATTGCCAAAGCATGTCTATGTAAAGTTTACAACATAACTAAAATAACTCCCACTAGAATCAAGATCATCTTTTCAGATATCTTACACCTACAGCAACAGAATAAATTCCGTGCTTAGGTTGTGGGAGAGAGTGCGGTGCTATTGCTTGAAACAATTTCAACAAATTACACCGCCATTCAGATAAAAGCACTATTCTACGGTCTACTGCTTGGAGCCTTTCCAACAGTTAGCACCGCTATTCAGACAAAGAGACATAACCAGGTGGGACCCGGGAATCGTCTTTGTCCGACTAACTACTTTCAACTGGTTCGTCACTTTATCAGTTCACCACGAACCTATCCTTAGTGTCTCTCTACACTTGGGATATTTCTGGTAACTATTCAGTGACTATTACCGGAGTACATTGGTATTTTCTCGTCACACTTTATGCTTAAGCTGCATCTAGACGAGCGCAAAATATGGCATTCATGATGGATTCTATTGCATCAGCATAAGTAATCACACTCATTAATACTAGTTCAGACAGTGTTCAAAACACTTCTTCTTGCTAATATCGTTACTAGCTCAGCCAGTGTCCAAGACACTGCATCTCGCTTGGATAATTGCCATAAGACCTTTGATATGAAGCCATTCTTGGAATCAAGCACATTTGAACTGTCCAATACCTTATGAACATAAGGATTTTGACACGATCCAATTAGCCTACTTAATCTATGTCAATAGATTCTTATTCCAAGAATTCATTCGGCTACTCCCATGTCTTCTGTTTAAGTTTGACTTCCGACCCAAATCTTGACAAGACTTTAGCGTCGGAACGTCGTTTGTGAGATTCAAGTATGTTATCTACATACTGTGTGAGAATTGCCATTACGCTCCCACTAGTCTCCTTGTAAACGCATGGTTTCTTTTTCTTTCTGATCAAGTCAAACCCTTTGACCAATCTGTCAGAATGTTGATTCCAACTCCAAGATGTTTGTTTCAATCCAGAAATGGATCGGTGAAACTAACATGCATACTCAGCCAATTTTCGGAGTTGGGCCTCACCATCGCTTCTTCGAATTTCGCATGTTCGTCACTTTTCAATGATCAGTAGATCACGACAATATGTTACGAGATATCACTCTCGAGTTAGTGACGGATCCTTTCGGATATGCGAATTTCAGGCTCCACACATGCAGATCCTACAACACTTTGTAGATCTCACCGCTGCTCTTCCTTATCAGGTCGAGCAGCTTACTGTGTTTATCGAATTTCTTCGATGTGTACTTTTGCTCCCACTGTTCCTTTTGAAAGTATCACCTTTCTTAAAAGACACAGTTCTGGGCAACAAAAGCACTAAGCCTTGGTTTCCTCAGGATAACAAGCGAGGTAGAACTTATCAGACATAGATTCAAGTTTGTTTGTTGACTACTGTCTTACACAAACCTTGCAATCCCAATTAATCAGAAAAACAAATTTGGAAATCACCCAGTCCACATCCAATGTGGTGTTTTTCACTGATTCTGATAGAAACCCTTTTAGCGTGAACATAGACATTTCAGAACGTATTCTTAAATGGTTATGGAAGATTCATGTGATTCATCATTAATCGAATCATGTCTCATAAGATCTGATTCATTCTTTCAGATGATCACCCAATTCTTGACTCTAGTATTTTCCTCCGCGATTCAATCGAGGATCTCAATACTTCTGTCAAACTGGTTCTACACTTCATCTTAGAACTCCCTTAAGGGATTCCAGCTTGTGTCTCATCAAATGAACACAGCCATGCTTATTGAATCCATCAATAAAGTAATGAAGTACAGAATATTTCCTTTGGCAATAATGCTAGTTGGGCCGCATACATCATTATGTGTAGGGCCCAATAAGCCTCTGGCCCGTTTCCTTTTAGCTCTGCTAAATGGGCCTTAGTCATTTGGTCCAGCAAACAGGATTCATGTCTCAATTGATTTACAATCAAATGAGTCCAAAACCTATGGATTTACTGAATCCGCTTCATTTCTGTGGTTAAATGACTATACCAAAGAAAATCGAGTTTGAGTCATCAGACTTAAACCTTTAGTATTTGTGTTATATTTAACTTCTGCTTGTTTAAGATATAAAACCCATTCTAAACGGGGTGCTACCACAGAATATTTCATTAAGATCCAAAGAACTTGTCTTTTATCAAAATGAAAAACATCCAAATTCTCAAAGAAAATGAAAGACATTTCTGCACAAGGCAGATACATAGTAGCAATTACTTAATTTCTAAAACCAAGTATGAAAGGCTCCTACAAGTGAAGAATCTTTACGGCTTATGTAGCAACCATTGCTTCAACCAGACACGTAGTTCCACTTGTCCTTTCTTCAACGTTCTACTGTCGCTTAGGTCCTGCATATTTCAAAATTATCAGTACCACAACAAGTATCCAATACTTATGTAGAATTTGAATTAATAACACAACGCCTGAAGAAGAAGTACCATACATCTTCTCCATCTCTTGTGAATCTTCCAAGAATTTATTGCAATCTCTCTTCCAATGCCCCGACTCATTACAGTAGAAGCACTTACTAACACCAGATGGGCTTGACTTGGGCTTAAAAGATGACACAGGCTTATCCTGATTCCAAATCTGGACGGCCTTGCCTTCACCCTTGTCTATAAAAGATTTCTCAAATCTTTTTCCCCTTTTGATGTTTTGCTCTGCTTTCTTGAGCATGCCATGCAGCTTAGTCAACGTCTTCGTCAGGCCTTTCATGATATAGTTCTTAATGAACTTATCATAGCTTGACGGCAGTGACTGCAGAATGATGTCAGTAGCCAACTCTAAGCTGACAGGACATTTCAGTTTCCCCAGGTTATCAACGTAACCCATCAGTTTAATGACATGAGGACTTACTGGAGCATCCTCTGGTAGCTTGCACCCAGTGAGAGACTTCACCATCTGGAATCTCTCAACTCGTGCCAGATCCTGAAATTTCAGTTTCAGGCTGGTGATCATCTCTATTGGCGACTCCATGTTCTCGTATTGACTCTTCAAGTCTGAGTTCATGGTAGCCAACATCAGACCACGCACATCTACCACATAAATATAATGCTTATTCCAAGTATTATATGCTGCATGCGAGCGATTGGTCCCAAGCCTTTCTGGAAGAGCCTTTTCAAGGACATAGTCCTTGCTCTCCTGCTTGAGAATGAATCTCAGATTCCGATACCAATCCAGGAAGTTGGATCCATTTAACTTGTCCTTCTCAAGGACGGATCGCAACGAGAAAGTAGTCATAGACATAAGCTGAAATCCAAGAAAAACAAAGATTTAGTTATGTATATGATGAGAAATCTTATCAAATAAGAAAACTCGCATTATATTCAAACAATGTTTCCTCGATGAATATAATGGTCCAAGATCCTAAGATTACTAAAACCGAGTGGGCGACTCGCCGTTACTCAAAATTTAGTTATCTAGGTAAGCAAATCATTGCTAATTGTACTCAGTACAACTCTTGGTTGTGGATGAGACAAACTATGTCTAATCCACTTTGATGTCTCTGGGCTCAGAATTTCTGATAGCTCAGTCAAGTAAACCAATCTCTTTAGTCTTGTGATCATTGACAGTTGCACTGCAAGTCTGTCAATGACTACCTGCCTTACCCATGTAGCAGTGGATACCAAGGACTCCAAGACTATCCAACAAACGACACGAGTTTTGACAGTAGAAAAGATTGGGCAAGACATCAATGTTACTTGATATTTAGTTGAGGAAACTAAACCCAAAAGTTTAGCAAATCAATTTCTTAGGTCATGTAATTGTTGATGTTAATGCACTGCAAGTCCATCAACATTATTACTTGCCTTACTCACGTAATTGTGGACACCAAGCTCTTGGCTAGACATCACACAACGAAATGAGTCTTGACAGTTGACCACATTGAAGCTAATCTTTGATCAATGTTTAAGTCCAGTTTGGTTTCTGCAAATTCAAGGTTCAATAACCAGAATTTCGAATACTGTGTCGATCGACACCACCAAACTAAAACCGGGCTTCAATAACCGGTTAATTCAATTAACCCGGTTCTTCGAACCCGTCATGTCGATCGACGCAACCCATGTGCGACGATCGACATAGACCTAAACCGAAAATCGTTTTGATAACCGGTCCAATCCAATTGAACCGACTTATCTGATCAAACCGATCTTAACCAATCGGTTTATGCTAATTGGGATAATCAGTTCAATTCTATTGAACCAATTCATCCAATTTAAACCGTTTAAACCAGTTTCAACTGATTGCGATAACCAGTCCAATTCAATTGAACCGAATTATCCAATCAAACTGATTTTAACCCATCGGTTCATGCTAATTGAGATAATCAGTTCAATCCAATTGAACCAATTCATCCAACTTAAACCGATCTATTCGGACTTAATCAAGCATGATAACCGGTCCAATCCAATTGCACCAATTAACCATTCGCTCGGTCTGTGTCGATCGACACTCAACATGTGTCTATCGACGCAGTAGACTTTTAGGTTTTCTACGAGAAAAACCCTAGCCACCGAATTTCGTCCTGTGTCGATCGACACTCAAATTATGTCGATCGACACTCGACCGAGTTTGCTCTGTGTCGATCGACACAGAAGGCTTTTGGTTTTTCTTCGCGAAAAACCCTAGCCGTCGACTCTGTCGAATTCGCCACCTTGTGTCGACCGACACACCCAGTGTGTCGATCGACACTGTGCGAAAACACAGAATCGCAGATCGATCAGATCGATCTCACCTGTTCTAACTCATAATTCCAATGAACGAATTCAATTCATTAAATTCTACAAACAGGTTCGATTCAATGATAAAACCCTAAGGCTCTGATAACACTGTTGGGAATCCGAGCCAATTCTACAGATTCAGAATTCTCGCGAGTTCCCGATAGCCTAGGATCTAGGGTCTAGTTAATTGAATCATGGATCTCACCTCGTGATTACCTGGTGTTTGGCAGCGGAAGATTGATCAGGTAGCACGAGATCTATTGCGCCTCAGATGCTGCGCCTCTATCGTAGTCCACACGCACACAAGCTGGAATCCACCGGGTTGCTAGCACCGGTGCTCGGATCTCTTTTGGGACCTTAGTTTCTAGAGGTTCTGTGTTTTCTCTCTGAGAAAAATAGTCTGGGCGGCGCTCACGTATATTAGGTCGAAAATAATAAGATCACTTATATATCGACTCTCTCATAAACCGAAACATCAGTTTTGGTTTCGCCACTGTGTCGACCGATACATCCATTGGTGTCGATCGACACAAGTCTTGTATCGACCGACGCACCTAATGGTGTCGATCGATACACCTCTTCGAAACTCAATTCGATGCGTATCTAATACACATCGATCAGACCATATGCCAATGGTCTATCCCATGCAGAGTATATCCAACTTTCTTAGGTGTGTGACCCTGTAGGTTCACACGATACTGGAAATGAGTTACAACTCATTTGTCATAAGCGGTTTCTAGCAAAACGTTATGACTACCCATTACCAAATGAATTGTCCGATCTCGACAATACAACTATCTCTAGAGTTCGTACAATGTGATTTCAGGACATAATCCCAACACAAATATCAGTAGTAAAGGACATCCTCTGTTTATTAGCACTCAACACTTCTTCATAACAACTTTCTTCTTCACAAACATCTCCACAATATCTCTAGTTTCGGTTCTCCGAGGTGAAGAATGTACAGTTTTACTTTCTTGCAGAAATGCCTCCAAGCGAAACTCTCTATGAAAGACAATGGCAGCTCACCTAATACCAACATCTCGTTTGATGCTTCCCTAGACACAGACTCGGAAACCTTGCACAATTGGAGACTACCATCTTCTTCTGTATCTATAACCGTCTGCGACTTTTTCTTAGGTAATACCCATGAAAGGTGTTGCTTACAAGACTTGAGATGCTTCTTTAGATTAGAGGTGCCAGATGATGATGCACAAGCCATATTCTTCCCACAATAGTTGCATGAACACTTGTTGTAGTCATCTTTCGTTCTGGTATAGTGCATCCATACTTCTGATCTTGTTTTCTTCCTCCCCTTCTTAGATCCTCCTCAACATCCTCATCAGTTGTTTCCTCTAACTGATCATCCATATCAACATCTTCTTCAAAATCTTGATTTTGTTGATTTTCATTAGAAGCCATCTGCAACATTCATAGGAGACTAATTAGTATTATAGGAAGCTCATATTACATTAGTCTTAGACGTTTTTAGAACACACAGTAACACACACAATAACACAGTAACACACAACAACATTGTTAGATAACAAAAGAAAACAGACATTCTTCCTTGTGAAACTTAAACCACGCAGCATAAAGCACACAAATTTTTCTTGTTAACACACATGGTCTCATTCTCATAGCCTATTGACTCTATTCCTTTATTTATAATGTATCTGACATGAAGAAATTCTCAAAGAATGACAAATGATGAATCAATATATATACCTTATTTCTATGTAAATACTAAACAAAACAGAGACACTTGAACAAGAGTTACTAGATAACGAGATGAATACATAAATTTACAACTCCCAAACAATAAATCATCTTACGAAATTCGAATTGCAGAGCTAGTGATAGACAATAAATCATCTTATAAATCATCTTACTAACTGTAACAACTACCAAGTAAGAAGCTGATAACTTAAGAACTATGAAGCAAGAACAAGTACTGTTACATGTGACTGATTTCGCGATAAGGCTGTAGGTACCGTCGACAGCGAAGACAAGAGAGACCTAAGAAGATATTGGGATTCCAGTGTTTAGTTTCTGATTTATTTGATTAAAAGAGGTTAAAGTGATTGGAAGTTTCAACTTCCAAGAGTGGAGAAGCGTAATCGTCGGAGAATCAATTGATAAAGGAAAGGAGTATATTTTTCGGCTTGGGTTTAGCTAGGATTAGGAATAAAAATAGGGCTGGGGACATGGGGTTATATGAATTCGGGTCATTCGGTTCCCATTTCGGTTCTATGGTATTACCCGGAACCGAACCGAGATCCATGGATCTTGAATGTAGGATCCAATAGGTATTTGAGGCATAACCGAAACCAAACCGAACCGGGTATTTCGTGTCGGTTCCGGTTCGGGTTTTAGGTTCCGGATTATATGCCCAGGGCTAGCCAACAACATAAGCGATGTAGTCAACTACATAGTCGATCTAGAAATACAATTCTATAAATGTGAAATAGTAAATATACATTACCTTCCTTATTCTTGTGTAATTCTTGAATGTATGCCTGAGATAAACATCACCCCTCTATCACATGGTATGATTGTTTGCATGCACTTGAAAAACTGTTCGTAAGAAGCGACATTTTCGTTGTTTACCACTCCATAAGTAATTGAGTAGAATTGAAAGTTCTCATCTTGTGCGCTTTCACAAAGAAGGAAGCCACCGTGCCTTTCAAGAAGATGTGTATCGTCGATTAGAACAACATGTATAAAGTATTTCAGTAGTAAATTGATGCCACAAATGAGATAGATAGATATTTGAACCTCGTAAATCCATTTTTGTCCACCACGTATTCAGTTTTGCAAACTATTCATGGGTTGGACCTTAGCAAATTCTCTACAAGTTTTTCAATTCCTCATATGTTAGCCTTGAACTGAGTGACACCCCTTTGTTCTTTCCTTTCTTGTCCATCACAAATTCCACACCATACTCTCCTTGACACCATTTCCCCCTCAAGAGTAATCGATTATTTTGTAAAAAATATACTATATCAACTACATGCCTAAATAATCTGTATATAATCGATGCTTATAGCCGAACCTGGTTTTTTGAACATTGGTCAGATTTTTTTCCTGCACAATAACTATGTTATTTGAGAGGAAGAAGATAAAGACTACTACATAAACCCTACTTGTGTCCAGTAATCTCGGTACTGTCTCTAGAAAGTAAGAGTATGTCAATGATCAGACATAAGTCATATAATACTGGGGATCATGATGGCTTGCTAGAGTCCGCTCATGATCTATAAGTCTTGGACTTATTGCCTTTATTATATGATCCCATATGGGTCACACGCCTAAGCCAACAGGAAAATGTGTAGGAACGGTTTAGCAGAAGTACGGTAAAAGTGCTAGGCATTTACTGTACTTAGAGAGAATAAAAGGGTTTGGCGACTCTGTGTCGATCGATACACAAGGAGTGTCGATCGACACAGTGCGCGAACGCTTTCGGGTTATTTGGTATTTGGGCCAAACGGCCCAAACGGAATTGGACAAGTTTTATAAGTAAAACTCGAGTCTTTTTCTTCTCCAACCCTAACCAGCCGCGCCTCTCTCTCTCTCCTGCGCCGAGTTCCTCAGTGGCCTAGCAGCCTTCTTCCTGATTGGTGTGCGTGTGTGAACCTCTGGAGGAGTTATCTCTCGGTGGCTCTCTGATCTCTGACATACCATCCCTTTCCGCTGCAATTAACAGGTATAAGGTGAGATCATCAATTGTTTCTATTCAAGAGAACCTAGATCCGCATGTTTAGGATGATCTGAATCTGGAATTGAATCAGGAAACATCTAAGAAAATCCTTCAGTGGTATCAGAGCCATTGGTTCTGGTTTTTCTTGTTTAGATTCATGTTTAGGATTGTTTTTCTTGTTTAAAAGTGTTTTGAATCAACTACTGATAAGAGAAAACATTTAAGTAACAAGAATTGAAATCTAAACACATGAAAAATCGCATGATCAAACTATATTGATTTGGTATGCGATCTGATTCGAGAGAATGAGAATCGGCTGCGATTGCATGTATCGATCGATACGATCGCATGGATCGGTCGATACAATTCGAAGATCGCATGGATCGATCGATACGATCGCATGGATCGGTCGATACAGTCTATCGGCTAACCCTGTTAACGCGTGAAAGCATCGATCGATGCAGGATCGATGCAGGTTCGATATTGGTGCATCGACCGATGCGGTTGGTGCACATCGATCGACACGGTTAGGGTTTTGGCTCGTTTCCGTGCATGCGTGAGAGCATCGATCGATACAGGATCGATGCACGATCGATGCAGGATCGATGCTGAGAGCATCGACCGATGCGGTTGATGGATCGATCGACACGGTTGGTTCATCGATCGACATGGTTGGTTTAAGGCTCAGTTTAATTTTTGATTAAAATTAATTCGTCCTGGTTTAATAAACAGATTTAATAATTTTATTAAGTCTGGTTAAACCGGGACAAGAAATCCAATGTCGAAAGAATTATTGGATTTAGTGCCTAAACCAGGATTTTCTAATTTGATTTGGTTGGACCAAATAAATTGAGAAAATCCGGTTTAGTAAATAACCGGTTGACAATTGTGGTCATCGTAGTAATTAAAATTTGGTTAGACCAATTTTAATGAACCAGACCGGTTATGTCATTTAATTGGACAATTGGGTCATGTCTTGGACATGGACCAATTCTTAAGCCTCGGGCCAAGAAGTTAAAACAATTGGGCCAATTATTTGAGTCTTTCTTCAGATTAATTTAAAATTTATTTTATAAAATTATAAAGTCGATTTTAAATTAAAGTCTCCGAAATTTTGAAATTAGAAAGTTTCTTAAATTAGAAGTTTCTGGATTTGCGGATTTTGGATTTTAAAGAAATTTCTAAAGTTAGAAAGTTTCCGTTTTTAGAAAGTTTCCAATTTTAGAAAGTTTCCAAAAATAGTAGGTTTCCTAAAATGGAAAGTTTCTCGAAATAGTAATCTTCTATTTTGGGAATGAATTTTTAAATAAACCTACGAACCTCAAATAATATCAAGCGTTGGATGTCTTGTCCATTCTATGTCAGCTGTCGAAGCCCATTCAATTGTATTCATGGCCTTACAGTGTGAGGGTGTCTGCTTTTGCGTGGATAAGACGGTTTGTGATTCATAAATGTCATTGGGAGTCCCAGACATTAATGATTACATGACTGTATAGTCTGGTTTTCTTGACTGGGCCATCGGGAGTCCCGGGCCTTGAGACATCAGAGTGGATTGGGCCTCGGGCCCAGATTCACAACCAAGAGTTATATCACGGATATAATTAGCCGATATAGGGCTTACCGATATAAGCTAAGGTTTGGTGACGGCCAGTGGCCCACTTTAATCTTAGTTATATGTGGATCTTGGAATCATTATATTCTATTGAGGGTAACTTATGTTATTGAATATAATGCGTGATTAATCATATTAAATTTAATACGAGATTAATCATATTGAACATATTAACTAAAATCCTTTTATCTTAATTTTCAGTTATGACTAGCACAAACAATCAAAACACTTTCTCGATCCGGTCTGTCCTTGAGATGGACAAGCTGAACGGATCAAATTTCTTGACTTGGTCGCGGAACCTGAGGCTAGTCCTCAGACAGGAGAGAAAGGACTATGTCCTTGAGAGAGCTCTCCCCGTGAGGATCGGGTCCAATGCTTCTCATGCAGTATATGATGCTTGGAATAAGCATTATAATGATGCGGTAGATGTGCGTGGTCTGATATTGGCTACCATGGACTCAGACTTGCGGAAGCAATATGAGAACATGGAGTCGCCAATAGAGATGATCAGCAGCCTGAAATTGAAATTTCAGGAGCAGATAAGGGTGGAGAGATACCAGTTGGTTAAGTCTCTCACTAGCTGCAAGCTACCAAATGATAATCCAGTAAGTCCTCATGTCAGTAAAATGATGGGTTACATTGATAACCTGAGGAAACTGGATTATCCAGTTAGCCAAGAGTTGGCAACTGAAATCATTCTGCAGTCACTGCCGTCAAGCTATGATAAGTTCAGAAAGAACTATATCAAGAAAGGCTTAACGAAGACGCTGACTGAACTGCATGATATGCTCAAGACAGTTGAGCCAAACGTGAAGAGTACCCTGTACAATCTCATGAATGAGAAGGGTAGGTTTACTAAATCTAATGCTGACAAGGGTGAAGACAAAGTTGTCCAGATTTTGAATCATGGCAAGCGTGTGTCTTCTGAGCCCGAGTCAGATACCTCTTGCGTTGGTAAGTGCTGCTACTGTAAGGAGACAGGGCATTGGAAGAGAAATTGCATTAAATTCATGGAAGATGATGAGGAATTGAAGTTGATGTATGAGACTACTTCCTCAGGTATTCATGTTATTACTTCAAGTTCTACCTTAAAGGTATTGAATACTGGTTGTGGCACTGATATTTGTGATAATATGCAGAACCTAAGCAACAGTAGAACGTCCTTAAAGGTATTGGATACTGGTTGTGGCACTGATATTTGTGATAATATGCAGAGCCTAAGCAACAGTAGAACGTTGAAGGAAGGGCAAGTGAAACTACATGTCTGGAAGGAGCTTGGAAGCTGCCTCAGCCGTAGGGTTTTCACTTATAGATCCCTTTTAGGCTTGTTTTTGTATTAAGTAATTGCTACAATGTACCTGCTTTAAGCAGAATTGTCTTTCATTTTCTTGTAAGAATTTGAATGTTTTTCATTTTGATAAAAGACAAGTTTTGTTCTTTTGATCTTAATGAAATATTAATTGTAGCACCCTATTCATGGAATGAGTTTTATATCTTAAACCAAAGAGTGCCTAAATGTAACATAAATACCGAATTGGTTTAAATCTAATGAATTAAACCTGATTTTTCTTGGCATAAAAGTCTTGGTCACATAGAGTAAGTCGGATTCAGAAATCCCATAGTTATGGACTGTTGGGCTCATTTGATAAGATATCTTATGAGACTTGAATTCTGTTTACTGGACCAAAAGGAAAAGGGCCTATCTTAGCCGAGCTAGAGAAAGGCCCAAAGGCTTATTGGACCTGGAACATACTGATGTATGTGGCCCAATGAGCAGTAATGCCAGAGAAAATTTCCTGTACTTCATTGTCTCTACTGATTACTTCAGTGAGTGTGACTGTGTTCATTTGATGAGACACAAGTCGGAATTCTTTGACATGGTCGAAAGAGTTCCAGAATGAAGTATAGGATCTGAGTGACAAAAGTATTAAGACTCTGGATTAAATCACGAGTGAGAATACTTAAGTCATTGATTGTGTGATCATCTTAATGAGTGTGAAATCGTTTCACAGCTCATTTCTCCTGAAAACCTGAAGGTGTTTCTGTGAGAAAGAATCAGATCTTATTAGAAATGATTAAAGATGAGTCACACGAATCTTCCATGATATTATTTAAGAATAACGCTCTAAAATATCTAAGTTTACGCTGAAATAGTTCCACAAATATCAGTTGAAAGACACCACGTTAATGTGGATTGGAATCGATCCAAATTTGTCTTTACTGAGTATTTGTAGTTGTGCTACTTCGCTGGTTGTCCTAAAGAAACTAAGGCTTGTTACTTTTACGTCCAATCTGTTTTCTAAGAAGGGAAGTTATTTTCCAAGAAGAACAGTGGGAGTAAAAGCATAACTCGAAGTTTTCTTAGGGAAACCAAGGCTCGGTACTTTTACGACCATTCTGTTTTCTAAGAAGGGAAATTACTTTCCAAGAAGAACAGTGGGAGTAAAAAAGTATTTTTACGACCATTCTGTTTTCTAAGAAGGGAAGTTACTTTCCAAGAAGAACAGTGGGAGTAAAAGTACAACTCGAAGAAATTCGAGAAATACAGGAGGCTGCTTAACCTATTGAGGGAGAGCAGCGGAAGGATTTACAGATTTCTGTAGAATCTACACCTGTGGAGCCTGAAGTTCGCAGATATGAAAGAATCAGTCACTAATCCGAGAGTGAATTCTCGTCATTAGTTCAGCCTGATGATCATTGAATGTTCGCATGATCTGATGATCATTGAAAGCGACGAATCTGCGAAATCCTATGAAGCGAAAGTGAGCCCAGACTCCGAAGAATTACACTTTGTGTAAGTTGGCTTTATCGATCCATTCATGGATGGAAGCAAACATATCGGAGTTGGAATCTTCGTTCTGTTGAAGTAGTCAAGGTTTTGACTTGAACAGGAACTGTGTGTTTACTAATAGATTAGTGGGAGCGATATTGCATTTCTCAAAGTGTATGTCGATGACATACTGATTCTCGGATATAACGTCCCAACGCTGTAGTCGGTAAAGGACTAGCTTGGGAGTTGGTTTAATGATTGACATGGGTAAAGCCACGTAGTTCTTGGATTTTGGATCTAAAGATAGAGATCCAAAAGAGCTGATAGGACAAAGTCAGATTCTTAAATTGACAAAGTCCTACACGTTTTGAGCAATCCAAGAAGGGTTTTATGCCAATGTCACATGGCATCAAGTTAAGCAAGATACAGTATCCTACGATAACTGCTGAGCTTAAATGCATGGATGAGATTCCATATGCGTCGGCAATTGGATCTATCATGTATGCCATGAAACATACTTGTTTGATGTTGCTTTAATGTTAAGCAAGACAAATAAAGACCAGTCAAATCCATCAAAGAATCAAGTTTCCTAAAGTATGTCCTAAAGTATTTGAGGAATACTAAGGATAAATTCTTGAGTTACGGAGAAAGTGAGGTGCTACAAGTCGGTAGAGTCTGAAAGGCAAGTTTCCAATAGACAAAGATGATTTCCGATCACAGTCCGGTTATATCTTGTGTCTATCTGGCGGTGCAAGGCACTGTTGCTGACTCCATGACTTAAGCTGAACATTTCGCAGCTTGGGAAGTCGCGAAAGAGGTTGTTTGGAAACAAGAGTTCGTCACTGAACTTGATGTGATTTCCAGCATAGATGAGACTAGCTGCACATCAGAGGTCCAAACACCTTGAGGATAGGTATAACCTATTCCGTAAGATAAATGACAGAGATGTTAAGTAGATCAGCAAGTTTCAACGAATGAGAACGTTGCTAATCTATTAACGAAGCCACTCCTTAGGCCTAAGCACGAGTCGCGGACTGTTGCTGTAGGATAAGTGAAATTAAGATTTAGTCTTAATTTCAGTGGGAGTTATTAAAGGGCTTTATTTAGTTATTGGATATGTTCTTGAAACAACATTTAAGATGTTTAATGAAATTATTATTTCAAGATTATTTTAACTGTGATGAAATAATCGTTCCAAAGTGATATGAACCATTTTATAGGTCATCGAAGTAAATGACTTGATCTTGAGTCATCGAAGTCATTTAGCTTGATCATGAGACCCTATATTTGATAGATGGCTTATATCATCCTGTCCCTAGTCGAAGGTTGTTGAAATTGGAACACCAACAACCGTGTGAGACTGGATTGGTACGTGACTTATGACAATGTCTCAGTGTGTCATAGATGCATGGCATCAAAGTCAGTACATAGGTGTATGTTTGGGAACATACGACCGGACAAGACCCGCTTATGAGAACTCTTCAGGATATTTATATCTGTGTCATAAGAGATTCTCACTACGACTATAGAGTATAGTCCTTAGACCTGAGTTCGCATGCATGTGACTGCACATGGACTGATGCACTTTGATCATTGTCTAACGCTGTCGTTCTGCGATAGTTATAAGGACCTTGTTTGGGTACATTATGAAATGAGTAGTTTGCAGTGATGGAACAAGACGGGATTTGTCCCTCCAATATAAATGGAGTGAATATCTCTAGGCCAATCGGAGATTTGAATACTGGAAAATGCATGGCCATGCTCAAACGGACTTTCCCGAGTCGTTTGGATTGTCAGTATCAAATCAGAGTCCGATGAACAAGATTAGGCTTTATAAGGATGACACCAATCTTGCCTTATGACTAATCGAGATATTGTGACAAAAGGATTATGAATACAGAGATTCCAGTACAAGTGGGAGATTGTTGGAATTGTGTCCAGTAATCTCGGTACTGTCTCTAGAAAGTAAGAGTATGTCAATGATCAGACATAAGTCATATAATACTGGGGATCATGATGGCTTGCTAGAGTCCGCTCATGATCTATAAGTCTTGGACTTATTGCCTTTATTATATGATCCCATATGGGTCACACGCCTAAGCCAACAGGAAAATGTGTAGGAACGGTTTAGCAGAAGTACGGTAAAAGTGCTAGGCATTTACTGTACTTAGAGAGAATAAAAGGGTTTGGCGACTCTGTGTCGATCGATACACAAGGAGTGTCGATCGACACAGTGCGCGAACGCTTTCGGGTTATTTGGTATTTGGGCCAAACGGCCCAAACGGAATTGGACAAGTTTTATAAGTAAAACTCGAGTCTTTTTCTTCTCCAACCCTAACCAGCCGCGCCTCTCTCTCTCTCCTGCGCCGAGTTCCTCAGTGGCCTAGCAGCCTTCTTCCTGATTGGTGTGCGTGTGTGAACCTCTGGAGGAGTTATCTCTCAGTGGCTCTCTGATCTCTGACATACCATCCCTTTCCGCTGCAATTAACAGGTATAAGGTGAGATCATCAATTGTTTCTATTCAAGAGAACCTAGATCCGCATGTTTAGGATGATCTGAATCTGGAATTGAATCAGGAAACATCTAAACAATCCTTCAGAGCCTTCGCTGGAACTTCTTCAGGGCAGCCTTCGCCGGATGATGCCGATTTGATATCCTGGCTCGTCACGCGAGAGGAACCTCCAGGATCTCGTAGAGCGAAGCAGTCACCGTCGTGTAGGAGCACGAGTCTGAGCCAAGATGAGGCGAGATCCGAGCCGGCCTCCGCGACCACCACCACCTTCTCTCTCTCAGATTCGCCGGAGAAGAGCTTGATTTGCCACCTCCTTTACCGGTTTCTCTGCTTCGTCCTCCTGTTCTGGTCTGCTTCATCTTCGTCCCACTTCTGGAAACACGGCGGTGGCTTTGTCCCATTTCGATTCATCTTCCTCTCGCTCTCGATTTCAGAGAAGAGAACTCGGCGACGGAGCTGCTTGACGAAGCATCGAGATCCTCCACGGCGAGACATAAGCGAAGAGAATGAGGATGAGATAGATGAACATGGATGAGCTGAGACATAGATGAGGTGCATACGATTTTTCTCAGATATGAACCGTTGATGTGTTTTAATCAACGGTTCTAGTTAGTGATCCGCGTGGTGCACCTACTAGCCAATAGAAAATTTTAGGTATAATTAATATATAATAATCATAAAATAATTTAAAAATAACAGAAATTATTAAAATGAAAATTTTAAAATCTTAAATTTAAATTGTAATATATAAAAATTTGTTAAATTTTATAAATGATATAAAATAATAAAAATATGAGTGTATATAATAATTAAAAATATTAAATTGGATTTTAATTTATATGTACATTATTTTTATTTTAAAAGTGTTAAATTATATTTATGAGTATATATAATACTTAAATGTTGTTTAAGAATTTTTTTTAAAAATTTATTATTAGTATTAAAATATTACTATATTTTGTTTTTTTTTAAATCCTTAGACTTTAATTTAATGTTTTAAAAATATTTTTTAATTAATTTTATGTAAAAAATATATTTAAATAGTTTCAATATTAGTTTGTGTATAAATAATTAATTTTATGTTTTAATTTTATAATTTATGATTAAGAGTAATGTTTTTAGTATGCATAGTTTATGATATATGATTT
This sequence comes from Orychophragmus violaceus, assembly GCA_030180135.1. NCBI lineage: Eukaryota > Viridiplantae > Streptophyta > Magnoliopsida > Brassicales > Brassicaceae > Orychophragmus > Orychophragmus violaceus. Next base: position 25,968,480 of record CM058240.1, on the reverse strand, counting down.
AATGGGTTGGTGTTTAGGGTTTGTTTAGGGTTTTATGTATTAGTTTTTTATACTATAGAATTAAAATGTTAGTTTTATGTATATATAATTAATTTTAAAGTTTTGATTTTTATAGTTTATGATTGAGATTGATGTTTAGAGTATTATTATGGTTTAGGGTATATGGTTTTATGGGTTTGTTTTAAATTTATATATAAGAATGTTTAAAAATAATAGATTTGAAAAAAATGTATAAATGTTAAATATTAGGTTTGGATATGTTATAGTAATTGAAATTTTATTAATTAGAATTTTATTTATACTTTATAGTTTTGGGGTTTGTTTAGGGTTAGGGTTTAGATTTTTTTTTATTTTTTTATGTAAACTATATATGTAAACTTTTAAATATTTTTTATGTATATATAGAATTAGTTTTCATATTTGAATTTATAGTTTATGATTGAGATTAATTTTTAGAGTATGGTTATTGTTTAGGGTATAGGGTTTTAAATGTTGTGTTTATGGTTTTAAATTTATAAATAATAGATTTATAATATATTTTAATTTATAAGTGTTAAAACTTAGTTTTGGATATATTATACTAATTATAATTTTATTAGTTAGAGTTTTAGAATTTGTTTAGGGTTTAGGGTTTCAATAGCTACGAACTTTTTCGTAGCTAATTAGCTATGACAAATGATGTAGCTAATCATAGCTATTGTTTGCTATGACTTATTCGTAGCTATTTGTAGTTATGTATCTACGGATAGCTACGACCCGTATCCATAGCTAAATAGCTATGAATAGCTACGGATAGCTACGACCTTGTTACAATTTGAATTCATAACTAATCCGTAGCAATCCGTAGTTGGAAAAATTAGCTACAGAAAAATCCGTAGCTAATCCATAGCGCTAAACACAGTTTTTCTTGTAGTGCAAGTGAGAAAAGGCATCATGGATCTTGTGTCAGGATGGAAATTTCATCTCTTTGATGTCAAATGTTATATTGACCATGGTGGATACTTAATTGACCAAATAAAGTGATGTGGATTTTAATTAAAATGTCCAAAGGTAACATTTTGCAATTCACCCTAAAAGTTTTGACATTTATACAAATCCATTTAATGTTGAGTTTAAAAGAATTTATATTTTTGTAAATAGATAAATCGTTATAAATGGTCCAATTAGTGATACTTACCAATAATATGTTGTAAACTTATGAGGAGCGATATTCATCGGTTCTCTTTTTGGAAGTGTTTAATGGAATCAGCGAACTCGAACAGAGGAGCCACTTTCATCACTCAAAATGTTGCTAGGAAAGGCTTGTATCATTCTTATATATCAAACTGTTATCTGAGATGGTTGGAGTCTTTGTTTGTTGATGAAAGGGCTAGATCTTCTGGTTAATGTTCTGTATTTTTTTAGTGTGAATAGTAAAGTAGGTCAGCGGATCTGGGTAGATCATTTTTGTCAAGGCCTTGTAAATGGTAAGGGTCTTGGGTGGAGTAAGAGACCGGTGTGGTCTGTTATGAATTCAAAATTTATTGAAAGTTCTATCATGATGCATGTCGAGCCGTTTGACATTATTTTTTAGTTAAAGCAAAAAAATGGCATTTGTGGGCGTAATATCTGTAGAATCGTTCATACTTAACTTGTTGTGTGTTATATGGAGGGGAGATCCATCCATGGTGATTCATAGCTAAAATCGTTTATCGTGATCAAATGGGTATCAAGTAGTTAGATTTGTTTCGCAAAAATTGAATCCTTAATTAGGTTTCAGAAAAACCATTACACTTCTAATGATTTGTAGACTTGTTGTAATAAAAGATAATTTCCTCAGGATTGCATAACGAAATTAAATATTTTTACTACAGAACAACAAAGTATGACTCACATTTTTTTTTTGTCAACAAGATTGGAAACTCAAGTTACATTTAAAATTAAACAAAAACAAAATAGCGAAAATTTAACATCAATAATTAATGATGATATTCTCATAATAATAAATGATTGATAAACTTGACGGAAAACCCTTCAAGATGAAGCAAACAGAAAATAAAATCTCTCACGTCATATATTTTCTTTCTTCACTTAGAAGATGACGTCAGGGACAATACCGAGCTCCTTGAAAGCAGCGGGACATTCAGCTAACGGTGTCTTAACCATGAAACCGAGAGGGTTAACGATACGTGTCTCGTGAGAGACGATTCCGTCATTCGCCGTTAAACTGATTTTAGCGGCGTTACGTAAGTAGGCCTCTTTGCTGACTTCACTACAACCACTGTCTGGTGATTGGACCAAGACGAGCTCGCAAACTTCTTCTTCGTGGTCACCGGTTACTTCCATCTTGTAGCTTCCAGATTTGTCAGTAACGGCTTCTTTGGTCAACGTTAGGGTTCCGTTTGTTCTGCTCCTGCACTCCAACTTCACTTTCGCACCTTCACAAACACGAAAACATGTTAAAACAAAATAAAAGAGATATAAATTCGTTTTGATCAAAAAAAAAGAAAAAGAGATATAAATTCGTTAAAAGCTTCGAATTGAAACAGTGCGTGACAAGCAGAATGTCTGCGAAAGTGAATTTCGATACTATTCTGCAAATCCCGTTATGCATCATCGGCAGGGGCGGAGCGCGTTACGACGAACGGGTCATGTGTCCCATCTAAAATTTTATTTTCTTTAAATAATTTCATGATAATGTCGCTCAGTTAATTCAAATCTTATCATAACGATCTCGACTAGTTCAAACTTTATGATAATGTGTTCTTTTTAAAACTCTTTTAGATCTGCCACTGATGATCACAACTATTTCACGCCGAAAGATACGTATAACCTTTTTGGTTTAAGTAAAACAGAAATGGCTTCATGTCTAACTAATAAAATTTGCAAACCGATGTACGAGATATTTGGGAAAATGTAGTCTTAAGATTAATATAATTCTGTATTAAGGATGAGTGAATCACTAGCACTAAAGTCTAAAGCTTAAATCAAATTAACTACTGCTTAATTGTTTGAATAATATAAGATTGATCTAATTTTAACCTATGGTCGGGTTACTCCAAAGATATTGGTCAATTGCATCAACTCATTTCGGATTTAGAAACCGATATATAGTTATTCTAAGACGTGCATGCATTCTTATAACATGCAAGATAGAGTGCATGCACACACATAGCCGTCTCAAACTATTTAGATTATCAAACGTAAATTTGATGTGTTATTATGATTTTTGGATTAGGGGATCCAATACATATTATATATACACATATTCATAATTTATCTTTATTATTTTAAATTTAATTTACCTTCGAGGAATTTGCTGAGACGGGTAATGAATTGGACACGACAAGTGTCACAGTAAACTGTCCCCTGAATCTGGAAACGGTCAAAATCATCAGCATCTGCGGCGGCAAAACTGGCGAGAGAGGACAAACACACGGCGGAGACGACAAAGAAAGAGAAGAAGATGGTTTTGGACGCCATTTTTGTTTTTTTTTTTGTTTTGTTTTTGTTTTTGTTTTTGTTTTGTGGTCTTCTCTTCTTTTTGATATCTCTTTATAATAGTTTAGTTTCAAACGATAAGTTGAGATATGTTTGAGAAGAGGACAACTATTCTCGTGGAGCACCGAGTTTGTTTTATATTAGAAACCCAATTGTTATTTTTAGGCTGAAACTAAAAAGCAAATCGTTGGTTTGTTAATTTAAAATTAGTTTTAATAGGTTTTCAATATAAGAATGTTTAGTTTATTAAAGCTTAATTATAGCATTGGTTTCTAAATTTGTTTTTCTTGACGACCCTTTTTTCTCTCTTTGGTAGAAAGAGCCGGAGCTATTAATATAAGGTCAAATCACTGGACCTAAAAGAGTAGAATAACAAATATTTCTATGTCACGGAATAGTTTAATAATGATAATAAACATACACTACAGGAAAAAAAACTCTTTTTCAGCGCCCGAAAAATACTATCTAAAAATACCATAGCGTTTTAATAAGCGCAGTATCATCATCCGTCATAATAAGTTAAGCACTTTAGATAGCGTTTTTTCTCGGTGCTATCGTTTTATCATTTACCATAGCGCTTTTATTAATGCAATAAAATATTATTTAATAGCGGCTTTGTTTTGCTACTAATATTATTTAATAGCATTTACGTTTTGCTATTATTTGCATGATTTATAGCGGTTCTATTAGTGTTATTGTTTTTCAGTACAACAATTACATATTCATTACGGTATTATATTATATGGTATATATATATATACACGATTCTGGGTGTTGGGACAAATATAATTTCAAACTTATTTTCTATTAATTGACAGAATTATTGTAAACAAATAGTTCAAAGTAAAGTACTAAACATGAGTTCAAATTACTGATAACATGAAAATAGTTCTGTCTCACAGGTAAACAATCTTTTCATTAGGCCAAGCCACTGTGGTTCTTACTGCATCAGCAATGCATTCAACCTCAGAGTTCGGTCTCCACATTCGTGCACCACCAACCTTTGAAACCTCTATCCAGACCTTAAAAGCATTGGGACCTATAAGAATGAAATGAACCTTGTCTGTTGGATCAGTTGAAAAAACACGACCTACTACAACTGTTTGTCCAGAGTTATCACAGTCTAAGAGAGCGCACTTCCGTTTAGCACCTTTGCTGACACTACTAGTGCTAAGACTACCACTCTAAAAACAAAAAGATAAACACATTCTTCACAATAACATCTATTCCAGGACAACAAATATCAACAATTTCAGGTGTATCAAAAAACTAGTTTCTGAAACTTACCGTGGATTTCTTGGTTGATTCATCCACTGTAGGTTGTTGAGGTAGTCGTAACCTATCAATAGGCCATGGAATGGTCTCATGTAGTGCATCACCCATCTTTGACAGTCTAGTCCTAGGTCTCCATAGAAAAGTAGCAGATTTAACTACCAGCTCAACCTTAACAACTGCAGCATTTGGACCAAGCGGAGTATCGTTGACCAATTCTGAAGGTTCAGTTGACAACAATACACCCTCAGCAATCAATTCATCTTCTCCATTCCAGTAATCAAAGATTTGAACCCTTCCTAGTGATGCAGCCGTAGCCTATTGACTCATGAAAAATATATACTCAATCTATATTACTAATCTACTCCATGATATGAACACAAAATCACTTTCAATTTACCTCTGATCCGACAGTGTTAGCATGTTGTGAGAAGGTAGTTTCATCGTCCATGATTATCTTGTCAGCTGGCCATGCAATTTTAGCTCCTAAAGCCTGAACAAGTGAGCCAATGGTTACAATGGGTCTCCATACAGACGCTTCTCGGAGATACAGAAGTCACAATTACAGCAGCCGCCTTAGGACCCAGTGGAATTCGACCAATCTTATATGTAGGTTCAGAAGAGCAGTGTACTCCTTCAGCGACAATCACTTCAATATCTGATTACCAATCCAATAGCTGACACCTAATTCCTCCCCTGCTAACATCGCTTAACTTTGTTCTTCATCATACGTATGAAAATCAGAACTTTGGTTCTAATAAGTTGAACATGACAAAAAACATATAAGTTAGAATATTATTGAGAACAAAAAACTGCACATAATGAAACAACAAGTGTCAAGAATTTACCTTTTGACCGGCTATTTCACTAACCACCGTTTGCAAGTTTTCAAGCTTGCTAAGTAGTTCTGCTTTCGTAGCTTCGATCTTGAGGACATGTGCGTCTCTAGCTTGTAAGAATGCCAACTTGGTTGCAGTAGCCCCTCTACCCATTCCCCTAATTCTTCCTGGTTTGTCTTTTCCTAGAACCTAACTCACAGCATCTTCTCGGATATTATCTGTAGAAGTTGAGTCCATTTCACAGTCAATTTTCTTGATCTTCTCCTGAAATGAAGAACAAACACAAGTTGTGCATTTTACATATTTACAACAAACAGTATAACCAAAAGTAATAAGACATAAAATCAGTCTTACAATTGTCTCTACGAATTCTTCCCTCACCGGTCTCCCATCAGAATGAGTATGGCCTGCTACCCAAACCTTAGTTCTATTAACTTTGGCAGGGTCAGAACTGTTTCGCTTCTACAAGTTCATACAAATAGTTTATTACTGTTAAAACTAATCAATTCAATACACAAACAAACATACCATTTCTTCAGCTAGGCGAGTCATTCCTTGCAGCTGGTGGTGTGAGGAATTTGACCCTTCCTGAGTTTCCTGTATTTATGACTTTGTTCCTGTTGACACAAACAGACAGAAGCCAAATCTATTCTATAAACAACAACTCCTTATTACTCATCAATACACAATTTATTATAACCTGAAAAGATGTGGTGATTCTGCCTTTCACCCAAGTGTTCCAAGTTGTGGCAGGTTGGATGTTACTAGGCTTGATCTCTTGTAGTTGATCCTTGTTTTTAATAGACCGAACTTTGGAAGAGAGCCTAGACTTAGAGACCCTCCACAAACAACCCATATGCTTAAAGACTACCTCCTTTTGCCATTCTTCTGTCAAGTTGAATCTTCCCTGTCAAACATAACATTGCCAAGTTACAAAATTAAACATTTGAATTACAGTCATACTAAGTCAAAAAAGCCAATAAAATAACCTGAATTTCCTCCCACATCGCGTCTTTTGTGTTTTCTTCGAGATGTCTCCAGTCATCTAGAAGTACAGGGACATGCTCTCTCACAAGAGGACCAAGGAAGAATGAGAGTGTCACTGATCCCATACCAACATGTTCACGTAGAGCATTAAACTCCACTTCTACCTTGTCCCCTAGATTTTTTGCCACTTTCCGCATTTTGGTTGGACCTCTTTTCTTCTTCTTTTTGATCTCTGTTTGTTCTGTCTGTGTTTCAGAAATGTTGGAGAATACATTTGTGGCAGGAGGGATGGTCTCTTCGTCTTCAGCAGGTGAGGCTTGTTCAACTTCGTCCTCAACACTTGTGTTTACATCTTTTTCCTGTTCGACTGTGTTCACATCTTGTTCCTCTTCTAATGTGTTTAACTCTTCAGCCTCTTCTTCGTATCCAGCACATCTGCTTCAGGGATAGTCTCAACAGTCTTTTCTCCCTCGTTCATCTCTGGAGCAGCCTTCTTTTGTTTCTTCTGAGACAAAGAAACTGTAGGACTCACATCTAGGTCTTCTTGGCGCTTACTTCGACAGACTACTTCTCTAACTGCTTTCCCTTTCATTGTACCTGATTACCTGAAACACAACCAAACTTAGCATTAATCATCTATAAGAACACCTTCACAGTCATTCCTAACACAAAAGAGCTCGTCATCAGATGATTGATCTCCTAAGTCTTCAATAGGTTGGTTTGTTAATGCAGAAACAATCTCCTCTTATGTCTCTAACTCATGGTACCACCTTGGTGGAGCCCTCATAACAACATACCAAGGTGAGATGTCATCTTCCCTTGAGTAGAAAACCTGTTTAGCTTGCGAGGGCAGAATGTAAGGATCATTTACAAATGATGACTGGTTCATATGGAGATTCACAAGTGTGAAACCGTCTTCCTCTTTCACTCATTTCCCTTTGTGAGCCCAACTACACTTAAACAGAGGAACCTGGAACATGTGGTAGTCTAGTAATACTATCTCCTTTGTCACTCCATAATATGCAACTATGTCTGCCATTTGCTTAGAGTCTTTAGCACTAGCTCTACACATTGAAAATGCTTCATATGTAACTCCACTGTTCTGAGTCCTCCGCTTTACATCATCTGTATGGAATCGATTTCCGTTAACTATAAACCCCTTGTATGTTTGAAAAATACTTCTTGGTCCAAATGCAAGCCATCTCAGCCTTCTTGAATGGTCCTTTGAGTTATTTGGAATCTACATGAAACTAACAAGTAATTAAAAATAGTAAATGACACTAAACAAAAGACATTGCAACAAACTAAGCAGAAACCACATCATCATACCCTTTTTGACCCACTTTGGAAACCTTTCTAAATGGTATTTCCACAACAATGTCTCATTGTTTGCGCATCTTACATCTGTAGCTTGGAGTTCTTCCAAATGCATCTTGTTTTCAGTAAGATAGACCATGATGCAACAAAATAGCTAACTCTATATCTCTAATAATCAATAAGGTTTTAACTTACTCAACATAAGGATCCATTATTGATGTATTCATTAGAATATACCGATGTGTTATATCTCTCTCCTTATCTGTAAGTCACATCAGTAGCTTTCTGCAGTGGTCGTCCTTCAAGGACATTTTGAGTTGCCTCAACATCTTCATTTCTATTAATTGCTTCTTGCACAGGAACCGATTTATGAAGAAACTCCAAACAAAATGCAATGCATTCACCAGCCAAGTATCCCTCGGCCAAACAAGCTTCTGGCCTGGCAAAATTCTTGACATAAGCTTTTAGTGTCTTCATGTACCTACATCTCAATAAGTAAAAATATATTTAAAACCACCATACTATTTAGATTCTTATGTAAGTAAATAACAAAAACAAAAACTTTACCACTCAAAAGGATACATCCATCTGAAGTGAACAAGCCCACCCAAGCGTGCTTCTCTTGCTAGATGGAGTGGAAGGTGAAACATGATGTCAAACAGAGAAGGAGGGAAGAATCTCTCTAATTGGCACATTGTTTCCACAATCTCTGATTGTAGTGTAAGTAGCTTCTCTGGATCAATAACGCGTTGGCACAGTCTGTCGAAGTAATTGCAGATATGATGAATTGCAGTTCGAGGTCCTTTCGGTAGTAAACCTCTTGAAGCCACTGGAAACAGATTCTGCATTAGAACATGATGTTCATGTGACTTCATGCTGCCAATATTGGGCACAGTTGGATATATTGGCACAATACCCATCAGGCCCTCTGAATTTTGATAATCTTCTGAAGAATTTTCTTTTTTCTTCCTTGGAAAGCCAATATGCAGCTGGAGGCAAATAAATTCTCTTCCCACGTTTCTCTGCATGTAAGTTGCTTCTAATTCCCATGTCTTCTAAATCTTTTCTTGCCTTCAATCCATCTTTTGATTTCGTGCTATTCATCAGAATAGCCAACAGTGCATCAGAGACATTCTTTCCCACGTGCATAACATATATCTTATGCCTCACAGGCATATCCTTCCAATAAAGTAAGTCAAAGAAGATTGACCGTTTCTTCCACCGCCACAGATCATTGTCTTCTTGATATTCTTCAGCTGAAAAGACGTCATCATCATCTGCTTCAGTCCTTTTTCGCTTACCTTTCTTATCTTAAGGTCTTCCAAATTCATTCCTAAACTCTCTAAGGCTTTCATATATTTCGACTCCACTCTTTATCCTCTTTGCAGTACCAACCTCCATTGTGTTGTCAAACCACACTTTTCTACGTCTCTAAGGATGACCAGGCATGAGTCGCTTCCTGTTGCCCATATAAACATGTTTGCGACTGAACTTTAACCACCTATGTGGTGTATCCTTCCCACATACATTACACGCTTGCTTCCCCTTCACTTTACATCCTGCTAAAGTCCATAAAGCTGGATAGTCTGTTATACTCCATAACAACATAGCTTTTAAAATAAAACTCTCCTTCTTAAATGCATCATAAACTTCCATACCTTTTATCCACAGATCCTTAAGGTCCTCTATCAGTAGTTGTAGATAGACATCAATGTTGTTGCTAGGTGCGGTTGGTCCAGGTATCAGCATCGTTAACATGATGTTCTCTGCTTTCATGCACTGAGTTGGAGCCATATTGTAGTTGACCAAGAGAACAGGCCATGTGTTGTACTTGGTGTTCTGTATAGAGAAAGGATTCATTCCATCTGTCGAAAGACCTAGTCTAAGGTTTCTTGCTTCAGAAGCAAACTCCGGCCATTTTTCGTTTACCTGAACCCAAGTCAAGGAATCCACTGGATGCCGCATAGTGCCTTCTTCATTAGCATTACTGAAGTGCCAAAGCAATTCCTCAGCCACCCGTTTTGATCTAAACATCCTCCTAAATCTATCTTTTATCGGAAAATACCTAAGCACCTTAGCTGGAACCCCTTTCTTCTCCTCACCGGTGTGCTTATCTCTTTCCCATCTCGATTCACTACATCGAGGGTAGCTAACCAATTCCTCATACTGATTCCGGTAAAGGATACAGTCATTTTTGCAGGCGTGGATGACATCATAACCAAAACCAAACTGTTTCAAAAACTTCTTTATCTCATCTGTAGACTTAGGTAAAACATTGTCTCCAGGTAGGATGTCATGAACTAGTGTCAGTAGCTGATCAAAATAGTTCTCTGACATCCCACTCTTAACCTTTATCCGTTAAAGACCCATGATTGCAGCCACCTTGGTATATTTCTTACACGCGGAGTACAATGGAGTTTCTGCATCCTCTAACTTCTTCCTAAACTTAGCTTCTTCTGGACTTTCAATACCCTCAGACTCTTCTGCATTCTGCTTCTGATATGGTTGATTGCCTTCACTAGCCATAAAAGCTGTCCTAATCAACTCATAAGCCTCATACTCAGACGTATGAACATCACTTGTCTTTTCATTCCTTGCATCCCCATGTTTACTCCAAAACTTACATCTCTTGTATTTCTGATCCATCTCTCTTATCACTAGATGCTCGAAAACTGTCTCAGTTGATTGATGGAAAACATTGCGGCAGTCAATGCAAGGACATAACATTTTTGTATGATTACCCAAACGTCTTGCTGAATCATAAACAAACTTAGTTTCTCCTTGCTCATACTCAAGTCGATTCCTGTAAGTTAATAGAAAGTAAGATATAAGACTTCAGAATCACAATTCATGAAATGAATTCAATATGTGTAAAGACAGTCAAAAAGAGTTACCTTGGTAACCAGACCCAAGAATTTTCCATCTTACAACAGCTCCGACCAAATGCACATACAAATAATTACCAAAAACAATCACTTTAAGCCACAACAACAACACACCACGAGATCTGATAGAACAATCAAGTTTGAGTGATTTTACTTGATAACTTGTTTGTTCTTATGCTAATAACCGAACTACAAAAGAAAAGTAATGGTATAAATCGATTGAAACCATAGAAACCTTTAAGCAAAATCCAATGCACAGAAACATCCCAGAAAATAACAAGTACCTTTAATCGAAGCAGTTATACAAGATCTGAGAAGATATCTTCCTGCAAAAGAGTAAACACGACCGAGAAAAATCAATTAAACATGCAATAACCCTAAATCACTACAATTCAAGAGATACAAACGATATATTTATCAGATACAAAAATAACATAAGTTTAAAACTCGAGTTCACCTTCGCTTAGTGATTCGGAATGGAGTTCTAGATGAATGAGGTTAAAACTCGAGTTCACCTTCGCTAAGTGATTCGGAATGGAATTTTAGAGGAGCGAGGTGAATGAGTATGATAGCTTTCAAATTTCTGGGTATTGTGTTTCAGAGATTCGGAAACGAAAAAGGGTAAGATCGATTGCAGCTCGAGTTTAGGTATTTGGGCTCGAGGAGTGAGAAATTGGAGCAAAATCGGGAAAGAGAATATGTATTGAGACTGGAATTTCTGTGGGAGAGAGTGGGAAAACGCGGCAATTGTAAGAATCGAGCAAAATTGGAGCCAAAGAGGGAAGAGAGGGAAGAACACGAATGTCTGAAAATTTGGATGTTTTTTCTTTTGAGCCTAATTTTTTCTAAGTGTCGCGGTACTCATTTTTTGTTTTTACCGCCTAACACTTCGATAGCGTTTTCCATATTATTTTGCTATTAAACATGTGGGTACATCTAAAAAAAACGAGACGCGTGATTTTGTTTTTTTAAACCTACCACTCTATCATAGCGTTTATATATAAACGCTATGTAAAAAAAACAGAGGTATGTCAACCATAGCAGAATCGAAAAAACGCTATACTCGCCTGCTATAAAAACCCAGATTTCTTGTAGTGATATAAGGAAAATGTAAAGTAGGATGCGAAACAAAGTTTCACTGAGAAATTATTATCTTTTTTTCTTGAAAATATTTAAAATTATATTCCAAATATTTTTACAGAGGAGTTTCTACTTTTTTACTAAAATAATGAAATCAAATCAAACTATTCTGAACCCCTTTTGTTGAGAACCAAAATACAAGAGCATCCACATATTTTTTTGTCCCACATGTCTTTCAAAGTGTTTAGCCATCATCATGCATAGTTGCCGAGCTGCTATACCTCTCTCCCCATGGCCCATGCCACCTATGATCCCACTATAGTATTTTCTCCAACGGCCCATAAAGACTTTTTCTTTAAAAAAAATTCTTTATCCATTGCCCCCATAAATATGGTATTGTATTCAACCTCCAGATGAACTTCCATGCACACACTTTATTTGCAGTCCTAAGCCACCCTTTTCCTTTGGCTTATATACATCTTTCCAAGCTACTTTCACTTTCTTTGGGTTTAGGTCCGGACTTGACAAAAAAGTGACACACAATTCTTCGATATCTAATATGCATATTTTTGGTAGACGAAACACTCCTATCCAAAATTTGGTTATGCTGTTTAGAACCGATCTCACCAACTATCTCCCTGCATAGGATATAAATCTTCCCTTCCAAGAGCTTAGACCGGTTCTAATATTCTCTAATAGAGGGTTAATCGATTGACTAATCCGTTTCGTTAATAGGATAAGTCTCAAATAACGTACATGCAAAGAGCCCACCTACAAGTCAAACATGCGGAGGATTTCTGCATGAGTACTCTCCTTCACGCCAGACATGAAAATTGTGGACTTTTACATGCTAATTCTTAGACTCGAGTGACTTTCATGAACCTCAAACACTTTTAGAACTCCTTCCAGTGATCTTAGAGTTCCATAAGCAAAGACAATTAAATCCTCCGAAAAGACCAAAGTGTGTTAACTTGTTGCTCTTATATTTCCGATGCTAGCTGATCCTTTTTTTACATTGCTTCTAGATCAATCCTCTTGAATAAGACATTCATGCATATGACAAATATGTATGAAGACAGATATTTTTTTTCCTCAAACCTCTTCTGTTACTAAAGAAGCCCAATAACTCTCCATTTACTTGAATAAAGAAGGAAGGTGTTAAGACAAAAATCATTATCCAGTGAATGAACTCATCTAAGAGGTTTAGAGCTTTTAAAGTCTACTCCAATAAAGTCTTTACTATGTCAATTTTGATGGCACTTATCGAATGAGATAAATCCTTGTTGTAATCTTTCACAACTTTAGTAGCTACCAGAAGATTTTCCATGAGGAGCATATTCGTAACAAATGCATATTGGTTTATAGCTATAAATCAAGGCAAGAGCTCTTTCAATATTTTCGCCATGAGCTTTCATATTACCTTGTAGATGACATTTCAGTATGAGATTGACCTATAGTCATTCACTGTGATCACTTATATCTTCTTGGTGATTAGAGTTAGTATCGTTAAGTTCAACCCCTTTGGCAAAAAAACCTTTAGGGAAGAAGGATCTTACTGCTATGGAAAAGTATTTCTTTATAAATGATAGTACCATAATTTATAAGTTTTTAGCATCATAATTTGCATATTTTTCTAGCCTTTTGCATCCATTCCAACTAATTTTATTAGAAAATCATTCATTTACAGTCTTGGTGTGTTTAGGATAGAGTTTTTCATTTCCTTGCATGTTTTGCTCTCTTTTGAGTCTTTTTAGGTTTCTTGAAGAATTATTGATATTTGGAGTTGAGCCTTGAGCTATTAGAGGAGTTTGGAGGCGAAAGGAGTGACTAAAAGGAAAATGGTGATGAAGGATCAAACCAATTCACTTTAAATATATAGTCCTACGAATCCCTTTCCCTGACATTTAGCTTTGGGACTTCAAATTAAAGTTAAAAAAATTGAGTTAGCTTTCCAATGGAGATGGTTTTAAGGCGTTTAAATATGTATTGAAAGATTTATGTTCGATTTACTGGATGCATCTCAACACAGTCCACATATCAGCATTGACCAAGAGGCATTGATCAAAACTGCCTGATGCATAACCTTACCCAAGAATATATTTTCACAGAAGATCCGCTGAACAGCACGCATCGGGAATTCACTACAAGAAAACTATGTGATAGCTACGAATTATCTACGGATTTTCTGTATCTATTTTTATAAAGCTGTTGATAGCTACGAATTAGCTACGACTGGAAAAAAACAAAATCCGTAGCTATTTCGTAGTTATCCGTAGAAAAATTGCTACGGATAACTACAACATATCCGTAGAAACAAATAGCTAAGACTAGCTACGACTCAAAACGCAGAAATATAGCTACGACATATTTCTTTGGCTATTCATAGCTATATCTAACGTATATTTAAATATATATATATATATATATGGTATAACTACGGATTTATCCGTAGCTATTCAAAACCCTAAACCCTAAATAAACCTTAAAATATAATTAATAACATTTAATTACTATAACATATCCAAAACTAATATTCAACACTTATAAAATAAAATAAAATCTCAAATATAGTATTTTCAAACATTAACTTAATTATAACACTTAGCACAACCCTTTAAATCCTACACACTAAACCATAATCATACTGTAAACCTAATTTTTTCATAAATGATAAAATCAAAATATAAAATTAATTACATATGCATAAAACTAATATTTAAATTCTATAGTATAAACAAAACTAATATATAAAATTAATACATAAATCCTAAACTCTAAACAAACCCTAAAACTCTAAAGTATAAACAAACTTTAATTAAAAAAAAATAATTCTAATTACTATATCATATCAAAACTAAGATTTAATACTTATCAAAAGAAATTCTTTTCTTAGTCTGTTATTTTCAAACATTAACTTAAACCCTAAATATAACCCTTTAACTATATATCATAAACCATATCATACTCTAAACCCTTACCTTACTCATGATAATAATTGATTTAGTTTGATGGAGAATGTTTTATTATATGGAAAAAAAAGGAAACTCAAAAAGTAACGTGAGCAGAACTTTAAAAGTCTGTGAAAGATGACTTTAAAAAAAGTAAAATCAAAGAAGAAAAAGAGTTATCTAAACTGTAAGGGCTTTAGAAATAATAAAGTCTTCAAAACTTGATTGGGTTAATAAAAGCTGTCGAGGCTGTAAAATCTGTTAAAGTCCTCACAGCTTTATCACCAATCGGTGCCCTAATAATTTTTTTGTAACTCTGCAAATTTGTCTTCATCCAGATTTTGCACCTCTAACGTATGCAGAACCTTCGTCTACAGCCTGCACCTCCTTCAACCGCCTTATTCTCGTGATTTTATCCAAGACCAGAGCAACCGTTTGTCGCTGGTGGCAAAGACGAAGAAGCATATCTGCCACCGTTCGTCAATGGTGGCGTATACGACGCCGGCGAGGATGATTTTCGATGCTGGAGGGGATGAGACAATATCAGTTCTTCAGATCTTCAAATCTCCCAACATCAGTTCTTAAGATCTTCAGATCTCCCAACACGGTTCTTCAGATCCACGAGACTACGGAAGCGCATGCGAAGAGAGAGCGCAGGCCCAGGCGTGTTAGCGTCACCGGAGCCGCCGTGTGGGCCACCGTTGGTGGTCGTATGAGCTATATACTTTTGTATATTTTTGCGATTTTTTTTGTGATTCCTGTATTTTTTTTTCTTAATTAATTATTTAATATTTATTGTAAACTATTTAATAAATGAATAATTTATTTTGCTTATTTTTTTTAAATATGGTATAAAATAGCTACGAACGGTGTCGTAGATAGTAGTAGCTATATTAGCTACAAACACATATCGTAGATATTCGTAGCTAATAGCTACGGATACGTTCGTAGCTATTCCGCAGAGACGTTGCTACGAATAGCTACGAATTATCAATAGCTACGAGCGTTTAGTCGGGGATTAAAGTCGTAAATATCCATAGCTAAATCAAAAATAGCTATGAAAATTGGACCATGGCTACGAAAAAATCTGTAGCTATGACCCCGTTTTTTGTACTGGTTGCTTCCCGATGTGATCCAGTCTTCATCCACATCAATCGCATCTGCCTGATGCCATCTCGATGCAGTCTGTCAATAATATTATTTTAAGAAAAAAAAATTAACTCTATCCTACCTAAGCCTAAATTTATTTTCTCTAATCTTTTCCTTTGCTATTTTAGGGTTATTAAGTTTGTAATCAAAGTTTTTAAGCTTTAATAATTCTTTATATTTTTAAATCTCTTTTCATATTATTGATTCAGAAAATCATATAATAATCAATTTGTTAAATCGATTAGTAAATTAGGGACTGAGATATGAGATTAAACGAGAATCAAAAAGCAGAAACGGTTTAGACGGGAAAATCTTGTCTTTATTGATATGAGCCGGAATCAATGGGAATCACTAGCTCTAGGGTTTTTTGTGAGTACAAGTGTTTGTTCCGACTTAGTTTTTCCTGCGCAAAGGAAGGATATTTATATCAGAGGATCTAGGGTTTTTGCCATAGATTATCTTTGATATTCTTAACAAAATCTGAACAATAAAGAGAATATTTCCTAAAAAAATATTTTTCCTTATCTCTCTAAGAAAAATATTAAATTAACATTT
Organism: Orychophragmus violaceus; assembly: GCA_030180135.1. Classification (NCBI taxonomy): domain Eukaryota; kingdom Viridiplantae; phylum Streptophyta; class Magnoliopsida; order Brassicales; family Brassicaceae; genus Orychophragmus; species Orychophragmus violaceus. Next base: position 25,951,968 of record CM058240.1, on the reverse strand, counting down.
ATCTTTTCTTTCCATGCAGGTCGGGCGAATACATCGCCACTCCTGCTTGTCGCCGAGCTCATGTCCTGTTGGATCTTCATGTCCTTTGGGCCGAATCTCTGTTCTGTCACTTAGTTATTGGACAGGGCCTTAGAGGGGTGCTAAGCCCACCTCTAACAGTAAGCCCCCCAGTTCGTCGCGCTGGGCGGTGCGCAAGTCGGCGGATTTATTTCTCTTGGTCCGGCTCAATAGGCGCGCTATTAACTCGGCATTCTCTTTCATTTATTGCTTTTTACCGAAAACCGCTTCGTATTCCTGATTATTTATTGCGCCTCAGATTTCTCCAATGAATGGTCTCCACTTGTAGGGAATGTCGTGTCGCCTTAATTCTGCTTGGCAACCGCCGTGTCGCTTCGGTAACCGCTGTCTTTTCGTTATAAATATGACTACCCTCCCTTTCATTCTCGCCATCTTCACTTCTTTCCTTTTCCTCTGCGGTTTTCTTTCTGGTTTCTTTCTTCTCTTCTGCCGTCTCTTATTTTCAAGAAATGGTGGCGAATCTCTTGTTTTTTCATTCCTTCGAGTTATGTCGTCCTCCGGATCGTTGCCCGTTTGGGTGCGTCGATGAGCTTATGCTCTTTTTGCTAAAGTTTAGCTCGTCGGTGTCTGGATTTATGCCGATGGTTGCCTCCGTTTATCGCCCTTCCCAACTTAAGGGCGACGTTCAGGTCCTTTGTTTGGATCGATCTGATGCGTAGGAACGCGCTCTAGTCTGCTCCTCCCAGGATCAGTTGCCAACCGCGTAAGATATATATTTTATTTTCTTTTTTTCTTTTGCTTAACTTTTGTAGCTCGGTGGTTTAGTTTTCTGTTTTCTCTTTTTGTTGTAGAGTAACTGATGGTATGTCAGAGCAGGTTTATCCCGCACGATGCGGGCAGATTGTTTCTTAGGGAATCTGTCTCTCTGAGCTCGGTCGGAAGCAAGACGAGAGTTTGTTGGAGAGGCTAGGTCGGCATATCAGAATCTTTGCTTGCCCTAGATAGATCCTCTTATCCGGCTTCCGCCTAGCTCCTGCTCTTATTCGTGTTGCCGACTATCAGGGATGAGCCTTATAAATAACGGGCGACGAAAACATCTTTCAAGAAAGGTCCTCGGCGGTGAGATGACTGCTATACAAAAATGGTTCCTTTGATCTTCCTTTATCTTCAGGAGAACGTTGGTGCCAGCAGTTTTCCATTAACAGTTTCTTTCTCATCGGCGGCCTTGTTGGGAGAAGACGATGCAATCGCCTTAGTTAAAATCAGTTTGGTTTCTTGCGGTAGAAGCCGAACTTGGACGGAAATCGTCTTTCAAGAAATTTGTTTCTGTATTTCTTTTTTTGTTGTAGTTCGAGTTGTAATAATATTTCTGAGGATAAATAAAATGAAGAAACTTTTCATTACATTCTATTTCGTCTCATAATATTTACTTCGACTCAAATTTTTTATTTGTCTCTTGCGGTTATTTCGGTGGAATATCCTTGCCGAGTTCCGTGAGTTCCATTCGTGACATTATTTTCCAATGTGATCGAGTATCTCCTTCGATCCTTATCGTTGGGCCGGTTGTAACTCAGTGGAATTGTAGCCTTCTTGTGGACAACGCTTTCGGAGTCAATTCCGATTTGCCGCGAAAGAAAGGGGGGTTACCGAAGTGTGCTTTGGTATTCTTTTTGCGATACGAGTGGTTATAAATTCCGACGTCGTATCGCGTATATCTCCTAGTTCGAGGTCGGTTATGCGAGTCGGGTCGGCTTATTTGTCGCGACTCAAACTTAGGTGAGCGGGAGCGATCCCGGCTTAATTTTTCATCAGTGCTGACTTTGAGTCGTGAATTTTGCACGTGTGATGAAGGTGTGGATTATTTCACCACGACACTCGTGGAGCACATTTTGGATATGCTTGTCTGGTTGAGGCGCCAATGTATCTTTTGTAAGATGTAATTTTATTAGAAGTATAGCTCAATCCTGGACGGACTGCCTACGTACCCCGTGAACAGGGGATCAAGCCATTCGTAGTTCAGTTTACATGAGCTGTAGCTTCGATGAGCTTTCTCTTTTTTTTTGTGACTGGAAAATATAGTACACAAATCGTTTGAGGTGCATTGAGTTCCATGAGAAGTCAACGGGTTTTCCGTCTAGTTTGGAGAGCTCGTAAACATTAGGCTTAACGACCTTCAATATTTGGTAGGGTCCTTCCCAGTGTATGCTGAGTTTAACGGCGTTATTTTCTTTGGTTCCTTGATGAACATCGCGTAAGACGAGGTCCCCTTCCTTCAGGTGTTGCCCTCTAGTCCTTTTGTTATAGTATCGGGCAACGAGGTGCTGATAGTTCTGAATTCTTAGGAGGGCCTCGTCTCTTTGCTCTTCAAGTGAGTCGAGGTTATTGAGAAGCATCTCGTCGTTCAGTTCTGGGTTCCGAATTATCATGAAACACTGAATAGTTGGAAGACTTATTTTGGCTGGTGACATAGCTTCCACTCCGTGAGCTAAGGAAAACGGGATTTGGTTTGATGGTCTTCGCGGGTGGTTCGATGCGACCACGGAACTCCGTCAAATTCATCAGCCCAGTTTCCTTTGTGCTCGTCGAGCCACTTTTTAAGTCCTGTGATGATAGTTTTATTTGTGGCTTCTGCTTGGCCGTTTCCTTGTGGGTAGTAAGGCGTCGACTTGCTAAGCCGATGTTCCATTTATTGGCGAATTGACTTAGAAGGATCGACGTGAGCTGTTTCCCATTATCAGTGACGATTTCATAGCGGATTACGTGCCTGCATATGATGTACTTCCACAGGAATCTGGTGACGTCCTGAGCTTTCACCGTTTTGTAAGCTTTACCTTCTACCCATTTGGTGAAGTAATCGGTTAGGATTAGAACGTGTTTGTTCTACTTGGATTTGTGCATTGGCCCGACTATGTCCGTTGCCCATCGCATGAATGGGTAGGGAGCTGTGGCGGTCTGCAATTCCTCTGTAGGTGCGTGTACTGCTGGGCCATATTTTTGGCATGGTTCGCATCTCGCCGCATATCTTACACAGTCCTTCTCCATTGATGGCCAGAAGAAGCCGAGCTTTCTAACCTTTAATGCTAACGACCGTCCGCTAGCGTGGTTTCCGCCTGCTCCTTCGTGGTATTTCTGGATTACTTCTTCCATTTCTCTGCCTTCTACGCATCGTAAGGCTGCTCCGGTGGCGTTGTACCAAAAAAGATCTCCTTCTATTATAATGTATCGGGCTACTTTAGCTCTGAGTCTGCGAGCCTCCCATTTATCTTTACGTAGTCCTCCATTTAATATGTAGGCTTTTATCTCCGAGCTCCAACGACCTCCTTGTGGTACGTCTTCAGGCGTTTGATCTGCCACCGCGTCTGCGTCGTTTACTTCTCCATCGATGACGTTGCAGATGTCGGGTGGGTTTATACTTGGCTTCTCTATAAGCTCGACTGGGATCGTTCGTCTTAGGTGCGCGTTTGAGCTTGATGCTAAGGCTGAGAGGGCATCTGCCGACGCGTTCTCCTTCCTTGGGATTCTTGTTAAATTAAAAAAATCAAGGTCGGTAGTTAGTTGTTTGATTACTCTGAGGTAAGCGTCAATCCTTTCGTTTTTGGCTTCGTATTTGCCGTTGAGTTGGTTCACGACCAGTTGTGAGTCACAGTGGGATTGGATGCGTTTGGCACCTATGGCTCTGGCCAATCGTAGTCCGGCAGTCAGGGCTTCATATTCTGCTTCGTTGTTAGAGGCCGGAAATCCTAGTCTGATCGATTGCTCGAGCACTTCTCCCGTTGGTGATTCGAGCTGAATTCCGATTCCTGAGCCGGCCTTTGATGACGATCCATCTACGTGGAGACTCCAATTTCTTTCTTTCGATTGATCATCTTGTGTCAATTCGGGTGGAAGTTTGACAATGAATTCTGCTAGGACCAGAGATTTTACGCCAATCCGTCCTTTGAATTCGATGTCGTATTCGCTCAATTCGATAGCCCATTTGGCTAGCCTTCCAGATTGGGTCGGGCTATGTAAGATTGACCTTAGGGGCATAGTGGTGAGAACGACGATTGGATGTGACTGAAAGTAGGGCCTTAGCTTTTTTGCCGACGTGACAACCGCTAGTGCTAGTTTTTCGATTGTTGTGTATCGGGTTTCTGCCCCATCTAGAGTCTTACTGATATAGAAGACCGGCTTTTGTTCACTGCGATCTAGCACTCCGCTTACTGCTGCGCTTGATACTGCTATGTAGAGATAGAGTGTTTCTTCTTCTTCTGGCTTAGCTAGTACTGGAGGCGTGGTAAGGTATTCTTTCAGTCGTTGGAAAGGTTCCTCGCACCTTTCATACCATTCAATTTTTTTTTGTTTCCACTCAGGAGTTGGTAAACGGGGGGGGGGGGGGGGCACTTGTCTGTTGATATGGAGATAAATCGGTTGAGTGCGGCGATTCTTCCGGGCAGCCTCAGCACCTCGCGGGTTTTAGTCGGAGATGGTAGGTTCATTATTGCCGTTATTTTCTTTGGGTTAGCTTCGGTTCCCCATTCCTTCACAATGTACCCTACGAATTCTCCCGAGGTAACGCCGAATGTGCATTTTACTGGATTCAGTTTCATCCCATAGTCGTTCAGGATGTCGAAAATATTTTTTAGGTGGGCGACATGGTCCGTTGACACAAGTGATTTTACGAGCATGTCGTCGATGTAGACCTTCATGGTTCGGCCGAGCTTCCCAGCAAACATTTTGTTGACAATACGTTGGTATGTCACTCCCGCGCTCTTCAGGTCGAACATCATGACTTTATAGCAGACAGTCCCTAGATCCGTTATGAAAGAGGTTTTTTCCCTCCTTACCAGCGGTTGCTTTGACCAGTCGGTCTATGTGTGGTAGCGGGAAGCAGTCTTTGGGGAAATCTTTGTTTAGGTCGGTGAAGTCGACGCATACTCCCCACTTGCCATTCTTTTTCTTCACCACCACTGGATTTGCAAGTCATTCGGGGTATTTCACTTCCATGATGGATCCGGCTCCTAATAACTTGTCCACCTCGTCGTTCACTGCATGTGCTCTTTCCGCTCCAAGCTTCCTCCTTTTCTGCTTGATGGGTCTGAATTTTCCATCGAAATTGAGCTCGTCGAGCGATTTTTGGATCGATTCCTATCATGTCTTTGACTGACCATGCGAAGGTTAACACGTTCTGCCTGAGGAAGTCGATCAGCTCGGTTCTGATTTTGGGGTCGAGGTCGGCTCCGGTTCCTACGCTCCGCTCAGGGTTTCGATCTTCCATCTTTACGCGCTCGATTAACTCCAGACGGGGGTTATCCGGATCGAACTCCTTTGGAGGAATTGTTTCTTCCCGAGTAGTTGTTGTGTTGACGCCGACGCTATTGTTTGTTTTGCCGCCTTGGTGGGATGGGCTAGGTTCGTTTCCTTCCTCTCCCGTTGCAGCGTTGGCGATATCGCCTGCACCGTCCGTTCCTCCTGTATCATGTGATGAAGGTGGTGATTCGTTCATTGCTAGTCTCTTCTTTGCTTAATCAAAATACCAAAAGTCTCCTCAGAAGGCGCCAATTGTTGATTCAGAAAATCAAACAGTAATCAATTTGTTAAATCGATTAGTAAATTTGAGATGGATATGAGATTAAACGAGAATCAAAAAGCAGAAACGGTTTAGACTGGAAAACCTAGTCTTTATTGATATGAGCCGGAATCGATAGGAATCGCTAGCTCTAGAGTTTTTTGTGAGTACAAGTGTTTGTTTCAACTTAGTTTTTTCCCGTACAGGGGAAGAATATTTATATCAGAGGATCTAGGGTTTTTGCCCTAGATTCTCTCTGATATTCTTTACAAAATCTGAACAATAAAGAGAATATTTCCTAAAAATATATTCTTCCTTATCTCTCTAAGATAAATGTTAAATTAACATTTATCTTTTCTTTTCATGCAGGTCGGGCGAATACGTCGCTGAACTCCTGCTTGTCGCCGAGCTCCCATCCTGTTGGATCTTCATGTCCTTTGGGCCGAATATTTGTTCTGTCACTTAGTTATTGGGCCGGGCCTTAGAGTGGTGCTAAATCCACCTCTAACACATATCATTCCAGTCATGTTTCTCACAGTATCTATATGGGTTTTATGGGAACAGTGAGGATTAGTGAGTAGAGCCTTTGGGTCTTGTAGATGAGGTTTATTTGGTTGTGTTTAAGGTTAATTCTTGATGTTTAAGACTTAGTGATGCATGATCCTTCCATAGTTTGTTGTTTTCAATGCTAGATCCTCAAGGAATTGCAAATCTAGATCATAAGTGTTTTATTGCTCGGGAGGTATTCGATGAAATGCTTGAATGAACTTTTTAGAAGATTTATACTCTTAGCCTAAGAAATTAGTTGTCTAAGTTGATTATTTAGATTAACAACTTGTTTTGCATTTCTTATTTATCTCTTAATCACAAATGATAATTTGTTCATGATTAGGGATCAAATAAAATGATTTGTGTCAAAGAATTGAATTAATCTAATGATTAGTGTTCTTAGCCTAAAGATTAGCTTTGTTAAATAGTATTTGATTGATATTCTTGCATGCTCGTTTTGTAATTTTCAAATGGAAATCTAATGATTGCATGATTAGCATAAGAGTTATGAACATGAAAATAGGATTAGCTTAATTTATGATCACTATCCTTTTTTAGCATTGTTTGATTGATTGATCAATTATGGATCATCTCTAAATCATACAAAATCACTAGCCTCATCCTAGGATTTCTTTTATCTTATTTGCTTTCTTGTTTGGAGTTTTGTTTGCTCTTGCTTGCTTGGTTTGCTTCCTTGTTTTGATTTCTCTTTAGGTTGTTTGATTTAAAACTCATTTTTTGGATTTTGCTTAAATAAAGTAGTTTTTTTTTTCATTTTTATTGTGTTGTTCTTCTTGTCTTTCTAGATTGATACTTCCAATGCTATAATGATCTGTGTAGAAGTTTGAAGATATGATAGTACTTAGAATGGAAAAATCTCGCTATCAATTGAATACCATACCGATATGAAGAATTCACATTAACTTCTAGGCCTAAGCGACTTATATTTTGCCACTGAAAACAATATATCTCTTATTTCTTCCTCAGTTACGACAATAGTTAGTCTCTATAATTAATTTTCTAAGATGTTATACTGCAACATAGGGCTGAGACGGATCCAGATATCCAGGATTTTCAGAGTATCCGGATCCGGATTCGTCGGATCCGTGATTTTGCTCTCTGGATCCGGATTCGGCCTTCCCGGATATCCGTACTTCGGATATCCGCCTAGATATTAAGATATCCGCGGATATCCGGATCCGGATCCATTAAATATAATTAAAAAATTAAATATAATTATAAAATAATATTTTATCTAATATTTTTAAAAATTAATTTATATTTATTATAAAAACAAAATTAAAATTAAAATTTTTACAAAAAATCACATAATATATTTAAATATATATTTTTTATAAAATATTTTATTATATTTAATAGTTACGGATCCGGATCCGAATATCCGGACCTTAAAATCAAGATATCAAGATCCAGATCCGATTTGCACGGATCTTAAATTTTACTATCCGTGCCTCTCCGGATATCCGAATTTTTGGATCGGATCGGAGCGGATCCGGGTACGGATCTCGGATCCCGGATAATAATTCCACTCCTACTGCAACATAGGCCCCTCGAGTCCTTTTTTTTTAGCTTTTGATACTATTCAACATTTGTCCTCTCTTACAAGCTTTTGTTTTTTTTTTAAAAGTTGTTTCATCCAGTAGCCAAAAAAAAAAAAAAAACTATTCCACTGTGGAAGTAAGAGAGGCTAATTGAATATAAACCTCAACATCTAAAAATCGACGCTCAGCTTACACACACATATCTAGCACTAAAAGGACCAGTGGCGGATCCAGAAATAGTTTTAATCGGGGGCATATATATTAATTATATTTTATTTTTAATTAAATATTTTTATAAAAATATATTTATATATATATATATATATATATATATATATATATATACAACAAAACTTTTAGTTCAAAATATTACTATTTTTAAATTTAATGATATATATATTATAAATAAAATATAAACTTTTGAATTATCTATTATTATCTTTTATTTCATTATCTACTATTTACTTATCATAATAATAAAATAATTTTGTGACAGGGATTAAATAGAAAGAAAATAATTAGTTGTTAAAATAAGAAGGGAAACAGTCAATAATTACTGAAAATATGCTTCTCACTAAATTTTTAGTATCTTTGAAGTCTGTCACTCAGACAAAACCCACACGAAAAAAGGTAAAAAACTTATTTGTAGGGACCACAATAGAGAAAAGGTGAAAAAATAAAGAGGACAGGGGGCATCGAACACATGTTCAGAGATACAACCGGGGGCACTCACATCTATTACAAAGCCACTACACCACATAACTAATATTGTTGTAGCTTAAAACTAAAATTACATATATTTAACCGGGGGCACGTGACCCCGTTACCTATAACGTGGGTCCGCCCCTGAAAAGGACTATACTAATTTTCGGTGCTTAATAGTACCAATTCTTTCTATCAAGTTCTCTTCTCAAAGATGGCTAGCATAGAGCAAAGCACATCACCACAGTCCGAAAACCTTACTACCTCCTCATATAGGAGACACACATGCAGATCAAAACCTAACCGAACCAATCCTCACACCCTTGCAAATTCTCTGAAGTGTTGGAGTTGTGTAGTTTATCTATTTCTTCCTCAATGGAGAAACTAATTTCCTCCATGTGGAGAAATCAATTTCCTCATCTTTGGAGAGATCATTTTTATCATCCTTTTCCGTTTTAGAGAGAAATTTTCTATCAATCTTTTCCTCTAGGGAGAACATTTTTAAACGTTCAGCTTCTAAGGCAGTAGCTATAAGTTTCGTTTGCTTGTCTTTAGTGACAGAAGAACTGAAGATTGAGTTGAAGATTGAGTTCATATCGATCATTTCTGAATTTTTTTTGAAAGAACTTCCAGTTTTTATCTTTGATCTAAACTGTTATTTTGTCCTTTTATGTTTTGTGTGGTTAGTTTTGTATCAAGTGAGTTATACTCTGTGGCAAAGAGTCTTTTCTTTGTAATATGAAGTTTAGTTTAATATAATGAGATTTTTGACAAAAAAGACTTACTATTTATTTATTTAGGTTTAAATTTATAAAATTAAGTGGAATAAAACCTTAATTTTTTTTTTTAAAAGGACTCATGTGAATGTTTATAAAAATCCTATTTGTACAGATTTTTGTAAACTTAATCTAAATATTGTCATCGGTGTAGGATAAAACTGAAAATATATAAATATATACAACAACACATATATATCAAAGAAACGTGTTTTCAATGTTTTAAATAAATAGTATTCTTATAAAATAATCGGACTATTTTCATGAAATAGTAAATTTTAGTAATTGTGTTGTAAAATGTTAAAAAAAAAAAACAATAATGACTCCAGTTGACAAAGTCAAGTACGTAGTTAAAAAAAAATTCCTTGATATTTGGCTTGTATTTGCAAAGTTTCAATTTTAGATACTTATTACTTCTTTTTTGACAAACAAAAAGTACTTATTACTTGCTTTAGTCAAGTTAAATGCTTGGTTTTAAGTACGGGACAAATGACGGGTACATGGTGAATACCAAGTACTTTTGTCCAGCCCTAGCAACTTCATAACAAAGAGACAGAGTACATATTTTAATTAGTAATTATTGGCTGTGGTAAGTGTTGCAGCGTTACTCTAGCCTCCTTGGTCTGAGCATCGGGCGAGTATGTACACTAGACCAGGGATCGAGTTTAGCTAACTGCATTTTGGTTCAAGATTCGATTGTGATTCTTTTTTAACCTTTGTGATGAGAAGGAAGAGAAGCAGCATAATAAGCAGCTTCGTCGTTTCTTCTAACAAAGGAGACAAACCAGAGTTACTATAACAAGCAAAGCTACTCCTCCGATGGTGATTCCAACAACCACTCCTGCTGATAAAACTGTCGGAAGAAGACGGTGGTGACGGCGAAGATGGAGTTCGAGAAGATCCACCTCATCCGCTAGAGGGATTCGACGGTGGTCCTGAGCCTGAAGATGGAGGCTCTTGATTGTTGGATCGAGGAGGAGTAATAGGTGCTGGGGAGAGGGCTGAGGAGGAAGAGGGCAAGATCCTGGCGGGGTTGGAGAACTGGGTAGAGACGGAGGAGGAACAGAAGGCGGCGAAGTAGAAGGAGGAGGAGATGTCGAATTAGTGGATGGCTGCGGAGAAGGAGAAGAAAGGGGTGTGGTGGAAGGAGGAGCGGAAGCTGGTGGAGGATTGTTGGTTGTGGAGTTTGACGGTGGAGATGGTGGCAGAGAAGACGGACAACACTGGGTGATGGGACGAATACAAGGTGAGACAACATGTCATGAGGATGATGCAGACAGACCATATAGCCTGGATTTAACACAATGAGGTGAGTACTTCTCTGCGATTCCATTACAGTGTGACAAACGAGGAGCTGGGAGCCGTCCAGTTCGGAGGAGATTGAGGACGACGGAGAAAATCTCCGGGTCACAATCCATGAACACAGGATTCGATCCATGGGAGGTTGGAGTCGAGAGATCAGGTAAGAGAGAGTCTGGGAAGGTTGATTGAATGGTCGATGCGTTGGTTTCGAAAATTTCGCCACCGATGTTGAGCTTCACCTGCTCGCTTTCATTTGGCCTGAGATCGCTCTCCTACGTGTCGCCAAGGTCACCGGAGGCGCTCCAAAAAGCTCTCTAAAATGTACGTTTATACTAACTGAGAAACTTTAGATTTCATTTTTTGCGTAATCATGTTGGAGTATAGGATTAGGAAATGAAGTTTGCATACGCTATTCTCTGTAACGATTTTTTAGGAAGCTTAGCTCTGCCCTTAATGATTCAGATAGTGTAGGACATGGACTTTTTATAGTGGTATATTTTAAGAATCTGGCTGTTACATTTACTGATGCAACTGCATTTTTGTTTCAATGAATTTTTTTTTGAAACTGAAGCTATATGTGTGTTTTGTAATATCTCCAGCAAGGTCGTCCGTAAATACATAGCTCCGGTCTTGACTGTTACTTCTCAGAAGCAGAAATCTGCTCTCGGAGAAGCATACAAGAGCAGAGGTAACAGAAACAAATTTGATTCAGCAAATAAACTAATGATTACAAATTGTTCTAAACCACAAAACATATGCATAAATTATGTCATGTCATGTCCCAAAAACCAGGTTGGGACGATAACTGGTCGTGCCACTTGCTGCTTCCTTTTCTGCTGTTAAGACGGACAAGAACCGAATAGATACCAAAGCAGAGGAGCCACGACTGCTACGCTTAAACTGTTTCCAAGCATTGCATATCTGCACACAAAAAAGAAAGAGGAGTTCATGAGTTTTACAGTGTAGTTATCATTCATTCATTCTTGTGCTTTTTTAACTCATTCACAATTCAAAATGTGTTTCAACTAATCACATTTCAGACACTAAGTATTATCAGGTTAAATTATATACAACGAATCAAAACGGTGCTTCTGTTAATCTTGGATGCACATAGTCTATATAATGAAACAGCGTACCTTTGTCGTAGGCTTATCTAATTGGTGAACTCAAAATCTCCAGGGAACGAGTGAAAGTTAGCTACCTGATCAAATAGAAACCGAACATCATCTTTCACTGAAACAAAGCTGATCACTCTATTCAGCGAGACATTAGTAATTAATATAAATAATAGAATCTTTTTAACTAGGTCAGTAGAGCAAAATAATACAACATCCACTTTCAAAATACGAACCCACGCGTTTGCGCAGAGGATGGAGATTATACAAAATGCATGTGTTAAAGGCATTAACCTTCAGACATAAACTCCATTCGTTATTTACACAACAAGAGAGGATAATACTAAAATGGAACGAAGCCATCCTCGGCTAAAAAACCTAAATAAAATTTGGAGAGTAATTATGATTTCTTCAGTATTTTATTATTTAAACCCATAAACCATATAAATATGTACATACGTCCCCACTTTTCTTATATCAAAAATACTATGGAACAATTGCTTCTCTTCTAAAAGTGTAATTCAACCAAGACGAAGAAGAGATTAAGCAATCACATATATCAAGCAACACAGTAATATATATACCTATCAAAAATGCTTTCCATGGCAAATCTCAAAAGGATTCAACAAATTTTAAACCATTTGTTTAATATCCTACTTTGTTTTGTTCAAGAACGATTATTATTACCTACACTGGAACGAACCGAGTTATTCATCCAACGATTATCTTCGTTCTGTCTTTTGAGATCCACAACGATGAACTACTTTTCCATTATCCTTATCCAAAGGTTTTCCACTTCTCCAATTGGTATTTTCTTTGGAATCATGACAAATCTTTTGTTGTAAATCTTCTTTTTGGTTTGTGGGATGAAAACCAATTCATCTTTTGTCAAATTTTGTCCCTCTCAACCATTTGGTTCGAGGACGTCATTTGGGGATTTGATTCGGGTCTCATTAGAATATAGAGACCGATGTAAGGAATAAGGCATGGTAAGACTAGAATTGGGAAATTTTAAAGCCATAGAATTCATTTAGTACCAGTACCATGATATATGTCATCTCCTGGTGCGGGAGTGTATGAGTTGGATTGCGATGTAACGGAAGAATCACAACCAAAGATAATTTTGGATTTTTTTTGTATTTAATCACAAGGATGATAGCTAAGACATAAGATCATATTAGACCCAGAATAATAATGGAGAAAGCACATAATCATGAAAATCTTATCCCAGAATGAAAACAACATGTAATTGTTCTTATTTCGTTACGAATTGTTATGTATGTTTCATTGACAACAATGTAATTTCTGATTCGGTTTAAGCTAATAAATTAATGTAAAAAAAAAATTTAAACACCTGAATATAACTTTAATGTTAGGAACATACTGAAAATGTTAAATACGCCCTATTAGAGGAGAATGAGAGGATATTGAAAATATGGACCAAACAATGTTACAACAACGGTAAAAAAGGAATTATAATGATGGACCATGTCGAACAAAGAACCCTACGAACGTGAACCCCCGCGCGTGCGCGGGGGCTTGATATCAACTAGTTGCTGAAACTAAAACTTAATTGCCTCTCACGAGATTACAACTCAAATTATTTGTATGTTTTTCATATCTATATGACTACATCCATACGTTACTATGCATGCGAACAAACATTTGGTAAGCTCTAATTTATTTATTTTGTAAATGCGATTATTCAATTTCGTTAACGGGTAAGCTTAGTACGATAACAAAAGTTATGTTGTGGATTAGATGAACATCATCATTTCGAAACCTTCTAAAAAATCATTTCAGTTAAACTATATATGTCTGGAGAAAGATAATTGCTAATTACTGATGGATATTGTCGATAAACCACATATGGAGTACTACACAAACAACTAATGCCTTACATGACAACTAAAGACGAAACGCAAACTAAAAAAGAAATGAAAGCTTAAATAGGAGTAAGCTGATAACATCACTGCAACTATTCGAGTGGCACGGTGGTGCAGCGAGCAAGTGGTAGTGAGCTAGCATCAACTGTTCGAATAGTTTGCGCCGGCTTTGTTCGACCATTAACAAGCCTAGTAGCCTACTCACCCAAATAAGGTATTATAAAATACCTTTCTCCCCTTTTTTTGACCAATATAATTTTTTTGTTTGTTTATAACACAATCAATGTTATTTTTGCTAAATGGTAATATAGTTGAAAATGAAAGTTTCGTTGTTACAAATGAGTTAATAAATTGTGCAACCTAAAAAGCTTTAATCCCATGAAAAAGGTTTTAAAAAAAATCATGAAAGTAAGATACAACTGGTTCGCTTAGAAACGAGAAAACAAAAGAAACGATAAAGAGTTAGATCGTTCGAACAAAAAGAATAAATGCGCCGGTAAAATAAGAAAAACAAGCTTGAAGAAAGAAAGCAGAGACGCGTGCTTAAATAATAAGTTGTTGTAGGACGCAAAAATACGGAAGCGAAAGCTGTTTGATAAAACCGATGGTAAAATACGATTAAGGAAACGATTAAGCGGAGCGAGATTATCTCTTTCTTTAATTTAAAATATCTCCCGCAGTGTATCGGTATGACGAGGTACTAAATCCCATGATACAACCGCATTGAGATTAAGATCGTAACACTCAATCAAAGAAACTGCGAACTTAGAATTTATGAATACTCTCAGACTTACGTTTGATAGAAGAAAGAAGACAGATAGAGATTGGTGGTTTTCGAGTTGAGAAAAAGTATTGGAAAAGTTCTATTTCGAGTAGAGGAGTTACGGATATATAGGAAAAGAAAGAGATTGGTTCGGTTAAACTTGCGCAGAAAGTATCACTCAAAATTGTTACGGAAATCGCGTAAATCTCGCGAAGTTAATGCTCGCACATTATGAATATTCGTTTGAATATTCTTTTAATTTTCGAACAAAATTTTTGAATAATTAATTTAATGGGAAAAAATTAAATGACAGTCGCAGCGACTACAAAACGAACAACACAGCGACTCTCGCTAGTCGCTAGCAACTGCGAAACGAACAGGGCCATACTCCCTAACCCTTCCTCATAAAATTCTTCCAAATCATTAGGCATCGATTTTAAAATTCTTCAAAGACACCTTATACCTCGACTTTAATCTCCTCTTTGTTAGTAACCATTCTGTCATTTCAGCATTTGATTTCTTTGATTGTGTTTCTCAAATCCCTTGATTTAATTGCATTGTAGAAAGCCATATTAATATTATTCCCAACTCTGTTGGTTTTATGCATTTTTTTCCACTTCTTATCCGCTTATCTTTCTTTCCTTATATAATCTTGATTTGGGTTACGAAGAGTGTCCTCTTGACAGTGACATAGCTTTCCATAAGCATCATTTGTTCTATTGGATAAATCCCCCATCAAGGATCTATCCAGAGTTTTCAAAGAGGTTTTAGTCCTTTTAGCTTTATTTTGTCAATGGGTGGAGCGCTGAAATTGATTCAACAGAGGAATTGTGTGGCTCCAATATTTATCAACCTCTTCTTGGAACTCTGGGTGTGAGGTAAGTGCATTGATGAATTTAAAAGGCTTCTTCAACCGGACATTCACTTCCTTAATATAAAACCAACACCTAATATCCGGATAACCTCACTGTTCAAAAACACAACATGATTGATTATATTTCTGTATCCAAGGATCATTTACCAAAATTCTACCAAATCTTATATATAATAGCAAATCATGATCTCCATCTAGAGCGTCACGTCAGTACATTTTCCTAAAACAAATCCGGGTTTTTTAGCCTCAACTAACTTATATTTTCATGGCCAAAATATACAAAGTCCTCAAGTGTTCACGTTATAACCATTGCCCACAATTTATCTTTTAGCCGCCTCTTCAACCTTCTTTCCTCAAACCAAAAACTGCCACTCCCTTAAAATCTAATCGAATCCGAAGAGGTTAGTAATTCTGAATCGTTCAACTTCGACTTTTAGTTTTTTCGTTTTTCAACTTCAACTACGGTGGTACTCGGAGGCATCTGAAGAGGCAGGAAATATGGCTTTCCAGAGTGATTGTCACGAGGTGGTTCGATTCCTGAGATTCGTTGATGAAATCCAAAGGTCCTTGTCGTATATGTTCGCGTTTGTCGGGACGCTGCCACCAATACTTCTCTTGGATATGGTTACGTCTACTACATTGATAAGCAGTCAGCTTATCTAATAACAGAAAGGGGAGAGATGAGTTCGGTGAACTCTGAAGAAGAAGGCAAGAGAGTAATGAGAGAGCGTGAAGAAGATAAGATTGATTATACGTTGTAATTTGATATAAGATAATACCAGCAATTAATCAGCTAAATAACACAAGACTATTTGTTAAACGACAATGTTTCTATCTGGGCATTATTAGATATTTGACTCTTCTCAGTTCAGAGTAACGGTCTTCTTCCTGCCACTACTTAGCCACTTCTATTCTTCTTCTCCTTCCTGCGAGCTTTACGTCCAGAGGTCCTCTGCTTCTTCCTAACAAATGCAAAGGGCACATATAGCTTATCAATACTCCCTCCCCCCGAAGAAGACCCACCTTGTCCTCAAGGTGAAAATTCGGGTGTTGATCTGATAGTCTTGCCATGGGTTCCCAAGTAAATTCAAAATATGGCAGTCCTTTCCACCTGACTAACACCTCCGGTTCTTTTTCATCACCATCCCTACGGATGTTTAATATCTCCTCTGGTTTTGTGTTCCATTCTAAAGTCGAAGTAAGGATCAAAGGGAGCTCTTGTACCTGATTTGAAGCTGCCACTAGCTTCTTTAGTTGTGAAACATGGAAGACTGGGTGAATGAGGCTATGAGCTGGTAACTAAAGTTTGTATGCAACCTTTCTGATACTGTGCCACACTTCCTAAGGACCGAAATACTTCGGAGAAAGCTTCTCATAACGTCTTTGCGCAATAGACAATTGGGGATATGGCCTCATCTTGATAAATACCATCTCTCCTTGGCTGAATTGTACATCTCTCATGTGCTTATTTTCTGAAGCTTGCATACGCTTCTGAGCAGTCTCTAGATTCACCCTTAATTCAGCAAGTATTCCATCACGAGCTTGGATCGAGTTCTCCACTTCTGCATTCGCAGTAGGGATATCGCCATACCTTATCAGCTTGGGAGGATCCCTTCCATATAAAGCCTTAAAAAGGGTCATTTGCAGAGATGAATGATATGAAGAATTATATCAAAATTATGTCCAGTGTAGCCAATTTGCCCACTCCTTAGGTTTCCCACTCGAAAAACATCGCAGGTAAGACTCTACGCACCTATTAATAACCTTAGTATGTTCGTCAGTTTGGGGATGGTAAGGTGAACTCTTGAGAAGTGATGTACCTTGTCCTTTGAATAGAGCGGTCCAGAAGTTACTGAGAAATACCCTATCTCTATCGGATACCATAGTTTTCGAATAGCCATGAAGTCGCACAATCTCCCTGGTGAATGACTATGCTACTGTTGTTGTAAACGGATGGCGCAAACGAATAAAATGTGTGTACTTACTATCTTTGTCCACCACCAAAAGTATCACATAATAATCTTTGGATATAGGTAGGCCTCACAAAATCCAAACTAATGTCCGCGCATACTTGTGTTGGAATTGGCAGTAATGAGAGAATTCCAGCAGGTGAAAATGTAGAATATTTGTTCGTCTGGTAGGCGTGACAACTCTTGATGAAGTATGTGACATCCTTTCTTATTCCTGTCCAGAATACTCCCTATCCAGTCGCTTAAAATTTTCCAACACTCCTTCATGACCACCCATTGGACTAGCATGAAACTGATTACGTAGAGCAAGAATGAATGGTGAATTCTTAGGAATCACTAACAGATTCTCTTTGAACAGAATTTATTTATTTTTTCGATATCCGTCTACTGAAATCTCCCCCTCTGTAATTGCCTTAATCAGTTTATGGAGTTCGACATCAGCCTCGATCTAGATAATTAGTTCACCAGTGTCAATAGTTAAGGGAGCAGTGAGCCGCGATTCATAGTACTTCTCGTGGGAGACTCTTCTCGAGAGAGCATCTGCTACCCTATTCTCTGACACTGACTTGTATTCTATCTGATAATTCAGCTCCATCAGTTTCGATGCCTATTTCTGTTGCTCTGCAGTTATCTTCTTTTGGTCCAAAAGATATTTCAGACTTCTCTGGTCTGTTCTAATGACAAATTTGTTATCGGTTAAGTAATGTCTTCATTTCGTGATTGCAAAGATGATATCTAGGAGTTCTCTCTAATACACAAACTTTATTTTGCCTTTCGTAGAAAATCCCTTGTCGATGTATGCTATTGGCATGTTGTTCTGAGTAGCCCTTGGATATAAAACCGAACCGAAATTATCGAACCGAACCAAACCAAAGTTTTAATGAACCGAACCGAACTAATTGGAAGAATAAAAATCGATCGGTAGTTTTTTTAAAAACCAAAAAACCGAATAACCGAATCGAAGAACTGATTTCCTATGCCTAATCATTATTGTAGACTTATAGTTGTCGATCGATTTTGATTTTCATAAAAGTTTTCAATCTTCCAATATATATATATATATATATATATATATATATATTGGATATAAAACAAAACCGAAATTATCGAACCCAACCGAACCAAAGTTTTAATGAAGCGAATCAAACTAATTGGAAGAACAAAAACCGATCAGTAGTTTTTTTTAAAACAAAAAAAATGAAAAACCAAGTAACAGAACTGTAACCGAACCTAAGAACCGAACTCCCAGGCCTAGTTCTGAGATATCACTTCCCCAATTCCTTAACCTGAGGCATCAATCTCTACCACAAAAGCTTGATCAAAATCTCGTATCTTTGGTATTGGGATTTCAGTCGTCGCTTTCTTCAATACTTTGAAAGCAGCTGAAGCCTTTTCATCCCATACAAAACCATTTTTCTTAAGAAGATACGTTATAGGCCTTGCCTTCTTTCTGTCATTTGTAACGAACCGATAATAACCCGTGAGGCCTAAAAACCCTCACAATTCAATGATGTTCTTTGGTTCCACCCATTTCACCATAGCCTCTAGCCTTTCTGGATCCGCATTAACCCATTCACAAGAAATTATGTGTCCTAAGTATGCAACTTCCTTCTGACCAAATGTGCACTTCTTTTCATTAGCATAAAACTGATGTTGTCTTAAAACTCCCAAGACTTCTTCTAAGTGTCTTAAATGTGTGGTCAGATCAGGATTATATACTAGAATATCGTCAAAGAATACCAAAAAGAACCTTCTCAGCAATTGTCTGAAGATTTCATTCATGACAGATTGGAGTGTTGTTGGGACATTAGTGAGCCCAAACGGCATAACTAAAAACTCGTAATGCCCTTCGTTTAGCCTAAAACTGTTTTCTCCACATCACTCTTCTTGATCCTAATTTTATGATATCCAGATTTGAGATCCAGTTTGGAGAAGATTATCAATCCCTTCAACTCATCTAACAATTCTTCAATGATCGGAATCGAGTATCTTTCCAGGATTATTCCCTTGTTAACATCTTGGTAGTCCATGCAGAATATCTATCCTCCGTCTTTCTTTTTCACCAAAAGTACATGAGTAGAGAATGGGCTAATGCTTGGGCGTATAATACCAGCATCCAACATCTCCTTAATCAGCTTCTCTATCCCATTCTTCTGGAAAAAGGAGTATATGTACGGCCTAATGTTGATTTGAGCTGTCATGGAGTGAAGGGTGATTGCATGTCCTCTGTTTTGGCTGGGTGGCAAGCCTTTTGTCATCTGAAAATTTTCTTTTTTATATGCTAATATCCAGGTTATCCTCTTATGAGGTTCTAATACCTTCTGCTCCTTCCCTGATTCAAAAATTTCAGTGAACTCAAGTAGGCATGACAATTCTCCTGCATCCCAAATCTTCTGCATTGAGTTCAACGAAACTTGTGTTCTGATTAGTGACGGATCGCCTACTAGTTACCATCTGGTGGTTTTCCTTAAAGCTTAATTGTGTAACTCCCAATTGATCCTTTTTCCCCTAGAGTGGCTAACAAGGAATATCCAAGCACTATGTATGTTGTACAGAGCTCAAAGGGTAAGAATTCCTCAACATTTCAATTCCTTGTATTGACTGAACCACTCATGTGCTCTTACCTTTGCCCGGTATAACTTCCCCATTGCCCATAGACACTCCAAACCTTCCTGTTTCCGATATATGCAAGCCAATAGTTTCCACTACACGAGTTGAAATGAAGTTACACATTGCTCCAAAATCAATTAGTACCACCACTTATGTATCTCGAATCTTCCCTTTCATCCTCATGGATCTTTCCATTGACAGCCCTATCATCGACTGTAGAGATTGCGTAACCAATTCCTGAACATCATTTGGTCAAACTGTTCTCCGGTTTCATCTTTCTGCGCAGCCTCACCAATGTCGCTTTCATCTTCTTCCTCTACCCCGAGACATTTAAACCTCTGATGCGGCTTGCGAGGGTGTCCAGCAAAAGTATCTCTCGCCACAGTGTCTACAAGGGTTGAAGGATCGTCTCCTTTGCTCACCCGTACCACCAAACCCCTTGTTTTCACAGTGACTGTCGAAGGATTTCCTAGCAGGTGTAACTTCATTTCCTCTACCTGGTGAGTGACCTTGTGTTCTCTGTGTTGCATTCAACACGGGAGCGGAATTGATCCTTTGGAATGGTATTGATCCATATTCCATTTTTTCAGACTCTCGTTCCTCAATAAGGGTAGTTGTGTCAACAATATTATCCATTCCAATGGGTTTGTATCTCATTATTTTTCTCATACCTTGCAGGAAGATCTCTTTCAGAACTTCGTTGGTAACATGAGGCACCTCGGAAGATAGCTCCTCAAATTGTGCTTGATATTCTGCCACTGAACCGGATTGTCTCAACCTCAACATCTGACCCACTACAAATCCTCCTCTTCATGGCTGAAGTCATTTTTAAGTCTGTCTTTGAAATCTCGCCAAAATCGTAGATCTTCACGGTCATGGGTGATGCACAACCAAGTTACTGCACAGCCACTCAAACACGATAATGCTAGTTTGATCTTTTCTGAATCCAATGTTTGATTAACACTAAAACATCTCTCCATCCGGTAGATCCAATCATTTGGGTTCTAGTCGTCATATATCGGCAGATCCACCTTACGACTTGGTGAATCAAGCTTTTGTGGTGGTGAATCGAGTTTTCCATCACTGTACTTTTGTTGATGCTGAGTTTCCATGGGTTTCCATGGAGTTTTCCATCACTTATACGAATGAACCCACCGCCGCTCTTCTTGCTCGAAGCTTCAGCGCTTCTATTCGTCTGCGATGGTGCGTCGGAGTGAGTTGTACCGAAGCTGTTACCTTTCTCCTCCGTAGATCCTTGACATGAAACTTTACCCATGACCACTATGAGCATCTGGGTTAGGTTATCCAGATAGCTCTGCATCGTTGACACGGTTCCTTCAATCTTAGTGACCTTTGTCTCAGTGGTTACGGTAGATCGGTGAAAATCCGCCGTGGATCTATCCAGACTACCCACTTGCGCCTCCAACGTCATCAACCTTTCTTGTGAAACTTGAGCTGCGGAGACGTCTGCTTTAGACGGCATCCTGAGCTCTGATACCAATGATAAGTAGTCAGCTTATCAAATAACACAAAGGGGAGAGATGAGACCGGTGACCTCTGAAGAAGAAGACAACTGAGAGTAAAGAGAGAGAGAGTGAAGAAGATAAGATTGATTATAAGTTGTAATTCGATAAAATATAATACCAGGAATTGTTCAGCTAAATAACAAAACTATTAGTTAATCGGCAACATTTCTACCTGAGCATTATTTAGATATTTGACTCTTCTCAGTTCAGAGTCATAACGGTCTTCTTCCTGCCACTAACAAATGTAAAGGGCACAGCTAACTTATCATACAACAACAACGATGATGGTTTAGTGCCATAATTTTTCACCCTTTTGATATATAACATTCCACATTACGCTTGCGATCTGATTTTGAAAATTTACAACCAACTTTGGATAATTTGAGTGATGGGTATTGAAGAATCAACTGTTCAATACCCATGAATCAACAGTTCCTAGGTATTTTTGCTTCATATTTCATGACTTATTTATTGGTATTCCACATGGTTCGTCTACGACTATATTCTCTCTCATTCTCTAACTTGTTGATTCCATCGTCGCCTTCACCGGATTTTATCTCCTCGGTGACCACCATCCCTCTTTCTCTCTCAACCGATTCTGGAGTTTCTTATGATCATTGGTAGACCTCATATACCAATATGGATGAGGTGGCAAGTATGACAACCCACGTGGATAAGGGAAAATATTTTAGTTAAGCTGCTGAGGAAGATCAATATAAAAGGATAAAATAAGAGTTGATAGAGTTTTATGCTTTGTATATTGTTGTTTGTTGATGACATGAGTCACAACACACGGTCGAGATGAGATCGTCGTGATCAAACATTTGCCATGAGATTGTGATTGTGATCGGAACTACAAAGATGTTATTGTATCTTCTTGGATAATCAATAAGAGTGTTCTTCAATTCAATCTTGTTGATTCACATTTACAGAGAGCTTACATAGATTTCAGAGTTTTAGATAGCCTAAATTTATCATTGGTAAACGAATCCAACGCGATGCTGATGCAGGTTTGGGAAATGACTTGTTTTATCTTGATCAGGAGTTGCAGCTTTCAAAAGTTTCACACTTAGAAACAAATTGTGTTTAACAAACAAATCATACGAAAGAAATGCTAAAGAGGAAAAAATCACCATATGTGGAAACAGCTTATGTGCACTATGGTGATTGTCTTATCAAGAATTGTTCTGCATCGAATATAATCCTCAAAAAAGCATCACTTTCTGTGGCTAGTCTAAAGGTAGAGATGGATTACAGTGAAGCAACACACATAGTGAAACTCCTAGAATCATCAAATGAGGAGAAACTATATGTGCTTGAGGCTGAAGACATAATGAAGATGTGTTAGTATTGGATTGGTTTAGCGAATGATCCATGTTTACACCATTTGCGGGATACAAATCTTCATGAAAGATGCAAACAGGAAAAAAGGAAAATGAGTTTATCATCTGAGTCATGGATGTTCCAATTCAAACAAAGGGATCAACATGAGGCTTTGTCACAATCTGTTCATAAATTGATGAGTGAAAGGTTGCTAAAGCCACTAAAGAAAGAGTGGAGTCATAACAATCTATCCTTTGAGGAAGAAGCAAGTGAAGTTCAGGCCAAAGGAATTATTGGAAAGATTCAACATTATCATGGTTATTGGTCCAGAACTATGAACATACAAGAGTATTGGAGGGCAAACAAGGCTGGGCAGTTGCAAAAAATAAATCAGAACATACAAACTATTTCGGTATTTGGCTGAAAATGGATTTGGTCTCTTTGTATCTAGCAGAAATTGTTCTGAAAATATTGCCAACATTTCAGGTGTCTACTAACACTGATTATCATTTGTGGCATCGATGGAAGAACAATGATGAGACACAAACCTTCACCAATATGATATATATGGAAGGTCTAATGCTTATATACAGAGACATGTACTTGCTGCAGACGTTTAGCTCACTTCACCATGTTTTGGACCAGAGTAAAGTTATTTGGCAATGGTTTTGTATTGGGTTGCAGCCACATAGATCTTCTCAGCAGAGATTGTAGGCAAGCTTGTTTTCAAGATGGGAGGTATATAATAGAAGATATACTTGCAGAAAATGGAGGAAAATGACAGAATTGAAGAGACATTGGATTGCACAAATAGTGGATAGAGGAAGAGGCAGTTTATCAATGCATGTCAAGAGATATTTACTGCATGTCTTTATACAACAAAAGGAGAGATGGAAGAAGGGTTACAAATCTAGGAGATTCAAGTACAAAAAGATAGTAAGATGAATTCAGTTACTTGAAGGTTGAAGTACATGAGTTGCAGCAGAAGGGAAGAGGCAAGAAACATGGAAGTAGTGATTCATTCTATTTTCATCAGAAATTTGATCTCTTATAAGCTTGAGGTCAATCTTGTTTTCATGGGAGGAGTATTGATAGACCTCATATTCCAATACGGCTGAGGTGGCAAGTATGACAACCGACGTGGATAAGGGAAATTTTTTTAGTGAAGCTGCTGAGGAAAATCAGTATAAAAGGAGGACATAAGCGTTGATAGAGGTTTATGCTTTGTATATTACTTTTTGTTGACGCCATGAGTCACAACACAAGGTCCAAATGAGATTGTCGTGATCAATCACCTTCGCCATGAGATTGTGATTGTGATCGAAACTACAAAGCTGTTCTTGTATCTTCTTGGATGATTAGTGTTCTTTAATTCAATCTTGTTGATTCACATAAGAGATTACATAGATTTCAGAGTTCTAGATAGCTTAAATCTATCAATCATTTGATATCTCTATTTCATATTTGGAACCGAATTGGTGTTTCTTAGTTATGTCTTCGATATGTGAGTGATTCTGTGGATTTGATAATTTGATTACCTATGTGTTTTGCTTATTTTGTTAAATTCATTACTGTTTCAGATATTTACTGGAAGAATGAACAAAGGCTCTCTTGCTCATCTGAGGTATGCATTGCTACAGAGCAGGATCGCTACGAGAAATATGTCAGTACCAATTAAAATGTAAACTATTCATTAATGTATGTACCTTACTCTTTGATTCTCTGTTTCTAAAAACTTTTGAATAGAAAATTTATAGGCTGAGAGTCATCATGTAACTGTTTTGATCTTAGGATTCAAGCTCTCAATGTTTAAGGAAGTTGTATAAAGATATTACACACACAAGGTTGGATCTTTTTAGGTCTCCCGTTGATGTACTCATGTCTCCTTTAATATTAATTCTAGCTTATATCAATTAGCAACATGGGTTTACTTCAGTTTATACAATGTTCTTATGATTTTATTATCAATTGATTCTTGGTAAAGCTTCATTATCTATCAATCAAGTTGTATGATCCTGGACAAGCATCGCAGCCAAACGTTTTTGGTATTTGGTATGCAATGCAAGTATCCACCACTCGGATATTTATGATGGGCTTTCACTTCTGTTTAATTTGTATTTTTGCTTCCAATTTCACGACTTATTTATTTTCTGGACTTTTGTAGCATGTTACTTTGGTTTGAGTCTCTTTTTGGGTATTTCGTAATAACAGCGGAGAAGACACTGAAAAAGTTGGACTACACTCATCTCAATGGCAAGATGATTCGGATTACATAGTCTTCTCGTGACTCCTCTGCTCTTAGAGCATCTCCAATGTTCAATGGCATTTTTCATTCCAAAATGGAAAAAATGCAAAATGCAATTGGAATTCTTTCCAATATCTTATTCTATATTCCATTTGAAATTTAATATTTTAATTATATTCTTCTTTTTCTATTTTATTATTAATTACAAATTATATACATTTTCTTAAAAACATACAAATTGATCTATTTCTTTATTTTTCAAAAAATTTCATAAATTTTTTTTATTTAAATTTAACTATTATAATATAAAGAAAACACATTACATTGTATAGAAATAATAATTTAGGTGGTTTAGGTAGATGCGGAAGCGATTTACCAAAGTTTTAATTCACTAAATGTTTAATCGTTATTGTATTAAATTTAATTTCCGTTGTTTTATTTTCAGTATTTTATATACTTTAAATTTTATATGTCTTTATTATGTTTTCTATTTAAATAAAATGTTATTTGCATTTTTATTTTAGAGATTAGAGTATTTTAGTAATTATAATTATCAATAAAAAAAACCATCATCAATATAATTATTTATGTCTTAAAGTAAAAATATTTAAAACTTGAATGACTATTTTATAAATAAAAAAGTTCAATTTTAAAATGCAATTGAAAATTAGATGGTTCTATATTTGAAATCAAAAATAGCATTATGTCATTTTGCAATTGAAAATGAAATAAGATTGGAGTAAATTTTATTGTAAAATAGAATTTGACATCCAATTTGGATGATGTGTTATTCTCTGAGTGTTTCTTTTACCTTTTGCTCATATGAAGAATTTGGATAAGTCAGCTGACAACAAAACTCTACACGAGACGTTTCCATGGTGTGAATGTATTGTGTCATGTTAGGTTTCTACTAATCATATGGATCAGTCCAAAGGGTATGGTTTTGTCCAGTTTGAGAGTGAGGATTCGACTAAGAATGCTATTAAGAAGCTCAATGACTACGTTCAAAATAAATTGTGACAATATAAAACTTTTTTTTTCCTTCATAACTTTTAATTTACTAATGCACTCTTTATTTTTTATTATCAAACATTCTCTTTTTTTTTCTACCGCCATCTTGGACTGTAGCAATAAAAATCTGTATTTAAATTCAACATCTCAACATCAACAAAACTATAACTTCTCTTTATTTAGATTCAATTTTCGTTTTTCTCAAATTGATACTTTTGATTTTGCTATCTATATTTTAGACTGAAATGGAACTTGATTAGCTTACATCAATATATAAGGTAAAATAAATATTTCCATTATAAACAAATTGCCTATTTTATAATTTTTGTCATATCCTTAGAAAACTACTTATAAAGATGATGAATTTGACATTGATTTGGAGAAAGAAGCAAATCAAACTTCATAACTCTTAGAATGGATGAAAGTGGATAGCCACAATAAAGAAAAGTTATGTAATAACATAAAAGAAATCAAGTCGGTGAAACATTTTACTTGGAGAACAAAAGTTATATCTCTCGAACAAAGTTTAAGATTCAACCAGCTATCATTGTCTAATTTGGTAGATAAGCATGTTTTGTATGGTGTAACCGTTTTTGAAACGTATTAAAACGTTGTAAATTGGTCACTCATTCGATGTAAAAGCGTTGTTAAATAATTTGTTGTAAATTCTTTGTATTATTTTGGTCGTTAATCTGTTTCTATATTCTAAAATTTTCTATAAATACCCCTTCATAGAAACGAAAGAAACACAATCCAAACAAGAAAAAACACTTTCTTAGAGTAAAATCACAAATTTTTCGTTTTTAAATGTCTATATACGATTTACGAAGCTGAATGTATCAACATAAGGATGTCGAAGGAGTGGTGACGAAAGAGTTTCAAAGAGGGTGGAAATCTTTATGTATCAAGTAAGTCAAGCATCGATAACAATGAAAAGCGGTAAGATGTTCTGCCTCTGTCGAAATTGCATGAATAGAAAGTTCCGGTACATCAGGTGAGGAGGATGAGCCGGAACCATTATCTGTCCCCGAGACAACTGAAGATCCCACCGCAGAGTATTTAAGATAACTGAACTTAGGGATTCATTAAATGCACTAGATCAAAATTTTTTTTTTAATTTATATAGTATTTTGTTTTTATTAATAATATTTTATAATAAATCGAATTTAAATAATTATTATTAAATCAAAAACTAATTTATTAAGTATAAGACGGTAAATCAACGTAAACTGATACGTCGTTAATTCGACGTAAAATTGATGACATTAATTCGACGTAAAGTGACGTCATTATATCCTTGTTTTATAATGAAAAATAGAGTTGTTATGTCGATGTAAAATCGATGTAAATTTTACATGTTATTAACAACGAATAAAAGACAAATGAATTCAATGTAAATTCTTCGTATATTTCCCATTGAAATTACGTCGAATTGTGTTACATCGAATTTACGACGAATCTTTTGTCGACGTAATTTTACGACGAAATTATGTAGAATATTGTTTTACGTCGAACATTTGACGAAGAATCATCATTCATCGTAAATTCATCGAAAAGGTGTTTTACGACGAATTTGGGACCAAAACTGATGTCCCAAAACACTTTTTCTTGTAAAGTTTCCTCTATTTTAAAAATATTTTTTTACCAATTATATAAATAATTTTATTATTTTACAATGATGTAACGCTCAATCAAATAACGTAGTAACAAGATAATGTCAGGATATATTTTTCTGGCTATGCTTGAGGGAATACTTTGGATATGCTTTTGGTTTAATAGTACTATTTTAGCAATAACAAAGCCAAGTGAAGTTAAGTGGGTAGATAATGTGATTAAAAACTGTAGTACATAAAACTACAACTTATTAAATAAAGTGTTAAGTAATAGTACTGGAGAATAGCATAACATTAACTTTAAATTGTACATATTCGTCACGATATAAGGTCACACGAGAACATTTCAGAACATTTTTGAAAAGAACATATAGGTGATGTCTTGAAAACATGTATCACTCAACCACCATTACAAGACTTATGTAGTTGATTATATTTACGACTGGATAATAAAAATAGCACGTAACAAATCACTCACACAACCGAACCCCCGCCCACGCATGCGCGTGGATTGAAAGATCACTGGTTTAGTTTGTACAAAAGAATCCTTCTTCTCTCTTGTTATTCTAGGTAAATAATGGACCTTGAAACCACAATAACCAGCCACTTGTGAAAGTCTCACTCCCTGAGGAACAGACCCATTATTCTCGTAGAGAAAATGTTCTTCACCTTCAAGGATTTTGTTAAATTTGCATTTTATTATCCATGGTTTTCCCCTCATGAAATTAGAATCGTGATGTACTCTCATATATATCCTCCCAAAGTCTCTTCTATCCTCCATACAATTTGATGCATAGACAGATGGGGAAACCATGATCTTAGATATTATATCATATGGTAATACTATGAAGTTCTTCCTTAATGTTTTTTAATCAAACTATTTCATGGTCATTCAAAATAAGTTTTGTTTTGTAGTGAAGTATGGTTTTGCAAAAAAAAAAAAGATGAAGTAGTTTAACAATTTTTTGTTTTCTTAATAATCCTTTTTGCCGATGTCTTGGAGGCAAAATATAAAGAACCATCGAACTTCTGAAGAGTTCTTATATTAGACTCTCTCTTGGTTTTAATGTGGCGACAACAAATAATTCACGAGCTTGACTCCCTCGAATATGTCAACAGTGATCACTTTGTTCTCTTGGTATTATCATCATGTCTAAAGAGGCCAATTGGTTTGCGTTAGGAAAGATTATGATGGACGAATCCTTGAATTTTGGTATATTTCAATAGTCAAATTTGATTCATCTACCTGAAACAGATGCATTTCAAATTATTTTCTCTCGAACGGAACCATAGCAGTGGATTCTTTCTTCATCAGATTCTCATATACTGATTTTATAACAAGCTAGAAGTTAACCCGGACGAGTGAGTGGGGATAGAGGAACAAACAAAAATATGGTTTCTCATCATCCAAAACTATATCTTAAAGTCTAATATACATTTGAAAATTTTATTTGAATTTAGTTAAAAATACTAATTTTAATCTTTTTGACTATTCTTATTATAGATTATAGAATTATCTCACTATAAATATAATATTATCAATATGAATAGTTTGTTACATTTGTTTTTATTGTGTATTCTATCGTGATTCTAACATCGAGTAAAATAATTACTTTTAAAATACGACCGATAGGTGTTTACCACACATATTATATATTATTTTTCTATCTTAGATATTTTTTTAATCATTTTGTATCTCATTTTTCTATTATTACTTTTATTTTAAAATCGCTGATTTAGACAAATAAAAATAGTCATTTCAATAGATTTTGTAAATATTTAGTTTCTTGGATAAAATGTTGTTTTGGGTAAAAATGTTAAATGTATATTTTTAATGGTAAAATTTTATTTTTTATAAAGATGTGAATGTCATGAGAAAGACTTCTTAAATGACTCACATATATTGTTGTTTTAAATAAACTGTAATATATTTGTACTTTTGATTTCTTTTTCTTAGCTTAGATTATATTATTTATTGTCTGCCTATTTTTTAATATGATATTAAGATATTAATTTTTTATTATCATTTTTAGATTCTAGATTTATTTGGAACAAATAATTATATATATGGCATTTCAAGTTATTTTAATATATTATCTATTATTGTCCACAAAAAATATTATCTGTTATTAGTTTGAATCAAATAAACTATCTACAAAACATATACTTTAATAAAAATTAAATAAAAAATATACTAGCAAAATTATGAAATATATAATTTATTAAATAAAATATGTTATTTTAGTTTTATCATATAGAATATAAAAGATGACCTTTCGTTTTTTATCAAAATATTTATACTATTGAAATAAAATATTAAAATGATATAAATGCTTATGTGGATGATGAATTGTAGAAAGTTGAAGTGAAGAAAGTAATATTTTAATATTTGATGATGTGGTGACTAGGGATAAACACTTTGGTTCAGTTATGAGTTCAGTTTGGTTTGGTTAATTTGAGTTTAATAAAGGTCTAGATAAACTCAACTAAACTAAAACTAAGGTTAGAGCTAAAAATATATATAATTTAACTATATTTATCATAGTAAACTATAAAATGAAAATTAACAAAAAAGGAATACATTGCTTAGATTTTCACAATATATGAATATATCCATATTTTATAGTATTATTGACAAGAAAAAAAAAATTGGTTTGTTAGTTCGCTTCGGTTTGAGTAAAACATCAACCGAATGAGATGAGTAAAAAATAAGCCAACTAGATGTACATAATATAGTAATGTTAGGATCAATTTTAGTTTAGTTGATTTGGTTTAGGGTTCGGTTTGCACATAAACGCTAAATTATAAATGTTGTTTCAAATGCAAATAAGACAAGATAAGAAAATTATAAATGTTGTTTCAAATGCAAGTAAGACAAGATAAGAAGTGCAAAAAGTAAAGATACACAAATTATTTTAATGTGGTTTGTTTCCTACTTCGCGGGATCACGTTCAGATTCGAATTCACTATAACAAGAAATTATTACACTAACCGCAAACGCGTAAATCAAACTTTATTGAAATACCGCTTTATCCAGTAATATGAAATATTTAGGATAGACTTCAATGAGTATACACGATCACGCCAACACAGAAGCCCTCTCTTGATATTTTTTTTTTCTTAGCTCTTGCATCTACATAAGGCTACAGCTTTCTTCTTTATATTATGCTAAATTTGTTACCCAAATGAAAATATATCAAATATCTTTTTTGTTAGGATATTTCTATTTTTGTAAATATTACATTTTCTTTTATATATATATCTTTCCAATATCTTCATCCAACACCACAAAAACTCTTAAATTGAATCATATCACAAAGATTTGTTGATATGTCATCAATCATATAACTCCACATCCTATGTTAAGTCTTGTACTATCCTTTGTACTATGTCACGACTGATACAATATAACTCCAAGTAAATAAATCTTAAATGCCTAACGCTAACAACACCATTCTCCCTCTGCTTCATTCACATTATAGTCAAAAACTACTTTGTGAATCATCATCTTCCAAATCTAATCTATTAAAATAAGAAAATAATATGGAATAAATCACATACTTGCGTGTTATTTACTTATATATCATTTCCATCTAAATATCTATTAAAATTAAAAGTGTCAATATATTTATCTCCTAAAATCAGGTTATGGAGAACTTAATACCATAAAGAATACTAATGGATCTATGTTAATAAGTCTACCGAACAATATGCTAAAATGAGATGCAACCTTAAATATAAAAGTAGATAAATGAAACCACTATTCCATTAGATCTGATATTATCATGTAGGCATGTATAGGTATTTGGGTACTTATTCGGGTTTAGGTCAAGTGTTTTTTGATTTTCGGGTTAGAAAATCATTCGGGTATTTATATTTATCAGATCAGATTCGGTTCGAGACTTATCGAGTTCGGTCAGGTTCGGATACTCATAATTACCATGAAATTTCCAAAAACTCAAAAAATTACTCGAAAATATTCAAAAAGATTTGAATAACCTGAAAATCCCGTTAAAAATATACTCAAATTACCTAAAAGTATTCGAAAGTACTTAAAATATATGTATTACCCAAATTATAAAAACAAAAACTATTCAAACTACCCAAAATATTTGAAAGTATCATAACTAACCAAAGTTAGATAAAACTTCGAGTTACTTCGGGTTCGGTTCGGGTTCGAATATTACCTAATATCCAAAATATTTTGACGTAAATTTTATTCAGGTATTTTTTAAAATCGGTTCATAACGAAATCGGGTTTTTCGGATCGAGTTCGAATTCGGGTTTTGGGTAAGATGCTGAGCCCTATTATCAGGTCTTACATTTAGATAGCCGAATTATAGCGTCATTATATTTTCATATGTATATGCTTTCATATTATTTTATTTATATACAAATTATCGTATATCATGCATCTTATAAACCAAAACAAATTTAATATTCAATAGAGTTAATGTAAATAGTGGAACCAAAACATTTCCATCATAATATTTCTCATATATTATATTTTTTAGAACTAACAATAAACTAAATATAAATCCTATAAATATAAACCGAATAAATGTCTATAAACACCAGTCTCAAATATTAATCAAAAAATCGTTGATGAAACACAATTGTATAAAATCTAAATTTGGTTACTGCAAAAGTATTCGAAATAAAAAAAAAAATAAAAAAAAAAATTTTTTAAAAAAATAAATTAAATTTCTAAATCATAGTATATAAAAATTAAAATAAAATAAAAAAGATAATGAATTTCTAATTGATAAAAACCGTAACATTTTACTAAAAAGTATAAAGTTTTAAATCTGAAATAAAAATATTCGTGATAAATGCAGGTCAACTCTAGTTGAGGATGATTTTACCATCTCCGTAGTGATTAGCATTTACTCTCCAAATCTTCATGAGACTTGTTCCCTCTATGATTAGCCCTTTGAACATGTCTTTGAACTCCAAAATAAAACATGTTGGACCATGAAATATCACACTATAAATTTATTTTATTTGATTATCCTCCCTCAATAACCCGAAACATCATAGCTTAATATGACTAACAACTCCACAATGATGACAAACAGGTCAAAAAATTAGTCGAGGTTCATTTCTAGGATTTTTCTCGTTGCAGTCGTTGTAGTAGTTCTTGTACCAGTTGTTGTACCAGTTGCAGATTTTGTAACAGTTACAACCTCTATAGCAGATGTCGTTGCAACTTCTATTTTTCCACTAAACAAAAAAAATACAATCAAATTTTGAAGATTCTCCCTTGAATCCAAGACCACATCGATCACCCTTTCCAATGGTGAGAGATGATCCAACTGATTTGTGTCATTATTCAGCATCCTCAAACATTTTTGAGTTTCTTAAAGTTGAATTTTGTATTGTTGTGCTTATTCTGTTTTCTATGTCCATACTTCTGTACTTTACGAATTTGAGCTTCTAACTTGACTTTCTACTTGGTCAATACTGAATTCTCCTTAACGAACTTACACCAATGCTTATACAAGGCTTTGTAGTTCTGAGAAAACTTTTTATCATCATCACTTTCATCATTGTCACTTTCAATTACAAAACTATTTTAGAAACAAACCTTGTTGCAGACCCTGACGCAAACCTTGTTGCATATTTAATAGCAGAACTAGACTCCAAAGTTATTAATATCAAAAAAATTCTTTAGTTATTTTCCATTAGCTGAATCACTTTCAGAATCATTCTTGCTGATTTTCTTATTCTTTTGTTTCTGCAAATTTGAACATTCATGGCGAACAAGACCAAAGCTTTGACAATCACAACATCGTATCTTCGATGATGGATTTCCAAATTCCTCACTTTTTCCTTTCTCTCTTTTATGTTCCTCCTGCTTCAAACATCTAGAAAATTTCTTTCTTGCATTACCATAGGATCTTTAGAAGATGAAACCTGTAGAACAACTACAATATCAACATCCTTCTTGTGACCTTTTTCCTCGTATGATTTGCTCAACTCAAAAGCTTGAAGTATCCCAACAAACTCATCAAATATCATTTCATACATATTATGTTCTTCTTCAACAACATATTTTTTTACTCAAACTTTGATGGAAGAGATCTCTTCAGCTTCTTCACACGCTTTTCGTCCTTGTAGTGCTTTCCAAGAGCAAATGAATCTTGTCACACAACTTAGCACTAAATTGAGCTATAATTTTCTCCCTAATCCATCCTTAGATTCTCAAACTTAGAATCTACCATATCTAAATTAGTTAACTTGAGTTTTGTAGTACCTTCAAACATGTTCTCCAATGTCTTCCATCCCTTATGAGCTTACACAAATTGAGAAATCAATTTGAAGTAGCTTGCATCAATTGCATTATTAATGTCAGTATTGGTCTTAGAATTGCATCTTGATGTCCTCTTCTCTGCAATATTCCATTGATCTCTTGGCTTAAGAACTTCAACTCCCTTAGCATCAATCATCACATGAGGATTCCAACCATTCTCAATTGAAGTCCAGCAATCCCCATCAAGACCACTAATGAAAGCTCGCATATGAATCTTCCAATATCCATAATTTAAAGAATCAATTTGTGGTGGTTTTGTCATAGACATTCCTTCTTGATGAGACTCCATCAAACTCTATTTCAACCTTTGTGCTATATCCTAAGCTATTTTATGATTCTCACCATTTGATCTACATGAAACAAGACTAAATCTTTATCGAGAACCCACTTTGATACCAATTGAAAATCTTTATCGAGAACACACAAAGTTTTCTAGCGAGGTTTGTTTCCTACTACCATGTCCATATTCGAATTCACTAGAACAGGAAAACAATTGCACCAATCACAAACGCGTAGATCAAACTCTACTGAATACCGCTTTGTTCAGTAACATGAACTCGTACGGATAGCCTTAACCATTAGCTAAACGCCAACAAACCTAGACTTTAATGATCACACACTATCTCACCAACATAAAAACTCTCTCTTGAATTTTTATTCCCTTAGCATCTTCATAGGGCCACACATTTCTTCTTTATATTATGTTAAACTTTCTCTTCAGGTTTAACTAAATAAAGATAAACCATTTTTTTTGTTAGGATATTTTCAAATATTTTTGTAAATCTTTTGTTTTCTTATATATTCTCCTAAGAATAAATCATTCCAAACTGTATTATTATCTCCAATATCTTTATCCAGTTCAATAAACAACTCATGTACTGAATCATATCATAAAACTTGTACATATTTCATCAATCAGATAACTCCATGTCTTTAGTTACGTTTTGTACTATCCTTTGTACTATGTCGCAACTAATACAACAACACTCCAAACAAATAAATTTTCAAAATTCAGTTATTTTGTTTTGTCAACAATTCAGTTATTTATGTGCATTGTATTGAAATAATAACGAGCCTGAAATGAAAATGATCACAAATAAAAGTTATTAAATTTTATATATTTTTAGACAGTTTGTGACAAGGTTCGTTATTATTCACACTCCAAGAGAAGTAACATAAAGGCGGACATTTTAACTTGAAATGCCCAGATCCAACTATCTTATTTTGTTTATTTAAATCCTTGAATGTCTTGGATAACCGAAATGCATTAATATTTTTATGATATTGAAAACAGAAAAACGGTTTGCGATGAATACATCTAAAATTTATGATTAAAATATTTTAGAAAAAAGATTTTTTTCAAATTTAAATTTTAAGTAACTGTAGAACCACATAATAATAAAAATGAGAATAATACTAAAAATAATTCACACATTTTTGGGGGATAAGAATTGTTGGTAAAATCAGACCATGCATTCTAGCCTAGTTAGCAGCACCGCAACAATATTCTCTTGGTAGTTTGTGAAAACACTGATTCTCACCACAACCACTGGCGGAAGCAAGTAGAACAGGATGGGGGCAAGTGCCCCCAAATAAAATATTTGCCCCCACTAATTGTTTTGTTCAATTACTTTATTTGATCAAAATTTTCTTATGATTGAATTTTGTCCATCCAAATTTGGTAATTAAATATATTTACTTATTTTGTTTTATTTAGATCATTTATAATAATTTCTTAATTTTATTAGTTTAATCAATAACTATGTATACTATTGTACTAAACAATTTCTATACTAAGTACTAACACATTTTTTCTTTATATTTGTATGCATAATTTACAAAATTTTAATTCTAAGCCTTTCAAATAAATTGCAGCAGTTAAATTTATAAAATATATTTTTGTAAATTTTTTTATTAATGATATAGTAATATATTTTTATCAAAATAATTAAAAAAATATTTTGAAAGGGTTAATCATATATTTAGTATATATTTTTTATAAATATAGTAACTAGCTAATTAAAATATTAAATTAGAATTTTTCCATAAAATTTTGTTGTTATAATTTTTGAAAATGAATTTAAAATACGAATAAAATAAATAATGCATTTACATTTTATTTTTTATCTATAGTTAAAATTATAATATTAAACTTAATAATGTTTAAATTTAAATATTTCTTTTATTTTCAATAAAAATTATTTCTGAATCTGCCATTGACCACAACGTGACTCGTCAACCTTACCTGATAAACATCGATCCACTCAGTTTTAGTTGTTTATACAGTCAAATAGAGTCAGATTTAGAGAATTCGCAATAAAGTAAGAGCTTATGGAATCATATTGATCGTTATTATAAAAAGGTATTATAAGTACAAGAGTCAAAAACTTAAAAATGAATCGAATTACTAATTTATTTATTCAACTATTAATTACGTCATCGACGAGGACTAGGATAGTACCGTTAGCAGAAGTCATCAACAATGGTTCCTTGTCAATATGATTTTTAAATTCTTCTAAAAACAATTAAATTAAGTTTGTTAAAAAGAAAAACTAAATTAATTTGATTTATACAATTGTATTATTATTTATTTTTCCTGGCATGTTGTTCAAACCTTTCTGATGAGTTCGTACAAAGTTTGATATATTTTATGACATCAAAACAATTAACTTTAGTTTTTACTACATTATTTACAACAATATAAATAACTTATTGTGATTATTAATATACTTTTCTTTTTCAAATTGGTGATGTTAGAGATAAATTATATATGTATATAATATCGTCTGGATTCAGAAGTTTAGAATATAGTTTGATGACAATTAATTTTTGTCAGATAAGAATATATATATATATATTACTATAGAAAAAAAAAATTCTTATCATGATATTTTCTAAATATATATCTATTTTTCAAATTTGATTTTAGTCGTTAGACGTTGTTCTCACGTCAGCCGAATCCGAATATGATTTGGATTTAAGTCCAAAATGAAGTTCCGTACGTATCAATTTGATCGCCCAATGATTATTCGTTTATCTTCTTTTATCCAAACTAAAAATTTATAAGCAATTATATTGTATCTTATGGACAAAAATAGATAAACTTCATAGAAATTCGAATAGATGAAATTGGTGGGAAACATTGTTATTCGAAAGTATATAGAACAATTGTTTATCTCTCTTAAAAACTCCCATTTCTCTCTATAAACAAAACTCACGTGTTTTCCGTTTTTCGACTATTGTCGTCGGCTTGCTGCCGCAGTTGCTTTTTTCGGGCTGATTCACATGGTTCGGGAAACCGATTAAACTAGAGTCGTCTCGCTTTTTTCGGCTTCGCGAGGAGTGGTGCTTTTCGTCGCGGCGGTGTCATTACCGGAGCTCTCGATCCGGCGAATCTTCTTTAGTCACGATCGGAGACCCGATTGAGAATTGCAGATTTGGGTGTTTGTGCAAAGAGGGATGAAGCGGCGAGATCTGGCGGTGGTTTCTGTGCTGAGGAGCTAGAGGGCAGCGAAGCGTCAAGGCGGAGTCGCGGAAACAATGGCCACGCGGAAGGGATTGCGGCGGAGTTTAGCTGGGTCGTGCCTTGTTGCATGTCGTACTGCACGGAGAATCTGCCTTGAACGGAAAATGAGGTGGCTGGAGACAATCGGAAGGACAGATCTACTATGGGGTTGGGAAACGGAGAAGGAGTTGTCATCGGAACTTGCTGGGAGCGGCTCTACCAGGTGAGTCCGGAGGAAGACGCGGCGTCGGGAGTCGGCGAGAGTAGTATTGGGCCAGCGGGAGTTGGATCTCTTGTCCGAGAAAGAAATGTCCGTCTGGCACCGCAAGTCTAGTCACCTCGCATCCGTCGGCCGCGCGTTGGATACCGGCGACGTCTCCAAAGTGTGGCGGCGACCAATCCCGAATTTCCCCAGTCCGATTTATCGAAAATTTCTTTCGGTTATTTACGGTTATTTAGGGCTTATTTCTTTTGCTCTGGTTTGATTGGTTTGTACTCGGTTCGATCTCTGATTAAAGATCGGTTTAATTGTATTAATATAATATTTATAAAAAAAACAAAAAATCATTAAACAGGAAACTTTTTAGCAAATCATTTAGATTTATCTGCAAAAGAATACTTGGCGTAATGAAGTTCACTTGTTCTGAGTGACTATGATTCGATGATTTGATAGAATTAGTTAATCTTGTCCAATATTTTTTTATTCTTCTTTGTTTAAGCTTTTAACTTGCACGAATGATTCTCTTGTGAAGAACGGAATCTTTGAATTCTAACTAATTAATTAACAAAAAGACAAAAGAAGATTCCATGTTTTGATGAGATTAGTGATTTGATGCATTAAAGATATATTTGAAAACCATATTCTTTTTTTTTTGTCAACGATTAGCTTTAAGATCTAAAAGAGCAATGTCCAGTAAAAAATACATGAGGAACTATGCATATATACAAAATGAAAATAAGCTAAAACAAGGCCCAACCCAATCTATATGAGATATATAAGAAAGGGATGGGACACGTGTCCACCCATGGAAGACCATCGGCATGCACCCACCAAAGACCACCGTCGCCGATGAATTTGTCGGAAAACACCATAACGCCTAAAATCTTTATCTATGAAACGTTCTTGTTGCTGATCGCTCATCTCCGCCAAAGATTCCGCCAGAGAAAACCTGCATCACAAATCAAAAGGCTTCAAGATCCCACTGAAAGACCCACACCGAGGAAACTACGCCGCCGGCCAACACAACATGGATTTGGCCCTTAGATTCCCAAGCCGAACACGGAATGAAGCATCATAGATATTACTCCACGAGAAGAGAATCTGCCGAGAAAGACACCAAAGAAAAACAGATTCTTCAACGGAGGAGAGAACATGAAGAGTAGATCAGGAAATAACTGGACGAATCCGGTAAAGAAACCCAGCAAAAGCCGTAGAAAAAATCCGACACTGAGTCGGAATTTATTCACAAACCAAAGAAATATAGTACAGATCCTAATGAAAACAACAAAAGTAACCCGAGCAGTTGGACCGGCAAAACACCAGAGCCCAATGGCCGGAAATGAGAAATCGTGAAAGTTGTGAGGTAGAGAGACGAAGAGGAGAATTCTTTCTTTATCTAGTGTTATACGCCGTACTATTATTTTTCTTATTTAAAAAATTGTTAAAAATAAGTAAATTCCAGTTTCAAGTCTAAATGAAAATTGTTGTCAACAAAAAAAAACTAAATAAAAATTAATGATCATAGGGAACAAATTATTATGCTTTGACATTGATTCGAAATCAACAACCGGAATCGATCCTAAATACGCTTGTGGCCTACACCTACACCAATCAAGGAAGTGCGAAGTTTCCATGATTTGACGTCATTTTACAGACGTTTCGTTAGCCATTTTAGCTCCATCATGGCCCCAATAACAAGCTGCATACGTGAAGGCAAGTTTACTTGGTCTGAAGATGCAGCCTCTACCTTTGAGCTCATCAAAACTAAGCTCACTATGGCGCCGATTCTCACCCTCCCAGACTTCTGTGGGACGTTTTAACTACATTGCGATGCTTCCAAGTTAGGGATCAGGGTTGTTTTGAACCAAAAAGGAAGACAGTCGCTTTTTATAGAGAGAAATTGGCAGGAGCACGTGGACGTTACAGCACCTGTGACGTCAAGTTTTGTGCAATCGTTTAAGTCATAAAACATTGGTGTCATTACATGGTACATCGTGAGTTTGTCTTCTTCACGGACCATGATGCACTTCGTCACTTAGACAGACAAGAAAAGGTATCAGCTAGACATGAGTGTTGGATTTCATAACTTCAGCAATTTACATTTGATATTCATCATCAATCTGGTAAATCTAACTGTTTGGCAGATGCTCTCGGTCGTCGTCGTGCATTGATGTCAACAATTCATGTCTCGGTCGTGGGGTTTGAAGCTTTAGCTGACCTTTATCCATCTAATGCTTATTTTTCATGGATGTTTGACGATGCAGAGGCTTGTCATTCGCGTGAGTATATCGTCCAAGATGGCTTCTTGTTTCGTGGTCTCTCTTTGTGCATCCCTGAATGCAGCCTCATGTTATAGATAATCCGTAAACTTCACAACAAAGGTCATGTGGGGTGTGATCATACTATTCAATTGGTGGTAACCTCTTATTTTTGGCTGACTCTAGGATGCGATCTGTCTCTTTTCGTCAAATGTTTATGTGTTTGCCAACAAGGGAAGGGTAAGACTTTGAATGCTGGTATGTACCTCCCTCTTCATGTTCCTACGCAGCTGTGGACTAGTATTAGAATGGACTTCGTGCTTGGACTTCCACAAACACAACGAGGCAATGATTCAATCATTGTGGTGGTGGATCGTTTCTCCAAAGTGACTCACTTCATTGCTTGTAAGAAAACCATGGATGCGGTAAGTATTTCAATTTTGTTTTCAGGGAAATATATCGCCTCCACGGTATCCCTTCGTCCATCGTCTCAGATCGCGATACTCGTTTTATCAGCCATTTTTGGCAATTGGTGTGGAAGATCTTGGGAAAGACTCTTGACATGAGTTCAGCTTATCACCCACAAATGGATGGTCAAACGAAGGTCACTAACATATCGCTAGGGAAATTATTGCATTTCTTGGTTAGCGATAATATCAAAACTTGGGATATGAAGCTTTGTCAAGCAGAGTTTTCTCATAATCATGCTTTCAATCAAAGTTTGAGATACTGTCAATTTCATGTGGGTGGGTCCGGTCCAACGTGCGGGTGGGTCCGGTCCAATGTGCATTGTGTTTGATGGCCTCAGATGAACACTTCGTGCCAACCTGTCTGCCATCAAGTTTCTTGTGCGAGAGATATGAATAAGGTCGAAAGAAGTAAAGTACCATTTCCTTATTTCAAACTCTTCTACGTGGATTGAGAACGCTGGTCATTCTTCTGTTTCCGACACTATCTTAACTAACTCAGAACAGTTTGTCGCAAATGTAATGCAACATAGCAGGAGAATTTTCATGCATTCTATTGCCCAAATGAGAGATTTAAATTCCGCATGAAGCGGGGATAAAATTTCCCCAATTCATTGCTCCCATCATGACATTAGCATTTCTCTCATTACAAATGTATGAACCTTGACTTGTTAATGACTCTCCTTCCTTGCAGGATCCGTCCAGGAAACATCATTGGCCATTCTGGACCACTTCAATTCTTGAACCTTGTCCTCCGCTTTCAACGACCGGAGTAACTTCTACCTCAAGTAGTTGAGCGTCTTCCCATGTCCCAAATTCAGTTTCTGCCATTCGCAATGTATCTTGCGGGCTTCTATCAATCTGATTGGAGACCATATCATTTCTACTTTTCTAAATATACCATTGTATCCACGGATATATATCGATATTAGTATCCGATGGTAATCTCTAAAATAGGTAATCCATATTCGTATAAAGAGATGCAGAAGGAAAAAAACTCTGGAATTGTTGGAATTGGGGATAGTGCCCATGTCTGAATGGCCGGTGGACATTCAAATAAGACATGGTTGATAGATCTATTCCACACCGAACACATTGTGTATCACATTTGATATCTCTTCCTTTCAAGTTTTTGTTGCCAGTAAACATCCTGAAATAGATTGCCAAATAAAGTGTCTTATTTTTGGGGGACAGTTGATCTTCCAAGGGTAAGCTTGGAGACGTTTAATATCTGGACCTTGAACCGGAATTTTCACTCCTTTATCTGGTATATACCACTCTATAAAATAACCCGACTTCACAGTATATTTTCCTATTTTTATAAAATATCATCCCAAAGAATCAGTTTTCTTCAGTTGGCTAAACAGAATGCTGGTAATCCTAGATACCTCCTCAGGTTCCATAATTGACTCCATCAATTGTTTATTTCAGGTCAGTGATCGTTGATCGATCAATTGATCTACCGTTACTAAACTTTAATTTGTATTTGAAAATGCTTTTTTGATTGGTGGTCTCAGGTGATAGACTCTCCTATTCGTATCCATGGATCGTTTCGAATTGAAATAGACTCTCCTATTCCTATCCTCTTGATAAATCCTTTTGTAACCAAAGACCTAGGTTGAAGAAATATTTCTCCATCCATAGGATAGTGAATATGACTTTATCCATCGATTTTAGTCGTTTAAATAATAAATAAGTTATGATCCTAATAAAAACAGAGTAAACATAGTTCCATAAATTATAAATTATATACGTTGTGTGCTTAAATTTGTTGGTTTCAAACAAATATGTTTTCAGAAGATATTTTCAGTTTTGTTTTTCAAATAACTAATAACACATGTCATTTTAAAATGCTTCCATAATTTTAAAATTGGAGAATTCCATTTCTAAATATATAAAATCAGTACATTTTGAAAACTATTTATAGTTTTTCTGAATTTTTATATTTTTGATGTAAACCTAAATAATTTTTCAAATTTTTGTCTTAAATTTTTATTTTCATATAATTAAACATCATATGTTAATTTTTTTTTTTGAGACAATGTTAATTATTTTTTCCTCCTTAAAAAGGCATAGTTGATAGTTAATCATAAGATTTTAATTATTTAAATACTAATTTTATATATTTAAAAATATAAAGTTTAACTAAAATGGGTTGATGTATAATATTCATATTTTTATTTTTAATTATTTAGTTTTACTTAGAAAATAAAAATTGAAGACAAAAATAATTTTTATTTTAAATTATTTAATTGTACATCAAAAATACACGTTTAAGATATGAAAACTAGTTTTATTTTTAAACTTAAAATTAAATAC
Source organism: Orychophragmus violaceus (assembly GCA_030180135.1). NCBI lineage: Eukaryota > Viridiplantae > Streptophyta > Magnoliopsida > Brassicales > Brassicaceae > Orychophragmus > Orychophragmus violaceus. Next base: position 25,909,493 of record CM058240.1, on the reverse strand, counting down.
GTACTTTTAAAACTATTTTAGATTTTATTTTTAATTTTAGGAAGTTTTGAATTTTTTTTGAATGTTTTGAAAATATTTATAGTTTTCTTAATTTAATATAAATTATTATTTAAAATTAATATTTTTGAATACAAATTTTAAAAATTAACGGAAGTTAACTCTCTCTTAAGTCCAAAGTGTTAAATGAGCATAATATTAAAAATGAGGTATTATTGTAGGAAATAAAGTTAATACATGTATAAAGTTGGAAATGATAAAAATTTGTGTATTAAATTTGTAATTATAATTAAATTTATGTGTTAAATAGAATATTTCCCTTTTAAAATTTAGGTGATTGTCTAAAAGAAATACTGGATTATGGTACAAGATGCTATGGGGTGGATTGGTCGTGATTATGTTAATGGGTTTTTACGGTTTTAATTAAATAAAACTAGTATGGTTTACTATAAACATTATTAAATACACATTTTAAAATATAAAAAAATTATCAAATTAGTTTAAGAAAATAATATGAATATATATATATATATATATATATATATATATCAGATTAGTTATTATTAAACACGCATATACATTATTATACTTAATATTTTATTAAAGCATTTCATAGTTTATTTTAAATTTAAAACTAATAACAACAAATAAATTATAATTATTTTTGTATATGTATAAAATTTATATATATAAAAGCTTATTATTAAAAGTATTCTATCGTTTATATATATATAAATTCATATTTATATAAATAATACACAATTTACTATATAAAATCATATTATCTACAATAAACATATTTATTCATATTTAAAATCTTAAAATATATTTGTGTATTTATCATCTTATTTTTTATCCGGGATTATGTATTTTCCAAAATAAAATAAAAACTAATTTTAAAACTAATATAATAAATAACAAATTATTATATAAATCAAAGTTAATATAATAAAACATAATTTCATTAAATGTAAGCTAGTAATCAAATAATCAAGTAATCTAAGAATCAATGCGATCTCAAATCATTTTTTATTAATAAAAAACAAGTAGTTAACCAATTTGAGAGTTTATGATAACTCAAATCACTTTTCAGTTATTATAAATATATTTTTGTCCAAAAACACCAATCAATAGCCAAGTTGGAGTATCACAAGCCAAGCCAAGAGAGATTAAGTCTAAAAGGTTCGAGCTGTCTAGTTATCCAATACATTTGTGTACATACTTAAACAGCAACTGTAACGAAAAATCCAGCCAAAGAGAAGAGAATAAGATTTTTTTCTTAGTTTGGTCTTTGATGTAGAAAAAAAACTAATATTTATTAATATTTATTAATATTTTTTTCTTAGTTTGTTTACAATAATCATATTTATTAATATTTAAAATCTTAAATTATATTTTGTAATTGTCATTTTATTTTTTATCCGGGATTATGTATATTTCCAAAATAAAATAAAAAATAATTTTAAAACCAATATAATAAATAACAAATTATCATATAAATTAAAGTTAATATAATAAAACATAATTTCATTATATGTAAGCTACTAATCAAGTAATCTAAGAATCAATGCGATCTCAAATCATTTTTTATTAATATAAATACAAGTAGTTAACCAATTTGAGGGTTCATGATATCTCAAATCATTTTTCAGTTAATATAAATATATTTTTGTCTAAAACACCAATCAATAGCCAAGTTGGAGCATCACAAGCCAAGCCAAGAGAGATTAAGTCTAAAAGGTTCGAGCTGTCTTCTTTAAAAAAAAAAGGTTCGAGCTGTCTAGTTATCCAATACATTTGTTTACATACTTAAATAGCAACTGTAACGAAAAATCCAGCCAAAGAGAAGAGAATAAGATTTTTTTCTTAGTTTGGTCTTTGATGTAGAAAAAAAAAAACTTAACGACCATGATCGATGTAGTTATGTATATGGACATATAAGATGATCATTACTTGTAAACTAAAAATACTTTGTCTCAATCACTTCATGGGAACATTACCAATAACATCAAACTATGTTCACTATAAAACCACACTTCAAAACCCTTTTGGAGTAATCAAAATAGTATCAAAATCCTTCAACTTTTCTATAACAATAATGGCTTTTAAACAGTTCAAAATCTTTCTCCTAGTCTCTCTAGTTTCATCATTATGTTTATCAATCACTCTTTCTCGTCCCCTCGACGATGAACTCATCATGCAAAAGAGGCACGGCGAGTGGATGGCTGAACACGGTCGTGTTTACGCAGATTTAAAAGAGAAAAACAATCGCTACGTTGTGTTCAAACGCAACGTAGAACGCATTGAACGCTTAAACAACGTTCCCTCCGGAAGAACGTTTAAACTCGCGGTTAACCAGTTTGCTGATCTAACCAACGACGAATTCCGTTCTATGTACACTGGTTACAAAGGAAACTCGGTGTTTTCTAGCCAAAGTGGAACAAAATCGCCGTCGTTTAGGTACCAAAACGTTTCTTCTGGTGCTTTGCCGGTTTCTGTTGATTGGAGGACGAAAGGAGCTGTGACTCCTATCAAGAATCAAGGCACTTGTGGTAAATATAATTCAAAATCTCTACCTTCATTTGTGTATATATTCTAAACCAAGCTGAAATTTTGAAACGGATTTTTTTTTATCGAAACTGAAAAGAACCAAATAAACCGAACGAAACCAAAATTCAGTTTAACTAAACCGAACAAAACCAAAATTCAGTGTAACTAAACCGAACCAAATAAGTCAAATATTATTTGCAAATTCCGGTTTTTAGTTATGTATATATACAAAATGAAAATAGATTTATCAAATTAAGATTTGAAAATTGTTTTTATATTTTAAGTAGCTTCTACTCCAACAACCGAAACTGATATGAATCGATAATTTTAAACCGAACTTAAAATTCCGGTTATGAATGCTCAAAACCAAAAGAAAAACCGGAAAAACATATATAACCAAACCAGATCGAATAAACCATCTCTAAGATAATTTTGATTGGATACTGACACTAACGAGTGAGTGTTATGTGTAGGATGTTGTTGGGCGTTCTCAGCGGTTGCGGCTATAGAAGGAGCAACACAGATAAAGAAAGGGAAACTGATTTCTTTGTCTGAACAACAGCTTGTCGACTGCGACACAAACGATTTTGGCTGCAGCGGCGGTCTAATGGATACTGCGTTTGAGCACATAATGGCCACTGGCGGCTTAACTACTGAATCAAATTATCCTTATAAAGGCGAAGACGGCACTTGCAAGATCAAGAGCACTAAACCAACAGCAACTTCTATCACAGGTTTCACTTTTAATACTCTGGTTGATTGTTTATAAACCAAACCAAACATAACTGATGATCAAACAGAACCAACCCAACTTTCAAAATCCGATCATATTTCTCATAACCGAGTACTATATACCGAAATAATCAAACTGAACCAATATCTTTTTAATCGATCATAATTCTCAAGCGAATAAACCAAACCAATCGGAGTAAGCAAATGTACATCCCTAGATATTACTCATGATTTGGTTTTTATAAAGAAGAAGATAGTAGTACTCATGCTTTCAATATTAATCTCTTGTACACGCATCATGGATAGGTTATGAGGATGTCCCGGTTAACGACGAGAAAGCCCTAATGAATGCAGTGGCACACCAACCGGTTAGCGTTGGAATTGAAGGAGGTGGTTTTGATTTCCAATTCTACTCGTCTGGTGTTTTCACCGGAGAGTGCACAACGTATCTTGATCACGCGGTGACTGCGGTTGGATACAGCCAATCTTCCAACGGGTCAAAGTATTGGATCATCAAAAACTCATGGGGAACAAAATGGGGAGAAAGTGGATACATGAGGATTGAAAAAGATGTCAAGGATAAAAAAGGACTATGTGGTCTTGCCATGAAAGCGTCTTACCCAACTATATGAAAACCCGGTTTAACACCAAGTTAAGCTTTAAATATATGTGTGGGCCGGGTTTTATGTCTAAAATGAAGATATGAATAGTTTGTGTGGTTATAGTTTTAAACTATGTTGTATGTATTTTGTGAAATTGTAAGCTTATGTGATGCAAAAATACATTTGATAAGATCAGGTTGTTTCTTTCAAATTTACCGACGTAATCTCGAATATCAATAGATTTTTGCGATAATAGCTAGGGAAATACATACGTGAGATCTTGAGGCCCATTTCTCTCTCAGGCCCGGGTTCCAAGACAAGGGTTTGCCCTAACACTTCTAGTCGCCGCCTCCGACTCTTCGATCTCAGCAAGCCTCTCCGGCGCCGGTGGCTTCGTTAGCACTGGCGCCGGACACGTCCGGTCTCCTTTCCTTCTTTGTCCTTTCTTTTTTCTCTTCGTTTGGATTCTGGTGTTGTTCGTGAATACGGCAGATCGATCTTGTCGGGTCCTCAGGTTTTGACGGCGCGATCTCCACGGCGTCGTGGTGGTTGCGGTGGAGGCTGGGCACTCCGACTGCCGTGTTGGTGTCTCCGCCTCTTCCATCTTCTCCTCCTCCGAGATCGGCTTACTTCCGTTTTCTTCCCGACGATTTTCTCTCCAGTGGTCCAACTCGGCGTGTCCAGAAGCTGCGATGTCGTGCTCGATGGCGTTAGCGGTGGTGGGGCGGTGCTCCTCCGTGATGGTCTTTCTGCGGTGTCTCCTTGCAGCAGGAAGATGACGAAGACAGATCTGGCCTCCCTCGATCTCGGCGCCGGGAACGGATCTAGAGGACGAGTCCATGCTTGGTTAAGGGTGTCGATGGAGGCTGGTCTTGTGGCTAGTCTATTTGAGGTGGCTCACGATTTTTCAGTTAGCTTGGATCCTCTGTTGGTGTTTCCTTGCGATGATTCTGACGGGTGGCTCGGCGGTGTCACTTCCGGCGTCTTCGGCGGGGTGGCTTTGGTGCCGTCAATCATCGATGTGGCCGGGGTTTCCCGGCAGTGTTTGTTGTTTCCCATTTTTGGTGCGGCAGTAAGTAGGTGTCTGAGTTTGGCCCTGGTTGGCTCCGGGTTAAGACCGGTGATGATGGTGAGATTGACTTGATCCAGAGATGTAGATGCGCCAGTTTATTGTTGCGGCTAACCTGTAGGTGTGGGGGCTGGTTCTTGAGAGATTCGTTCGATCGGGAATGGTAATTGGAGGTGACTCTTCGACAGCCCGCTTGGGCTCCCTTGTCGACAGTTGCAGTTTAGTCCGTTATGGATTCTGGAGATCCCGTTAGTTTTCGGAGAAGCTGTAGGCATCTCACTCCAGAGGTTTGAGGGCTGGCCTTAGGATGATGCTCGTGGCAACGATGATGTGAACTCTAGTTCTTCGGAACTATGGCAAAAGCGGGGTGGTCTACGTCTTGACGTGTGATTGCTGCTCTCTGGATTGGTTCGGTTTTCGGTTTTAAGTCTTCACTAGGGCCTTTAGCTTAGCCTTTCTTATTTGTGGTTCTCAATTGTGGCGTTGTGTCTAGTAGTTTATTTTCGTTTATTCTGTCTTCTTTGTAATCTCCGTCCTTCTGTCAAAAATTCGAAAAACGGTAATAAATTTTAACATTTTTACCAAAAAAAAAAAAATACATACGTAATATATCGAGTTGCACCAAATAAATATGAAAACTTATGATAAGTAAAGATTTTATTGAATGTCTAAGGGCTCGACTGGTTCAAACGCGGCGGTTGCGGTTGCGGTTGCGAGAGTTTGCGGAAGCGGGCGGTTGTGGTTAGTAGCGTTTGTAAACGTTTTGTACGACTGGTTTAACAATTGGAAGCGGCTGTGTTTGCGGAATATTCTTGACTGGTTGACAAGTGGTTGCGGTTAATAGCGGTTGAATGAAAATCCTAAAGTAAAAATAATGTGTTAAATCAAATAAGGCATGGGATGCTTCTCGGAAAAAAAATGAATCAATTCAATTTCTCAAGAAAGTTTGATCTCAGATTCTACGTTGCCACTACGATAGAGCTGAAGTTGGGCGAGGAGTTGCATGACAACTGTAGAGGACAAGCATATTATTTCGACCAAAAGGAGCCACATGAATTAACTTTTTCAAAGACTTGTTACTGTATCAAGCATCCTCTAAACGTGTTGGAGAACAAGAAACAGAGGTCGAAAAAGTAAAATTAAAATTGATTCTCAAAGAAAAAGTCCAAAATAGATTTTCAAAGAACTAAATGAAAAATTACAAAACACTAACATAGCTTCTTGTTAGAAAAACACCAAAAGAAAAACATGAGAAAAAGATTCAGCCTTGTCTTCATATACGATTCTTCTTTAACGAGCATCCCATATATCTTGCGCTATACAATCTCTAACGATTCTTACTTTTTAAAGCTTCAAGCTTGTTCTTAATTTTATTCCAATTTAGAGTCAACTCACATTGTTTGTTTAATTCTGTGTGAACGTTTTGTTTTCCTTGTTCTGACAAATTTTTGCCTTTACATTGTCCAACTTGTTTCTCTAGCGTTATTAGTTCAAGTAAGAAATTGGTCATGTCGTTTGACCAATTGATTTTCTGTTCAAAAAACAAGTAAACACACAGGTACTAAACATAATTAAGCATGAAACATAAAATGTATAATTCACGCAGAAAAGCATAACAAAAAAAAACATAAAAAAACAATAATTTAACTACTAATAGAATAAAAAAAAACTTATGTTTGATTCTTGACCATCTTCTGGTTGTGTAGAGGCCATAATTTCACTGCTTTAACGTTGTCTGTGGCCGTAGAAATCTTAAGACTATTCTTTTGTGGCTGCAAAAATCTTAGGGTTAATTATATAGAGAATAGGTAGGATATAATGATATATATAAAATAAAATATTACGGGATGTGATAGTTATAGATAATCATATTAGTAGTTATATATACGTGATATGATGATAATAGTTATAGATAATAATTTAAATAGAAAATTTTAGATTTATACGTATTTAAAAAAAAAAAAATTTGTAAACGCAACCGCAAACGCTTGCGAGAAGGAGCTTTTGATTTCTAGCGGTAAGGAGCGATTCCAAGCGATACAAAACGGTTGTAATGATTGTTTCTAAACGCTATCAACCGCCTGCAAACGTAGCGTTTGCGGGTGGCAGCGGGTGAACCAATCAAGCTCTAAATCAGTAGGATGTGAAAATGGATGAGTGGATTAGTCTGTTGGTGGTAATAATTACGTTTGGTTCGGCGTATAATCAAGTCCGATTCAGCATATATATTGAACACGTTCAATAAATGTAGTAAACCTTAGTTTTCTTTATTTTAAACACACATATATATATATATATATATATATATATATATATATATATATATAACTTTGTTTTTATAAGCACATACGATGAAAAATATTAATTATCATCTCTTTAAAAACAAAACACATGTACCCTTTCCATTTGTTGGAACAATTATTTAATAAAGACATATTAAGACATGGGTTTTATTAAAAAGTGTTTGTGTGAAAAGAAATGTGTTAAGTTCATAATGATATAAAAGAGAAATTTTCCAATTTGTGGAAACTTGCTAGACAAGTAAATTTCTAATTTGTGAAAACTTGCTAGACAAGTAAAATTTCCAGTTTGTGTAAACTTGCTATACAAGTAAATTTCCAGTTTGTGGAAACCTGCGAATCTTATATAAAGGACCCCTAAGCCTCTTTTGTAGAGCATCCAGAACAAAAATCACAGAGAGAAAAACACAAACAAAAGTTCCTTCAATTCTTTTCTGTTTTTAGGTTAGTGTCTAATTTCGAGAGTATCGTAGTTCATATGTTCGACAGAGCCGATATCGAGTGTTGCGATACGGTTTCATATGGTTGTATCCTGGGACTCATGAATCTTGATTTAACCTGTCATACTACGGGTGATTCTTTGAGTTAAGGAAAGAGATCAAATCTCGCCTCCATATATTCTGATTTCTACTCCTTCTGTCCGATTGTTTTGATATCATTTCCTTAACGCTTTTATTTTATTCGTGGTTAAATAGCCTTTAACATAGTGCTGTAAATTTTGGTTCTACAATCTTAATTCAAAGAAATCCGGTTTTGTTTTATGAACATCAAACGGATTTTAATCGCGAGTAAATAAACGTTTTTTCAAACGATTTCTCTTCCGCTTATGATACTAAGAATGTTATCAACGCTATATGTAGCAAGGATTCGTTAATGTGAGGCGGATTAAAACTTGTTTTCAAAACGGTTTTGAAGGTAAAACGCAGCGTATATCGCGAATCGTTTCGTAGCGATCTTCGTAATTACTTTTGTGCGTTTCATACAAGTTTATTGATTGCGATCGATAAACTGTTTCACTGCGATTTCTGAACGGTTTGTAATCGTTAGAATCGCAGTTTATTGAAACATAAACCCGATTATCAAACGCATTCTAAACGCTTTGACGAATGCTCTGCGGAGATTCGATGTTGAGAATGCGCTTTTAGCGGTTCTAATCGGTTCGATATCGGTTAGTTAAATTGCGATTTAAATTCCGTATCGAAACAAAGAGTGTATTCGGATTTTAATCGAATTCTCTTTCCGTTTAATTATCTATTAATTAAAACGGTATTGATTAGGGTCTCGAAAACCCTAAATCAGTCAACGACATAATCGTTTATGAGAGAGACTAGATTATTTAGCTTAGTCTGATTCTCTTTGGTTTAAAGATTTTGGTTAATTGGTGAATGGACCAATTGAACTAATTTGCTTACGATTATTCCACGAACTGGATAATCTACAACAATAAAGCAATTTATTATAATGGATAAAATTGTCTTGTAGTTGTCTTTGCATGAGGCAAGATTGTTACGCATGCAACTGCAATTTAAACAAATATTGTTTAAAGTGTTTAATCACTAGTAAAGTGATTTGTTTGGGGTTTTGGTTAGTATATTAATTCAGTTTTGTTCTCATGAACGGACTAGAATTTCAATATGACTAACAACACTGATGTGATCATTTATGTGATTTGCAACATATCTAGTGAGTCGATACTCCAAATCGCGGTTTGGAAGAGGTCAGCCACTTGTGATCCCATGTGCCTTATGAACGAATATGAAGTTCTTGAGAAAACGTCACAAATGTGACAAGGCAAAGACAAGAGAATGGCTCAAGCCAATTTGACCAAGATAGACATGTGTGGTGTTATCTCTGAAGTCAATATGGTTGAGCATAACCCACATGAGTGGAGGTATGATACCGGTGTGACGGTTCATATATGTTGATAAGGGAATGTTTCCCACCTATCATAGAATAACGAGAAGTTGTTCATGGGTAACAATGCACTTTCAAAAGCTGCATGTTGTGGTGAAGTGGTGATGAAGCTCACTCTCACCAATTTCAAGCATGTGTCAGATTTGCGGAAAATCTGAATTCACTGTCAATTTCGAAGCTGATTAGCTTGTATTGACAAAGAATAGTGTCTATGTAGACAAAGGTTTTGTTAAGGACGGGCTGGTCCAAATTAATTTTGAGACAGTAGTACTTAATATTAATGTAACCAACGAAGGTGACATTAATGAAAAGAAACCAGTTGCTTATGTTGTGGAGTCATTTAATATTTGGCATGAGCATTTAGAACATGTTAATTTCAAGTCTATGAGTAGATTGTTGAACATGAACTTGATTCCTAAAAGCAAGATAAGCAAATGTGAAGTTTGTGTCCAAGTCAAACTCACAAATACGCCATCACCGAGCGTAGTAAGAACAACCGAACCTCTAGGTTTAGTTCACACGGATTTGTGTGATTTAAAACTTGTGCAAACTAGAGGTGGGAAAAAGTACTTCGTAACTTTCATAGTAAAGATGAAGCCTTGGACAAGTTCAAAGAGTACAAGCTCAAAGTTGAAAACCAACTTGATAAAACTATCAAAATGGTTAGAAGTGACCGAGGAGGTGAATATAATGAACCTTTCAATGCGTTCTGTAGAGAACATGGTATTATTCATAAAACAACCGCACCTTACTCACCAGAGTCTAATGGAGTTGCGGAACGAAAGAACCGAACTCTTAAAGAGATGATGAATGCAATATTGCAGGAATCTGTGTCAGCCCAGAACATGTGGGGGGAAGCGCTGCTTACCTCTAATTACATCCTGAACAAAATACCACACAAAGTGATTGGAAAAACTCCATAAGAACTTTGGAAAGGTAAAGTACCTTCGTACAAATACCTGAAAGTGTGGGGGTGCCTGGCAAAAGTAGCAGTGCCACTCCCGAAAATGGTCACCATCGGACCTAAGGTGGTAGATTGCATATTCATCGGATATGCGAATAATAGTGGTCTCTATCGTTTTTTGGGTATATAAGTCAGATATACCATATATCCATGTGAACACGACAATGGAGTCAAAGAACGTTTCCTTCTTCGAAGATGTGTTTCCAGGTAAGGATAAGGGAAATCCTAAGAGAACTCGTGATGAACGAGAGGCTAGCCATGAGGCAAGAACTTCTAGCACTTCTACAAACTAAGATGCATAAGAAATTGAACTTAGACGAAGCAAGAGAGATCATACAGAAAATACATTCGGTTCAGAGTTCATAACGGTACTTCTAACAGAAAGTGGGTCAAGAACTTTTAGTGAAGCCATGTCTACACATGATGCACCTTCATGGAAGGAGGCTGCTAACAGTGATATCAATTCCATTATGGAGAATCATATATGGGAATTGGTTGATTTACCGCAAGGGTGTAAACCTCTTGGGTGCAAATGGATCTTCACTACAAAGTGAAAATAGATGGATCCATAGACAAGTACAAGGCTAGACTTGTGGTGCAAGGATTCCGACAAAAAGAAGGGTTGGATTACTTTGACACCTATTCTTCGGTAACAAGAATAACTTCGATTTGTATGCTGATTGGAATTACAGCATTAAGAAATCTCGAAATCCATCAAATGGATGTAAAAACTGCTTTCCTAATTGTAGATTTAGAAGAAGAAATCTACATGCATCAACCTGAGGGTTATGCCGCTCCTGAGCAGGAGAAGAGAGTGTGAAGACTTGTGAAGTCAGTATATGGACTTAAACAAGCGCCAAAACAATGGCATGAAAATTTTGACAATGTAATGATGTCAAATGGCTTTCACACTAATGAATGTGATAAGTGTATATACATCAAAAGTACTCCTCATGGATATGTTTTGCTTTGTTTATACGTCGATGACATGCTCATCATGGGAAGCACTAAGGATATCATCAAACAAACTAAGAACATGCTTAGTGGGAAGTTTGATATGAAAGACTTGGGACTAGCAGATGTAATTCTTGGAATTAAGATCACTCGAAATTCCGAAAGAATAATCCTGTCTCAAGATCATTATGCTGAAAAGATCCTAGAGCGTTTTAAGAACTACTCAAACGGGATAGCGAAAACTCCAGTTGACACTCAACTTCATTTGACAAAGAATTCAGGTGAACCTATGTCACATGTGGAGTATGCAAGAGTGATCGAGAGTCTAATGTACTTAACGAATTGTACCAGACCCGATTTAGAGTACTCAGTAAATGTACTAAGTCGCTACACGAGTAATCCATGTCATACTCATTGGAAATCCATAACTAGAGTATCTGAGAAATACTAAGAGTTATGGGCTTCATTTTTGGAAAAGAACCATCTGTACTAGAAGGGTACAATGATGCTAATTGGATTTCAGATTCAAGAAAGTCCAAATCTACGAGTGGATATGTATTCACTCTTGCTGGTGCAGCAGTATCCTGGAAATCTTCCAAGCAAACACTCATGGTCCGATCAACCATAGAGTCAGAGTTCATAGCTTTAGACAAAGCAGCAGAGGAAGCAGAATGGCTTCAGAACTTTCTGGAAGATATCTTGATGTGGGAAAAACCAGTGCCAACTCTACGCGTACATTGTGATAGTCAGTCGGCTATCTCACGGGCACTGAGTAATCTATACAATGGCAAATCTCGTCATATACGAAGACGACATAAGACCATTAGACATTTGATCTCAAGTGGTGTAATAACGATATATTACATCAAGTCGGCTGATAATTTAGCGGATCCGTTCACAAAAAGCTTGCCGAGAGATCAAATTGTGAAATCATCAAAAGGAATGGGTTTAAAGCCTATGAACAAAGATGACGTTTGATGGACACCCCACCTATGTGACTGGAGATCCCAAGATCTAGGTTCAAAGGGAAAACAAAATTGAACTGATTCAGGATTGAGCACTATAACTCTGCCCAGTTCCTCGGATGATAAATAGTGCATATGTGTGTGATGAGGTTAAGCGTTGGCTTTTAATGATTCCATAGCTTTGTAATAGTGGAGTACAGACGGATACTTCTGGAAAGAAAGCTGATGGCAGATCACCTAGTGAGTGTGAAATGGGGCCGTTTCTAGGAGAATGAATGTAAGGCTATACTCTCCAACTTCACTCACGAATACCAGGCATGTTCAAGTCCACAATGAACACAATAGAGAACATAGTTCTACGAGAAGATGTAGTTGTGCGATATATGTTGTCTCGGTTTACACCAAAGTCCGGGTGGTTCAAGACATCGCGTTCACCTCCTGGCCGAGTAAACCCGACATATATCAAAAATGATTGGTTCAAATCTGAAAAATGCTACCTATCAGATGCAATTACATTTTCGTATACTCTCGAAAGTCTGTCTAGTCTAGTGAAGTATAGTCTAGTCAAGTCTATCTAGTTCACTGAGTCTGTCTAGATAGTTGCATCTACATATGTTTAGAGTCATTTCTATTCATGTGGGGGATTGTTGGAACAATTATTTAATAAAGACATGTTAAGACATGGGCTTTATTAAAAAGTGTTTGTGTGAAAAGAAATGTGTTAAGCCCATAATGATATGGAAGGGAAATTTTCCAATTTGTGGAAACTTGCTAGACAAGTAAATTTCCAATTTGTGGAAACTTGCTAGATAAGTAAAATTTCCAGTTTGTGTAAACTTGCTAGACAAGTAAATTTCCATTTTGTGGAAACTTGCTAGACAAGTAAATTTCCATTTTGTGGAAACCTGCGAATCCTATATAAAGGACCCCTAAGCCTCTCTTGTAGAGCATCCAGAAAAAAAATCACACAGAGAAAAACACAAACAAAAGTTCCTTCAATTCTTTTCTGTTTTTAGGTTAGTGTCTAATTTCGAGAGTATCGTAGTTCATATGTTCGACAGAGCCGATATCGAGTGTTGCGATACGGTTTCATATGGTTGTATCCTGGGACTCATGAATCTTGATTTAACCTGTCACACTACGGGTGATTCTTTGAGTTAAGGAAAGAGATCAAATCTCGCCTCCATATATTCTGATTTCTACTCCTTCTGTCCGATTGTTTTGATATCGTTTCCTTAACGCTTTTATTTTGTTCGTGGTTAAATCGCTTTTAACGTAGTGCTGTAAATTTTGGTTCTACATCATTTAACCCCCATCAATATGAGAGTTACAAACATGTAAAGGTTAGAGAGAGATTTTCTCTCTTTTTCTTCCCCTTTCTTCTCACATCTTGATCTTTCAAAAAGGGACGAACAATTATTTGGCATGCGGCTCTTGTAAATTATATTTATGTTTCCTTTGTTTTTGTCTTCCAGTTTCTTTTGAAATTGGATTTGTGTGCTTTTGGTTTGTTACCGGATTTTTGTTGACTTCAAGTCCTTTCAGTTCTTCTGTTTTTTTGGCCGATGATTCATTTTCTTTGTTGTTTGTTCACCATCGTTGCTGCTTTCGGAGTAATTTCTCTTTCGCTTCATACCATCCTTCGGGTATGGCTTAAAAGCCACACCATTAAATTTGGCTTTAGCCAGCAAAGAGCTTTCGGAGTGGTGGCGTCTCTTGTGTGACGTTGAAGCTGTTTTTTCTTTCCATGTGATTTTCATCCACCGATTTAGAGTCAGAGTTCAATCAACATGATGGGTATGTGTTTGACGACGACATGAAATTCTGGTGGCTTTCATCAGCGTTTCATCGGTCAAACTGAAACTGAATTTCTAACGCATGGTAACCCATCTGCATAAGGTTAATTTCAATCAATGTTTCTAGCTTCATCCCAGCGAGATGGTGTATAGGTGAACATGGCTCATCATGCATCGTCCGTTTCCATCTATAATCATGCGTGAGATATGTCTATCATTACATGACCTTTTTAGCTTGTTTTTATCAACAAATTGAATAATAATAAGTAGATTTTTAAAATATGAAAATGTAAATGATGTTGAATTGTGGATTTCGTTTGGGCTGTTTTGTATACTTATTATAGGTTTTTAATAAAAAAAAAAAATTGACCAACAAAAAACCCCATCAATATGAAATAATTCTATCTAAACATTTTGCGGGAACTAATTTATTGGAGTCTACTAGTTCTCATTTGGTAATTTTGTTTTTTGTTAATTTATGTTAGAAATCGATTTTTTTTTTCTAAATGTGTATTTATCTAATTATTTTGATTTGGTCTTCCGTAAATATTTTTAATGATAAAAAATTGGATTTTTACGAGCTTTGCATAATAGTGTGGGCTTTCACTTTTTTTGTCACCTACGCTTTTAATCTAAGTCAAAATAGGTCGGACATTTCGGTTTTTTGTGGAATTCAGAAATCCGACAGGTTATGACTTACAAACGAAAACTCTCGATCCCATGTCCTATCCCTTTTAGCAAGGGTGTCGGCAATTACATTATCACTACAGCCAATGTGAAATATACTCAAATACGAAAATTTTTCTCTAATAGTGGCGACGATATCCAAATCTGAAGTAAATCCCGGCCAGTCCCCCATATCTTTAATCATCTTTAGGAGATTCGCACAGTCAGTTTCGATTCTAACATTGAGAATACCCCTGTCACAAAGACTCTCCATAACCCAAATGAGTCCGTCCAGTTCTGCATGAAGCAGTGATAGCTTCTCATGCACCCCTTCTCGTCTGCTAGGACCCAACCCATATTATCCCATAGACACTATCCCGTTCCACTAACAATACCATGATCAACCTATGAGGCATCAGTCTGGCATGTAGGGATAGAACGAGTCTCGGGGGGATGTTCTGTTAAGATCCGTTGTGGAGAGATATCCACATTCACCTCACATTCTTTCTAGTTTGATATCCTCTAACTTTCCACTTCGAGAGTGGCGTGTTGAACGGTGTCTCTTGGAGATCTCTCGATGCCATTGAAAACCTTATCATTCTTTGATTTCCATATATACTATATGATCTAAGGATAGTTATCTTTTTGTGGCACATGTAGGCCAATTTCTTTTGTTCTCCAAAACAGGAAATCCATGTTTCGGTAAATAGATGTATTCGGGAAACAACCTGGAAGGGACAGAAATTCCGATAAAGTCCATACATGCAAAGCTGAGGGCACTCAAATAATAGATGATTAATCGTTTCTTCTAGTGCTCCACATCTAGAGCAACTCTTGTCTATGCTGATATGTCGGTAGGCAAGACGTTGGCACATCGCTACACATTCCGATAAAGCTTGCCACATGAAGTGCTAAAGTTTACCGGTGTCTTAATCGTCCGAATATGACTCTTTAAAGGAGTTATGCTTAGTTCTAGTCCCAAGTATGGGCTTCCACTTATATGGACGACTCCGTTAATGCAAAAAAAACATATGGCTGTGTTTTTGCACTTATGGTATACATACCAAAACCGGATCTCACCATGACGCTGATAGAAAAATGAACCAGTTTTGGTTTTTATGTAAGAAGCTGAACCGTCTGATATATTTTAAAATAAACCGGTTTTTGGTTTGCTTCGATTTAAAGCCGACCCGACCCGGATTGAGCCTGTTCCTTGCACGACTCCTCTTTCTCACCTCTCTCCGTCATCGTCGTCTTCTTTTCCTCCTCTTTCTGACAGTCACTGACTCTCGAGAGAAATTGTAACCACTCAGAGGTTAGATTCGGCTATGGATGAGAGAGAATCTCCACCGTCAATACTTCAATTCGCTCCATTGAACAGTTCCGTAGACGAAGGTTTCTGGCATAGCTTTTCCTCTTTGAAACTCGATAAGCTCGGAATCGACGACTCTCCGATCTCCATCACCGGTAAACACACAAACGATGAATTAAGAAACTGCCCATATCATCGATTTCAATATAGAATCTATGCACTCACATTGATTTCTCTGATCCGTTTAGGTTACATAACCAAAAGAAAAATTGAGAACTTTTAAAAATCTTCTGTTCAGAATTCGTTTTTCAATTTTCGAATGCCTCAAACTCTATATAACTCATGTGGTTTCACTATCACCATCATCATCTATGTTGGAACTGTGTATAGATTCATCTTCATGTATTTATCTGTCGAATTTTTGAATTGATGAAATCAGATTCTCTTGTCTTTGCTGTTGGAGATTAATGTGCCAAGGTATTTTGTTTTCTGGATTGGAAATTGCAGGTTTCTATGCACCATGTTCTCATCCACAAGTCTCAAATCATCTGACTCTTCTTTCAGAGTCATTGCCTTCAGATGATGAACAGTCATCGATCGAGAGTACTAGTCATGGGAATAGGAACAAGTGTCCTGTTCCAGGGACCCTGTACAACACCAACACCGTCGAGAGCTTCAGTAAACTCGACAAGCAAAGCTTGTTAAAAACAGAAGCAAACAAGGTACGACAACTTGGTTTTGAATGTTCTTTTCCGACAGGAATCTAACTAATTGTTTGGTGAATATCAGATTTGGGAAGATATTCTATCAGGAAAAGCTCTGGAGGACTGTGCTTTGTTATCTAGATTCCTCGTTATCTCGTTTGCAGACCTTAAAAAATGGAGTTTTCGTTATTGGTTTTCGTTCCCTGCACTTGTGCTCGATCCTCCTGCAAGTTTGATTGACTTAAAGCCAGCTTCAGAGTATTTTAGTTCAGAAGAAGCAGAATCAGTATCAGCTGCTTGTAATGATTGGCGTGACTCAGATTTAACAACAGGTACTTAACAACATTATTATTATGCAAATTTAAAGAATGGTAGCTGAGAACTTTTGTTACTTCTCCTTTTTTTGCTATAGATGTTCCATTCTTTTTGGTCTCGGTCTCTTCTGATTCAAAAGCTACCATCAGACATCTTAAAGACTATGAAGCCTGCCAAGGTGATCATCATAAGGTATGTGTGAACCAATCTGTTTTCATATGCGTTAGAAGCGATTAAAAACATCTCCTTTATCTACCTCTCTTCCTGCAGTTGCTTTTCGGTTTCTATGACCCGTGTCATCTTCCTAGTAATCCTGGTTGGCCACTTCGGAATTATCTAGCACTTATTCGCTCAAGATGGAACCTCGAGACTGTTTGGTTCTTCTGCTACAGAGAGAGTCGCGGTTTCGCTGACATGAGCCTTTCCCTTGTTGGTCAAGCCTCGATTACACGTTCATCAGATTCATCACCTGAGACTGTACCTAGCTCAGTGGGATGGGAGCTTAACAAAGGAAAGCGAGTTCCCCGTTCCATTAGCCTTGCTAATTCCATGGATCCAACAAGGTACATTTTTGCTCTCTGTCAATGGTTTTGTTAACTAAATGGATATAATCTGATTAGCGAAACAAAGCCACATTCTTTTCGCAGGTTGGCTGTTTCTGCTTGTGATTTAAACTTAAAGTTAATGAGATGGCGTGCGTTACCATCTCTTAACTTAAACATTTTGTCCACTGTCAAATGCCTTCTTCTTGGAGCTGGTACATTGGGTTGCCAAGTTGCTCGTACTCTTATGGTACGTTTATCGATAAGAATGCGAGATTAAACAATCTTACAAACTCACACTGACTAATTCAAGAACTTCTCTATCCTTTTCTTTTAGGGTTGGGGAATTCGGAATATAACCTTTGTTGACTATGGTAAAGTAGCTATGTCTAATCCAGTCAGGCAATCTCTCTACACGTTTGAAGATTGTCTAGGTCGTGGCGAGTTTAAAGCTGTTGCTGCTGTTAAAAGCCTTAAACAGATATTTCCAGCAGTGGAAACTAGTGGAGTTGTTATGGCAATACCGATGCCTGGACATCCGATTTCTAACCAAGAAGAAGATTCTGTTCTCGGTGATTGCAAACACCTTCGTGATTTGATTGAATCTCATGATGCAGTGTTCTTGTTAACCGATACAAGAGAAAGCCGGTGGCTACCTTCTCTTCTTTGTGCTAATGCTAATAAGGTTAACATTTAACTCTGTTTCTTTCATTATTTTTTTTTTGTTTTCTGGTTTTTTAAGTAAAACAACCTGTTTGATTTGAGTTTCAGATCGCTATAAACGCGGCTTTAGGTTTCGATAGCTACATGGTAATGCGTCATGGCGCTGGCCCTACCACATTGTCTGATGAAATGCAGAATCTTGACATGAACAAGACAAATAGACAGAGACTTGGTTGTTACTTCTGTAACGATGTGGTTGCACCTCAAGATGTAATTCCCCGAGATTTTGATTGTTTAGTTTTATGTTACCTCCAGTTTAGTCACATTTTATACATTTTTGCAGTCAATGACTGATCGAACTCTGGACCAACAATGCACTGTTACACGCCCGGGGTTAGCTCCTATTGCAGGGGCTCTGGCCGTTGAACTCTTAGTCGGAGTTCTACAACACCCACTTGGGTAAGTCTTTTGAAAGCCTGACTGACTGCATTGTCCACAGGCTTATCTTCTTACATATGTTTTTTAACAGTATCTATGCAAAAGGCGATAATTCGAGCTCGAGTAATGGAGGAAGCATCGATGATTCACCTCTCGGGATCTTACCTCATCAGATTCGAGGCTCGATTTCTCAGTTCTCGCAGATCACGCTACTCGGACAAGCTTCCAGCAGCTGTACAGCTTGTTCTGAAACTGTAAGTTATCTAACATGAGATCATTCTAACAAAACGTAACTTGCACGTTTCTTATGGATGTGAAAACTTGTACTTTCAGGTGGTATCGGAATATCGAGAAAAAGGAAACAGTTTCATACTTGAAGCTATTAACCATCCTACATACCTGGAGGATCTTACCGGTTTAACCGAGCTTAAGAAAGCTGCTAATTCGTTTAGCCTCGATTGGGAAGACGATGATATCGACGATGACGATGTAGCTGTAGATTTGTAAAAGTCATTTTTACTACAGGTTTTATGAACCGAGTAAAACTATATTCACAAGATGGCTCATATATGGGTCATGTCGCCTTGATAATCATAATTTTTTTTTATCACAGTACAAAAAGAAAGAAACCACATTCTAATCATGTGAAAAACGGTTACTTCTTTGATATTCATGCGGAGATGGTTTCTCCAATATAAAACACAAATTCACTTATGTTTTTCCGGTCATGTGTACTTCCCTAGTCTACTGGTATTTGAATTGAGAATGTTTCTCTCGAGTTCAAGTTCTATTAGAAATAAAAATTGTGAATGTGTGGGAAGTGTCCAAATAGTTAATTGATAGTCTGGTGCATTCTTATCAAAACTGACCGGATCAACCGGGGTATATCATAAAAATAGTGAAGTATCCTTTTTAACTACATGCAAGATGTTGAGTCTTGATTGGCAACATAGGAACCTTTCTCTCTCCTAGGGATTGGACGAAGCCCGACGCAACCGTGACCTCCTTTGCCCTCGCCCGCCGCCGGCTAGCCCGCCGCAATTCGCCGCCGGCCTGCTACCCAGGAGCTCCGCTTCTTATGGCGAAGAAGAAGCCACCCAAGAAGTCCCCTCCAAGGAAATCGCCGCCTAGCTCTCCTTCTCAGGCCTCCTCGCCCTCAGTCCCTCTTGGCACAGAAATCAATAAGCTTCCTCTTTCCAAGGACGCCGCGATTTCAGGCACAGTAAGCCCGCCTATAGCAATCTCGCCCTCGCGAACCGTGGCAATAGAGGATCCGAACTTTGTAAGCCCTCCTTCAACAGGTACAGATTCGCCAACCTCGCTCCTTCAGCCACAGGCAATAGAAGCCCCTGCTTCTCTAAGCCCTGACCTGACTGAGAAAGGTATTCCGGCGGCTCAAACCAAAAACCCGACTCTAGTTGATGAGTCGAGTTTGATTGCTTCTCCCGTGACAGCCACAGTTGTGGTCAATCCGGAAGTTAGCACTCCTGCATCGAGCATTCCAACCGCGCCCGTGACAACCAATCCGTTGGTCAACCCGGCACAAGGTGTTTCTGGCTTGAAAAAGGATCCAACCGTGAAGGCTCCAATAGAAGCTAATCCGGTCAACAACAGAGAAGCAAAAACTTCCCCAAAAGCTAAGGACAGCTGGTCGGACCTTTTCTGAGGTTCCTCTAAGCCTCTCCAGAAGACAGGTACCTCATTCACGCTACCATCAGGTGAAGAGTGTATGCTGATACCGGATTCAGTGATTGAAAAGAACAAGAAAGCATGGGAATGTTTCATCATTGGGCAGTTTTATGCGGAGCCTCCGTCACAAGGGACAATTCACAACATTGTGAATGGGATATGGAGCAAACATTATAGGGATGTCACAGTGTCCAAGTTGGAAGGCTATTCTTACTTGTTCCGTATACCAAACGCCCATACTAGAAGGAGAGTTATTAGTCAACGGCTGTGGCAAATTGATGGGAAAACGATGTTCGTAGCAGATTGGGAACCAGGTACGATCCCAGCTAAACCGGAGCTATCCTCTGCTCCCATATGGTTGGAACTCAGACAAGTCCCCCTGCAATTTTTCAATGAGGATGGCTTGGAGAGAATAGCGAGCATGGTTGGAGAACCAAGAGATCTCCACCCAAAAACAGCCAATAAAACTGACCTTGAAGTAGCCAGAGTATTCACTATTATTGATCCTCGGAAACCACTCCCCGAGGCAGTAAATGTGAAGTTTCAATCTGGTCACATAGCACGGGTGTTGGTATCAAGTCCATGGATGCCACCCGTATGTGACTTTTGCAAAAGCATCGGGCATTCAATAATGCATTGTAAAGATGCACCAGTCAAGTGCAAGAAGTGTTCCTCTAAGGTGCATATGGAGGCTGACTGCATAATGAAAGATAGCAGTAATGGTCAGTCAAGGAGGGATAAAGCAAAACAGAGAGCTACCTCACCAGCTCCTCAGGAGAAGCAAGGCAACACACAGACAAATAAGGGGGAGAAGCAGTCTACCAATTCATCGGCAACGATAATCAAGTATTCTGAATCTTCTCTCGGTTCCAAGATCTGGGTGCAGGCAGGTCAGTCGAGCCATGCTAAGCCTGATGAGAAGGCTCAGTCTGCTCCTTCTGGCGGTCAGAACCAGAAGAATGATACTGACACTGATGTGGGACCAGACTCGTCAGATATCAGCTCTAGCGACAATGAGCATTATACTGTCTCGAAGACTGACCCAAAGTTGTTGGAAATAGCTAACCAAGGAAAAGGAAAAAGTAAGAAGAAAAAGAAAGGACGGGGCAAGGGCTCCAAAAGCACATAATTTTTATGTGTAAAGAAATTTTTTGTTGGAATGTCCGGGGCTTTAACAAGTTAGGTCACCGGAGCGGCTTTAAAAAATGGTATAAGGCCAATAGGCCACTTTTTGGAGGAATAATCGAGACCCATGTTAAGAGGCAGAAGAGTATTAAGCTTCTTAGTGAGCTGCTGCCAGGATGGTCTCTGGAAGATAACTATTTGCATTCTGAATTAGGAAGGATTTGGGTAATTTGGCATCATTCGGTTCAGGTAGTGGTTCATAGGAAATCACTACAACAAATTACTTGTGAAGTAAAGTTCCCTGGAGTGCAGCAATGGGTCCTGGTATCTGTTGTTTATGCTTCAAATGAGGACGGGTTAAGAAGAGAGCTGTGGACAGAATTGCAAGAGATTGAATGCTCGCTGGTATCAGGGGATAAGGCTTGGCTAGTCCTTGGAGATTTCAATCAGATCCTCAGTCCATCTGATCATTCTAATGTGGTTAATCTCAATGTGGATAGCAACACGAGAGCTTTTAGGGACTGCCTCAGATTAACAGAACTAGGGGACCTCACCCATAGAGGTAACACGTTCACTTGGTGGAATAAATGTGGCCAGAATCCGATAGCAAAAAAGATAGACAGAATTTTGGTGAATAATGCATGGTCAGTAGTGTTCCCCTCTGCCTTTGCTCATTTCGGAGAGCCTGATTTTTCGGATCATGCTTCCTGCGAAGTGTCTCTATCACTAATTACGCAGATGAGCAAAAAGCCATTTCGCTTCTACAACATGCTCTTGAAGAACGAGGACTTCATCGTGGTAGTGGCTCTGCACTGGTTTTCTTTTAGCGTCACTGGGTCCTCAATGTTCAGATTAGCTAGAAAGCTAAAAACGTTGAAGAAAGTCATCCGAGAGTTTAGTAGAAACAATTATTCCAATATTGAAAAAAGAGTGGAGGAGGCTCATAGGTTTGTACTGGATTGTCAAAGAGCTCTTTTGGCTTCCCCATCAGTTTCAGCGGCAGAAGAGGAAATAGAGGCCACAAGAAAATGGCTAATTCTACAGAAGGCAGAAGAAAGTTATTTCTGTCAAAAGTCGAGGGTTTTTTGGCTGCAGGTTGGAGACTATAGCACGCCATATTTCCATCGGATGACGGATGCTAGAAAAGCCATGAATCAGATCCATTACATCATTGCCCAAGACGGATCGAGAATTGACTCCCAGGAAGGAATACTTGCTCACTGCGTGGATTATTTTTCAAAACTTCTTTGCCCAATTCATGGAGAGTTTCAGCTAGAGCAAAGTGACATGAATCTCTTGCTGCCCCACAGATGTTCGGAGGCGCAAAAACAAACTCTGTGCAGGACATTTACCAAGGAAGAAATTCGGGCAGCTTTCTATTCCCTTCTTAGGAATAAGGCAAGTGGACCGGACGGCTATACAGCCGAGTTCTTTGTCTCGTGTTGGCCGATTATAGGACCAGAGGTTACGGCAGCGATAGAGGAATTTTTTGTGTCAGGGCAGATGCTGTTACAATGGAATGAAGCGACTCTGGTCTTAATACCAAAGATAGCCAATGCCTCGTCTCCGGCAGATTTCAGGCCGATATCTTGTCTGAACACTGTTTATAAAGTCGTTTCCAAGCTCCTCGCAAGTCGGTTAATGCCTATGCTTTCTCTGATCATATCGCCTGCACAATCGGCTTTCTTACCGGGAAGACTACTATCGGAAAATGTGTTACTAGCGACGGAATTGGTGCAAGGCTACAACAAGTTCAGCATCAGTCCCCGGGGTATGCTAAAAGTTGACCTGCGCAAGGCCTTTGATTCGGTCCGCTGGGAGTTTGTGATCGCAGCCCTAATAGCAATGGATGTTCCGCAAACTTTTGTAGACTGGATTTATCAGTGTATCTCGACGGCGTCCTTCACGGTTCTCGTGAATGGAGCAACAGGAGGTCACTTCAAGAGCTCGCATGGTCTGAGGCAGGGGGACCCACTGTCTCCCTACCTCTTCGTCTTGGCCATGGAAGTGTTCTCAAACCTGCTACAATCAAGATACAACTCAGGCTACATCAATTATCATCCAAACACATCAGCGGTAAATCTGTCCCACCTTATGTTTGCTGACGATGTTATGATTTTCTTTGATGGGAGTTCCTCTTCGCTGCATGGTATTACTGAGACGTTAGAGGACTTTGCATCATGGTCTGGGCTTAAAATGAACATCCAAAAAACCCAACTTTTCGTTGCTGGACTGAACCAGATTGAAACACACGCCATCTCAGGCTATGGTTTCACCACTGGTTCACTTCCCATCAGATATTTGGGGTTACCATTGATGCACAGGAAGTTGAGGCTGTCAGAATATGAGCCACTACTGGAGAAGCTAACTCAGAGATTTAGAGCGTGGGCAGTTAAATCCTTGTCCTTCGCAGGTAGACTCGTTCTTATTTCCTCGGTGATAAACGGTACGGTGACATTCTGGATCTCTACATTTACGCTTCCTAAAGGGTGTATAAAAAGGATAGAAGCACTGTGCAAGCAGTTTCTTTGGTCAGGGAACATCGATAACAGAAAGGGATCTAAAGTTGGTTGGGAAACAGTGTGTTTACCAAAACAGGAAGGCGGTCTCGGGCTCAGAAGGTTTGATGTCTGGAACAAGGTCTTGTGCATCAGATTCATTTGGCTGCTATCGACAGAATCACCACCTTTATGGGCAGCTTGGCAACGCGCTTACCACTTGCAAAGCCTCTCAATTTGGACAATCCAGCCTGCAACTTCCAGCTCCTGGACATGGAAAGCAATCCTCAAGCTAAGACCTTTGGCAGAGAAATTTGTCAAATACGAGATAGGAAACAGCGAAAATACGAGTTTCTGGAATGAGCCCTGGACACCATTCGGAAAACTGTTATCATTCATTGGCGAACAGGGACCAAGATCGCTAAGGCTTCCTCAGACTGTAAGGATAGCGGATGCCTGCACACCATCGGGTTGGACTTTACCAAATCCGAGGTCTGACAAAGAGGTGAATCTGCACACACACCTAACAACTATACCATTACCTGCTCTATCGGACTCTCAAGATGTAACTTATTGGGAAGCTGGTGGGACGAAGATGGGAAGGTACAGATCAGCAAAAATCTGGAACGAGCTGAGACCTCGGGCAAGCCTGAAGAGTTGGTTCAGCGTTATCTGGTTTAAAGGACATGTCCCAAAACAAGCAGCAAATGCTTGGGCTGCAAACTATAACAGGCTGCCTACGAAGTCGAGGCTTGCTTCTTGGGGATTAAGTTTGAATACGGACTGTGGTCTTTGCTCAGGCTGCGAGGAAAACAGAGATCATTTGTTCCTGACCTGCCCGTTTAGCATAATTGTTTGGCAGGAGCTGCTATCAAGACTTACGCCATCGCAACGTCCATTCAGCTCATGGAATGAGCTACTCTCTTGGATGAGAGGAAACACAACAGCAGCACCAGCCACCCTTCGTAAGATCTCTGCTCAAGCCTATCTCTACCACATCTGGAAACAGCGGAACAACAAGCTTCACAACGACACCATTGTCCCACCACAAGTGATCTTCAAGCAGCTGGATAGAGACATCAGGAACATCATCTTCTCAAGAAATCAAAAGAAGCAGTTCAGTAACTTAATGGCTCTGTGGATTAGATAGAGAGTTATAGACTATCTTCTAATTTGTAAAATTTCTTAATCTCCCTCTGTTTTTTCCTTTTTTTTGGCAGGGGAGGTTTGTTTAGGTTGTTAAAACCTTCATCTTTTATAGATATTAACATACTTATCAAAAAAAAAAAAAAAAAAAAAAAAAAAAAGATGTTGAGTCTTGGTCTTGACGTCTTGTGCGTGATGGTATAGATGCTTCACACAATAGCTTGTTAAAATTCTTTTTTAAAAGAAATCGACTTTTAAATAAACAATGCTAAATGTTTATTAAAGTTATTATTGTCATTTTTGTGGTATTTTAGAATATTCTCTAGCTGGAAATTCCAAGATCTATCTCCTTATCCGATACAGAAGCGAAATCAGAGAGCTTTAGAGCTCACTTACAATGGTGTCCCTTCTCGGAGCATATTCTTCCTCAATCTTGACTGGCCCTCGTCTTTCTTCAACACCTTTAGTGTCCCCTATCTGCTTCCGACCAGGTTCCAATTTGCCCTAAAAACCTCTATTAAATCCTCATTCTTACATCTACTTTGTTCAAGTCCGTAAATTTTTAGCTGTGAAGCTTGATTGAGTGCAAACTATTACATAATTTAGCCAATTTCTTTAGATTTTCAATTTTCCTCAGGACAATCTGGAGGATAAGTTATAAGTGGAGTGTGTATGTGTGTTCTTTGTTTTGCAGGTGAAACTTTTGGAAGAAAGTTATATAGAAGAATACAGTTAGAGCCAAAGAAGAACAGATCTCGTTACCATGTCTTGGTTATGAATGTCGCCACTGGGATCAACTCTATAGAACAAGTATGAGTTTCTTAACACTATATGCTTAATGCTTTCATAGAATTAGGATAGAAATAATAAGCATCAATCTTGGAATGATATTAGTTTTTGTGGTTTTTATTAGGCAAAGAAGATTGATTCAAAGGAAAGTGCGAGGCCGGTTTATCCATTTGCTGCTATTGTTGGACAAGATGAGATGAAGCTATGCCTTTTGTTAAACGTGATTGACCCCAAGATAGGTGGTGTGATGATAATGGGAGATAGAGGAACAGGTAAATCAACAACCGTTAGATCGTTAGTTGATCTACTTCCCGAGATCAGGGTGGTTGCTGGTGATCCGTATAACTCAGACCCCAGAGATCCTGAGTTTATGGGGAAGGAAGTAAGAGAAAAAGTTCAAAAAGGAGAGAAACTTGCCGTCATTGAAACAAAAATCAACATGGTTGATCTTCCTTTAGGTGCTACGGAAGATAGAGTTTGTGGAACGATCGATATCGAAAAAGCTTTAACAGAAGGTGTTAAGGCCTTTGAGCCAGGGCTACTAGCTAAAGCCAATCGAGGGATTCTATATGTGGATGAAGTTAATCTCTTGGATGATCATTTGGTTGATGTTCTTCTTGATTCAGCTGCATCGGGTTGGAACACTGTTGAAAGAGAAGGGATTTCGATATCTCATCCGGCTCGGTTTATCCTCATTGGTTCAGGAAATCCAGAAGAAGGAGAGCTTAGACCACAGCTTCTTGATCGGTTTGGTATGCACGCGCAAGTAGGGACAGTAAGAGACGCTGAGCTAAGAGTCAAGATTGTTGAAGAGAGAGCTCGTTTTGATAGTAACCCAAAGGAGTTTAGAGAGTCATATCTAGCGGAACAAGTCAAGCTTCAGGAGCAGATTACAAGTGCAAGAAGCAATCTTTCCCAAGTAGAGATCGATCAAGATTTGAAAGTGAAGATCTCAAGGGTCTGCGCTGAGCTTGACGTTGATGGATTAAGAGGAGACATTGTGACGAACAGAGCGGCAAGAGCACTCGCTGCACTCAAAGGAAGAGATCAAGTGACAGCAGAAGATGTTGGTACCGTTATACCGAATTGCTTAAGACACCGTCTCAGAAAAGATCCGCTTGAATCTATGGATTCGGGAATTCTCGTTACAGAGAAGTTCTACGAGGTTTTCAGCTAAGTGTAAAGACACGATCCTTGAAACACATTTAAATATATGCTTATTAAAACGATAGTTTCATGTTTCATTCAAGAATCAGTTGGGTTGATTCCAGAAGCTTGGCTTGAGTTCTTGAAACTCAGGAGATCTCTGATAAACAATGGAGGCAACTCTGATCAGAATACCAGCAGTGAGTGCCCATATCATAAAGTTTCTCTCTTTATCCTCTGAATAGTAATCAAAGTAATGAAGAAGATATCTCTGTCCTTCATACTCTCGTTCCTCTGCTATCCTGTTCTTGTCCTGCGTTGAACAAAAAAGAGAGACGCATTAACGAAAATCAAAACTTGGTGATCCGAAAACAAGAGTTAATATTACCTTAAGAAACATCTCTAACGGAACATCAAAGATTTCTTCTACTTCGGTTGGGTTTGGTAACTGTTTAAATGCTTTCTTGTCTAATAAAAAACCGATAACTGGTACAACCGACATTCGCTTCTGCAGACCGAAACACCACGATGAGACTAAGAGTTAATCTAGTAACTTGAATTTAGATGTTTACCTTGGTCACAAATGGTTTAAGAACAGAAACAATTGTAACAAGAGAAGAATCTAAACCGATTTCTTCACGAGCTTCTCTCAACGCGGTGGCTGTATCATCTGAATCTTGGTCGTCTCTCTTTCCTCCAGGCAATGCTACTTCCCCTGTTTAACCATTTCATACATTAAGATTCAAAAATATGAAATCTCTTTTTCATGAAAAATGTCTTAACAGAGATGGAGAGATTATGATTTTACCAGGATGAGAAGAGAGAGTAGAGGAGCGTTTGGTTAAGATAACGCGTATCTCGTTTTCGTCTTCTCGTTGTTCTTGGTATATGCAAACTAAGACAGCTGCAGATTTTGCTTGAAGAAGATGATCAGATTTGTAGTTTTCAAACCGTTGGATTAGAAATTGCAATTCGGTAGAATCTGTTGTTGTTGTTGAGGACATATTGGAACACTTGAACTATGTTTCTTCTTCTCTTGTGTTCTTCAGATCTGAATATAGAGACTTTGTTCCGATACAAGAATCGTATTTAAGTTGTCAAATTTTAGAAAGATAGATCCTATCAAGGAATCAGTTTTTTTTAAAGGGTAGACAACAAATATTTGGTAAGATCCATGGTTTTAATCTGGAAAATAAGAAGTTGGTTTTAAAACCTGTCACATACTATTAATTTGTTTTCATATTGGATGTTCGATTATCTGATTTAGGGTCTGAATGGTGACTGCGTATTTAGTTGTGCGAGAAAAGCGGTTTTAAAGTGCGGTACGGTTCAATTGCGGTACATGCAAACTGCGGTACAAGTGCAGTTTGTACATAATAAGCAGTGCAAAATACATATCGATTGGTGAAACAAAGATTTGCGGGATAAGTGCGGGGTTTAGAAAGAATTTTGATTAAATTTGGTTTATTTTGGTTACAATTGGTTAATTTGAATAATTTGGATAAATTCGGTTATTTAATGTCGATTTAGTTTGGTTTGGTAAATTTTTAATATTGGTTAAATTTGGTTACTTCGTATAGTTTGATTCAAAATTTAAATTTAAATTATGTTTGGTTTGGTATAAATCAGCATGATTTAGTTTAATTAATTTATTTATTTTTTTGGAAAAACCAAAACTAACCGACAAACTGTTGAACTGCTAACCGATTTTTAATCTACCAAATAGAACTGTACTTATAATCAAACATAAGCTGAAAACCAAAAAATTTGATTTGATTCGGTTTAATTCAACATGTTCGGTTCAGTTTAATATCCTAGAAAAATTTGGGATCATTTAGGATTTTCGGATAATTTCGAGTAATTCAGAAAACAAAACCTGGGTAATTCGGGTAAACTTTTAGACTATTCATATAGTTTGGGTAAAATCGGGTAATTTGGGTTTTCGGGTAAAATATTTGTGTAAATTCGGATAATTCGGTTTTTCTAATATTATTTAAATAATTTTGGTTATTTATTATTTTAACAATAAACATAACTAATATTTTTAGGTATAAAAATTATATTTCATACATTTTGTATACCTATTCGGTTCTCGATTCGATTTTGATTCAGTTTAGTTATTTTAGATATGAAAATATAAGTTATCGATTCGGTTCTGATTCGGTTTGGTTCAAAATCTCAGCCCTATATCAAAGTATGGTCTTACAAGAATTATTATAAACTTTTAAATATGTGAAGTTATTACACTTTTTAAATTAATCATAAATTAATAAAAAATAATAATTTGTTTGTCATCGCGGAATTGAAGTGAACCGCATCATATTTGATTCAATAGCGTATTTGTTGATATCATGTTCAAACAAAAAATACACACACAGCTTTTTTATTTTCTGAAAATAACGCAAGTTGCACAAGAAAATGTATGATTGGTGACATACACTGTTTAATGTGCGGTATTCAAGAAACCACCCATCCCGCATCTTCCATTCACACTCTTAATCCAAACCAAAATGAAACAGACCTTAAAATCTATTATTGGTATACTTGACCAAAACACAATCATTCAACTTTTAAATTTTAGTTTTGTTTGTCTACCTTTCCGTTAAAAATATGGATTCAAAAATAAAAAAAGCAATTACAAAGACGAAGAACAATTTTCAGTTATGGACATTAATATCGGAAAGATGAAACTAAAAACAAATTCTTAAAGATAATCAGCTTTTAAGTTAGTTTGAGTGTTGCTTAATTTTAAAATTAACTAATTCAATCCGAAATGAACATTCATTGTATAATATGTAATAAAATCATTTTAACTATATTTAAACCTAAAGGGATCATACCTATTAGAAATGAAAATTAAAGAAAAACAATGTTTCATATTTTGGATTAGAATTTTCTTTACTAATTTTCGAAAAAATGATGGAACAGTTTTGTAATTCTACAATTTTGTTTTTGGAATTAATCATAAACCGAATTGTCATATCTTAAAATGATATCGTTATTTTTTTGTGCTAAAACATTTCATTAGAAACTTAATTTGCTAGAGATACAAATGAGAGAAGCACATCTTTTGCTAAAGTGTCTGCCTCTCGGTTTTCAGATCTAGGAATAAACTTAAAACAGATATAATGAAAACATGAAGATAGAACATGGATATCATGAAGGATTCCATGGAGCTCTTTGGATGGAGCCCGCAAGTTGATCAATTTCACCAGTGATTGGGAATCAGATCGGACAAGAAGGTTGGGTAAATTTATCTCTTGCGCTTACGAGATAGCCGGGTATATGGTGATTGCTTCAGACATCAGTGGAGATCGGACCGGATGTCTCGAAATCGATTCTTTTAATGGGTTTTCTAGCGAATGGTTCTCAAGGATCCAACCGATTCCAGCTCTATCTGAGGCGTGAACCGCTTCTTCCTCCTGGGGATTTCGTTTCACAGGTGATGGCAAATTTTCCTTC
This sequence comes from Orychophragmus violaceus, assembly GCA_030180135.1. Classification (NCBI taxonomy): domain Eukaryota; kingdom Viridiplantae; phylum Streptophyta; class Magnoliopsida; order Brassicales; family Brassicaceae; genus Orychophragmus; species Orychophragmus violaceus. The sequence goes on along the minus strand of CM058240.1, from coordinate 25,879,155 downwards.
TTTTCTGTCGCTTTTTGCCATTCTTTGGCTTCTAAAATAGCTTTCATAATGACCTCCCGTGATGATAGGATCCTGTTGTTGAAGATGCGTTGATTTCTTGCATACCAAATCGCCCAGCATATCCATGGAAAGAGGGAGCAATTCGCCAGACCGACTGAGGGTAAGCTGATATTCCTCTTCAGCGTTCATAGTCCAGTTCCTAGGTTATCGATTAGGATGGAATCAATAGTTGTCTTAACAGGTACTAGACTCCAAATTTGTTGTGCATAATGGCATTTGAACAGCATGTGTTATGTAGTTTCGTTCTTCTCACAATGTGGACATTCATAGTATGAGTTGGGGATTCGCCTCATGAGATTGTCTCTCACCGGTAATGCTACTTGTAGTGCTTTCCAAATAACATCTTGACCTTAGGAGTTGTTTGTAGTGACCAGACCTCTTTTTGCTAGTTGAATTAGTGTGGCAGCCCTGATGGTTGGTAAGCCGCCCTCAAGGGTTGAGATCGCTTCGTAGTAGCCAGATTTTGTGGTGAAATCTCCCGGCTTTGAACCGAGCCAAACATACTGTTCTTCTGCACCTTTTGCGCTCGGACGGATCTTCAATATTTCTCTTTCCAAGAAAGGAAGGTTCTCTCTGATTTTGTGTAAATTCCAGTCAGAGGAGTTTGAATGGATTAGGGAAGCTACTAAGTCGTTGGCTGAGTGTTCAGGTGGGAGACCCATAGGTACCATAGGGTCGTTGATAGAGAGCCAAGGATCCTGCTAGATCTTGGTTGATTGTCCAATACCGATGGTTTTGCCAAGCTTCCTTTTGATTAGGTTAATTCCCACTAGCACTTCTTTCTAGCCGTGGGATAATGAGACTGGGGCTGAAGCTTCCAGTAGCGGGGTTGAGTGACAATATTTACCTAGAAGTACTCTTGCTAGGAGATAGTTTGGGTTCTTTAAGATTATCCAACCCAACTTCCCAGGTAGTGAATCATTGAACGCTTGTATGTCCCTGAATCCCAAACCACCCAGACCTTTTGGTTGAGCTAGGCGCTTCCATGAGACTCAAGCCAGCTTCCGGACCCTTTGTTTAGCATCCCACAAAAATCTGGTAAGCACCGATTGGATTCTTTTGCACAGAGAGAGAGAGGGATCTTGAAGCAGGACATTTTGTAAGACGAGATCGCTGACAAGACCGATTTGAGAATCACCAGTTTTCCTTCTAAGAAGAGGAATCTAGAGGACCACCTGACTGCTTTCTGTCTAATCCTATCCACAATAGATGTGAATAGGTCTTTTTCTTTCTTCCGAAATGATCGGGAAGTCCAAGATATTTGCCAACCCCTCCTTCTCTATGTATGCCAAGAATCTCCTTTGCTATTGTTCTCCTCTCAACACAAGTATTGGAGGAGAAGGTAATAAAGAACTTGTCGAAGTTGATTGTCTGCCCCGAAGCCTGAAAATACTGTCGGATTACGGACTTGAGCATGTCACAATTGTTTATCCGACCTGCAGAAAACATGGTATCGTCTGCAAATAATAGGTGGTTCACCGGGGGGCTATTCGTTGCAACCTTTACTCCTTTTAAAGTGCCCGACTCCATTGCAATTCGGCATAGACCCGATAAGACCTCACTGCAAAGGATGAAGATGTACGGAGATAGAGGGTCTCCTTGGCGAATGCTCCTTTGTGGTATGACTCGTCCTTGAGCTGTACCATTAATCAAATATGCATAAGATACCCTACTTATGCAATGCATAATCCAATTGGTCCAAACAGGATGGAAGCCTAGACGGTTGAGGACTTCTTGGATGAAATCCCACTCAAGCCTATCGTAAGCCTTGCTCATATCAGTCTTCACAGCCATTGAGCATCTTTTCTTAGCTGCCGAGGACTTGAGGTAGTGAAGGATCTCGTGGGTGATAAGTACGTTATCTGATATAGCTCTCTTGGGGACAAAGGCCGACTGATTCTCCGAGATGAGCTTATGGAGAATATGCTGCAATCTCTTTGTTAGAATTTTTGAGTTGAACTTGTAATAGACATTACATAGTGCTATTGGCCGGTAGTCTGAGACTCTCTTTGGTCCTGTTATTTTTGGGATCAATCTAACATGAGTTTCATTGATACGTCTAGGGAGGTTCCCTGATCTGAAGAAGTCTTGGACTTCCTGAATGATAGCAGGTGCAAGAGTGGACCAATTAGATCTGAAGAAGCATGCAGAAAAGCCGTCAAGGTGATAGGTTGTATAGTTTTTCCTATTCTACTGCAAGTGCACAGTTAATGCAATCGTAGTATATAAGGTATCGAATCCCACGAGGACTCTCAGTCACACAATAGATTAATAGCAGTTCAGATTAAATTAAGCGAAGCAGATGTGAAAACAGTAAGCGAAATAGCAAAGTAAATCAAGTGAGTTTGTAAGCAAGAAGGCGAGGCATTAGGTTTCAGGAGTTCTCAGGAAATCAGGAACGCAAGCAATCAATCTATCTAAATCCAATCAATAACTATTCTAGAACTCAAACACTGATATAGAATTAACCAAATTCCTTTGCGATAATTCTCTAAGTCTAAGTGCAGCAAACCAAACTTCCGTTTGCGAGAACTAACAGATTAAACTAGCATTAATTCCAAGTTTGATATGTTCACAATTAACCTGAACCAAACTTCCGTTTGCGAACAGTTTAATTGCTTATCTAAGTTCTTTCTAGTTAAATTAACCAACTTCCGCTGAATTAATCAACCTAACATCATAACTCTGATTAGCTACTTCAGATTAAGCATTAAGATCAACTTAGATAAAGAACTAGCAGATATGAATCTCTACAGACCAATTAAACTATAATTCTCTGAAATCCCTAATGAGAATCCTTCAACCTAACATGTGATCTACTCAGACATACTCATAAGTAGAAAACCAAATATCATAAAATCAAATAAGAACTGGGGTTCAAAATCAAGTCTCTTTCGAGAACAAAATCAGCCCCTCCAATCTCCTAAGAGAATAAAACTTAGTTATCAAGCATAGCCTAAACAATGGCTCAAAAAAACTATATTTATAACCTAAAACACGTTTTGGGGCTTCTTTGTAAATATTAGGAACTTCTGGGCAGAATTACAATTTCATCATTCTTCATCAAACCGTCGTTTGGCCCATCTCGCTGGTGCATCGATCGTTGCCACAAGTGTGACGATCGTTGCAACTCGGAAATATCAACAGTGAACTCTATCTCTCGGCTAAATACTCCAATTAGCTCCAGAAAGTGCCTAAATCACCAAATATGCTCCAAATGTGCTTGTACCTAATAAACACCTGAAAAGACTCTAAAACATAGTAAAAGACTCGATAAATAACACATATACCATGGTTAAAAGCCCTAAAATCCATGGTATATCAACTCCCCCACACTTAGCTCTTGCTTGCCCTCAAGCAAAACAGAGAACTAAAACATGGTGAAGAGGTTTGAAAACTCTTCAGAAACTCATTTCATCCTAGAAGCTACAATACTCAGATTCCCCTTAGTAAACCACTGCAAAAATCAATCACAGGATATCAAGACCACAATGTACTTCCCCCACACTTAGCAACTGTCCTAGGTAAACTCCACAATCACATTCAAGCATTCAAATTCTCCCTACTGACTTCTGCAAGTATTTAAGTGCGGTCTCACCTAAGGAGTATCGATCAAAGGGCACATGAATTCTTACCTTATCAGCTCTAGACCACCATACTATCTTTCTCTAGTCCCTTTCTTCTCTTTCCCTTCTTTAACAACTGATTTTTCCCCATTGGGTATCATTTTTTTTTTTTATCAGTGTTCTTCCCGTTATGGGGTGTACTTTGGACACATTCCATGGATCACATGAGAGATAATAGTGTTTGCTACTATTCCCATGACCACTTCGGAGTTACTAACTCATCCTCAGTTTATTATTATTTTTTATTTTTTATTTTTTTACTTTACAGAAGGGGAGAAGGGAACTAAATAGGACAGGTTGACAGGCTGTGTCAGAACTAACAAGGGAATCCGACACAAAGTATACCAAGCCCTTAGGTGAGAAATCTAAGTCAGTATTAAGGTTGAAGTCAGTAAAAGGATCCTCTGATACCTGAAGTGAGGTGGGTGTTCCCAGTAGGTTGATCTGTGATGGGGTTTTCTAATAGTCAGAGATAGATCCTGCAACTTCATCCCAATGGTTACTTAAGTTCCTGCAAGTCTTGTAAATCTTCTCAGAAAATCATAGTTTCTTACTTAAACAATTTTGACTCAATAAAACAAAAAATTTTGAAAAACGGACTGACTCTTAAGAAAACAGAAAACAAAAGTCTGTAACACCTCCCCCACACTTAAGACACACTGTCCCCAGTAGTGTCCAGCGAAGGATCGGTAAAAAGAAAGAAAGATTGTTAATGGATGTTTTAGTTCTGTCGGGTTTTACCTCTGTCGCACAAGCATCGATCGCTGCACTAAGTGCACCGACCGTTGCTGCGCGATTCTTTCGTATTGTAACGATCGACACAATGGTATATCGATCGACGCACTGCGCTTTCACGAACAGTTAGCAAGTTAGCAGGTTAATCCGTCTGTTTTTGTCAATTTTGATCCCTGCAGGCTGAAAACACTAAAGACAGAGTAAAACCGAAGCAAAAGATGTATCGAATAAAGTACACATCATCCAAACAAAGTAGAATCCTAAAAATCAAAAGAAGAAAAGTGCAAAAGAAAAGAAAAAGTCAGAATACAGAACCGAAAGTATGGAGACTACTCTCACTCGCTCTCATCGTCTATCCCACCATACAGTGCATCGTCATTGGCTGCCTCGGGTGCGGGATCGGTATCAGTCGGAGATCGCTGTCGACGACGTCGGTCAGGTACGGGCTGATGGATCTGTGGTGGCCTCCTGCAGCTGCAAGTACGCATGAAGTTCCAAAGAACTCGAAACATACCATCGGATCTCTCTCTCCACTCTGCCTCAGAATATGCACCGTAAGGCATCGCAGGCTCTGGAAAGGGACCCATAATGTCGACTGGGGCAGGCGCGGGCGCAGGAGCAGGGGCAGAAGATGTCGAAGCTCGTGAGGAAGGCTCTCCCAGCGGATGAGCCATGGTCAGAATCCCACGCTGCGCAGACTCAGGAGGCTGAAATCTCAGTGCCTCTAATGTGTCAATCTGTGTCCATCTGGCAGCGGGAAGCTCGATACCAGTCCTCCCAGTGGTCGGATCAGTGTAAACCCAAATGCGCCCCTCCTTGAGCCAGGTAGCGCTCTGCAGATGGCTGAGATCCAAGAACTCTCGAGCCGTATCACGCTCTGTGCCATGAAGAGGAATCCCGCAATACTCAAAAATGGGAGTAAGTAAACTCCCTACCGTCTCTGTACCAGCTCCATCAAACGGCTTCAGCTGCAAATCAACCAAATGCTGTTGGAAAATAGCTCCCAAGTTGAGACCCGCAGTCGGATCTCTCACGCCAGAACCTCTAAACTGATCTCTCAGCCCCATAAACAACAACTCCATCTCAAGTTTGCGCATCTTGTTGGCCTGAAACTTGCAAAGCAAGCTCCAGCACAAGATACGCGAGACATATCGCAGCACCGGATGTCTCATCTGCACTACTGGTGTGGTCCTGGAGTTGTATCGACCGCTGCCAATACTCTCCCAGAATGTGCGAGCCTCCACCGGATCCCACTCGAGTGGCATGGCTATGCGCCTCGGCGCAGTACTGAACCCGTAGATCCTGCAGAGATCAAGTAGAGGAATCCGATACCTGACTCCCCAACTCATGAAGGTGAAAGCACCCACTGTAGTGCTCCTGTGGTCGGGATCCGAGTAAACCACTCTGCAAGTGGCCAATAGTTGCCTGACCAGCTCAGGATAGAGGTCATAGTGTCGCATCGGCATTGTCCCTAGACCAATGCCTCTGCACACAGCTAGCACCTGCTCATCGATCCCCAGAATCCTGCAGGTGGAGTAGTCCGCGAACTTGGTCGGCTTGATGATCATCCCACACCAACCACTGTAGAGTAGCGAGTCATACTCGTCCCATGAAGAGAGCAATGGCCGCTCTGTGAACTCATCGGACCTTAAGAAACGTATGAGGTCCTCCGGCCACTGTCTGGTCGTCTGAAATGGTGTGGCGTCCTCCCTGGGCCAAGGTAAAGCAATTGGTGGCCCATATCTGTTGTATGGTGCGGGTGACTCTGATTCCCTTTTAAACCATTGAGGCGGTGGGGTGTAGTGTCTTGTCGCTGTGGAAGCTGTGGCTCGCTTCTTGCGGGGTTGCCTTTGAGACGCCATCTGCAAAAACAAAGTTCAAACATTTATCAAGTCTCGGCAAAATTTCACTGTGAAATCGCGAAGCATCGGCCGTTGCATCTAAGGCATCGATCGTTGCAAGGCGATTTCACGTTATCGAACATTTCCCAAAATCGCAATGCAACGACCGTTGCTCGAGAGCAACGACCGTTGCAGGGCGATTTTGCCGCAACAAATCATCAAAAATCAGTCAAATCCAAGCCACATTGTCTCAAATAAGTTCAGAATCATCATCCATCACCCTAAATCGTCCTAATTACGCATGCATCATCAGTTTTTGGTCCAAAAATCAACAACCCTAAAACCCTAAAAATCCAATCCGAAAATTCGAAAATTGAAGAACATTACCTTGATTTCTTGAGATATGGGTTGGGGAAATGGATTGGGAGCGTAAAAATAAGTAAAATAGTGCTTAGAAACAAGAAATTTGGCAAAGAAATGTAGATTTTGGGTGGAGGTTCTCGGTGTGTCGACCAACAGAAATGGGGAAGAAGAAGAGAAAATATGGTTTAAGGTGACTTACCTGGTCGTGGGTGCAACGATCGTTGCTTTAGGGGCAACGATCGATGCTGGTTGAACCAGATTGATTCCGGTTTAGCTCAACGTACCTTAATTTTCGATTTAAACAAATTGCAACGACCGTTGCACATCTCCAGACTTGTGTTCTGTATCTAATATCTAACAAAAACAACCAAAAACGTGAAATCCTAAGAAAAACACAAAAAATGAGAAAGAAAAATAATTTAAACCTAACAGTGGGTTGCCTCCCACTCAGCGCTTGTTTTAAGTCATTAGCTTGACTTTTGGAAAGAGGTCAGACTCATGGAGGTTTCAACAGAGACTTTGAGTGTCTCTGTGAATGCCTTATCATCCATGGTGGTGTGTAAGCAGTAGCAGCATGATGTCGTCCAAGGAACGTCGGGATGAATGTAGGGTGAGATTGACACTTGGGTGTTTGAACGCTCTTTCCTGCATTCAAAACGGTGGAGTCAGGAGGTTTAAACTTAGAGGATTTATGCTTCACCTTTGGAAAAGTTTTGATGTTCGGAGCCTTTCGTTTATGAGTAGCTTTAGGCCTTGAAGATGTTAGAATAGGCTCTTGTGGAACCACCATCTTCTTGTCAACCGTCACTGTGCACTGATCCACATCTTTAGACTTAACGGGAGCTTTCGGGAATGGCAATGGAGGTTTATAGGTTCTTTCCTTAGCAGGTCCTTGAGATATGAGTGAAACTGGTTCCTCTCGGGGTGCAACGATCGGTGCTTGTGATGCATCGATCGATGCTGTCGTCTCCTCTCGTGTTTCAACTATGGTCTCAGGTTTATCCGCTTCTTGGTCCATTCCAGCCATCTCAGACTCAAATTTCTCTTCTTGGCTTGGTCCCACTGTTGGAATTGTGTCCAGTAATCTCGGTATTGTCTCTAGAAAGTAAGAGTATGTCAATGATCAGACATAAGTCATATAATACTGGGGGTCATGATGGCTTGCTAGAGTCCGCTCATGATCTATAAGTCTTGGACTTATTGCCTTTATTATATGATCCCATATGGGTCACACGCCTAAGCTAACAGGAAAATGTGTAGGAACGGTTTAGCAGAAGTACAGTAAAAGTGCTAGGCATTTACTGTACTTAGAGAGAATAAAAGGTTTAGCCACTGTGCATCGATCGATGCATAAGGTGCAACGATCGATGCAGTGCGCAAACACCGACGAGTTAATTGGTATTTGGGCCAAATGGCCCAAACGGAACAGGACGAGTTTTGTGTCATAAAACTCGAGTTTCAGACTGATTAACCCTAACACTTGAGCCGTAAACTCTCTCTCTCTGCGCCGAGTTCCCCTTGTGTCTAGCAGCTGTTTCCTGTGAAAGCGTGTGTGAACCTTTGGAGGATTCATCTCTCGGTGTTTCTCTGATCTCAGACATACCATCTTCTTCCGCTGCAATAACAGGTATAAGGTGAGATCATCATTTGTTTCTATTCTGAGAAGAACCTAGATCGCATGTTTAGGATAATCTGAATCTGGAATTGAATCAGGATTCATCTAAACGATCCAACAGTGGTATCAGAGCTTTAGGTTCTGGTTTTTCTTATTTAGATTCAAGTTTAGGACTGTTTTCTTGTTTAAAAGTGTTTTGAATCAACTACTGATAAGATAAATCACTTAAGAAACAAGAATTGAATCCTAAACAAACTGTTTAAAAATCGCATGACCAAACTATATTGATTTGGTATGTGATCTAAACTGATTTTGCATCGACTGAGATCGCATTGCATCGATCGATGCAATGCAAGGATCGATCGTTGCAGTCGCGAGAGATTGACCGCGATCGCATGGATCGTTCAAACGATCGCATGGATCTCACGAGAATCTCTCGGCCAAACCTGATAACCGTTCGTGCACACGTGAGAGCATCGATCGATGCAGGATCGATGAACGATCGTTGCAGGATCGATGCTGTGAGCATCGATCGATACGGTTAGGGTTTTGGCTCGGTTTAATTTAATTAAAATTAATCGTCTCGGTTTAATAAACAGATTTAATAATTTTATTAAGTCTGGTTAAACCGGGATAAGAAATCCAATGTCGAAAGAAATATTGGATTTAGTGCCTAAACCAGGAATTTCTAATTTGATTTGGTTGGACCAAATAAATTGAGAAATTCCGGTTTAGTAAATAACCGGTTGACAATTGTGGTCATCGTAGTAATTGAAACTTGGTTAGACCAGTTTTAATGAACCAGACCGGTTATGTCAATTAATTGGACAATTGGGTCATGTCTTGGACATGGACCAATTCTTGGGCCTCGGGCCAAGAAGTTAAAACTATTGGGCCAGTTAATTGAGTCTTTCTTCAGATTAATTCAAAATCTATTTTATAAATTTATAAAGTCGGTTTTAAATTAAAGTTTCCGAAATTTTATAATTAGAAAGTTTCTTAAAATAGAATTTTCTGAATTTGCGGGTTTTGGGTTTTAAAGAAGTTTCTAAAGTTAGAAAGTTTCCGGTTTTAGAAAGTTTCCAATTTTAGAAAGTTTCTAAAAATAGTAGGTTTCCATAAATAGAAAGTTTCCCGAAATAGTAATCTTCTATTTTGGGAATGATTTTAATAAACCTACGAACCTCAAACAATATCAAGCGTTGGATGTCTTGTCCAGGCTATGTCAGCTGTCAAAGCCCATTCAATTGCATTCATGGCCTTACAGTGTGAGGATGTCTGTTTTTGCGTGGGTAAGACGGTTTGTGATTCATAAATGTCATTGGGAGTCCCAGACATTAATGATTACATGACTGTATAGTCCGGTTTTCTTGACTAGGCCATCGGGAGTCCCGGGCCTTGAGACATCAGAGTGGATTGGGCCTCGGGCCCAGATTCACAACCAAGAGTTATATCACGGATATAATTAGCCGATATAGGGCTTACCGATATAAGCTAAGGTTGGGTGACGGCCAGTGGCCCACTTTGATCTTAGTTATATGTGGATCTTGGAATCATTATATTCTATTGAGGGTAACTTATGTTATTGAATATAATGCATGATTAATCATATTATACTTTAATACGAGATTAATCATATTGAACATATAACTAATAACCTTTTTATTTATATATTTCATATATGACTTATGTCTGATCATTGACATACTCTTACTTTCTAGAGACAATACCGAGATTACTGGACACAATTCCAACAATCTCCCACTTGTACTGGAATCTCTGTATTCATAATCCTTTTGTCTCAATATCTCGATTAGTCATAAGGCAAGATTAATGTCATCCTTATAAAGCCTAATATTGTTCATCGGACTCTGATTTGATACTGACAATCCAAACGACTCGGGAAAGTCCGTTTGAGCATGGCCATGCGTTTTCCAGTATTCAAATCTCCGATTGGCCTAGAGATATTCACTCCATTTATATTGGAGGGACAAATCCCATCTTGTTCCATCACTGTAAACTACTCATTTCATAATGCACCCAAACAAGGTCCTTATAGCTATCACAGAACGATAGCGTTAGACAATGATCAAAGTGCATCAGTCCATATGCAGTCACATGCATGCGAACTCAGGTCTAAGGACTATACTCTATAGTCGTAGTAAGAATCTCTTATGACACAGATATAAATATCCTGAAGAGTTCTTATTAGCGGGTCTTGTCCGGTCGTATGTTCCCAACATACACCTATGTACTGACTTTGATGCCGTGCATCTATGACACACTGAGACTTTGTCATAAGTCACGTACCAATCCAGTCTCACACGGTTGTTGGTGTTCCAGTTTCAACAACCTTCGACTAGGGACAGGATGATATAAAACATTTATCAAATATAGGATCTCATGATCAAGCTAAATGATTTCGATGACTCAAGATCAAATCATTTACTTCGATGACCTATAAAATGGTTCATATCATTTTGGAACGATTATTTCATCACAGTTAAAATAATCTTGAAATAATAATTTCATTAAAACATAAAATAATGTTTTACAAGAACATCTCAAATAACTAAAATAAAGCTCACAAAACTCCCACTCAAATTTAGATTACATTTCAATGTTTCTAATGCCTACAGCTTCAGTCAGGAACTCGAGCTTAGGCCTTGGGAGTGGCTTTGTCAACGGATCAGCGACGTTATCATCTGTCGGAACTCGGCTGATCTTGACTTCCTTTCTATTAATGATGTCACGTATTAAGTGATATCTTCTTTGAACATGCTTGGATTTCTGGTGTGATCTTGGTTCCTTTGCCTGAGCTATAGCACCATTGTTGTCACAAAATAGTTCCATAGGCTCAGCCGCATCTGGTATCACACCTAGTTCCATAATGAACTTTCGTATCCAAACAGCTTCCTTCGCTGCTTCTGAGGCGGCGATATATTCAGCTTCTGTAGTGGAATCAGCAACGGTGTCCTGCTTGGAGCTTCTCCAACTTACTGCACCGCCATTCAGACAAAAGACATAACCGGACTGTGACCGGAAATCATCTGTGTCTGTCTGGAAACTTGCGTCCGTGAATCCACTGACTTTAAGCACATCACTTCCACCGTACACTAAGAATTTATCCTTAGTATGTCTTAGATACTTCAAGATGTTCTTTACGGCAATCCAATGGTTTTCACCTGGATTTGACTGGTATCTACTCGTCATGCTCAATGCATAAGCAACATCAGGCCGAGTACAGATCATGGCATACATGACAGAACCTATTGCAGATGCATAAGGAATATTCTTCATGCGCTCAAGCTCAGTAGCCGACGTAGGGCTCTGCTTCTTGCTTAGCGTTGTGCCATGTACCATTGGCGTGAAGCCCTTCTTGGAATCTTTCATGCTGAATCTTTGTAGGACTTTGTCAATGTATGAGTCTTGACACAAGCCTATCAGCCTCTTAGGTCTATCCCGATAGATCCTAATTCCAAGAACGTATGCGGCTTCACCCATGTCTTTCATGGAAAAACAACTTCCAAGCCAGTCTTTTACAGACATCAGCATTGGAACGTCGTTTCCGAGAAGCAGTATGTCATCGACATACAGGATAAGAAATACAATCTTGCTCCCACTAGATTTCTTATACACGCATTGTTCTTCTTCGTTTCTAATGAAGTCAAATTGCTTGATCGCTTCATCAAAACGAAGATTCCAGCTCCTCGATGCTTGCTTCAATCCATAAATGGATTTATGAAGCTTGCATACTTTCCCAGCATTCTTTGGATCTATGTAACCGTCAGGTTGCGTCATATACACATCCTCTTCCAGAATACCATTCAGGAAAGCGGTTTTCACGTCCATCTGCCAAATTTCATAATCATGAAAAGCTGCAGTTGCTAGTAGAATCCGAATAGATTTCATCATAGCCACCGGTGAATAGGTTTCATCGTAGTCCACACCGTGAACTTGTCTGAAACCTTTTGCCACCAACCTGGCTTTATAAATCTGGACATTTCCATCCACGTCAATCTTCTTTTTGAAGATCCATTTGCACTCGATGGCTTTTACACCAGCGGGTAAGTCAACCAACGAAAAGACTTGGTTGACCGACATGGAGTCCATTTCGGAATCAGTGGCCTTGCGCCACTTAGAGGAATCTGGGCCCATCATGGCTTGATTGAAGTTCGATGGTTCATCACCATCAATGATCAAAAGATCATGACAGTCAGTCACGAGGAATCCCTGATATCTCTCGGGTTCGTGACGGATCCTCCCGGATCTTCGAACTTCAGGTACTACAGGTTCAGGCTCTACAATTTCTTGTAGATCCTCCTGCTGCTCTTCCTCATTAGGTTGAGCAGTATCCTGTTCATCTTGAATTTCTTCAAGCAGTACCTTACTCCCACTGTCTTTCTTAGAGAGAAACTCTCTCTCAAGAAAGTTACAATCCCGGGCAACAAAGATCTTGTTCTCGGAACGTAGATAGAAGTAATAAGCCTTGGTTTCCCGTGGATAACCAATGAAGTAGCATTTATCAGATTTTGGTGTAAGCTTATCTGAGATTAATCTCTTAACATAGGCTTCACAACCCCAAATTCTTAGATAAGACAGCACTGGAGTTTCTCCAGTCCATAATTCATATGGTGTCTTTGCTACTGCTTTTGATGGCGCTCTATTTAGAGTGAACACTGCTGTTAGCAGAGCATATCCCCAAAGGGATATTGGAAGGTCTGTGTGACTCATCATAGATCGAACCATATCCAATAAGGTCCGATTTCTCCTCTCGGACACACCATTCCATTGAGGTGTTCCAGGAGGAGTGAGTTGGGATACGATCCCACACTCTCTCAGATGATCACTGAATTCTTGGCTTAAGTATTCTCCTCCTCGGTCGGACCGAAGAGCCTTAATGCTTTTGCCAAGTTGGTTCTGTACTTCATTTTGGAATTCTCTGAACTTTTCAAAAGATTCAGACTTATGTTTCATCAAATAAACATATCCATACCTACTGAAATCATCAGTGAAGGTAATGAAGTACTGATAGTTTCCTCTTGCATTAGTGGACATTGGGCCACACACATCAGTGTGTATCAGGCCCAATAAGTCACTGGCCCTCTCGTTAGGTTTATTAAAGGGGGCCCGTGTCATTTTGCCCATCATGCAGGATTCACATTTCTCACATGACTCAAAGTCAAATGAGCCAAGAAGTCCATTCGAATGGAGCCTCTTGATGCGTTTCTCGCTGATGTGCCCTAAACGACAATGCCATAGAAACGTTCGGTTTTCCTCATTAGGTTTAAACCGTTTTGTATTAATGTTATAAATTGGCGCAGATTGATCGAGTATGTAAAGCCCATTCGAAAGAGGGGCAGAACCATAGAACAAATTGTTGCGATTGAAGGAACATAATTTATTCTTAATTGAAAAATCATAACCTTCCAAATCCAACAAAGAAATTGAAATAATATTTCTGCTTATAGCAGGTACAAAATAACAATTATTCAGTTCTAAAATCAATCCCGAAGGTAAAGACAACAAGTATGTGCCTACAGCTAGTGCTGAAACTTTCGCTCCATTCCCAACTCGTAGCTCAACTTGTCCTTGCTTCAGCCTTCTACTGTTGCTGAGTGCCTGCATATTAGTACAAAACACATTCTCGATCCGGTCTGTTCTCGAGAAGGAGAAGCTGACTGGAACGAACTTCCTGACATGGTCAAGGAACTTGAGGCTGGTCCTCAAGCAGGAGAAGAAGGATTATGTCCTTCGAGATCCCCTCCCCGAGAGGCCTCTTGCCAATGCTGCCAGGACTCTGCACAATGCTTGGGAAAAGCATTCGTCAGATGAAAATGATGTTTATTGCCTGATGTTGGTGACAATGACTCCAGAGCTGCAAAAGCAGTTCGAAAGTGTATTGTCTCCAATCGAGATCATGGCAAGCCTGAAATCGCTTTTTCAGGAGCAGGCTAGGACCGAGAGGTTCCAGACAGTTAAGAACCTCTTGGACTGTAAGTTGGCTGCGAATGCGGCAGTGAGTCCTCATGTGTTGAAGATGATGGGTTATCTCGATCATCTTCACAAACTCGACTGCCCAATCAGCCAGGAACTTGCCTGCGACATCATTCTGCAGTCTTTACCTGCAAGCTATGATCAGTTCATTCTGACTTTTAACATGCATGGCTTGAGTAAGACACTGCCTGAGCTTCACGGAATGCTCAAGACTGCAGAGCCCAACTTGAAGAAAACCGCCAAGGACCCCAATGTACTTATGGTACAAAAGGGCAAGGGGTTTAAGAAGTCTTCTGCTAAGGATAAGGGAAAGGCCAAGGGTGTCCAAGTCGTGGACTCAGACACACCAAAGCCCAAGCCCAAGTCCAAGGCTGGGCCTACTGACATGTGCAGGTTCTGCAAAGAACTGGGGCATTGGAGAAGAGATTGCAAGAAATTCCAGGAAGGTCTAAAGGAATTAAAGAAGAAAACTTTCGAGACTTCTTCATCAGGTATTTTTGTTATAGAAGTTAATACAACTACTTCTGATAATACCTCATGGGTCATGGATACTGGTTGTGGGGCTCATATTTGTACTAATATGCAGGCACTCAGTAACAGTAGAAGGCTGAAGCAAGGACAAGTGGAACTACGAGTTGGAAATGGAGCGAAAGTTTCAGCACTAGCTGTAGGAACATACTTGTTGTCTTTACCTTCGGGATTGATTTTAGAACTTAATAATTGTTATTTTGTACCTGCTATAAGCAGAAATATTATTTCAATTTCTTTGTTGGATTTGGAAGGTTATGATTTTTCAGTTAAGAATAAATTATGTTCCTTCAATCGCAACAATTTGTTCTATGGTTCTGCCCCTCTTACGAATGGGCTTTACATACTCGATCAATCCGCGCCAATTTATAACATTAATACAAAACGGTTTAAACCTAATGAGGAAAACCGAACGTTTCTATGGCATTGTCGTTTAGGGCACATCAGCGAGAAACGCATCAAGAGGCTCCATTCGAATGGACTTCTTGGCTCATTTGACTTTGAGTCATGTGAGAAATGCGAATCCTGCATGATGGGCAAAATGACACGGGCCCCCTTTAATAAACCTAACGAGAGGGCCAGTGACTTATTGGGCCTGATACACACTGATGTGTGTGGCCCAATGTCCACTAATGCAAGAGGAAACTATCAGTACTTCATTACCTTCACTGATGATTTCAGTAGGTATGGATATGTTTATTTGATGAAACATAAGTCTGAATCTTTTGAGAAGTTCAGAGAATTCCAAAATGAGGCGCTCTATTTAGAGTGAACACTGCTGTTAGCAGAGCATATCCCCAAAGGGATATTGGAAGGTCTGTGTGACTCATCATAGATCGAACCATATCCAATAAGGTCCGATTTCTCCTCTCGGACACACCATTCCATTGAGGTGTTCCAGGAGGAGTGAGTTGGGATACGATCCCACACTCTCTCAGATGATCACTGAATTCTTGGCTTATGTATTCTCCTCCTCGGTCGGACCGAAGAGCCTTAATGCTTTTGCCAAGTTGGTTCTGTACTTCATTTTGGAATTCTCTGAACTTTTCAAAAGATTCAGACTTATGTTTCATCAAATAAACATATCCATACCTACTGAAATCATCAGTGAAGGTAATGAAGTACTGATAGTTTCCTCTTGCATTAGTGGACATTGGGCCACACACATCAGTGTGTATCAGGCCCAATAAGTCACTGGCCCTCTCGTTAGGTTTATTAAAGGGGGCCCGTGTCATTTTGCCCATCATGCAGGATTCACATTTCTCACATGACTCAAAGTCAAATGAGCCAAGAAGTCCATTCGAATGGAGCCTCTTGATGCGTTTCTCGCTGATGTGCCCTAAACGACAATGCCATAGAAACGTTCGGTTTTCCTCATTAGGTTTAAACCGTTTTGTATTAATGTTATAAATTGGCGCAGATTGATCGAGTATGTAAAGCCCATTCGAAAGAGGGGCAGAACCATAGAACAAATTGTCAATCTTCTTTTGTGAAGCCTATGTTAAGAGATTAATCTCAGATAAGCTTACACCAAAATCTGATAAATGCTACTTCATTGGTTATCCACGGGAAACCAAGGCTTATTACTTCTATCTA
This sequence comes from Orychophragmus violaceus, assembly GCA_030180135.1. Classification (NCBI taxonomy): domain Eukaryota; kingdom Viridiplantae; phylum Streptophyta; class Magnoliopsida; order Brassicales; family Brassicaceae; genus Orychophragmus; species Orychophragmus violaceus. The sequence goes on along the minus strand of CM058240.1, from coordinate 25,862,794 downwards.
CGTTCCGAGAACAAGATCTTTGTTGCCCGGGATTGTAACTTTCTTGAGAGAGAGTTTCTCTCTAAGAAAGACAGTGGGAGTAAGGTACTGCTTGAAGAAATTCAAGATGAACAGGATACTGCTCAACCTAATGAGGAAGAGCAGCAGGAGGATCTACAAGAAATTGTAGAGCCTGAACCTGTAGTACCTGAAGTTCGAAGATCCGGGAGGATCCGTCACGAACCCGAGAGATATCAGGGATTCCTCGTGACTGACTGTCATGATCTTTTGATCATTGATGGTGATGAACCATCGAACTTCAATCAAGCCATGATGGGCCCAAATTCCTCTAAGTGGCGCAAGGCCACTGATTCCGAAATGGACTCCATGTCGGTCAACCAAGTCTTTTCGTTGGTTGACTTACCCGCTGGTGTAAAAGCCATCGAGTGCAAATGGATCTTCAAAAAGAAGATTGACGTGGATGGAAATGTCCAGATTTATAAAGCCAGGTTGGTGGCAAAAGGTTTCAGACAAGTTCACGGTGTGGACTACGATGAAACCTATTCACCGGTGGCTATGATGAAATCTATTCGGATTCTACTAGCAACTGCAGCTTTTCATGATTATGAAATTTGGCAGATGGACGTGAAAACCGCTTTCCTGAATGGTATTCTGGAAGAGGATGTGTATATGACGCAACCTGACGGTTACATAGATCCAAAGAATGCTGGGAAAGTATGCAAGCTTCATAAATCCATTTATGGATTGAAGCAAGCATCGAGGAGCTGGAATCTTCGTTTTGATGAAGCGATCAAGCAATTTGACTTCATTAGAAACGAAGAAGAACAATGCGTGTATAAGAAATCTAGTGGGAGCAAGATTGTATTTCTTATCCTGTATGTCGATGACATACTGCTTCTCGGAAACGACGTTCCAATGCTGATGTCTGTAAAAGACTGGCTTGGAAGTTGTTTTTCCATGAAAGACATGGGTGAAGCCGCATACGTTCTTGGAATTAGGATCTATCGGGATAGACCTAAGAGGCTGATAGGCTTGTGTCAAGACTCATACATTGACAAAGTCCTACAAAGATTCAGCATGAAAGATTCCAAGAAGGGCTTCACGCCAATGGTACATGGCACAACGCTAAGCAAGAAGCAGAGCCCTACGTCGGCTACTGAGCTTGAGCGCATGAAGAATATTCCTTATGCATCTGCAATAGGTTCTGTCATGTATGCCATGATCTGTACTCGGCCTGATGTTGCTTATGCATTGAGCATGACGAGTAGATACCAGTCAAATCCAGGTGAAAACCATTGGATTGCCGTAAAGAACATCTTGAAGTATCTAAGACATACTAAGGATAAATTCTTAGTGTACGGTGGAAGTGATGTGCTTAAAGTCAGTGGATTCACGGACGCAAGTTTCCAGACAGACACAGATGATTTCCGGTCACAGTCCGGTTATGTCTTTTGTCTGAATGGCGGTGCAGTAAGTTGGAGAAGCTCCAAGCAGGACACCGTTGCTGATTCCACTACAGAAGCTGAATATATCGCCGCCTCAGAAGCAGCGAAGGAAGCTGTTTGGATACGAAAGTTCATTATGGAACTAGGTGTGATACCAGATGCGGCTGAGCCTATGGAACTATTTTGTGACAACAATGGTGCTATAGCTCAGGCAAAGGAACCAAGATCACACCAGAAATCCAAGCATGTTCAAAGAAGATATCACTTAATACGTGACATCATTAATAGAAAGGAAGTCAAGATCAGCCGAGTTCCGACAGATGATAACGTCGCTGATCCGTTGACAAAGCCACTCCCAAGGCCTAAGCTCGAGTTCCTGACTGAAGCTGTAGGCATTAGAAACATTGAAATGTAATCTAAATTTGAGTGGGAGTTTTGTGAGCTTTATTTTAGTTATTTGAGATGTTCTTGTAAAACATTATTTTATGTTTTAATGAAATTATTATTTCAAGATTATTTTAACTGTGATGAAATAATCGTTCCAAAATGATATGAACCATTTTATAGGTCATCGAAGTAAATGATTTGATCTTGAGTCATCGAAATCATTTAGCTTGATCATGAGATCCTATATTTGATAAATGTTTTATATCATCCTGTCCCTAGTCGAAGGTTGTTGAAACTGGAACACCAACAACCGTGTGAGACTGGATTGGTACGTGACTTATGACAAAGTCTCAGTGTGTCATAGATGCACGGCATCAAAGTCAGTACATAGGTGTATGTTGGGAACATACGACCGGACAAGACCCGCTAATAAGAACTCTTCAGGATATTTATATCTGTGTCATAAGAGATTCTTACTACGACTATAGAGTATAGTCCTTAGACCTGAGTTCGCATGCATGTGACTGCATATGGACTGATGCACTTTGATCATTGTCTAACGCTATCGTTCTGTGATAGCTATAAGGACCTTGTTTGGGTGCATTATGAAATGAGTAGTTTACAGTGATGGAACAAGATGGGATTTGTCCCTCCAATATAAATGGAGTGAATATCTCTAGGCCAATCGGAGATTTGAATACTGGAAAACGCATGGCCATGCTCAAACGGACTTTCCCGAGTCGTTTGGATTGTCAGTATCAAATCAGAGTCCGATGAACAATATTAGGCTTTATAAGGATGACACTAATCTTGCCTTATGACTAATCGAGATATTGAGACAAAAGGATTATGAATACAGAGATTCCAGTACAAGTGGGAGATTGTTGGAATTGTGTCCAGTAATCTCGGTATTGTCTCTAGAAAGTAAGAGTATGTCAATGATCAGACATAAGTCATATAATACTGGGGGTCATGATGGCTTGCTAGAGTCCGCTCATGATCTATAAGTCTTGGACTTATTGCCTTTATTATATGATCCCATATGGGTCACACGCCTAAGCTAACAGGAAAATGTGTAGGAACGGTTTAGCAGAAGTACAGTAAAAGTGCTAGGCATTTACTGTACTTAGAGAGAATAAAAGGTTTAGCCACTGTGCATCGATCGATGCATAAGGTGCAACGATCGATGCAGTGCGCAAACACCGACGAGTTAATTGGTATTTGGGCCAAATGGCCCAAACGGAACAGGACGAGTTTTGTGTCATAAAACTCGAGTTTCAGACTGATTAACCCTAACACTTGAGCCGTAAACTCTCTCTCTCTGCGCCGAGTTCCCCTTGTGTCTAGCAGCTGTTTCCTGTGAAAGCGTGTGTGAACCTTTGGAGGATTCATCTCTCGGTGTTTCTCTGATCTCAGACATACCATCTTCTTCCGCTGCAATAACAGGTATAAGGTGAGATCATCATTTGTTTCTATTCTGAGAAGAACCTAGATCGCATGTTTAGGATAATCTGAATCTGGAATTGAATCAGGATTCATCTAAACGATCCAACACCCACTTCGATCTGAACTATCCAAGTCAAGAGATCCATGTCAATCTCTGTTGAGTCGGGTGCATTGAAGCTTTCAAACTCGGGCAATTCAACATCAAATCCCCCACTGTCTTCCACAAATTCAACAGCCTTAACTGCTAGACATGATCCATGATCCATCTGTATGTCCAGCTGCTTCATGCGAGTGCTCAAGGATTCAAATTTCTCATTCAGATTAGTGTACAGGTTCTCCAGCTTCGAGCTGAAAGAAGCTGTGTTCTGCTGTTGCTTTTCAATTGATTGTTCTATCATCATCTCTAGTCTGCTCCTTTGTGTAGGAGGTGCTAGATAGGAAGTACAGTTCTGGTCTCTTAATCCTTGAGCATGCCTAGAATCTTGTATGTGCTGATGTCCCAATGTATGTCCATAAGAGTCGGCTCCAGCCATATAATGTATCTCTGTAAATTTATCAGTTTTTGCCTCTGCTCGGAACTGTCTCTCCCTAAATAAGATGTCGTGGATGTCATCTATCTTACTCTGCATCTCAGCTACTTGCCCAACCAATACATGGTAATCTGGTAAGATGGGATTTCCTTCCCCATCTATTTTCTGACCTTTTGCGTTGCATATGTGACCCTCTTGGTCTCGTAGAACGCCGTTTTCACCGCGAATCAAAATAACAGGTTCCATGGTGCGGAACCCATTGAACGTCTCAGATCTCAGCATCGCTGTTCTCGCCTTGTGTCGATCGATGCAAGGTGAGCAACGATCGATGCAGTGCGAATCCCTGCGAATCCAAAAATCAAAAACGTGAGTAAACAAGATAATTAAAAAGGATGCTTAGTCTAAATCCTAATACTAAATCTATTGGTGAACTCAAAGAGTCCCCGGCAACGGCGCCAAAAACTTGATAGGTTGTATAGTTTTCCCTATTCTACTGCAAGTGCACAGTTAATGCAATCGTAGTATATAAGGTATCGAATCCCACGAGGACTCTCAGTCACACAATAGATTAATAGCAGTTCAGATTAAATTAAGCGAAGCAGATGTGAAAACAGTAAGCGAAATAGCAAAGTAAATCAAGTGAGTTTGTAAGCAAGAAGGCGAGGCATTAGGTTTCAGGAGTTCTCAGGAAATCAGGAACGCAAGCAATCAATCTATCTAAATCCAATCAATAACTATTCTAGAACTCAAACACTGATATAGAATTAACCAAATTCCTTTGCGATAATTCTCTAAGTCTAAGTGCAGCAAACCAAACTTCCGTTTGCGAGAACTAACAGATTAAACTAGCATTAATTCCAAGTTTGATATGTTCACAATTAACCTGAACCAAACTTCCGTTTGCGAACAGTTTAATTGCTTATCTAAGTTCTTTCTAGTTAAATTAACCAACTTCCGCTGAATTAATCAACCTAACATCATAACTCTGATTAGCTACTTCAGATTAAGCATTAAGATCAACTTAGATAAAGAACTAGCAGATATGAATCTCTACAGATCAATTAAACTATAATTCTCTGAAATCCCTAATGAGAATCCTTCAACCTAACAGGTGATCTACTCAGACATACTCATAAGTAGAAAACCAAATATCATAAAATCAAATAAGAACTGGGGTTCAAAATCAAGTCTCTTTCGAGAACAAAATCAGCCCCTCCAATCTCCTAAGAGAATAAAACTTAGTTATCAAGCATAGCCTAAACAATGGCTCAAAAAAACTATATTTATAACCTAAAACACGTTTTGGGGCTTCTTTGTAAATATTAGGAACTTCTGGGCAGAATTACAATTTCATCATTCTTCATCAAACCGTCGTTTGGCCCATCTCGCTGGTGCATCGATCGTTGCCACAAGTGTGACGATCGTTGCAACTCGGAAATATCAACAGTGAACTCTATCTCTCGGCTAAATACTCCAATTAGCTCCAGAAAGTGCCTAAATCACCAAATATGCTCCAAATGTGCTTGTACCTAATAAACACCTGAAAAGACTCTAAAACATAGTAAAAGACTCGATAAATAACACATATACCATGGTTAAAAGCCCTAAAATCCATGGTATATCACAAGGCCTGGTTCCTTATCTAGATGCATGGAGAAGACTGCAACTTGAATCTCCTTCGGCGATGGTATGATTGTGAGGAGTTGATTATCTTCTTCTGTCACTTTTGGTTGGAGGGCTTGTCTAGCAACTTACATTCTATCTCCATTGACTGAGGTGAAAAGTTGGTTGTAGTAGTCCTGGATAGCTTTGGAGATGTCTCTTTCCGTATAGTGGGCTATTCCCGAGCTATCTTCAATAACAAAGAACTTACTGATAGCTTTTCTCCCTTTGGTTATGGCATGAAAGTAGCTTGTATTTCGATCTCCTAGACTTAAGAAAATCTGCCTACTCCTTTGCTTCCAGTACTCTTCCTCCTTCTTGTATGCTTCTTCGAGTTTTGCTGTTATTTTCTAGATTGTCTCCTCTTCTACATCAATTCTGTTCATCGCTTCTTCCAGCTTACTTCTCAGCGTTTCTATTGGTTTGTGGCTATTCCGGTGTTGTTCTCGGTTCCAAGCTAAGATTTCCCACCTGCATCTCCCCAGTCGTTCTCCAATTGAGTCAAGATCTTCCTTCAGCCATGTCCGGGTGATTAGCCTCTGAACTTCCTCGTTATGTCTTAGTCTTTGGTCATATTGAAATAGTCCCTTTCTTCTCTTGCGGTCAGGTTTGAGGAAGGTAACTACTGGTCTATGATCCGAGTACTCGAAACGAAGATACTCACATTTTCCTGAAGGAAAAGCTTCTGCCCTTGAGTTGTTGGCTAGAGCTCTATCTAAGCGGCATCGTAATGCCTTTTCCCCCTCCACGAAAGTAAATTTCCAGAGTGTTGTAGATCATACAAATCGCATTCTGAGATAAATGTTCGAAAATCCACAAAAGAGCCTTCAGGACGGGCTGGGCCTCCTGCTTTCTCAGAGTTGTCGATTATGTCATTGAAGTCTCCAGTTAGGAGCCAAGGGGCATCACAAAAAGGTTCTTGGTCCGTGAGGGCTGTCCAGATTTGCTTCCTTTTGACTCTGTCTGGATCTCCATAAACGAAAGTAGTGTAAGAGATAGCTCCCTCAACTTTCATTTTCGAGTCTATATAGTTATCATTGGCTGCTAGAATTTCCAGTTGTGTTTACTCTTTCCATAAAAGAGCTAATCCACCTCCTCCCCGAGCATAAGGAGGGACTAGCTTGATGTGATTGAAACCCAAACCATTAAGCTTTTCGAGGACGAAATCATCGGGATTTTTCGTCTCGGTGAGGAATACAATGCCATGATGAAGAGGTATTTGATGTGTCAGTCACGGCGTAGTACAAGTGGTAGTACAAGACGTGACTCAGAACGTGATTATGTTCGATTGATGAGATATGAACGAATCTTTATGATGTGATTCGGTTTATGAGTTGTGTGCTGAGCTGGATGAAGATCTTGGAGTGAAGATTACAGCTTGGAGTTGTTTACTTATTCTTTGAATAAGTTTCAAGAAAAAAGAAAAAGTTCCAAAAAGGTGGAGTAGGAAATATCAAAACAAAAAGGATATTTGTTATATCTTTATTTAGGTAAACTTGAGGAGCAAGTTTAGCCTATATAAAGAGGAGAGGCGTGGCCTTATGAAGATGCAAGAGCTGAGAGAATAAAAACTCAAGAGGGCTTTTGTATTTTGGGAAAAGTCTAGGCTCTAGGGGGAGTTTAGCTCAGGTGTTTGATTCTGAAGAATTCTTGTATTGGGTAGAGCGATAGATCAATAGGGTTTGTTCTATTCGTCTGTAATTGGTGGGATTACTTTCTATTCAAGTGAATTCGAAGTCTGTACGAGGTCCCGGGGAGTAGAAAAAATCGAACCCCGTTAACAAACTTTGTGTGTCTTACTTTCTGCTTTTTATATTGCCTCACCTGCGTTTTCAATTGGTATCAGAGCGGGTGCTTGATAGAGATTTAGTTTTGTTTCGAGCAGATCTAAGGTGAGGATCAGAAGGTAGCTCAGGAAGTAGCACATAGTTCGGTTCGATGGAGTCTTACAAAGAAGGAACGTCTATGACCAGACCACCACGGCTTGACTCTTCAAATTATGGATATTTGAAGGTTCGTATGCAAGCTTTCATTAGTGGTCTTGATGAGGATTGTTGGAATTCGATTGAGAATGGTTGGAATCCCCCTATGATGGTTAATGATAAAGGAGTTGAAGTTCTTAAGCCTAGAGATCAATGGAATACTGAAGAGAAGAAGACATCAAGTTGCAATTCTAAGACCAAAACTGCAATTTATAATGCAATTGATGCAAGCTACTTCAAGTTGATTTCTCAATGTGTGTCAGCTCAAAAGGCATGGAAAACATTGGAGAACATGTTTGAAGGTACCACAAGTGTCAAGAGGACTAAGCTGGATATGTTAGCATCTAAATTTGAGAATCTAAGGATGGATGAAGGAGAAACCGTGGCTCAATTTAGTGCTAAGTTGTGTGAAATATCTAATGAGTCATTCGCTCTTGGAAAGCATTACAAGGACAAAAAGCTTGTGAAGAAGCTGAAGAGATCTCTTCCATCAAAGTTTGAGTCAAAGATCTCTGCTGTTGAAGAAGCTCATAATCTGGATGAGATGGCGTTTCATGAGTTTGTTGGGATACTTCAAGATTTTGAGTTAAATAAAGCGTATGAAGAACAAGCTCAGAAGAAGGATGTTGATGTTGGAGTTGCTCTACAAGTTTCATCTTCTGAAGATTCTATGGCGATGCTGTCAAGACAGTTTTCTAAGTATTTTAAGATGAAGGAAGACAAGAAAAGTAAAAGAGAGAAGTTGGACAACTCATCATCGAAGATACAATGCTATGAATGTCATGGATTTGGTCACTTTAGCCGTGATTGTGCAAATTTACAACATAATAAGAAGAATAAGAACGTCAAGGATGATTCTGGAAGTGATTCAGATGATGGTTAAGGAATAAAGAACTTTGTGGCATTCACAACCTTTGAGTCTAGTTATGCTACGAAATCTGCAACAGGCTCTGCATCACTGTCTGCGTCGGAACCTGTGTCAGCGTCTGCAACAAGGTGTGCAATTGATAGTGACAAGGATGAAAGTGATGATGATCATGTAAGTGATGATGATGATTTCGCTGAGAACTACAAAGCCTTGTATGAGCATTGGTGTAAGATGGTTGAGGAGAATGCATCATTGACTAAGGAGAAAGTTAAGCTAGAAGCTGAAGTTGCTGAAGTACGAAAGTATGCAACAGAGAAAGAAGAAGAAGCACATCAAGCCAAAGCTCAACTTGAAGAGACTCATAAAGGTGTGAGGATGCCGAATAATGGCACAAAGAAGTTGGATCATCTTCTCACCATTGGCAAAAGTGATCGATGTGGTCCTGGATTCAATGGAGAATCTTCAAAAGCTGATAGTGTTTTTGTGTCTGGTGGAAAGATGGATGTTGCATCAACAGCTGCTACAAAGACTGTAATTGTTATGAAGTCTGCAACTGATACGTCGACTGATACGGCAACTGGTACGAGAGATGGTACAAGAACTGATACAGCGAGTGCAACAAGAAAAACCCCAGAAGTGAAGAGTGCACCTCAACGAATTTGGCGTCCTGTTTGTCACCATTTTGGAGTTGTTGGGCATATTAGGCCTAGATGCTTCAAGTTGTTGAAGGAGAACAAACGAATGGAGCAAGCTCATGGAGTGAGATTTCATGGTCCTATATGTTGTCATTGTGAAAGTAAAGGACTTGTTCAAATAGCTACTCATGGAGGCACAAGGGTCAGGAAGATTTGGAGGAAGAAAGTTAATCACTTCGGAGATGGTGCAGTAGGATTTCATCCTCAATATGGAGGAGGACGGTTCATGTGTTAGTTTTTGACCATGATGTGACTCAAGTAAGGGGAGATTGGTGTTGCTAGTTTTGGATGATGTTGAATGTTGCTACTGACGAAGCCTTTGATGCTAGGGTTGTTGAGATCACATACATAGTCAAAAAAGGGAGATTGAAGAGGTATTTGATGTGTCAGTCACGGCGTAGTACAAGTGGTAGTACAAGACGTGACTCAGGACGTGATTATGTTCGATTGATGAGATATGAACGAATCTTTATGATGTGATTCGGTTTATGAGTTGTGTGTTGAGCTGGATGAAGATCTTGGAGTGAAGATTACAGCTTGGAGTTGTTTACTTATTCTTTGAATAAGTTTCAAGAAAAAAAGAAAAGTTCCAAAAAGGTGGAATAGGAAATATCAAAACAAAAATGATATTTGCTATATCTTTATTTAGGTAAACTTGAGGAGCAAGTTTAGCCTATATAAAGAGGAGAGGCGTGGCCTTATGAAGATGCAAGAGCTGAGAGAATAAAAACTCAAGAGGGCTTTTGTATTTTGGGAAAAGTCTAGGCTCTAGGGGGAGTTTAGCTCAGGTGTTTGATCATGAAGAATTCTTGTATTGGGTAGAGCGATAGATCAATAGTGTTTGTTCTATTCGTCTGTAATTGGTGAGATTACTTTCTATTCAAGTGAATTCGAAGTCTGGACGAGGTCCCGGGGAATAGAAAAAATCGAACCCCGTTAACAAACATTGTGTGTCTTACTTTCTGCTTTTTATATTGCCTCACCTGCGTTTTCACATGAGACATCCTTTTACAGATATCTCTCAGTCTTTGAACTGTCAAGGGGTTCCCCAACCCTTGACAGTTCCAGCTCACTATCTTGGTGGATGTAGAGTTGGAGCCAGCCGAAAAACCATCCTGGTTTTCTCTATGGCTGGAATGATGCTCAATCTCGCTGTTGTATTAGTTGTTGCTTGAGGCCTTCCTAGCCGCTTTTTGATATTGCGCTTTGGTGGTACAGTCCCAATGTTGGTTTCTGTTTCTGTTGGGAAAATCAGTCTCTTTGCTAATGATCGTTGAGTGGATTGTGGTTCCGGGGTCTCCTGGTCCGTAGGGATATTTGCACGAGCTGCTTCCACCATTTTTTCTACTGTTTCAAGCATTAGGCCTCGTTCTTCTCCCTGAGCCACTCTAAATTTTCTTGCTGCACTCTCGAATGGGTCAGCACAATTTGTGTATTGGACCGTGACTTCTTGAAGTTATCCCAAGGCTTCCTCAAGGGTTAGTCCCACTTTAGAAGAAGTTATCTGATCCTGTCTTGGGATCTGGGGTGGGAAGATGTTCTTCGTGGTGAAGGGGTTGTATTCGGTGTCACCCAGTGTCGAGGTTGGATCTGCCTCTGGTTTTGGCCTGTGCTGGAGGATGTTCTGGCTTCTTTGTATCTAGATGCAAAGTTTAGACTTCGGTGAGAGGCTCCATAACCACATGAGTCTCTATTAATGCGTTTTTGGTGGTGTGAATATCCCTGACAGTCGAGAGAATAATCTCTGTCGGTTCTCCTATATCCCTCTTGAGCTCTTCTGTGATGATAATGTCTAGGAGAGTGTAGTCTGTGGCTTTCAGACATTAGATTCATAGTGATATGCCCTTTGAGTCTCTTTCATGTCTGCGAGAGTTTGATTTGTATCTCCTTGATATCGTTATATATTTTCTTTATTTCATAAAGATCGTTACTTTGTTTTAAAATATTGTTATTCTGATTTTAATAAATTTTCTAGAAAAATCGGTTTTAAACCTATACTACTGTATTTATTTATAAATATGTAAAATAGACTTTTTACTAATTTAATATGTCTGAGAAAACTGTAATTTATTTATGAAACAGAAGAAGTATATGATTAAAAAGTCTGCCTTAAATTGTATAAAATAATCAACAATTCTGCAATAGATTTGTTTTTCTTTGTACAATTTAATTCATGACCATTCCGTAGTGTCCCACAACTTACAATTATGAATCAACACAGTCGATCGTGAGAAAGCATGAGCGGTACAAAAGTGGGTGACTTGTCCAATAAATATAGATCACACAACCACCTACTATCCTTACATACTAGTATCATTCTTCTCTCTTTATTGAAATCTATACAGCAGTTAATGTCACCTACATTTCTTCTTACTTAGCAGGATTCTTTATCAGCATTTTTTTTCTTCTAATACCAGTCCCACAAACATCTTGAGTTATCGATTCTTCAATCATAGAATATTCAACGGAAGAATAAGATTATGATTTATCATTAATAATGTACCGAATCTATCAAGATTAATACATCGGTTTGGATGATGTTGTTAAGCTGATGTTAATTTTTCTAAATCAATACTATTAAAAAAATTAGAGTCATTAGAAAACTAACCTTTGGGGCATGTGTTATTTACAATTTGTGCCATTAAAGATTTAAGAATGTTTTTAATATTCATTAAGTGTAATTAAGGAATATAACAATTTCTCTACTATCCATGTTTCTAAACAAGACAATTACTAAACATATATCCAAACAAAATAAATATAATGGGTTTCACTTTTATAATTAATTAAAAATATAAACATGAAACTATTAAATCAATTGATAAATATGACTAAATAATTTAAACATCAACTATTTTGTAATATATAAGATAATATTCTTTAATTATGATTATATTCAAAATTTAAATATAATATATTTTAATATCTTCTTTATTTTTTATTTCAAATATAAATATTTATGTTTATATTATAATAAAATTTTAGAATTTGTTTTTACTATTACATTTTTAGCGGGTTGTTACATCATATTGCAAAATATTTAAAATATTATAAGAGCAGGTTGAAAAATAAATTAGCCAATTTCGAATTCTAAAAATGAACTTTGCACGAGTTTAAAACAAAATAAAAACTTATAATGCAAAATCGCTATTTCAATCTCTTTGTCTTTACGATATACCTCTTTTCAAATAACATACATTTCTCTTTTTAAACCTAAATTATTAATTTATTTTTATAATGCGGATTAAACAATTATAAACAAAATTAGATTGGATAATTAAAAATTTAATTACTAATAATAAAATATATATAATTTAAATTTATAAAAAAAAAAAATCCGCGCTAAAAAGCGCAGATCAAAATCTAGTAGTTCTTATAATATTTCAGTTCTATCCCGGAACTGCACTGTAAATATTGACCGACATTACGTATATTTCGATTATTTAAGTTTTCGTGTACTTATATGTCCATCATATTAATGATATATTTGCGTATTATATACACATATTTAATATAGTTGGCAAGAAAAAATGTCAGTGATAATTAATACTACGGCAAAGGCTGGCCATTCTCTAACTGTTATGTTCCACACATTTAGGTGACCTAAAAATATTTGGAAACTTTCATGTCACTAACAAAGCCAATAAATATCAACTTCCTTTTTTTTATTTAATTCTGTACTTTTTTTTTGTTTAGTCCTTCATTATATTTTGCAGACAAAAGTTTTAATATATATATTAAAGGGATGTTGTTGGTTTTGTATTAAGGAATATTTCAAAAGATTTTTAGATTTTATAAAGGTTCTGTTATTACTAAGTTAAGATTTTTCAAAACTGTGTTGAAGTCTAGCATTATTAGTTTATGAATTTGTAATAAGTAGCCTAAAATCCTTTAAAAAATTAGAGTTATTGGATTCATGATTTTTTAAAATCAATCAAATTCTTGTGTTTCCAAACAAAATGAAAGTAACTTATTTAATTTGTCATTGTGTTTACAATCTTATCTTACGTTATCGATTTACGGTTCTACACAATTTTATTGATTCTACAGTTTTCTTAACAAAATCTACTTACCCAAATGTTGTGCTTTGATCAAGTATTAAATAAGCTTACTAGTGTGAGAGCTTAATTTTGGTGGAACACGGTTGCAAATTTAAAAGGAATACAATGAGTGTTTTGGGATAAAATTTGTAGGGAAGTGTAGGGCTGGGACGGATCCGGATATCCGGGATTTTCAGAGTATCCAAATCCGGATCCGGATTCGTCGGATCCGTGATTTTGCTATCTGGATCCGGATTCGGCCTTCCCGGATATCCGAACTTTGGATATCCACCTTGATATTAAGATATCCGTGGATATCCGGATCCGGATCCGGTTCCATTAAAAATATTAAATATTTTAAATATAATTATAAAAATGATATTTTATCTAATATTTTTTTAAATTATATTTATTACAAAACATAATTATAATTAAAATTTATACAAAAAGTCACATAATATATTTAAAAATATATATTTTAAAAAATATTTTATTATATTTAATAGTACGGATCCGGATCCGGATATTCGGACCTCAAAATCAAGATATCCGGATTCGGATCCAGTTTGCACGGATTTTAAATTTTATTATCCGGATCCGGATCCGGCCTCTCCGGATATCCGGATTTTCGGAGCGGATCGATACGGATACAGATACGAATCTCGGATTCCGAATAATAATTCCACCCCTAGAGAGGTGTGGGATTTCGTGCTATAACAGATTTCAATATAGTTATACTGGATAAGCAACTATGGCATCTAACTGATAAACCAGATTGCCTTTTTGCAAAAAAAAATTAAAAGAAAATACTATTGGAATGAATGTCCTTTGCACTCAATTAGATTATATTCTCCATTTTATTGGTGGAGAAGAATTATATCAGTTCAATTTCTGGTTAGCAAAGCACTAATAAAAAAAAATGGAACATAAACATCCATCTCAGTATGATATGATTTATGGGTTTTAAGTTTATGCCGGAGTTAACATTATGTAATACTACATAATCATTAGCTTACCAATCAGATATAATAACATTAATTTTTTCTAATTTCACTGAAAAATAAAGAATATGTGAAATTAGGAGAGAGTATGACAGAATTTAACTTTCGGTCAAAGAGCTCTAGAAAATTTGATCCTAAATTCCCGGAAAAATGAATGTCTTAATTCCTCCACCATATACATGACATTTAAATCTAACACTTATAAATGCTGGGATTATGTGCATAAATAAATAAAATCACTTGGTAATAAAGAATAATTGAGTGTTTGGTCTAATCAATTTTTTTCTCAGAAAATATAGTAGTTCATTATATGTTTAGTTTTACATGGTGATTGTAAATTTGTAAAACCAATACTGAATACAATGTACATATTTAATTGGTGATAAGATAATTCTTTTAGAACTTAATAAAAATTGTTGTAAATTGTGATAATGCTAGGCCATTAATTAATGATATATTGTTACCAATAGCCCAATTTCATTTTTAATATAATTAACTATATGCTCTCTCTCTCTCTCTCTCTCTCTCTCTCTCTCTCTCTCTCTCTCTCTCTCTCTCTCTCTCTCTCTCTCTCTCTCTCTCTCTCTCTCTCTCTCTCTCTCTCTCTCTCTTCTTTTTTTGGTACGACTCTCTCTATTTTTTTTCCTTTTTTGTTAAATAATTTTATTCCATTTTTATTTGTTTTGAATTCCTTAAAACACTATAATTTTATTCCATTTTTATTTATTCCATTTCCTTTTTTGTTAAATAATTTTATTCCATTTTTATTTCAAGCATGTGTTTTAATTAAAAATAAAATACAGATTTTTTTTTCACACATATGGTGGCTTAAATTTCAAAACATATCTTTTTATCATTTTTTAAACACATAGTTAAGTTTTTTTGACAACAAAGGAAAACAAAAAAAATCTATCTCTCAATCATCTATGTCGGTGGTTCCGGACCAATATGAACGTCGTATGACTGTATGATACCAGCAATCCATACCAGCCTATCTGCCATCTAATTTTTCTTGCGAGGTGTATGCTTTTTTTTTTGCTTGCGAGGTGTATGCTCGAGGTCAAAAGTCTTGAAGAAAACCTTCCTTCTTTCTAACTCGTCCAAGTATACTACGAAAGTTGGCCAGTTCTCCGGTTCCGATACAATCTTCACCACTTCTGAACTGTCCGTTGCAAATGTTATATGCTATTGGTTTAAGAACTTCATGCACTCCATTTCCCAGACCATGGCTTCGAATTCCGCATGCAGGGATGTTAAACTTGTCCTGATATTCATCTCACCCATCATTACATTTTCCCCGTTCGCATAACAACTATACCAACCTTGACCCGTATATGCGTCTCCTTCTTTCCATGATCCATCAACGAAACACCATTGTCCCTTTTGTTCAACACTGATTTCTGAGTTACTTTGGACTCCTAGAGATGTTGGTACCTTCTTTGGTACATCCAATAATGCACCTTCCCAAGTCATATATTCTGTTTCCGTCAGTCTTAGGGTGTCTTGAGGATCCCTATCAACCTGATTATACATCATATCATTTTTACTTTTCCAAATATACCATAGAATCCAAGGAAACTTGTTATTTGTATCCTGAGGTGGTAGCCGCCAAAAAAGATAGTCCATATTTGTAAAAAGCCCCTCTGTGGGAAAGCATGTTGGATTTGTGGGGATTTGTGATAGAGCCCAAGTCTGTATTTCCGACGGACATTCGAATAAAACATGATTTACTGACTCCTCCGCTCCACATCGCACACACTGCATGTCACATTTTACCCCTCTTGCCTTTAAATTTTTAGACACCGAAAGACAACTAGATAGGATGTGCCATATAAAATCCTTTAACTTGGGTGAACATTGTAATTTCCATGAGAAAGCTTTCAAACATTTTATATCTGGTCCCAAACGGGGATCATCAATACCCTTGTATGGTATTTCTCATCTGTATGATATCCTGATTTTACTGAATATCTCCCATTTTTGGTGAAATACCATTCATTTGAATTTGGTCTATTACATTTGTTGATTGGCATACCCGCAATAAAAGCAGCATCTTCATGAATAATTACTGTCTGAATTAGTTGTGTGTTCCACCTCTGATTTTGATGACCTATTAATTGGTCAACCGTATATAAGTTTCGTGTATCGTTGTTTTGCATATTGCTGATCTCGGGCCACATGCTGGAATCCAAGGATCATCCCATATGGAAATCGACGTTCATGTACCCACCCTCTTAATAAGTTCTTTTTAACAAAAATCTAGATAATACTTCTCCATCCATAGGATGGGGAATATGATTTGATTGGATCTAAAGGATCCATATTCCGAAAATATCTTCCCTTAAATACATTTGAGAATAGTATATCCGGCTTGTCAATCAATCTCCATAATTGTAACGCCCCGTCCACCCCACCGGTGAGTCACCCATCCCTCTATCGGGCTCGTGGGCCCCACCCATGTCCGACGGTCGGTGCTTTATTTTTCGTAGGTCCTACCGAGTAATTTACTGACCCTGCAATCACCACGTGAACTTTTTCCATGTGTTTTGTCCTCACACACATGCTACCACGAATCACTTCCCGGAAGGTCACCCATCCTGGGACTACTCCAGTCCAAGCACGCTTAACTCTGGAGTTCTTTCAGGCAAGTGATCGGAAAAGGTAAGTGCACTTGGTGATATAGGTATCCAAATTAATTCATTTAAGCCTTTCTCAAATGGGCTGGGCCTAGTATGTTACAAATTGTTTACCCAAAAATGTTGTATTCATATCATCCAAAGCTCTAAATCCAATACCACCATTGTCCTTAACACAACATAGTTTATCCCAAGATATCTAGTGCATACCCTTATTGCCTCCACCCGAACTCCACCAAAAATGTGAAACTACACTTGTTAATTGTTTTCGGCAACAAAAAGCATGAAATTACATGGCTAGGTGATATGCTCAGAGTTTAATTCCCTAAGTAAACACTGCAAGTGCACAGGACAATTGTAGTATCTAGGGGTCAAACACAGAGACTCAAGAAATCTTGCGATAGATTGCAGAAGTTCAGGTTAAGCTAAGCGATGCAAATCAGAAATAATTAAAACTAGGCAGAAAGTAAATCAGTAGCAAGTCGGTTTTGTAAGCAAATACTAAAAGCGTCAAGTCCAGGGAGTTCTCAGGAAATCAGACAAGCAGATCAAATATCAGTCAGGATCAAATTAAGTTCGGTTCTAGAACTCAAACACAAGATAGAACTAACCAACTTTCGTTGCGAGAATTCACTAAGTTCAATTAGCAGAAATCCAAATTTCTTTGCAATTCCTAACAGATTAAACTAGCCTTAAGAGCAGGTTTGATTTGTTCACAATTCAATTAAACCAAATTTCTTTGCAGATAATTAAATTGCTCAACCTAAACAGATCAGATTCTAAACCACACTTTCGTGTCAATTTATAAACCTAAATTCTAGATTCTAAGTGATCAGATTAGAAACTAGTATTAAGCACAATTCAGGTTGAAGAACAAATAAGATATGAATCCTTAACTGATAAATTAATCTAGCAAGTCATGAAATCCCTAATGAGAATCCCTAAACCTAACTATGAATCTACTTAGACATGATTAATGAAACACAAATCAATGAATAAGTAAACTGCATATAATAAAAGAGTACAGAAATAAAGAGGTTTGAAATCTTCTCTATGTAGTACAAGAACGATCAGCCTCAAAGTCTCTCTCTCTCAAAAGCTAATAGTACCAAAGCGTCCTAAAACAAAACAACAAAAACCTAATTATAAAGACCTAATCACGTCTTGGGGTCTTTTCGCAAATACTGGAACTTCTTGGGGCAAAACTGCAAATCTCCAAAATCTTCATTAATGTGCTGGCGCGAGGCTGTGTCGATCGATGCCAATGATGCATCGATCGTTGCATTGGTCGTCCAAAGATAGTGAAATCAGCTCCTCACGGCTTTTGCTCAAAAACTTGTCCCAATATCTCCCAAAATCCTCCAAACGTGCATGTAACTAATAAACACCTGTAAATGACTCGATAGACACTACAAATGACTCTAAAACACACTTATATCATGACTTAAAACAGGTAAAAACCATGATATATCACTAGGCGTTGCTGTTGCCACTGATTTGATCAGTACATCTTTTCCACCTCTCAGCAGATATTTTATTGTCCAACCATTTACTCGACCATGAAGTCTATCTTGTAGGAAACTAAAGATTTGGGTTTTAGCACCACCCAGAATCTCTGGATTCCCAGATAAGATCCCATTCCACCTAATGTTGTTATGCCAAGAAATCCATTTATTCTTGTACCGTCTCTTCCACCGTATATCCAAACTAGAGTGATGATTTTGCAAAATTAATATGTTGTCCCGACACTCCCTCATATTCATTTAGGATCCGTAAAATCGTCTGGCACTCCTCCTTTTTTATCTTAAGAAAAACAGACTATCATCTGCAAAAAGCATATGAGATATATGCGGGCTTCCTCTAGCCACTTTCAATCCTGTCAATTGTTTCTCTCTCTACGATTTCTTTATATTTGCTATCAAGGCTTCTGTACATAAGATAATTAGATATGGCGAGAGGGATCCCCTTGTCGGAGCCCTTTTCTGTGACAATGCGTCCCCGTAACTGCCCATTTATTAAGACTTTATATTGCACTGTAGTAATACATAATATTATCTGATATACCCATTGTGACTAAAAACCCATCTTCTTAAGCAAACTATCAATGAAGTTTCATTCAATCCTATAATAAGCCTTACTCATGTCCGTTTTTATTGCCATAAATTTTCCTTTACAAGAAGGGTTTGTTTGTAAACCATGGAAAATTTCTTGCGCAGTTAGAATGTTATATGATATTAATCTTCCTGCTATAATGGCCAACTGTGTCTCCGATATAAGATTGGGTAGAAGATCCTTAAGTTGTTGACAAAATACCTTTGAGATTAATTTGTAACCCACATTACATAGACTGATTGGTCTCAGCTCCGTCATTCGACTGGGGCGCTCCATCTTAGGAATTAAACATATATTTGTTACATTAATCCTTGGATCACACTCCCCGTTCCGTACAAAAATATTGACCATAAGTAACGTCGGTATTAATGATATCCCAAGATTGTTGGAAGAATAAGGCTGTCATATCATCTGGATCGGGAGTTCTCTGGATGCATCATAAATAGCGCTCTTCGGATCTCTTCCTCTGTAGCCATAGCCATTAATTTTTCATTCGTTTGATTTGTTATTGACGTTCGTACTTCCTGAAGGAAAGCCTCAAATTTGTTCAGGATTTGTCGTCATGAAAATTTCCTCAAAATAATCCAGTGCCACTCTTTCAAACTCGGGATCCTTGGTAACTGAAACCCCATTCGAATCATGTAAACCTACTATTCGGTTTCTATACCGCCTCTGTTTTGTTAAGGCAAATAAAAACATTGTGTATCTATCTCCGGCAGTATGCCACAAGTCTCGGCTTTTTTTTTTTGTTGCCAAAAAAGTTTTTCATCCCTATAAGCCTATTTTAGTTTATTTGAGATTTCCCATATTTCGTCTTGTGTCCTATTATCATCTTTTTGAGATTCGTCCAACTCACGTTGGAGTTCACCAATAATTTCCTTTCCATATCGAAAGTTACTTTTCCTCCACTTAGACAGTTCATGTCTACATCTCCCTATCTTTGAAATAAAAGTTTATTATCTTCCTCATCAACCTAACCTAGGTTAATGGCTTTCAATAAGCCTTCTTTCCCTATCCATCTCTTATCAAACCGAAACTGGCTCCGTCTCTTGTGTTTAACCTTATCAATCGACACCACTAAAGGACGATGATCTGAGCCCACCATTCCTAAGTATTCCACATACGAGAATGGAAATAATATATGTCAATCCTCATTATATAATGCCCTATCAAGCTTGCATCTAAACACTTGTTGTCTTCTTCGACCACGCCAAGATAAAGAGTCTCCCAAATGTGGAAATTATATCATACCAAAATCCCTAATCATATTGTTAAAGGGTAGAAAGGTCGACGCATGTCTTAAGGCACCTCCTTTCTTGTCATGATTCCCTGTAATTTTATGCATGTCCCCTATGATAAACCATGGACAGTCTCTGCTTAATCCAGGATCAGTCTCATGTTTGAGCGTGTTAATTAAGTATGACATCAACAATAGAACTATAAGCTAACAACCAGTTTGGTTTAAGGATGATTAGTTGGTACGAGGGATGATTTGGAGTTAAATGGATCGTTAACAGATTTTAGTCAACCTTTACATTCAGTTTCGTCAACATATATGATGAGAGAAGGAGTTTGTTATAACGATACACACAAGAGATCTTATCGGCTTTATCCAAAAATAGAAAAGTGAGATAGAGTGACGGTGAGAGAGACGATCATCGAGAGAGAAGAGAGACGATCATTGAGAGAGAATAGAGACGATCTTGAGTGGGTGAGAATTTTATCTTGTAAACCCGAAGAAATTTATTGTACCTTGATCACCCTCTGTAATCCTTTGTATAGTGGATTATTTGCTTGTGCCTTCAA
Source organism: Orychophragmus violaceus (assembly GCA_030180135.1). Taxonomy (NCBI): domain Eukaryota; kingdom Viridiplantae; phylum Streptophyta; class Magnoliopsida; order Brassicales; family Brassicaceae; genus Orychophragmus; species Orychophragmus violaceus. Next base: position 25,842,184 of record CM058240.1, on the reverse strand, counting down.
GCACCCAGATGTACGGATCCACATCGGATCCCGAACTGGGTTTAATTTTTTGGTGTTCTTTCGTTTCATGCTTGCATTCATTTTCGTATCGATTGCGTGATAAAGAAGAAACCGAATCCTATAGAAATAGTTGTGATCAAAGTAGAAGTACATTGAGCTGAATCCATCATCAAAAAGTAGTTTCAGAGCACCGGGTTGTTGTTTGATGAGTGTTTCAACGACAAAAATTGAGATCGCTCGGTTTAATGGTCAAGGTGACTTCTCAATGTGGAAGAAACGAATGCACACACATCTTTCAATATTCAGATTGAAGGATGCTCTAAGTGATTCACAAGAAGCTCCAAGATCATGGGTGACAATGAAGAAAGGTGAATATGAGGACGACTTTAAGGAAAGGATTCTTAAATTTGAGACTGAAAGATCATATAAAGTAGAGACGGCGATGAATATGCTCATTCTGAATCTTGGAGATCATGTATTAGGACGCCCGAGGAATACATTATTGCAGTATCGATTTGGTTAGCCTTGGAAAGGTTATACAAATCCAAGACTTTACCTAATCAAATTCATTTGCAACATAAATTATAAATATTCAAGATGGTTAAATCAAAATCAATTGATGAGAATGTTTATGAATTCTTGAAATTAATATATGGATTGAGTAGTGTGACGATCTATGTATCTGAGGAAGTTCAGGCTATCTTGTTATTAAGCTCCCTTCCTTCTCAGTACAATCAACTCAAGGAAACGCTGAAGTATGGAAAATAAACCTCAACAATTGAAGATATGACAAACACAACAAAGTCAAAAGAGAGTTGAAGAGTTAAGACACGGAAGCACATAAAAATAACTCCCGGGTTTATCTACTTTTTGACACGTCAGCAAGTAGGGGCGATTTTTTGAGCGACTAGGGTTTTTGATCTTTTCAGAGGTATGGTTGTGGCCGCCTGAGGCTTGGCCGCCGGTAAGGACACTGGCCAGATGTCGGAGAGTACGCAGAGTAAGGTGGTCTCACCTGTTGCACCGAAATCATACGCAAATGCAGTGAAGAATAAATCATCTCTTTCAAAACATGAGTTCATCGTCAAAGTCGTGGATGGACGTGAATTGATAGAAGTTCCAGATTCAATACAACATGATGCTCCTCTATGGGGGGATATCATAGTGGGAAGGTTTCTTGCAGCTCCTCCCCATATTGCCAAGATCCATATGATAGTAAATAAGATTTGGACGTTGGGCGACATAATAATCAAGGTTGATGTATTCGTAATGGACGAGAAAGCTTTCAAATTCAGAATCAAGGAGGAGTCTATTAGAAAAAGAGTAATCCGTCGTGGCATGTGGAATATCGCTGATGTTCCGATGGTAGTAAGCAGATGGGGGCCGGTGGATGAAGAAGATAATCAACCGGAAATAACAATTGTTCCGATGTGCAACCATTAAAAACGTTCCAAGATCAATGTTTTCAGAGAAAGGATTGGGATTCATCTCAAGCGCAGTAGGACATCCCAAGAGATTTCACCCAGAAACAGAGCACTGCATCAAATTTGATGAAGCAAAAGTTTTTGTTGAAGCAGAGATATCTAAAGGTTTTCCGAAAAGTTTTACCTTTAATCTCAAAAAAGAGGGGGATGTCACAGTCCACTTTGTTTATCCTTGGCTCCCAAAGAAATGCACAACATGTGAGAAATGGGGTCATCTGTCGGAGTCTTGCGTTATAAACATGGGTAAGAAGACAATTCTAAAGAGGACTGAGAATGTTTCTGATACAGAGCATGAACAGAGGGACGTGAGAAGTGAGCAAGTAGAGAGTCAGGGAATTAATGGAGAAGAGCTGAGTAATTCTATTAAGCATTTGGATCTGAATGGGTCGGATGAGAGTCAAGAAACAAGCAGGGATAAATCACCGAATGCAGAAGCTGCAATAGCTAATGCTTTAAAGAACAATGTGACAGAGGTAGTGGAAGAATCAAACACTGATGCAGAGGACACAAAATCAGGCGTCAATACTGATGCAGCCGGAGGAACATTTTTGAAAGACAAAGAAGCAGAAATTAACGAAAAGTGGCAGTCTCCAACAAAAATAGGAAGATAAAAAGAGATACTAGAAGCAAAACATGGAAATGATCTGATAGTTTCACCATCCAGGTACTCAGTCTTATCAGAAGATGCCGAGGAATCTGATAGCTCAGAGGAGGAAGAAGATAATACAGTGAAAGAAAAGGAAAAGTTGGAGGATATTAGTGGAGATTTGGAGGATGGGGGAAGTCAGTCAATCTGAACAGAAAGATGATCGGATTCAGGAGAGTGGAATTGGTCCAAGCTTAGCCCGTGCTACTAAAGTAAAGAAGGGAAACTCAGACTCATTTGCTCATAGCGTCAAGGATACCAAACTTGGAGCTAGGAGTAAACGAGTCCCTCGAAGATAATTTATGTCAAGTTTCTTATGGAATGTTCGAGGTCTAAACAAATCAACTAAACATTCCATTATCCGAGCTTGGATCAGTAGCAATACGATGCAGTTTGGATGTCTGCTAGAAACAAGGGTGAAAGAAGTTAAAGCTGAAAAGCTTATTTCAACAATTTTTAAAGACTGGTCAGTCCTCACAAATTATGAATGTCATAGATTGGGGAGAATTTGGATTCTATGGATAGACACAGTAAGATTAACTCCAATTTTCAAGAGCTCTCAATTAATCACTTGCTCTGTTCTGATGGAAGGGAAAGAGGAAGAGATTCTTTGTAGCTTTGTTTATGCTCTTAATACTGATGAGGAACGAAAGACTCTTTGGGATGATTTGATAAGTCATCAAGACTCCCCTATGTTCAGAAACAAGCCTTGGATCATATGTGGAGACTTTAATGATGTTTTGGATGCTGAAGAGAGATAAAACCATGAAACATCAGTAATATCAAATGGGATGCGAGACTTTCAAGACTTGGTTAGATATTGTTTTCTTCAAGATCTTGGATACCATGGACCTCTTTACACTTGGTGTAATAAGAGAGAAGAAGGTCTACTAAGCAAGAAGTTGGAAGAGTTCTTATTACTGAGGAATGGTTGGATCACTTCCCTCATTCCTATAATGTGTTCGAGGCAGGTGGTTGCTCGGACCATCTTCGTGGTAAGATAACTTATGAGATGGAATAAAGCAGAGGTAGGAGACCATTTAAATTCGCAAAAGTTCTCACCAAAACTCAATAGTTCCAGACAGTGATTGAGCAGTTCTGGGCTGCATCCACACCCCTCTTTGTTTCGACATCCACCTTGTTCAGATTTACCAAAAAGCTAAAGGGTCTAAAACCGGAGCTGCGGCAATTGGGCAAGAGTATTCTCGGGGATTTATCACAAAGGACTAAGGATGCTCATGCTCTTCTTTACACCAAACAAGAAACAACCCTCCACCATCCAACTACATAAGCTATTAAAGAGGAAAAAGAAGCTTATGACACTTGGGAAAGGCTCTCAACGTTAGAAGAAGGATTTCTGAAGCAAAAGGCAAAGCTCCATTACTTGGAAGTCGGAGATGGAAACAATGCAGTCTTCCACAACTCAATTAAATCTCGCAGATCTCGTAACACCATCCGTGAGATCAGAAACCATGAAGGAACGACTCTGAAAGAGAAGCATGATATAAACAATGAAGCAGAGCGGTTCTTTAGGGACACTACAAGAAAACCAGGTATTGATAGCAGAACAGGATAGCACGAATCTGGGAACTGCTATTATAGATGGTCAGAATTTTTGGTTACTATATGACAGCACTAAATTAGTGCTAACCCGTTTTTTCATTAGGCGGGAAACCCAAATTGGGTTTTGGAGCCCATTTTCTGCTATCCCGCCTAAGGCGCCAACACTTAGTCAAAATACCAAGATTTGGGGATTTAGGTCATTAATGAATCGTGACCAAAAAAAAAAGACAGAGCTTGGAGGAAAAAAAAACACCTTGATTTCTCCGACATCTATAGTCTTGTCTGCTCCGACAACGACCATCACCACCACGAAACTACTCGCCGGCGATAATCCCTATCTTCTACGGCTTCGATTTCAGTTTTACTCCTGCTTCACTCGTCTTCTCTTTCATTCGAATCGGGGTTCAATCTTCAGCTCGTCAAAAATCGAAGGTACGAATTGCTTCAATTGGTTCACTCGGTTCTCATTATTACCTCACCTACTTGTCACTGAGTTTGTATTTGTTTTCATACAAGGGTTAACACAGAGTATCTACATCGAAGAAAACCCAGAGAATCTTCGTTTTGAAGCTTCTGGTTCTAGAGGTATTAAGTAGTTTCATCGATTTACTTTCCGATTTATGGTTTATATGACTAAGATCTTTAGTATCACTATACTAATCTTGAAATCTTAAACCTATACTACTCGGTTATTGATTTTTCAGGTGTAGTAAGCTGGTTGAAACAGATCTAAACTCGCAGCCTTCTCAAACCACGAGCGTTTACAGTGAGTCTCTTATTCTTGTGTATATTGTTTAACTACTTGATTGTTGTTGTGAATGTTCTTAGTATGTTGTTAGTATTGATTTACTTTGTGTAGTGATGCATGTGCTTGTCTTTGTCTGTTATACTTTTAACATTACTTGATTGTGTTGTCTATGTGATTAAGTTGTTGGTCTTCTGTGTTTGTCTGTCTGATTATGTTTGTGAGTATAACGAAACTGTTTAACCCTTTAAAAATGTTTATACTTTTAAGATTATTTGATTGTGTTGTCTGTGTGATTAAGTTGTTGGTCTTCTGTGTTTGTCTGTTTTATTATGTTTGTGAGTATAACGAAACTGTTTAACCCTTTAAAAAGGTTTAAACATAAAATGTTGGACAAGGAATGGGTCCATCTTCGCAGGTAAGGATTATTTTATGCAGGTACTTTCTAATTGGGTTCATGGGATGATAAGGTACTTGTTTGGACTACTTCTTCTATATAGAGCTGACCCTGCATATGAGCAAGGTGCCTGGAGTTTTGTAACTGCGGCGGGTAAGGCATTAGGAGATGGTGACATGGTTATATGTCCTTGTAGAAGATGTGTAAATCTGGACCGACATCAAGCAAGCACTGTTGTGCACCATCTAGTAACTCAGGGCATGGATGAGGCTTACAAGCTGCGGACTGATTGGTTTCATCATGGAGAAGTGACCCCAGAAAAAAATGATGGAAGAAAAGCATCTCAATACAACGAGGAGGTTGTTGGTTTATTTCAAGCTGATGAATACTTAGATGAAGAGATGGTCCAGAAGGGTGACTTCTGCGAGGTTGCTGAGGGTGAAGACAAGGAAGAAGATGCGTTCTTAGCAAAGCTAGCAGATGCAGAGACTCCGTTGTATCCAACCTGTTCAACTCATAGCAAGCTTTCAGCCATTGTGTCTCTGTTTAGACTGAAGACTCAGAATGGTTGGTCTTATAAGAGCTTCAACGAGTTGCTTGGGACATTGTCGGATATGTTGCCTGTTGACAATGTTCTTCACACATCATTCTATGATGTGAAAAAGTTTCTGAAGTCATTAGACATTGGTTATCAGAAGATACATGCATGTGTAAATGACTGCATTCTATTCAGAAAGAAGTACCAGATGGCTGAGAGTTGTCCAAAATGCAAGGCTTCAAGATGGAAAACTAACATACATAGTGGTGAAGTTAAGAAGGGTGTTCCACATAAAGTATTAAGATACTTTCCAATTATCCCAAGGCTGAAGAGAATGTTTAGGTCTGAGGAAATGGCAAAGGACTTAAGATGGCATTTTACAAACAAGAGTATTGATGGAAAGGGTCGTCACCCCGTGGATTCTGTGGCTTGGGATCAAATTAATGACAAGTACCCATCGTTTGCTAGTGAAGCAAGGAACATCCGACTTGGTCTTTCAACAGACGGATTCAATCCATTTGATATGAAGAATTCTAAGTATAGTTGTTGGACAGTGTTGGTTGTTAACTACAACATGCCTCCTCACCTGTGTATGAAGAAGGAAAACATATTTCTGAGCTTGTTGATTCCTGGACCGCACCAACCTGGAAACAACATTGACGTATATCTAGAGCCTCTCATAGAGGATCTGAATCATTTGTGGATCAATGGAGAGGTAACTTATGACGCCTTCAGCAAAACTACTTTCACGCTTAAGGCCATTCTACTATGGACAATCAATGATTTCCCTGCATATGGCAATCTTGCAGGATGCAAAGTAAAGGGTAAGATGGCATGTCCTCTCTGTGGTAAATGCACTGATAGTATGTGGTTGAAGCATAGCAGGAAGCATGTGTACATGTGCCACAAAAAGGCTTTGCCCCCGACACATAGGTGGCGTTCTAAGAAATCCTGGTTTGATGGCAAAGTCGAGTATGGGACAAAGGGAAGGATTCAGACAGGAAACAATATCAGTCAACTCCTGAAAAACTACAAGAATGATTTTGGTTGTGCTAAAAAAAGTGGAACTAAGAGAAAAAGGTCAGGGTGTGTTACACCAAGCTCTGATGATGACACTGAATCAGAGGAAGAAGAGGAAGAAGATGAAATTGATGAAGAAGAGTTATCAAGATGGAAAAAGAGATCAATATTTTTCAAGTTGCCGTATTGGGAGGTAAATAACTTTCTGATGACTTCTTGTTGTGTTTTATCAATTGATCTAGTTGGATTGTGTTTGATATTGTATTGTCTTCTTCAGGAATTACCAGTAAGGCATAACTTGGATGTAATGCACGTGGAGAAAAACGTGTCTGCAAGCATAGTCTCCACACTGCTGCATTGTGGGAAATCTAAAGATGGTCTCAACGCTCGTAAAGATCTCCAACATCTCGGTATTAGGAAGGATTTGTGGCCTCAAACCAGAGGAAAGAGAACTTACCTTCCTGCAGCACCATGGTCTTTGACAAAGACAGAGAAAAGAGTATTTTGCAAAAGGTTGTTTGACTTTAGAGGACCAGATGGATATTGTTCCAATATATCCAGGGGCGTATCAATGGATGATTGCAAGCTATCTGGATTGAAGTCTCACGACTACCACGTACTTATGCAGAAACTCCTACCAGTGGCATTGAAGGGTTTACTGCCAAAGGGACCGAGGATATGTATTACACGCTTGTGTGTGTTCTTCAACAAGTTATGCCAGCGTATCATCGACAGGGAGCAAATAGCAGTTATGGAAACTGAGATAGTGGAAACTCTCTGCATGTTTGAGAGGTATTTTCCACCGAGTTTCTTTGACATTATGGTGCACCTCACAGCACATCTAGGCAGGGAAGCTCGGTTATGTGGTCCAGTACATTTTCGATGGATGTACCCATTTGAGAGGTACTTTCAACTGTCTTTCATTTGATATAGTGTTTATCTTACAAATGTATAAATTTTTCCAGACTAATGTTAATTGGTAAATGTGTGCAGGTACATGAAAGTTATGAAAGACTATGTACGGAACCCAGCTAGACCAGAAGGATGTATTGCAGAAGCATACCTTGCAGAAGAGTGTATGCAGTTCTGCAGTGAGTTTCTGAAAAAAGCAACCAGTGTTGAAGAAAAAACATAGAGAAACGATGAGGACCAGAGTAGCCCTATCTTAGCTGGTCGACCGTTATCCACAGCCACTACAATTATACTGACTGAGACAGAGAAAAGGATAGCTCATCTTGCTGTTCTTCAAAATATGGCTTTGGTGGAACCTTTTGTGGAGTAAGTAATTCTCATTAGTCACATCCTTCTATCTATTACAGCCTACTAACAGTGTTGTTTATCTTTGAAGTATGCACCTTGAACATCTACAAGAGAGTAATGGAAGGTGTACTCGTGATGCCACTATACTTTGGAATCTGCATACAAAGCATTTTGCCGGATGGTTAAAAGAATAGGCAAGTGTTGTCTCAAGTTCAATATGGTTTTATGATAGTTTGGTTATACAGTAGTTTAATAGATTAATTTGTCTACATTTGTTAGGTACCTATGGACTCAGACTCACATGCAGAAACAATTAAGTGGTTGGCATATGGTCCTAGAAGCATTGCACGCTCCTATACCGGTTATATAGTGAATGGCCTTAGGTTTCACACAAGTTCAGTTTCAAGGCAAAGTCAGAACAGTGGGGTTCTCTATGAGGCGATATCTATGTGTAGATCTAGTGCAAAAGACACTTCACAGATGGTTGATATGGTATCCTATTACGGTAGAGTGGAAGACATTATTTTGCTAGACTACAATGTGTTCTACATTCCCATATTCCGGTGTCAGTGGGCTAACAAAGGAAATGGAGTCAAGGAAGAAGAAGGTTTCACTCTTGTCAACCTTAACCAGAGTCAACACTCATTTTCAAGGGATCCATTCATCTTGGCTTCTCAAGCCAAGCAGATCTTTTACTCAAGAGAAGATGATACCTCTCCTTGGTATGTCGTGATGAGAGGATCTTCAAGAAGATACAGTGAGGAAGATCAGAATGACGAGATTGGAGATGTCGGGCCAGTAGCAGTAGATGTTAACATGAGTACTAATGAATTAGATGATGAAGATCAGAGTGCTCGTATTGACTGTGAAGGGATATATGTTTGAAAGACTGCTAAATTCACCTTTGCTTTTTGTCTTGTTTGTTTTGTGTCTTATGCGTCTCTGTGATTTTTGTTTGCATTAGGTGTGCTCAGTCTGTGTGTTTTTTTGGCTTCATGTTTCTCTATGTTTATGATTAATGGAACATGACTAACTCACTTTTGTATTTGAATTTCAGGTAATCAGTCATGGCTCGTACAAAGCATCTCACGTCGAGGAAAAGAAAAGCCAGTGTGCCAGCAGCTAAGGTCCAAGAAGAGGAAATTATGGATTTGGAAGAAGGTCCAGAACTGCAAGTTGCTGTGACTGAAAATGCTGAGAATGAAAATAATGACAAGGGGATAACTGAGGATGAAGATGCTGAGTATGAAGACGCAGAGGAGGAAATAGCTGAGGATAAAGATGGTGTGGATGAATTTGGAATGGATAAGGAACAAGAGCAAAACGATGAGGATGCTGAGGTTGAAGTCCCTACAGGACTGAACAATGATGAAGAACCCGTTGCTGATCAGGCTGCATCTGCGAGAGAAGATGATGCATCTCCACCTGCTCCTAAGAGAAAGCGTGGACCAACTATGATGAAACATATAGCAAGAGATCCAAATGAGAGAGAACCAATTGATTTCACAGAATTTGGAGAACCATGTGGACCAGGGTCAGTGAAGCTGTCGTCCTATCTAGGTCCCTTAGTCAGAGAACACGTTCCTATAATATTTGAGGATTGGAGGAAAGTTGACGAAAACATCAGAACAATTCTCTGGAAATCTGTTCAGGTAAAAGTTAATGTAGTTTTTTGTCTTTGTTAGTTTGCCTGATATCTAATAACTATTCTATGAATGCAGGCAAGGTTTGCAGTAGATGAAGAGTATCAAAGGGCAGTTGTGTTCAGGCAGATGGGATGTCTTTGGAGGTCATCCAAATCAAGAGTTGTTACAAAGATCCGGCCGGCTAAGACAATGCGGATGCAGCTGAAACCAAAGAACGTTCCTCCAGTGGAGTGGCGTAAATTTGTCAACCAGAAGACAAGCACATCTTTTATGGTACGTGAATATGGAAACATGCTACAAATTTTTTGGTATGTAAGTTCAGCCTTTAACCATGGTCAGTTATACTTAGGCTGTGAGTGATTCGTATAAGGAGAGGAGACGAAACCAGATTCCTCACACTGTTAGCCATAAAGGAATGGTTCGATTGACTGAAGAAATGGTAAGTACAATACATTTTTCCATTGGGTGATACACATTTATTAGGATTGATCTTTGTTGTCTCGCAGAAAAAGAGCTGCGCAGAACCATCTGAAGTTACAAGACTAAAGGTGTGGGTCAAGTCACGCACCAAAAAGGATGGCACTCCAGTTAATAACCAGGCTGCTGAGAAGATAGTAAGTACACAAGATCAGTGTCCCTCACTAGTCATTTGTTATATGATAAAAATGATAGTTTTCTTTCATGATGGTCAGAGAAAGGCAAAGGATGTTGTAAGCGGTGCTCCCTCATCGTCAACAACGAGTATAGCTAAGAATGACACCCTTGCACAAATACTAGGACCTGATAATCCAGGACGGCTAAGGGCTATGGGTCGGGGAATGTCTACAACAAAGCTAGCTTGTTTCCAAGTCAAGTCTGCATATATGAGTCAAATGCAGGAGAATCAAACTCAACTGCAGCAAAAGGTTCACCAGTTAGAGGCGATTGTCCAGAGAATGACTCAACATGTATGATGCATTTGATATGTATTTGGTTTGACAAGTACTTAAATGAGAAAAACTCTGACTCTGACCTTTTCTCGTAGAAACAAGATGAGCAAGGTGAAACCTCAACTCCAAGAGTAAGTGACTAGTTAAGCTCTCATTTCCACTGCCTTCATTAACTTATATCAAATGACTAAATCATATTTTCCTTTTGTAGAGTGTAAACAAGTCAGTACCAGCTAGGTGTTTGTTGGTTGATTGGACTGGAACCGAAGAAACTGTCGCTGAGGCCCGTCTTCTTTCTGCTGACCCTGAGGAGTATGTGAATGACATCCCACTAGGACGCAATGCAGTGAAGGTTTTAGTTGAATCAGCCTTAATCATGGATGCATTTCTCTGGAGGCCTACATCAAACATGACCTGTATGGAAGAGGATGTTGGTAGGATAATTGCATGGAAGGCAGATAGTTGTCTTCCTGCAGAAGAGGAGGTTCCTGAGGACATGCCAAAGGTAATTTTTATGGTTGTGACATGCTAGTTTAAAAACTTGTTTTTGTGTTGTTGCCTCTGAGGTTGTATTGTTACTGCTTTACACAGAGCCCGTACTTAAGTTCGAAGAACATATGCAAATTGATGGATTGGGCTACAGAGGACAAACCTGTTGCTGAAGGCCGCTGGCAGTCGAGAGACCCTCAAGCTGTGGTTAATGGTATACCTCTCGGTCCAAATGCTGTGAAAGTTTATGTGGACGTGGTACTATCACCACATGCTTTTCCATGGAGACCTACGATATATCATGGTTTTTACCCAGTTTAGACCATGATATAATTGTGTTTTTAGTGTCTTTTGTATTCGTTTAGAGTCTTTTACAGGTTTAATCAAGTTTGGAGCTAATTGGAGATATTTGGAGCATTTTGGGACTTTTGGGACGTTTTGGCCGAGAGCTTAAGTCACTGTCCGATTTATTGATCATGCATCGACCGACACACCTTGTGCATCGGTCGACACACTAGCGAGATGGGCCGTACGCGTCGGTTTAATGAAGATATGAAGATTTGCAAAGAAGCCCAAGATAGTTCCAGTATTTACACAGAAGCCCCATCCGAGATTATACCTATATATACTAGTTTTTGGTGTTTATTTTACCTACGCTTGGATACTAATAGCTAAGAGATTTCTAGAGCTTTTGGGGCTGATCTATTTCCTGTATTCACTTATTTTGGAGAAGATTTTGAACCCCTTTATCTATTTAATTTCTTATATGCAATCTATTACTTCTTTGATTATGTTTTCATTAATCATGTCTGAGTAGATCCATAGTTGAGTTTAGGGTTTCTCACATAGGATTTCATGACTTGCTAGACTTGTTCAAATTCAGTTAAGGATTCATAACTATATCTGTTCTTCAATTTAATTGTGCTTAAAGCTAGTTCTAACCTGATCAATTAGAATCTAGATCTTAGGTTGCTAAATACGTCACGGAAGTGGGGTTTAGGAATCTGAACTAATTAAATTGGGCAATTAAACTTTGCGCAAACGGAAGTTTGGTTTAGGATAATTGTGAACATATCAAACTTGTGATTAATGCTAGTTTAATCTGTTAGTTCTCGCAAACGAAAGTTTGGTTTGCTGCACTTAGACTTAGAGAATTATCGCAAAGGAATTTGGTTAATTCTATATCTGTGTTTTGAGTTCTAGAACTGTGCTTAATTAGATCCTTGCTGAATGAACTGTCTGCTTGTCTGATTTCCTGAGAATACCCTAGGCTTGACGCTTTTAGTTTATTGCTTCTCAACCGTTAATCTCTGCTACTGTTTACTTTCTTGCTTCGCAATTTATTTACTTCACCATCTGCTTATTTCTAGTATTAATCTCTACGTTTCTGTTTCTATTGAGACCAAGTGTCCCTGTGGATTCGATAGCCCTATATACTACTTTGACATTGCTGTTCACTTGCAGTTTAGAATAGGGTAAAACTTAGAACCTATCAAGTTTTTGGCGCCGTTGCCGGGGACTCTTAGAGTCTTCGATAGGACCGAACTTAGGGTTTTTACTAGAAATTTTTCTTTTTGTTTTTGTTCTTTTTCGTTTTTATTTTTTTTTGGTTTTGCTAACTTTTTCTCTGATTTCTCTCTGTCGCAGGTACGAATTTCGCCTTGCGTCGATCGTTGCATCCCTTGCGTCGATCGTCACTAGGCGATTCTGAGATTGAATCGATCGTTGCACTGATAGCACCGATCGTTGCTGGACGATTACAGATAGTTTATGCCAACGCAGAAAACTCGAAGTAATCCGAACTCAAGCTTGCTTAATCTCGGACTAGAGGAACTTGGACGTCTAGAGAGGACTATCAGAAGAGAAAAGAGAGAGAGAATGGTTCGAGAACGTCTGATCTTGATACCAGATGCTGAAGGTACCCTGAGGGACCAAGATAACAACCCGTACAATGCTGCTGGGCATCAGGTTAATGCTGAAGGGAATGTCATCCCTGATCCTCCTGAGCAACAGCAACAGGAGCTGAACCGAAACCAGGGTCAAGGACAGGCCCAAGGTAGAGAGATGGTGGTTCATGAGAGGACACTAGCTGATTACAACAGACCTGATGAGTTTCATGCAAACCGAGCAGCTCTAGTGCTTCCTGCTTTTGAGAGGAATGATTTTGAGGTAAAGACCATCTACTACCAGCTGATGAGACAGATTGCTTTTCATGGTCTTCAAGCAGAGCAGCCTATGGATCACATTGACAAGTTCGAGGACATAGTCACTGGCATGAAGTATGAAGGAGTATGCCCGGACTATCTGTTCCTTAAGCTATTTCCGCACAGTCTTGCTGGAGACGCTAGTGCATGGCTGAGACAACTGGCACCTGGTCAGTATACTACTTGGGCAGCCATTAAAGAGTGAGTTCCTGCGTCACTTTTATGATGATGCGCGCTCGGACCAGTCCAGACAGGACATACTCACCTTTTCCCAAGGAGCTGTGGAGCCCTTGAAGACTGCCTGGATGAGATTTAAGCAGTACCAGCGTGACTGTCCACACCATGGATTCACAGAAGTACAGCTGATTGGTATTTTCTTCAGAGGCATAGATCTCCCTTATCAGACTGCACTGGATAATTCCAGTAATGCTAATTTCAACACCAGAACTCCTACACAAGCTAAGCAGTTGATTGAGAACCTGATAGGCAGCAACAGTTGCAAGACAATGGATGAAAGGAGGAAGAAATCTGGTGGAACTGTAGAGAATTCTGATATAGCTAATATAAGATCCAGATTGGACACAGTCTACAATCTCCTGACTAGTAAGAAAGATGTCCACTTTGCCCAAGATGTAGAGGTGATTCAGACTGAGGAGGAAACTCAGGAAGAAGATGTGAATTTCATAGGAGGTTCTAGTTTCCAAGGTAATAGATTTGGTAATCAACAGGGGAACATATTCTCCAATGGTGGACAGACTGGTAGTTTTCAGAAGACCTATGGACAAGGTACTCAGAGAACCTATGGATCTACATCCTATCAGACTCCTCCTGCACCTACAGCCCATGAGAGCAAAATGGAGGCTATGATGGAACAACTGATTGAGAGTCAGACCAAGATTTCTGTGGACTGCAACAAGAAGTTGGACGCTGTCTATGAAGACCTCAATGGAAAATTTGAGTCTCTGAGCACTCACATGAAGCAGTTGGACACTCAGGTGAACCAGATGTCCAGCTCACTGAAGGGAAAAGGAGTGGCAGACACTCATGTTAAGGCCTGGTCTGTGTACATTAATGATGGATCTCACCTAGGTGAAAGATTTGAGCTAAGTACAGCTGAGTTGGTGACAGAACAGGAATTTTCGGATATTTGTGAAAAACTCTCGGGTGAAATCTGCTGCAGTGCGTCGATCGATGCAACATGTGTGCCGATCGATACACCCGTCGGGATGGCAACGATCGACACACCCTTAGTGTCGGTCGTTGCAGGGCGTGAATGGACAGAACTGTCGGATGATAATGGCATAGATGCTGACTTGGAGCTTGATCGCCTATTCAATGGAGCCTCTGAGATTTCTCAATAGGAGATCTACGAACAGATTTTTAGACAACACTCCTCAGTGTCTGAAGTGATTAGGCAAGAGATTGAAGAGCTGAAGAAATTAGAAGGTATTGGTGAAGAATTGGAAGAAATTCCAACTTCTGATGATCCACCTTATCATCCATGTGTGCAAAGGTACTTGAACAAGATGTTGCCCCTGGATGATGATCTGAATGACTGGGTGATAATAGTTCATCAGCATATCAGTGATGTTCTGCTAACTAAGGTCCCGAAGAAGCTATCTGATCCTGGAGTCTTTGTGCTGGATTGTTCTATCTTTGAGGATAGTTTTAGACGCTCTCTGTGTGATTTAGGAGCTGCTGGAAGTTTGATGCCTTACTCTGTGGCAGAGAAGCTGGGTATGCTGGATTTTACTCCCACTAGGACTTCTCTTGTCCTAGCTGATCAGTCCATACGAGTTCCTGAAGGACTCCTTATGGACATTCCGGTGAGAGTTGGAAACTACTTAGTTCCAACGGACTTCCTTGTGCTGAAATATGATTGTGATCCGGATGAAGCATTATTGCTTGGAAGACCCTTTTTGGCTACAGCAGGAGCATTGATTGATGTTAGGAACAGCTTGATAGACCTCCATCTGGGAGATGAACCACTGCACTATGAGATGGATAAGCTGCGAAAGCCACTGATAGATGGGCAGACATTCACCATAAGGGACGCAGATTTTGAGCAGCCTGATCATACCATGGTTATAGATCCTGGAGCACATTTCACTCCATCTTTTCTTGGACATGAGCATTCCGCAACAGCCTACTCACCACCTTGGATGAGGAGACTTGAACAGAGACAGAAAAAGTCTCTGTCAAGACCTCCTGGTACTTGAAAATTCCCATCCGTCCGGTCAAGCTATTGACCTTAAACAAGCGCTGGGTGGGAGGCAACCCACCATTAGGTACTGGTGTTTTTCTACTTAATTTTTAGTGTTTTTGTTAGGATTTTACGTTTGTTTTTGTTTCTGGTGAGTTTATGTTTGCAGGTCTCGGTTAAATCGCAGTGCAACGATCGACGCACTTCTGTGTCGATCGTCACAACACGAAAGGAATCGCATTGCAGCGATCGTTGCGCTCTTGAGCAATGATCGACTATACACGAAAATCGCCAAGTAACGGTCGATGCACTCAGTGCAACGATCGATGCTCAGCGACAGAGGTAACCCGACAGACATAATTTCACCTTTTCAATTTTTATTTTCTTTTTACCGATCCTTCGCTGGACACTACTGGGGACAGTGTGTCTTAAGTGTGGGGGAGGTGCTACTGACTTTTGTTTTCTGTTTTCTTAAGAGTCAGTCCGTTTTTCAAAAAAATTTGTTTTATTGAGTCAAAATTTTTTAAGTAAGAAACTATGATTTTCTGAGAAGATTTACAAGACTTGCAGGAACTTAAGTAACCATTGGGATGAAGTTGCAGGATCTATCTCTGACTGTTAGAAAACCCCATCACAGATCAACCTACTGGGAACACCCACATCACTTCAGGTATCAGAGGATCCTTTACTGACTTCAACTTTAATACTGACTTAGATTTCTCACCTAAGGGCTTGGTATACTTTGTGTCGCATTCCCTTGTTAGTTCTGACACAGCCTGTAAACCTGTCCTATTTAGTTCCCTTCTCCCCTTCTGTAAAAAAAAAAAAAAAAAGATAATAAACTGAGGATGAGTTAGTAACTCCGAAGTGGTCATGGGAATAGTAGCAAACACTATTATCTCTCATGTGATCCATGGACTGTGTCCAAAGTACACCCCATAACGGGAAGAACACTGATAAAAAAATAAAATGATACCCAGTGGGGAAAAATCAGTTGTTAAAGAAGGGAAAGAGAAGAAAGGGACTAGAGAAAGATAGTATGGTGATCTAGAGCTGGTAAGGTAAGAATCCATGTGCCCTTTGATCGATAATCCTTAGGTGAGACCGCACTTAAATACTTGCAGAAGTCAGTAGGGAGAATTTGAATGCTTGAATGTGATTGTGGAGTTTACCTAGGACAGTCGCTAAGTGTGGGGGAAGTACATTGTGGTCTTGATATCCTGTGATTGATTCTTGCAGTGGTTTACTAAGGGGAATCTGAGTATTGTAGCTTCTAGGATGAAATGAGTTTCTGAAGAGTTTTCAAACCTCTTCACCATGTTTTAGTCGTATGTTTTGCTTGAGGGCAAGCAAAGGCTAAGTGTGGGGGAGTTGATATATCATGGTTTTTACCCAGTTTAGACCATGATATAGTTGTGTTTTTAGTGTCTTTTGTATTCGTTTAGAGTCTTTTACAGGTTTAATCAAGTTTGGAGCTAATTGGAGATATTTGGAGCATTTTGGGACTTTTGGGACATTTTGGCCGAGAGCTTAAGTCACTGTCCGATTTATTGATCATGCATCGACCGACACACCTTGTGCATCGGTCGACACACTAGCGAGATGGGCCGTACGCGTCGGTTTAATGAAGATATGAAGATTTGCAAAGAAGCCCAAGATAGTTCCAGTATTTACACAGAAGCCCCATCCGAGATTATACCTATATATACTAGTTTTTGGTGTTTATTTTACCTACGCTTGGATACTAATAGCTAAGAGATTTCTAGAGCTTTTGGGGCTGATCTATTTCCTGTATTCACTTATTTTGGAGAAGATTTCGAACCCCTTTATCTATTTAATTTCTTATATGCAATCTATTACTTCTTTGATTATGTTTTCATTAATCATGTCTGAGTAGATCCATAGTTGAGTTTAGGGTTTCTCACATAGGATTTCATGACTTGCTAGACTTGTTCAAATTCAGTTAAGGATTCATAACTATATCTGTTCTTCAATTTAATTGTGCTTAAAGCTAGTTCTAACCTGATCAATTAGAATCTAGATCTTAGGTTGCTAAATACGTCACGGAAGTGGGGTTTAGGAATCTGAACTAATTAAATTGGGCAATTAAAC
Organism: Orychophragmus violaceus; assembly: GCA_030180135.1. Classification (NCBI taxonomy): domain Eukaryota; kingdom Viridiplantae; phylum Streptophyta; class Magnoliopsida; order Brassicales; family Brassicaceae; genus Orychophragmus; species Orychophragmus violaceus. Next base: position 25,824,948 of record CM058240.1, on the reverse strand, counting down.
TTTGCGCAAACGGAAGTTTGGTTTAGGATAATTGTGAACATATCAAACTTGGGATTAATGCTAGTTTAATCTGTTAGTTCTCGCAAACGAAAGTTTGGTTTGCTGCACTTAGACTTAGAGAATTATCGCAAAGGAATTTGGTTAATTCTATATCTGTGTTTTGAGTTCTAGAACTGTGCTTAATTAGATCCTTGCTGAATGAACTGTCTGCTTGTCTGATTTCCTGAGAATACCCTAGGCTTGACGCTTTTAGTTTATTGCTTCTCAACCGTTAATCTCTGCTACTGTTTACTTTCTTGCTTCGCAATTTATTTACTTCACCATCTGCTTATTTCTAGTATTAATCTCTACGTTTCTGTTTCTATTGAGACCAAGTGTCCCTGTGGATTCGATAGCCCTATATACTACTTTGACATTGCTGTTCACTTGCAGTTTAGAATAGGGTAAAACTTAGAACCTATCAACCTACACCGGATGTGACAAAAATGGAGCAGACAGTAAACTCTTTCATAGCTTGGCCTGCAAATAAAGTGGAGAATGAGAAACACAGAGAAGCATATACACAGAAGTCTCCTTCAAAGTCGGTAGCAGGTCCATCACTTCACAAATCTCCAGTGACTCCGAGGTCTTCTAAGTCAATTCCAATGGCTCCTCTTCAGCTGTCTCCATCATCTCCAAAAGCTCCTATTCAGTCATCTCCACTGCCTCCAAAAGCTCCTCCAAAGAAAACAAAACCAGATCCACAATCTCCTATAAGGAAATCTAAGGTAAATCTAAGCTATATCTACTTTAAAATTTTGCTGAACAATTTATTGGTATTGGATCCTCAACGTCTGAGCTCTGAGATATTGTGGTTTGATTGGCATTTTTGATTGGCATTTCTCAACATCGCAGCGGTTGGTCAGCAAGGAAAATCAGAAATGCATGCTGATGGACATTACCGGTAAAAAGCATGTGGTTGCTGAAGGACGCTGGGCTTCAAACGATCCACAACAGACTGTCCACCATGTACCCTTGGGTCCAAATGCAGTTCGCGTTTGGGTAGATGTTGTGAAGATCAAAAGTGCAGCTGTGTGGAGGACAAACTCTGAAATTGAGACAATGGAAGATGCGCTTGGTTCAGCTGTTGCATGGCCAGAGGACAAAGTGGTGTTGTGCTGATGAGGTAAGAGTTCTTGTCCTATCCCAAGAGTAAAGAACTATGGACATGTATCCTAAGAGTAGTAGACATAAACAACTTGTGTTTAAGTTTATGTTTTAAGTTGAACTTGTGCTTGTTTGAATGTTTGTGGATGTTATGTTTAATGTGAACAAGTTTAAGTTTAAATTCCTGTGTGATTATAAAATCTAAATCTATTTCTGCAAATCTAAATGATTTTCAAATAATAATGCAAAACCAAAATTGAATTTAATCATTTTTCAATAGCTCCAATTAATATTAAATATGGCTAAAGATTTGAGTGTTCATAAAAAATAAAACAGCAATACATACTCGCCATTACAAATTATAATACAGCATCAATTAAACTGCTAGTATAAAATATAACATAGCCATAATATAATGCCACTAGATATAATTTTATTGCATTAAAACAGAGCTACGTTAACATTTCAAATGGCGCTAAAACAATGCTACTGAAAACTATATAATCACATCCAAATTAACGCTATCGTAGACAGATATACGATAGCATGTCAAATTAGTGCTATCGTAGATGCCTGACCTAAGATGGCAGCGGCAAACATAGCGTTTATGGAAAGGCTAACATAGACATATGATAGCGTTTTCGTGGTGCTAAGAATAGCCATTTTTCTTGTAGTGCGATTTTATGACCTTGAAACCAGATGATTTCGGAGGTATATCGGTTGAACAGCTCCAAGAACCTCTGGATTTTCGCTGCTCTGAGGAATATCACAGCATGCTCTTAAAATAAATCAGTGATGAGGAGATTAAAAACACTCTCTTCTCTATGCCAAACAATAAGTCTCCCGGACCTGATGGCTATACTAGCGAGTTTTTCAAAGCTACTTGGGCAGTAGAGGGGGAGCGATTTTATAGCTGCGGTCAAGTATTTTTTTGTCAAAGGTTTTCTTCCAAAGGGTTTGAACACGACAATCTTGGCCTTAATCCCCAAGAAGTAGGAGGCTACTGAGATGAAAGACTACAGACCAATATCTCTGTGTAATGTGTTGTACAAGGTCATCTCGAAAATAATCGCAAACCGGCTCAAAAACATTCTTCCAAAGTTCATTTCTCAAAGTCAATCTGCCTTCATTAAGGAAAGACTATTGATGGAGAATGTTCTTCTTGCATCGGAGGTAGTGAAAGATTACCACAAAGCTGAGATTTCTTCGAGGTGTGCAATGAAAATTGATATTTCGAAAGCTTTTGATTCTGTCCAATGGAGCTTTCTTCTTAATACTCTTAAGGCCCTTCAATTCACGGATGTGTTTATTCATTGGATCAGTCTTTGTATCACAACGGCTTCATTCTCTGTTCAAGTTAATGGCGAGTTAGCTGGTTTTTTTCAGAAGTGAAAGGGGTCTAAGACAAGGATGTTCTCTCTCTCCCTACCTGTTTGTTATACGCATGAATGTCCTTTCTAGGATGATCGATAAGGCAGCAGCGGACAGGAAAATTGGCTATCATCCCCAATGTAAGCAACTTCGACTTACTCATCTCTGTTTCGCAGATGACCTTATGGTTTTCGTTGATGGCAAGAAAAGATCGTTGAAGTAGTTATCCACTTATTCGACAGTTTTGCAGAATTATCTGGTCTTCGGATAAGTATAGAGAAGTCCACTCTATACATAGCAGGCGACAATGATCAGATCAGGGAGGAAATCTTGTCTACTTTCCCATTTGCTCAGGGAACCTTACTGGTTAAATATCTTGGATTACCTCTGTTAACCAAGGGTATGACCAGTACTGATTATCAACCTCTTCTAGAGAAAATCAGAGCATCGATGGCCTCCTGGACAGTTCGGGCTTTGTCATATGCAGGTCGCCTACAGCTCCTGAAATCGGTGATCTCTGGGATTGTCAATTTCTGGATCGCAGCTTATAGGTTGCCAAGTAAATGTATCTTGGAGACTGAAAAGATTTTCTCGGATTTTCTCTGGTCTGGTCCGGACTTAAATTCAAGGAAAGCCAAGATAAGCTGGAGCACAATATGCAAACCGAAGAGAGAAGGAGGTCTGGGAATCCGATCAATAAAGGAAGTGAATCAGGTTACTTGCTTGAAGCTCCTGTGGAGAATTTTATCCGATCTGAAAACCCTTTGGACTGAATGGATCAAAAGAATGAACATCAAGAAGGATACGATCTGGACAGTTTCAATAAAGAGTACCAAGGGGTCGTGGATGTGGAGGAAACTACTGAAATATAGAGATAAGGCTCGGGAAGGTCATAAATGGTGAAAATACTCTGTTCTGGTACGATCAGTGGTCTAACAAAGGAAGACTACTTGATCTAACCGGTCCTAGAGGATTTATTGACTTGGGCATACCCAACCTTGCAACAGTGGCGAGTGTTATGCAATCTCACCGGTCTCGCAATCACCGTGCTGTAGTGCTGAATGAAATCAAAGCAGAGGTTCGCGCTTTGAATCGAGATGCAACAGAATCAGATATCCATATGTGGAAGAAGGCAGATGGAAAATTCTCAGCAAAGTTCAATCCAAGTAATACATGGAATCAGCTCAGAATAAGCAATCCACAGCTATGCATAAAAGATTGACAACAAGAGACAAGATGAGAAACTGGAGTAATGCACAAACGATTTGTGTGCTCTGCGACAGGGAAGAAGAAACCCAACAGCACCTCTTTTTTGAATGTCAGTACACAAAGCAAGTCTGGGAAAAAACTGCTAGGAATCTGATGGCTGATATGTACACGGCAAGCTGGGATCAGATTCTCATCCAGCTTACAACTCATTCGTATGACAAGATAAAGACTTTCCACATCAGATACAACTTTCAAACTGTGATCTACCACATTTGGAGAGAAAGGAACCAGAGGTGTCATGCTGATACTGCTCGAGTCTCCATTCCTGCAACTCAACTTGCAAGGAACATATACAAAAATGTCAGAGACAAGCTTTACACAATCCAGAGAGCAGGAGACGAGACCTATCTTCAAGGCCTCAGGCGATTGTTTGCTCTTTCAACAACAACTCCTTAGGAATCTTTCTTCTTCTAAAAAAGTCTGGTTTTGATCAACCTTAAACTATAAGTCCCACACTGTTGTACAAAAGGCTTTTGATTGAATAACAATTTTACATTCATTCAAAAAAAAGAGATAGATCTGAAAGATGCAAAGGAATCAAGTGTTTCTCATAGGTGTAAGGAGGCATACTACTTGAGAGGTAGGTCTGGAAAGAGAAACACACATAAAGGAAAAATCAGCAAGTCAAGGACTAGATCCAGAACAAAGATCACATGATGGTACTGCAAAAAGGAAGGTCACATGAAGAAGTACTACTTTTCTCGTAAGAAAAACGAACAAAATGAAGACCATGGTGAAGCTGCAGTAATGGTTGACAAACTTTTAGAGATTTATGCATTATCTATATCAGATCGGAATCGGAAAGACAGTTGGGTGATTGAATCTGGGTGATCTTACCACATGACTTCTATAAGAGAATGGTTCAGTGAATTTTTTGAGATATTAGGTGGTTAAGTTTTATTAGCTGACGACATGACACTTATGGTTAAAGGATTTAGGACTATGAGGGTCAAAATCAAAGGAGGAACAATCAAACAATTCATCAATGTCAGGTATGTTCCTAACCTTCAAAGAAATTTATTATCTGTTAGCTCACTTAATTTGCAGGGATTTAAGCATGAAGGTGGTGGAGGCAAGACCAAAATCTACAAGAAAAAGGAAACTTGCTCTTCAGGAGTCTTTTGTGGAAGTCTTTATCTTATGGATGGTGAAACTGTTATACCATAAGAAAACTCAGTGGTGACTAAAGATTATACTGCTCTGTGGCAGCAGAGGCTGGGTCATACAAGCATAAAGAATTTGAAGATTATGGCTGGGAATGAGAATCTTAACAAGAAGAAGATCAGTGATCTAGATTTATGTGAAAGCTATGTAATGGGAAAGACTAAGAGACTAAGCTTCAACGTTGAGAAACATAGCGGTGAAGAGGTACTAAGATATATGCATGTTGACTTATGGGGCTCTCCAAATGTTCAAACATCACTGTTAAAGAAGTCGTACTTTTTATCCACAACAGATGACTATTCTCGCAAGGTCTGGATATATTTTATTATAACAAAGGATGAAGCATTTATAAAGTTTTGTGAATGGGAAACCTTGGTTGAAAAATCAAGTCAATAAGAAAGTAAAGCTCTTAAGAACAGACAACTTAGAGTTGTAACATTGTTTTTGATGATTTCTGCAAGAAGCATGAGATATAAAGACATATGACTTGTTCATACACTCCACAACAAAATGGAATTGCAGAGTGTATGAACATGACTATAATACAGAAGGTATGAGTCAGGGCTAGAAGATAGGTTTTGGGCAGAGGCTGCAACAACATATGTGTATGTCATAAACATAATTCCTTCTATAGCTAACGACTTCAACAGATCATAGGAAATTTTGTTGGGAAAAAACCAGGGTATGGTCATCAAAGAAGATTTGGTTATGTAGTGTATGTTCATGTGGATCAAGGAAATTTTAAACCAAGGGCTCTGAAAGAGATATTTGTTGGTTACCCACTTGAAATAAAGGGTTATAAAGTTTGGCTCGAGGATGATAAGAAGTTTGTTATAAGCAGAAATGCAGTGTCTACAGAAAACTGCATGTATATGGATCTTCAACAGGGGTTACCAAATCCTAAATCTTAGACACATGAAGACAAGTATATGTGTTGGAATTGTGTCCAATACAGTTGAAGTTGGTGAAGGTTCAAGACCAGCTACAGATGATACAGATGAATGTGGAGAAATGGATATAGTTTAAGATAGACAAGATCAGAATGTTCAACAACAAGATGAGATGAGGAATTATCAGCTTGCAAAAGACAGGGAGGGAAGAGAAATAGTGATAAATAAAAGGTACAAAGACGACCCAGAAGTAGATCTTGCTTTGTCTGTAGCAGAAGAGATTGATTCAGAAGAACCAATGAACTAAGAAGAAGCTCAAAATATCAATGACTGGGATCAATGGATGAAGAGATGGCCTCTCTCAATGATAGGTCCAGAAATATCCCTATTCTACTACAAGTGCACAGTTATGCGAATGTAGTATTTCAGGATATCGTATCCACAAGGACTCAAGTTTCACACGATATACTATATATCTTTCAGTTAAGCTAAGCCAACCAAGAGAAAGCAGTAAACGAATGCAAGTAAAATTAAGAGTGTTTTCAATGGGAGAAAGGCGTCAGACTTAGGAAGTTCTCGGGAATCATACAATGCCAGATACTTAACTAACCGGATTCAGATTAAGCGTAAGTTCAAGAACTAGAAACACAATGATAAACAATCCAACTCTCGCTGAGATTATTTCTATATCTAGCAACCTAGCGATCCAAATCTCTTTGTGATCCTAGAATTCCAAACAAGCATTAGGAACAAGTTCTTCGGTTCACAATTCTCCTTAACCAAATCTCTTTGTATTAAGTCAAATTGCTCACATTAAGTTAATTCAGATTATAACTCACACTCTCGTGCTAAGTTAATTGTCTCAAATCTAAATCCTAGATGATCAGTCCAGAATCTAGCATTAAGCGCAACTTAGGTGATGAACGAATAGGTTTAGAATCCTAATCAATCAGTCATCTAAACATGCATAAAAACCCTATGAGAATTCCTAAATCTAACTAGGTTACTACTCAGACATATTATCAGATAAACAATACATCATTGAATAGAAAACCAAAGACTGAATAGATAGATAAAAAGAGGTTCGAAAACCTTCTCTCAAACGTTACAAGTAGCAAGAACATCCCCTTGGCACCAAATCTCTCAATCTCCAAAGCAAGAACAAAGTCAGAACAAGATAATCACACTGAGTCTGAAAACCTAATTAAAACACTAAACACATTTTGGGGCTAGATTAGAATTAGAGAAAACTTCTGGGCAACTTTGTAATTCTTCAAAAGATGTCTTCAACTCAGCGTATAAGTCATGTCGCCCTCAGTGTCGACTGACACTAAGGTGATGTCGGTCGACATCCAATCGTGGTCGAGACTCCAACTTCAGCTCATTGCACAGATCGCCAGAAACGTCCTATAATCCCACTCTTTGCTCCAAACGCAAGCCTACCTGTAGAAGACTAAATAGACTCGAAAAACCAGGTTAAAGACTCAATATATACAACTATATCATGGTTGAAAACCTAGAAAAACCATGATATATCAACTCCCCCAAACTTAGCTCTTGCTTGCCCTCAAGCAAGTAAAGAACCAAAGCATAAGAAAGAGGTTTGAAAACACAGAAACTCATTTCGTCCTAGGAACTTTCACATTCACATTCACTTAGTAAGCCACTGAAAACTTTCCTACAGAGATCAAGACCACAATATACTTCCCCTACACTTAGCAACTGTCCCAAGTAAACTCCACAATCACATTAGGATATTCAAGTTCACCACACTAACCTCTGTATACAATTAGGTGCGGTCTCACAGAGGGAATATCGATCAGAGGACACATGTACTCAACTCAGTCAGTACTTGACCATCAAACTGTCGGTTTCTGGTTCCTTTCTTTTCCCTTTCTCCCTTAGCAACTGATTTTTCCCCACTGGGTATCATTTTATTTTTTTCTATCAGTGCTCTTCCCTTTTTATTCGGGGGTGTAACTTTGGATATGTTTACATGGATGCACAGGAGGTAATAGGGGTCTCTACCACTCCCGTGACTACTTCGAAGCTACTAGCTTATCCTCAGTTTTAATCTCTCTCTTTTTTTTTTTACTTTCAAAGGAGGGGAAAATCAGAAACCATACTCAGACAGGATCATAGGCTGTGTCAAACACATCAGAGGAATGCGATCCAGAGATACCAAGCCCCTAAGTGAGAAATTAAGTCATGATTAGAGGTGAAGTTAGTGATGGATCCTCTGAATACCTGGTTAGATATGGGTGTCCTTGGTAAGTTGATCCGTTTGGGGTTTTCTAATAGTCATAGAGCTACTGCAGATCTGTCCAATGGTCACTTAGTTCCTGTTCCAGCAAAAAATTTCCTCGAAAAATCATAGTTTCATACACATTTTGACTCAATAAAATCATTTTGAAAACAATTGAAAACAAGGGACTGATTCAAAGAAAACAAAACACAATGTCAGTAACCACCTCCCCCACACTTAGACTGCACTATCCCCAGTGCAATCGCAGCTTGGGTTCAGAAGAAATCAATCAGGAACCATAGAGTTATTGAGTTAAAAAGTCGAACCTGAACACGACTGATGTCGACCGACACCAAGGTCATTGTCGCCCGACATCAGGGTCGTGTGATCATACGTGATATATCATGGTTTTTACCGGTTTTAGACCATGATAAAAGTGTGTTTTAGAGTCTTTTAGTGTTTCTTTAGAGTCTTTTACAGGTGTTATTAGGTATTAGCACGTTTGGAGCGGAATTGGAGTTTATGGAGCTTTTTGGAGCATTTTGGTGTTTTGACCCGAGAAATAGAGTTCACTGTCCAAAACAGAGTAATGCATCGATCGACACACATCGTGCATCGATCGACACACCAGCGAGATGGGCCTTTCTCGGCGGTTTTAATGAAGAATGAAGAATTCACAGTTTTGTCCAGAAGTTCCTGATAATTACAAAGAAGCCCCAAGACGTGATTAGCTTATATAATTAGGTTTTTTACATCAGTTTTTAGAGACGTTTTCATACTTAGAGCTGAGAGTTTTTAGAGCTTGGGGATGATCTAATCTTGTACTGCTTTCTGCTTTTTGGAGAAGATTTCAAACCCCTTTACTTCTTTATTCTCTTTTATGCAATCTATTATTTCATTGATTATGTCTTCATATTCAATGCCTGAGTAGTTTCATAGTTAGGTTTAGGGATTCTCATTAAGGGTTTCATGACTTGCTAGATTTATTTATTTCAGTTAAGGATTCATATCAATAATTGTTCTTCGATCTAAATTGTGCTTTAACACTAGTTTCTAACTTGATCACTTAGAATCTAGATCTTAGGTTGTTAAATTGACACGAAAGTGTGATTTAGAATCTGAACTATTTAGGTTGAGCAATTGAATTACTCACAAAGAAATTTGGTTTAATTAAATTGTGAACATATCGAACTTAATCTTAAAGCTAGTTTAATCTGTTAGGAATTACAAAGAAATTTGGATTTCTGCAATTATGCTTAGAGAATTCTCACAACGAAAGTTGGTTAATTCTATTTCCGTGTTTGAGTTCTAGAACTGTGCTTAATTTGATCCTGACTGAATAATTTATATGCTTGTCTGATTTCCTGAGAACTCCCTAGACTTAGCGCTTTTAGTTAATTGCCTACAAACCGATCTTGCTACTGATTTACTTTCTTGCATTGCTTTTAGTTTCTCATTACATTACTTTCTCCTAGTTTTAACTTGACTGTTCTTAATCTATCGTTGCCTAGAGTCCTTGTAGATTCGATACCCTAAAGTACTACATTTACATCACTGTGCACTTGCAGTTAGAATAGGGATAATTCTTGACCTATCAATACGCAGGATGTAGAGTCTGCCGTGGTTGAGTTCATGGGTTAGCACTCAATTACTCACCTGTTATCTGCGTTAGATCACTCAAAATCACATCAGAAACAACAGTAGTGATGCATAAACTCAAATAGTCAAGGTTCCAAACAGACGGGACTAAAAGACTGACTCAAAAGAAACATCAAAATGACTCAAGAGAAAGAAAAGAAAAAGAAACAAACGCAGAATCAGTAGCAGCAAGTATCTAGAAGACTGGAGAGTCTCCATCATCCATCTCCTCGGAGTCAGCTGCCTCCTCTATCTCCTCATCCTCTGAGCTCACATGGACAGGTGCTTGCGCTGGTGCGCGACGTCGTGGCTGTGGGTGGTGAACGCGTTGTGAGCATTGGCAGGACATGCGGTGAACTTTCTTCCAAATTCCCTTGAGAACACATGCTGCCCACTTCTGAAATTTCCCTGGTGGCATGTATTCTGCTGGTCCTGGAAGCTCGGGAAACCCATAGGTCTCATCTGGATCATCACCAGGGACAGCCTCATGATCAGCATCAGAGGCAGCAGCTCCAGAAGAAGCGCCTCTAAGTACAGTAGAACGACGCGGTACACCTCGACAAAGCTCTACATTGGGCTGAAAGGAGAGTGAAAGAGGCTCGTTGGTGATGCATGTGAGCTTGGTCTCTGGAAGGGGAAATAGGCGCTCAACACCAGATATGTCAAGGAAACGCCACAAGAACTGCTTGCCATTGGAGTTTATGGAGCTTTTTGGAGCATTTTGGTGTTTTGATCCGAGAGATAGAGTTCACTGTCCAAAACAGAGTAATGCATCGATCGACACACATCGTGCATCGATCGACACACCAGCGAGATGGGCCTTTCTCGGCGGTTTTAATGAAGAATGAAGAATTCACAGTTTTGCCCAGAAGTTCCTGATAATTACAAAGAAGCCCCAAGACGTGATTAGCTTATATAATTAGGTTTTTTACATCAGTTTTTAGAGACGTTTTCATACTTAGAGCTGAGAGTTTTTTACATCAAGACGTGATTGCCCCTTTACTTCTTTATTCTCTTTTATGCAATCTATTATTTCATTGATTATGTCTTCATATTCTATGCCTGAGTAGTTTCATAGTTAGGTTTAGGGATTCTCATTAAGGATTTCATGACTTGCTAGATTTATTTATTTCAGTTAAGGATTCATATCAATAATTGTTCTTCGATCTAAATTGTGCTTTAACACTAGTTTCTAACCTGATCACTTAGAATCTAGATCTTAGGTTGTTAAATTGACACGAAAGTGTGATTTAGAATCTGAACTATTTAGGTTGAGCAATTGAATTACTCACAAAGAAATTTGGTTTAATTAAATTGTGAACATATCGAACTTAATCTTAAAGCTAGTTTAATCTGTTAGGAATTACAAAGAAATTTGGATTTCTGCAATTAGGCTTAGAGAATTCTCACAACGAAAGTTGGTTAATTCTATTTCCGTGTTTGATTTCTAGAACTGTGCTTAATTTGATCATGACTGAATAATTTATCTGCTTGTCTGATTTCCTGAGAACTCCCTAGACTTAGCGCTTTTAGTTAATTGCCTACAAACCGATCTTTCTACTGATTTACTTTCTTGCATTGCTTTTAGTTTCTCATTACATTACTTTCTCCTAGTTTTAACTTGACTGTTCTTAATCTATCGTTGCCTAGAGTCCTTGTGGTTTCGATACCCTAAAGTACTACATTTACATCAATGTGCACTTGCAGTTAGAATAGGGATAATTCTTGACCTATCAAGTTTTTGGCGCCGTTGCCGGGGACTCTTTTGAGTCTTCGATAGATTTGAACTTAGGGTTTAGACTAGGTTTTTCATTTTTGTTTTTGGTTACTAATTTTTTTTTTCTTCTTTTTTTTTCTTTCTTTTTTTCTTGCGTTCCAGGTACGCCTGTTCGCCCTGCATCGATCGACACGGTCCTGTGTGTCGATCGTCACAGCTTTCGCATTGCATCGATCGACGCTCTGCTTGCATCGATCGACACAGTTTCGCGGAAACACCAAGAAGAGATCATAAGGACGATGTGTCGGAATGATATTTTTGGCTCAGGGATTGACAGTTCACAGGTACCTGGGTTGAAGAGCAAAGTTGACTCTCTACACAGTCTTCTACTTGGAAAGTATGCGCAAGGAGCTATCAACTACGTTGGAGGGAATGGATTCAACAGTCAGGAATATGCTTTTCAGGACTCCTTCTCGAGAAATTATGGTGTTTCTTCTTACCAAGCACCGCCTGCACCTGCATATAAAAGAAGATTGGAAACCATGATGGAGCAGTTTCTTGAGGGACAACAACAAATCGTTGTGTCCTACAACTCATAGATAGATGCATTGTATGAAAATCTGAATGGGAAGTTTGAATCTTTGAGCACACATGTGAAGAAGCTGGATGTCCGAATTCAACAAACAGTTGAAGCAGTGCAAAGGCAGAATGAAGCTAGGAGAGCTGATCAAAAGCAATACGTCAATGCTGTGATCACTGGAGATGAGATTGACTTGCTAGGAGAAGAAGAGAGCATCATCTCGGATTTTCTGGAAGAATTCTGTCTGTCTGAGACTTGCATCGATCGACACAGCTCATGCATCGATCGACACAGTCCCGATACGTCTGATGAAATTGCTCGAAATCGCCTTGTGTCGATCGACACAAAACGTGCATCGGTCGACACAGATCGTAGACGGGACCAGAAACCTGCAACAGTCCTAGAACGAGTCTATAAGCCCTATGTGCCATATCCTAAGGTTCCCAAACTGTCTAAACAGGAGCTAGAAGTGGCTAATTGCATGAAAGTGATGGAAAAGAAGCTGATTCAGATTTCAGAGAATCTCATGCCATACTCTGTGGCTGTGAGATTGGGACTGATGGATTTCCAGCCTACTAGGATCTCTCTTATCCTAGCTGATCGATCAAAGAAGTATCCAGAAGGAGTTCTTGAGGATGTTCATGTCAGAGTTGGAAACTATTTGATTCCAACAGACTTTGTAGTGCTGAAATATAAGATTGAGCCTGATGATCCTCTACTACTTGGTAGATCATTTTTAGCTACTGCTGAGCTATGATAGATGTGAGACATGGTCTGATTGATCTCCAACTAGGGGATACGCCATTGCAGTTCAAGATGGACAGGAAGCAGAGATCCACCATTGATGGACAGAGCTTCAGTGTTGAGGTGGAATCAGAGATTCCTATTGGAGAGGAGAAGATGGCGGTTCATTCTGAACTTGCTCTAACATCTTCAGTGCCTGCAACTGCTCATAAGCAGAAAGCTCCAGACATCTCATTTCCACCAAAGGTAAGGCATAAAGCTTCTAAACTTAAACCTCCTAATCCCTCAGTTTTGAATGCACGAAAACGCAGAATACCACCCAAGCTTCGCTCCCGCCCTGGTTTTACTCCTTCGTTCCTTGGGAGATCTCATGATGCGAATGCTTATACGCCACCTTGGATGAAGAGATATCCGCAGAGACACTCAAAGTCTCTGTTGAATCCCCCCCATAAGTCCGATCTCCTATCCCATAGTCAAGCTATTGAATTTAAACAAGCGCTGAGTGGGAGGCAACCCACTGTTAGGTTTGTTTTTGTTTTCATTTTTCGCTTTTGATTTGGTGTTTTTGATTTTCTGCTTTTGTGTGTTCAAAGCCGAGAGAAACAGCAAAATCGCACTGCATCGATCGACACACTGAGTGCATCGGTCGACGCAGTTGCGATTTCTGGTTAGCCGATTTGATTGCGGTTTAGACACCGGTTATTTAGATAACCGCGAGCATATTTGCCTTGCATCGATCGACACCCGTGTGGCATCGATCGACGCAGGGCGACAATAGGTAAGTATTCTGCAACTTTTCGGATTGTTTTTCAATTTGATTATTCTTTCACCGAGCTCATGCTTTTATTACACTGGGGACAGTGTAGTTCAAGTGTGGGGGAGGTAGCTAGTGACGCACGCTTTTGTTTTCTTAGAGTCAGTCCAAAATTGTTTTGTTGAGTCAAAATTTGTATGAAACTATGATTTTTCGAGGAAATGTTTCGCTGGAACAGGAACTAAGTGACCATTGGACAGACTTGCAGGACCTCTATGACTATTAGAAAACCCCAAACAGATCAACTTATCAAGGACACCCATATCTAACCAAGTATTCAGAGGATCCATTACTAGTCTCACTTTAATCTTGACTTAAATTTCTCGCTTAGGGTCTTGGTAATATTTGGGTTGGATTCCTTTGATGTGTTTGGCACAGCATGTGATCCTGTTCTTAAGTATGGTTTCTGATTTTCCCCTCCTTTGAAAGTAAAAAAAAAAAAAGATAAAAACCGAGGATAAGCTAGTAGCTTCGAAGTGGTCACGGGAGTGGTAGAAACCCCTATTACCTCCTGTGTATCCATGGAAAGATCCAAAGTTAAACCCCAATAAAAAGGGAAGAGCACTGATAGAAAAAATAAAATGATACCCAGTGGGGAAAAATCAGTGCTAAGGGAGAAAGGGAAAGGAAAGAAACCAGAAACCGACAGTTTGGTAGTCAGATACTGAATAGGTTGGGTCCATGTGTCCTTTTATTCGATAATCCCTCTGTGATACTGCACCTAATTGTATACAGAGACTGGTGTGGTGAACTTGAATGTCCTAACTTGATTGTGGAGTTTACTTGGGACATTTGCTAAGTGTGGGGGAAGTACATTGTGGTCTTGAGTTCTGTAGGAAAGTTTTCATTGGCTTACTAAGTGAATTCGAATGCGAAAGTTCCTAGGACGAAATGAGTTTCTGTATTTTCAAACTTCTTCTCTTATATTTTGGTTCTTTACTTGCATGAGGGCAAGCAAAAGCTAAGTGTGGGGGAGTTGATATATCATGGTTTTTATTGGTTTTAGACCATGATATAAGTGTGTTTTAGGGTCTTTTAGTGTTTCTTTAGAGTCTTTTACAGGTATTATTAGGTATTAGCACATTTGGAGCGGAATTAGAGTTTATGGAGATTTTTGGAGCATTTTAGTGTTTTGACCCGAGAGATAGAGTTCATTGTCCAAAACAGAGTAATGCCTCGATCGACACACATCGTGCATCGATCGACACACCAACGAGATGGGTCTTTCTCGGCGGTTTTAATGAAGAATGAAGAATTCACTGTTTTGCCCAGATGTTCCTGATAATTACAAAGAAGCCCCAAGACGTGACTAACTTATATAATTAGGTTTTTTACATCAGTTTTTAGAGACGTTTTCATACTTAGAGCTGAGAGTTTTTAGAGCTTGGGGCTGATCTAATCTTGTACTGCTTTCTGCTTTTTGGAGAAGATTTAGAACCCCTTTACTTCTTTATTCTCTTTTATGCAATCTATTATTTCATTGATTATGTCTTCATATTCTATGTCTGAGTAGTTTCATAGTTAGGTTTAGGGATTCTCATTAAGGATTTCATGACTTGCTAGATTTATTTCTTTCAGTTAAGGATTCATATCAATAATTGTTCTTCGATCTAAATTGTGATTTAACACTAGTTTCTAACCTGATCACTTAAAATCTAGATCTTAGGTTGTTAAATTGACACGAAAGTGTGATTTAGAATCTGAACTATTTAGGTTGAGCAATTGAATTACTCACAAAGAAATTTGGTTTAATTAAATTGTGAACATATCGAACTTAATCTTAAAGCTAGTTTAATCTGTTAGGAATTACAAAGAAATTTGGATTTCTGCAATTAGGCTTAGAGAATTCTCACAACGAAAGTTGGTTAATTCTATTTCCGTGTTTGAGTTCTAGAACTGTGCTTAATTTGATCCTAACTGAATAATTTATATGCTTGTCTGAATTCATGAGAACTCTCTAGACTTAGCGCTTTTAGTTAATTGCCTACAAACCGATCTTGCTACTGATTTACTTTCTTGCATTGCTTTTAGTTTCTCATTACATTACTTTCTCCTAGTTTTAACTTGACTTTTCTTAATCTATCGTTGCCTAGAGTCCTTGTAGATTCGATACCCTAAAGTACTACATTTACATCACTGTGCACTTGCAGTTAGAATAGGGATAATTCTTGACCTATCAATACGCAGGATGTAGAGTCTGCCGTGGTTGAGTTCATGGGTTAGCACTCAATTACTCACCTGTTATCTGCGTTAGATCACTCAAAATCACATCAGAAACAACAGTAGTGATGCATAAACTCAAATAGTCAAGGTTCCAAACAGACGGGACTAACAGACTGACTCAAAAGAAACATCAAAATGACTCAAGAGAAAGAAAAGAAAAAGAAACAAACGCAGAATCAGTAGCAGCAAGTGTCTAGAAGACTGGAGAGTCTCCATCATCCATCTCCTCGGAGTCAACTGCCTCCTCTATCTCCTCATCCTCTGAGCTCACATGGACAGGTGCTTGCGCTGGTGCGCGACGTCGTGGCTGTGGGTGGTGAACGCGTTGTGAGCATTGGCAGGACATGCGGTGAACTTTCTTACAAATTCCCTTGAGAACACATGCTGCCCACTTCTGAAATTTCCCTGGTGGCATGTCTTCTTCTGGTCCTGGAAGCTCGGGAAACCCATAGGTCTCATCTGGATCATCACCAGGGACAGCCTCATGCTCAGCATCAGAGGCAGCAGCTCCAGAAGAAGCGCCTCTAAGTACAGTAGAACGACGCGGTACACCTCGACAAAGCTCTACATTGGGCTGAAAGGAGGGTGAAAGAGGCTCGTTGGTGATGCATGTGAGCTTGGTCTCTGGAAGGGGAAATAGGCGCTCAACGCCAGATATGTCATGGAAACGCCACAATAACTGCTTACCATTGACGTCTCCCTTGATCCGTTGCATGCTCTTCAGATGTGTGAAGTCCATGGTAAGCCTCTTAGTGCAAATGGTCATCTGACTCCTGTCGAGCCCAAAGTGGTCAAAGATGGGAGTGAAAAGACTCCCGACCGTCTCTGTCTTAGTCGCCTTCCCAGTGAACGGCTTCGTCGCCTTCAAGGTCTCCAAATGATGAGCAAAAATAGCTCCCATGTTGACGTCTGCTACCAAATGAGCGTCCTCAAACTCACTGACATCAACACTGCTGCCAATCCCAAGATAGAGCAACAAAAGCTCAGTAATCCTCATCATCCCAGGCTCCATCTTACACAAGATAGTGTTGGCGAACACTCGGACAAGATACCGCATAACCGGATGGCGCACAGCGGTCTGTCTGGTGGTCTGGGAATCGTACACTCTGGTGCCAAAGTGTTGCCAGAAAATCTGCACATCGGGTCAGTGCTCAGGCAAACTGACTCGCTCTCTCGTCCTGTCAAACTCGTATATGTCACATAGCTCTTGGAGGCTGAGCATGTACCTTCCTCCCTTGGCCATGAAGGTCAATGTTCCTTCCGAGGCCTTTCTCACCAAATCATTGGAGTAGTAAACACAGACTGTGGCCATGAACTGTCTGACCAGCTCCTTGTGCAAATCATAGTACTTGGTACAGATCGTACCCAAGCTAATTGTCCGTATAACTCGCAAGACATCTGACTGTATCTTTAGCTTGTTCATAGTCGTGATGCAAGGAAGCCGTGTGGGCTCTATCTTAACGTTACACCAAGCATTGTAGAACAAGCTATCATAATCATCCCAATGCTCTGAGATCGGTTTGTGGGTGCAGGCGCGCTTCTTTACTTCTACCGCAGGCTCGTCCGCAAAGCAAGTGACCCTGAACCTCTTCTCTTCCATTCTTGGCCAAGGTGCTTGGTTCTGAGCGTCACGGGGATGAGTGTCGGCAGTGTCGTGTTGCTGCGACGAGGAGCCAGAAGCAGCGGTGGCAGAGGCTCTTCGTGGGCGCTTTCCGGGGTTCAGACAAGGTTCCATCTGCAAGACAACAAACGAGCAGTCGAAAAGAATGAGACTCAAACACATCAAAATTTCAAAGTCACAATCGCATTCAATTGAGCCTAGACAATCATCCACAGTACTCAAATCAACCATATTCCATAACCAATACGTCCTAGATATCAACAAATCGATCAAAAATCGAAGCTTTCTTCCCTTGAACACGAACTGAAAAATGGAGATTCAGAATCATACCTTCGCAGATCGATTAAACGTATACTAGAAATGGATAGATCACAGAAAAACAAGTAGAATGGAGCTTTGAATCGTCAAAATCGGTCAAGAAACGAGAGAGATGACGATTTTGGGAGGATTTTTGGGGAGAGGAAAAATGAGGAAGAAGAAGTCGGGTCGATTGTTTTAAGAAGACTTACCTCGATTTCATCGATGTCGACCGACACTCAACCTCAATGTCGGCCGACACTCGATTTCAATTCCCAAATCGACATCAGAAATCGACTGAGGTCGATTTTCGTTCGTGCTCGAACTTCCTCGAAGTCGATGACGACCGACATCAATGCGACGTCGACCGACACTGACCTCTCAGTGCTACTGATCCTACGAAACTTGAAACAAAAACACCAAAAACAAAAGAAATCAAAATGCAAGACCAAAAATCATAGTATATACAACTTACCAGTGGGTTGCCTCCCACTCAACGCTTGTTTTTAGTCGTTAGCTTGACTTTGGTGGGAGATTAGACTCCCGGTGTTTTCGACAGAGGCTGTGAGTGCCTCTGCGAAAGCCTCCTCATCCATGGTGGAGAGTAAGCAGTGTCAGCGTGAGATCGTCCAAAGAATGAAGGAATGGGACGTTCTCCTGCATTCATAGCAATGAAGTTAGTAGAACTGAGCTGTGAAGATGCATACCCTGCTTTGGTGGAGCCTTGACGTTTGGAGCTTTCTGCTTATAAGCAGTTGCAAGCTCTGAAGATGTTAGAGTGGAATCTTGAGAAACCATCATCTTCTGTTCTCCAGGATCAGAAGTTGAAGTCTCACTAGTCTGAGCTTCTTGCTCCAGCTTAACGCTAAAGGCTTGACCGTCAATAGCAGATCTTCACAGCTTATCCATCTTGAAGTGCAGAGGATTATCTCCCAGGTGGAGATCAATCAGACTATGCCTCACATCGATCATCGCTCCAGCAGTAGCTAAGAAGGGTCTTCCCAGTATCAGAGGATCATCTGGTTCACTATCGTACTTCAGCACCACAAAGTCTGTTGGGGCTAAGTAGTTCCCAACTCTGACAGGGACGTCTTCAAGAACTCCCTCTGGAATCTTCCTTGATTGATCATCTAGGATTAGAGAGATCCTAGTGGGTGCGAAAACTGTCATTCCCAATCTCTCCGCCACAGAGTATGGCATGAGATTTCCAGCAGCCCCTAAATCACACAAGGAGCGCTCGAAGCTATCCTCGAAGATGGAACAATCCAGCACAAATACACCAGGATCTGGTAGCTTCTCGGGGATCTGATTAAACAACACGTCACTGACTCGTTTAGGAAGCACTACCACCCATTCTTTCAAATCCTCGTCTATGGGCATCATCTTCTCCATGTATCTCTATAGACAAGGATGATAGGGAAAAACATCAGCTTATGGATCCTCTTTCAACTTCTTATCCATCACTTCCAGGCGTTTGGCTTCATCAAGCTCTTGTTTAGACTTCATAACCATCCTAGGGAAAGGTATTAGAAGCTTGTAGACCTTCTCTTCAGTAGTGCCATAAGATGTTGGTGAAGCTTGACCTTCTCGCCCAGAGTGTCGACCGACGTTGCATTGATGTCGGTCAACATTAGCCAGTTCTCCATCATTTTCGGCTCCATAATCTATCATGGTCGATTTCCGTTCGTCGTGAGGACTCAAAATCACTGTTGAAGATGGGTGTCGGCCGACGTCAAGGATAGTGTCGGTCGACGTTGAGGTTGCAGCTTCTGGTTTTTGACTATCTTTAACAATTTCAGCTGTCTTAACCTCGAATCCTTCTCCTTGATCCACCAGCCCATCCTCAACTTAAACTGACCAAGCGTTTATGTGGGTCTTCTGAACATTCTTCCCCTTGACTGAGCTTGAAATCTGGTTCACTTGTGTATCCAGTTGCTTCATATGTGTACTCAGAGATTCAAACTTCCCATTCAGATCAGTGTTAACAGCATCTATCTTCTTGTTGAAATTCACAGCATTCTTCGTCTGACCCTCTAGCAACTGCTCCATCACAGCTTCCGATTTACTCTCATGAGCACTAGTAGCAGGAGGTGTCTGATAGGAAGATGATCCATAGGTCCTCTGATATGAGTTATTCTGCTGAAAAGGCTTTTGGTAACCAGCATTCTGACCTTATCCAGAAGAGTTTTGATTGCTTGTGAAAGCACTCTTCTGTCCACCAGTGAAGAACTTGTTGCTTTGCTGATTTCCAAACCTGTTTCCTTGAAATCCAGAACCACCAATGTAGTTCACATCTTCTTATGTGCAGCCTTCTTCAAGTCCAAACTCTTCAACCTCTTGAGCAAAATGGACATGCTTCTTGCCAGTCAACAAGCTGTGAGCAGTATCCAGCTTGTTCTTCATCTCAGCAATCTGAAGATTATCAAACTTTCCACCAGACTCTTTCCTTCTATGATCTGCAGTCTTAGTACTGTTGCTGCTCACCAAGTTCTCAATCAATATCCTGGCTTGCTCAGGAGTCTTTGTGTTGAAGTTACCATTGCTGGCAGCATCTAACGCAGTCTGGTACCAGAGATCCACACCTCTAAAGAAAATCCCCAGCAGCTGAACTTCAGAGAATCAATGATGAGGACAGTCTCGTTGGTACATCTTAAACCTTACCCAAGAAGACTTAAGTGGCAATGTAGGTCCCTGAATGAATGTCAAAAGGTCCTGTCTGAGCTGATCGGAGCGAGCATCATCATAGAAATGCCGTAAGAACTCTCTCTTCACTGTATCCCAAGTGGTTAACTTCCCAAGTGTAAGTTGCTTAAGCCGAGTTGCAGCCTCTCCAGCAAGAGAATATGGGAAAAGCTTGAGGAAAAGGAAGTCATAACCCACTCCATTGTGCTTCATCCCAGTGAAGAAGGCTTCAAAATCCCCAATGTGGTCCATGGGTTGCTCATGCGGAAGACCATGGAAAGGATGCTGCCTCAAAAGTGCATAGTAGGCAGTCTTGAGCTCAAACTCGTTCCTCTCAAAAGGAGGAGGTATAATTGCTGATCTATTAGCATAAAACTCACCGGGTCTGTTGTAGTCAGCAAGAGTCCTTTCAGCAGCAGGAGGATTAGGTGGATGTCCATTAGCTCCATGATGAGCAACCTGCCTCTCACCTTGAAGCTGCTCAGGTTCAGGGATCACATTCCCTTGGGCATCAATCCTTTGCCCCTGAGCATTGTAGGGGTTGTTCTGTTGGTCTCTCAGAACTCTTTCAGCATCTGGTATCAAGATCAAACGATTGTTCATCATCCTTGAAGTTCTTTGAGCCTTTTTGTTCGTTCTCTCAAGTCTAGCAAGCTCCTCAAGTCTGAGGTTAACAAGTTCTTCGTTCGGGTTGCTTCGGGTGTGTCGACTTGGCATACACTGATTTCGGAGGTGAAATCCGCGCTTGGTGTCGGGTGACACTCGAGTGATGTCGGTCGACGCTGAGTGCTTCAGTCGATTCATGCAGCAACAAAAACAAACCGAACAAGAGAACGTGAGTAACAAAAGAAATAAAAAAGACTTAGAATAAACCTTAAAACAAAATCTATCGGCGAACTCAGTTGAGTCCCTAGCAACGGCGCCAAAAACTTGATAGGTCAAGAAATATTCCTATTCTACTGCAAGTGCACAGTTATGCGAATGTAGTATTTCAGGGTATCGTTTCCACAAGGACTCAAGTGTCACACGATATACTATATGTCTTTCAGTTAAGCTAAGCCAACCAAGAAAAATCAGTAAACAAATGCAAGTAAATTTAAGAATGTTTTCAATGGGAGAAAGGCGTCAGACTTAGGAAGTTCTCGGGAATCATACAATGCCAAATACTTAACTAACCGGATTCAGATTAAGTGCAAGTTCAAGAACTAGAAACAAAATGATAAACAATCCAACTCTCGCTGAGATTATTTCTTTATCTAGCAATCTAGCGATCCAAATCTCTTTGTGATCATAGAGTTCTAAACAAGCATTAGGAACAAGTTCTTCGGTTCAAAATTCTCCTAAACCAAATCTCTTTGTATCTAGTCAAATTTCTCACACTAAGTTAATTCAGATTATAACTCACACTCTCGTGCTAAGTTAATTGTCTCAGATCTAAATCCTAAATGATCAGTCCAGAATCCAGTATTAAGCGCAACTTAGGTGATGAATGAATAGGTTTAGAATCCTAATCAATCAGTCATCTAAACATGCATAAAAACCCTATGAGAATTCCTAAATCTAACTAGGTTACTACTCAGACATATTATCAGATAAACAACACATCATTGAATAGAAAACCAAAGACTGAATAGATAGATAAAAAGGGGTTCGAAATCCTTCTCTCAAAGGTTACAAGTAGCAAGAACAGCCCCTTAGCACCACATCTCTCAATCTCCAAAGCAAGAACAAAGTAAGAACAGGATAATCATACTGAGTCTGAAAAACCTAATTAAAACACTAAACACGTTTTAGGGCTAGATTAGAATTAGGAAAAACTTCTGGGCAACTTTGCAATTCTTCAAAAGATGTCTTCATCTCAGCGTATAAGTCATGTCGCCCTCAGTGTCGACCGACACTAAGCTGATGTCGGTCGACATCCAATCGTGGTCGAGACTCCAACTTCAGCTCATTGCACAGATCGCCAGAAACGTCCTATAATCCCACTCTTTGCTCCAAACGCAAGCCTACCTGTAGAAGACTCAATAGACTCGAAAAACCAGGTTAAAGACTCAATATATACAACTATGTCATGGTTGAAAACCTAGAAAAAGGCTATAAGCTGTGAATGGGTATTCAAGCTCAAACCAGGCATTCTAGGAGTTGAAAAGCCTAGTTACAAGGTTAGAATAGTAGCAAAATGTTATTCCCTAAAGGAAGGCATATACTATCATGAAATGTTTGCCCCAATCGTTATGTTTCAATTCGTCTAATTTTGTCAATAATGGTTGATTTAGACTTAGAATTGGAACATTTTGATGTTAAAACAGCCTTTCTATATGGGATTATTGATGAGGAAATCTATATGGATTAACCAGTGGGATATGAGGCTAAAGGAATGAAGAACAAAGTCTGTCATTTGGTTAAGTTTCTATACGGTTTAAAGCAGACTCCAAGACCATGGAACAAGTGTTTTGATCAGTTCATGGTAAAGAATGGTTTCAGAAAAGCGAGTTTGATCTATGCGTCTACATAAAAAACTTGAAGGAGATATGCATATCTAGTTACTCTTATATGTTGATGATATGCTAATAGCATCTAAGAGTAAATATGATATAAAATAAGTAAAGAAACTCTCAAACAGTGAGTTTGATATGAAGGATTTAGGTCCTGCAGAGAGGATCCTAGGAATGGATATAGAAAGGGACATAGAAGATTGATTTCTCAGGCTAACTCAATCAAGGTATATCAGAAATATTTTGCAAGTATTTCAGATGGATGAGGCGAAGTCTGTTTCTACTCCAATAGGAGCACCTTTTAAGATTAAGTCTTCAAAGTATGTGGGCGTTTAAGAGGCTACAAGGGAATTTCCTTACTCAAATGTAGTTGGTAGCATCGTGTATGCAATGATCGGTACAAAACCTGATCTTTCTTATGATATTGTTCTGGTGAGCCGTTTTATGAGTAATCCAAATAAAACACATTGGAATGCAGTTCAGTGAATCCTTAAATACCTAAAGGGAACTCAAGACATGGGCTTAATGTTCAATAAGATCTCAGAAGGATTCAAGATTGAAGGTTACTCAGACTCAAAATTTTCAAGGGACTTTGACAGAAGAAGATCGACGACAGGCTACATTGTCACTGCATGTGGAAACTTAGTCATTTGGAAATCCGGTTTGAAGCAAGTAATAGCTCTTTCTTCAATAGAGGCCAAATTTATTGATATGGTTGAAGCAATCAAGGTAGGTCTGTGGTTGAGAGGTTTAGCAGAGGAATTGAGTTTCAAGAAAAGTGTTGTAAATGTGAATTGTGACTCTCAGAGTGCTTTGAGCATTGCTAAGAACAACGCATTTCATGACATAACAAACTGTTGCAGTGCCAAAACATTTAGCTGTAAAGATGAGTTTTTTTCAGGGATATGATTGATGAAGGTGACATTAATGTGAAGAAGATTCATATGTCGAAGAATCATGATGATATGTTAATGAAGGTGATACTTGTTAACAAGTTTGAACAATTTTTGGCTGTGCTCAGAATAACCAATTGTTAATTGAGTGGCTATGTTTGACGACATAAGAAATAAACTCAGGATGTTGATGTCAAGGTGGAGATTTAAGTATGACATCAACAATATAACTCTAGTCGTGAAAAAAAGAGTTTTTCTTTAAAACGATTCTTTTCTATTTTAAGCTAAGAACCAGTTTTGTTTAAGGTTGATTACTTGGTACGAGGTCTGATACGGAGTTAACCGGATTGGTAACACATTTTATTCAACCTTTACATACAGTCTCATCAACATATATGATGAGAGAGGAAGTTTGTTATAACGATACACATAGGTGATTTTATCGTTTATCCAGAAAAACAAAAAGTGAGATAGAGAGACGGTGAGAGAGACGATCATCGAGAGAGAAGAGAGATAATCTATAGTGGGTGAGAAGTTTATCTTGTAAACCCAAATAAATCTCTTGTATCTTGAAATCCCCTATAATCATATGCTATAGTGGAGTATTTGTTTATGCCATCAAGTACGCAGATGTACGGATCCACATCGGATCCCGAACTGGGTTAAACGTTTTAGTGTTCTTTCATTTCATAATTGTATTTCATTTTTGTATCGCTTGAGTGATAAAGAAGAAACTGAATCCTATAAAAATAGTCGTTATCAAAGTAGAAGTACATTGAGATGAATCCATCATCTCAGAGTGCATATATATTACTTCCTTATTCGCTTAACATTCTTAACTATGTATAATTTTGGGTGGAGAAATGGTGGAGAACTTGGTTTGGTCTTAAGGGTGAAGAATGGAGCCGATGGATGGAATTGGTGAGTGTCTCAGCCACATTTGGTAGAGATAGGTGGTGTTCATGGTCACCTCATACGGGTTGGGTATTCTTGCAAGAGGTTAGGACAGCAGGCTTGAGTCAATATATGCTAAGTATGTTAGTGGAGACACCTTTGACAAAACCGAATATAGAAAGAAAATTTGATTTATTAGGTGTTCTTGACTCAGGAGTTCAGCTGGCATATGGGATGGTTACAAACCGAGAATTGATATTTTTAAATAATCATGTTAATTATCACCAGAAAATTTTGGTTTTATGGTGGATCTTCTGGGCGGGAAGGAAAATTTTTCTTTCTAAGGTTCTTAAGAAATTGGAGACATCTGTAAGTGATATCAGGACATTGATTATCATGTGATATTTTGGAAAGGTAGGAACAAATAAAAACATTTTAATATAAAGATTATCAGTTGGAATTGGCAAGGTCTATGGAGTAAATGAACAATTGGGTACCTTAGGGAATTCTGGTTTAAATATAAACCAGGCTTTTTATTTTTATCGGAGACAAAACAAGAATACTTATTTACACATAACTTCAAAGGCCATTTTGGATACGAAAAGATGCATACAGTGGAACCAAGAGGATCAAGTGGTGGACTAGCACTCTATTACAATGATTCTTGTAATGTAGACATCATTTTCTCCAGTAATAGGATTATTGATGTGGAAGCAGATGTGGAGGGGAGTAGAGTGGCTATCTATTTTGTTTATGGAGACTCGGTCCCAAAAATGAGAGATCAAGTTTGTGAACGATTGACCCGATTCGAATAAAGAAAATAAATCAAGATGGCTATAAGCTATGTGATCTGTTTGAGGTGTTAGAGGCATCCGATTACGACCAGACTAATGACGAGCCAACTTTGCGGCAGTTAGCAATTGTCAAAGTGCATAGTGGGTCAACTGTGTGAGTACTCATCTTGCTCTAAAAGGCGGTAAAACCACAATAAGAAGATAATCCTAGAGGACTTAATGAGTATTAAGTACATGAATGCATTATAAGTTGCTTGTTGGTAAGAGATGTTGTTTTAGCCTTCCACATATGTGTTGGTTGAATAGTATTGTATATGTTGCTAATGTGTGTATTTATTATCCTGGATAATCTAAATTACTCAAGTTTTTTTCTTGCATTGCATGTTAGTAAAAATAGAAGAGAGCGGTTCTGAGTTTCGTTGGTGGATTTGAAAAATTATTGTCGAGATAATGGGGCCTCCTTCTTCACATCCACAAGAACATTGATATCATGTACACCGATCTGAACGGGTCACACCATCTTGTCTCCAAAACTTAAATGAGTGCCTTTAACATAAGTGTTCCGGGACAGAATTAGCCACGATAAAATTTCATACTATTATTTTTCGGATCAGGTCCTTACAGGAACGGGCTCAACAGATATAAAAATTAAGGATCTATTTAAAGACCTTATTGTTTCCAGGTTGAGTCCATTCGGGTCCGGATCGGTTCAGGTTTAAGAGTGACATATTTGTAAAACCTGATTTTATGGGTACTATCCAGTTCGGATATTTCCAGTTATTTTTGGTATTTCATATTCAAAAATACATGAAAAACTGTAAAATACTCGAAAAACTATAAGATTACCCGATAAATCTGTAAAAATATCCAAAAATTACAAGTCCTATCATCATGTTCTTTTTGGTTTTATCAAATCATATGAATCCCGTCGGTTCTAATTGAGTTTGTTGCTAACATGTTCTATTAAGTACTTAGTATATAATAATATGTTCTAGCGAATATCCAAACGGATCCCGGGTAAAACCCTGATCCAATTTGATGCCCGCAGATCCTCAGCCAGCATATCCAATCAGTTAATTTCCTAGAACCTGGATATGGATCCGACCATTCGGAACCTCAGATCCAAATAAAATTGCGTCCATACCTAGTTCAATATAAGTCGTTATATGATTATCAACTAAATTGACCTTTGATTAATTATATGATTTCGTTTACTATATATTTTAGTTTAGTTTGATATTAATTAAGATTAAAATCTGAAAAGAATTACAGATTTAATGCCAAAAATGTACTTATTTAACGATTATAGGTCAAATATGATGGAGCCCATATATAAACGATACCAAAAATAGGTGTGAGACACATAAAAACCATAAAGACTTGATATATCACAACAAACTAACTCAAGAACCCAAATTGGATTTTTCTGCTGGCCACTTTACATTATATGTCTCAGCCAACAATTAAACGCCAACCTATATCAAAACAAAAAAAAAATAAAAAAAAACCTCTATATATATGACAATCCCCAAGACAGACCAGACCACATGACATATTCACATTCTCTTAAAAGGAACTCTCTAATTAACCAAAAGAAAACTTTCACATTCTCTCTATCTGCGAAAATGTTGCTTGCTATGTTTGTGTCTCTTTTCGTGGCAGTGGCATTGCAGCTGCCATCTGTAGTCGTGGCTTTGGACGTCCACCATCTCCGCCAGCTAACTGCAAAGCACAATATAACAACAATAGTTGTGTTCGGAGATTCAAGTGTCGATCCGGGTAACAATAATTTTCTTAATACTGATTTGAAAGGAAATTTTCCACCTTATGGTGGGAATTTCGTGAACCATAAAGCTACCGGAAGATTGTGTGATGGATTACTCGCACCCGATTTTATTGGTAAGCTTGACATTATGGTTTTTATATTAGTCTTATATTTTCTATAAGTTAGATATTATTTTATTATTTTTTTATGTTCACATCAAACATATATTAATCATAAAGACTTTTATATGCTAACAGAAGACTTTCATGTTGATTTGACATTAGTTTCACATCAAACTTATATTTTCATTTTTCGTTTTTTTTTTCAGCGGAGGCGATGGGTCACCCGCCCATACCAGCTTTTCTTGATCCAACCATGACCCAAGCCGATCTACCTCGAGGTGCAAGTTTTGCCTCGGCTGGTTCTGGTTATGACGATCTCACAGCTAATATATCCGTAAGGCTAAGCATGTTTCCTTCTTTTGTATACTTTTAATAAAACATTTAAGTTATTTTTAATATAAAAATCGAATTGAAATTGATTTGCTTTTCTTGGGGTGGAACAGAACGTGTGGAGTTTCTCGACGCAAGTAAATTACTTTTTGCATTACAAAATTCACCTCAATAAATTGGTCGGACCAGTAGAGAGCTCGAAAATGATAAATAATGCGGTATTTATGTTGAGTATGGGATCAAATGACTTTCTTCAAAATTACTTAGTCGATTTTACTCGACAAAAGCAATTCACTGTTGAACAATACATCGACTTTCTCTCCTCCCGTATGCTTTACGACGTCAAGGTACGTATTACACCTCCACTAAACCTAGTAAATGTATGCATTATGTATATATGAGAATGATATCTACATGAATAGATAGATATAAGATTATATTATAATTCTTGGGCTTCTAGTAACAGCTCTATTTCACTATGGCTTGATCTAACCGACAATACAATAAATAAAAAGCACGTGTCTCTGTGTAGCTGGTATAAAATCGGCAAATATCTTGTGTAAATGTGTGGGTCCTGATAATTAATTACGTAAAATAGTCATAAATTCTTTTCAAAAGTCATAAATTACACCAAGAATAGAGGGCGAAATAGACACGGAATATAAAGAAAATAATATGAATCATATCTGGTTGTTGATAACATTTAATTTCCATAAATAATTTCTACCATACAACGACATGAATTTTTGGTTTTCATGTCCGGTTTTTGAACATGTCTAAGACTCGAGCAGAACTGATCCACAAGTATATACAATTGTTTTTTCCTTTATTTGTTAGTTGTGAAAATTAAATTTTGCATTTACTTTCTTGAACCAATAAACTAATAACTTTGGTTCCCATTTATTGGGAAACATATATACGTATATATATATATACATCCATACGTATATGGCCACTAGAAATGTCCAATTGGTTTTTTTTTTTCACTGTCGGTAGAATTTTACATTGAATACGCTTTATTACAACAAAGAAAAAACTAACTTAAGATTTAATTCACAAAAACTTAACTTGATTTAGATTCTTTTAAAATACTACAGTTTTAGTTTGATTTGGACAGACCGAACTGATTATAAACCTCTAATAGATTCAAGTATAATGGTAGTCATCATTAAATACAAAAAAAAAAGTCATCATTAAATAGATATAAATTGCCTTTATCATATAAAGAAGATTCGAATCATCTTTTGAGTTTGTGTCTTGTTATTTTATAGATGTTGCATAGACTTGGAGCTAGAAGGTTGGTGGTGGTAGGAGTTCCTCCCATGGGATGCATGCCCCTAATAAAATACCTAAGAGGGCAAAAGACTTGCGTTGATCAGTTAAACCAAATTGCCTTCTCCTTCAACTCAAAAATCGTCAAGAATCTCGAGTTTCTGCAATCTAAAATTGGTTTGAAAACTATATACGCCGATGCCTATTCTACCATCAAAGAAGCCATTAAAACCCCAAGAAAATTTGGTAAGAACATGGATCTTATTGTTTTATACATAAACTAATAAGATATAATTAGTAATCACAGGGAAAAAATAGAGATCTCATAAAATGTTTTTTTTCAACTTGAAGGTTTCATTGAAGCTTCAAAAGGATGTTGTGGAACGGGTACCTATGAATATGGAGAGACATGCAAAGATATGGACGTATGCAAAGATCCTACCAAATATATTTTTTGGGATGCAGTCCATCCAACACAAAGAATGTATCAAATCATTGTTAAAAAGACAATTGCATCTATAAGTGAAGATTTTCTTGTTTAGAATATGTTGTATGTTCGTATTATTATCATGGTGTACGAATGATCTGTTGATGTAATTGACATTGAACGATGGATATGTTATATCTAATATTTCAAACCAGAGAATAATTATATGAAAATATTATAACTGAGAAAACAAGAAAACACTTTAAAATAATAATTAGAATTGGTATTTAATTTTCAAGAAGTAGATAGGACCTTGTATATACTTTCATTATTTCATACAGTTTTTGTTAAGTTTCCTGGGCTTCCAACCTAAAACCAATTGGTGATAAGTGGATTGGTCCAAGTCCCTTATATATTAGTCATTATCATTCTCAATGAGAATGTGGGATAATTACCACACACTCTCTAGAGATTAAGGCCTCATGACCCATTAATCCCTACAATATCTCAATACCTCCCCTCGAGATAATGGCCCTTCTAGCCATTAATCTCGACAGACCATCAATCCTAGGGTCCGAAGGTACGGGCCACTTTCGGACCGGGTTACGAGAGTGTGTGGGTCAGGCTCTGATACCATGTTAAGTTTCCTGGGCTTCCAACCTAAAACCAATTGGTGATAAGTGGATTGGTCCAAGTCCCTTATATATTAGTCATTATCATTCTCAATGAGAATGTGGGATAATTACCACACACTCTCTAGAGATTAAGGCCTCATGACCCATTAATCCCTACAATATCTCAATAGTTTTAGCTATATATATAACTACAAAAACAAATTGTTAAAGAGTATATCGGTCATAGTTATAAATTTTATTGGACGTAACACTACTTGTTAATATACTTAGGCCTGGGCATATTATCCGGATCCGAAGATCCGATCCGGAACCGATCCAAAAAATCGGATCCGGATCGGATTCGGATCCGTTAAAATACCCGATCGGTACCAATTTTCTGATGGTTTCGGGTACCGGTTCGGATCGGATAATATCCGATATCCGACGGGTACCCGAATATATCCGAATATAAACATTGGTTTTTATGATTTTTACTCCCATATATGATTTTATCTTGGTTTAACATTGGTTTAATATTGGTTTTATGTAATTTTATGGTTTGCTTTTGGTTTTATGTTGTTTAGATTTTATTTTATTAAGAATCTTTCTTTTTATTCAAGTTTTTGCTCGGATTTATCAAGTAAACTGACTATTTTCGGATCTATATTGTTATTTTCGGATAGAAATTATTGGATCCGAACCGGTACCGAAAAATTTCGGATCTTTTTTAAAATACCCGATCCGACTTGGTACCGATCCGAACCCGATCCGAAATATAATATTATCCGATCGGTACCATTTTGCCCATATCCAAAATATCCGAAATCCGAAATACCCGATCCGAATCCGATCCGATACCCGAATGCCCAGGCCTAAATATACTATAGTTTATACTTTTCATTTGTTTCTTTCAAAGAGTTTCTATGACAAAAATACTGATAGAACAATATTAACAAAACAGAACAGATCGAACAGTAAAAACAAAGAAGATATGTAACGTCCTCACCGCTATCGCCTGTGAGCCTTACATTCATTCTCGGTTCGTGGACTCATTTTTGTCTAACGGTTGGTGCATTAGTTTAAGAGACTCGAAAGATTTATTTACTATTTATGTAATTACCACATGATTTTTATCCGTGTTTTGTTTTCAATAGCATGATATCATTTTTCGGTAAATCATCCCTTTTTAATTGTTTGTTCAATCACATTGAACTCTAAGGTTTTTTATAAAAAATGACCGAAAAGATAAATATATTTTGAAAATGCAGGTGAAACAATATAAAAAATGCAAAAGTAAAGACACATGAGAATTTTTTTAAAGAGGTTGGCTTGCTAAATCCTCGGAATCGTGTCCAGATTTTGAATTCACTAGAACAAGTAAACAATTATACTTAATCGTAAACGCGTATAGGAACGCATCCAACGATTCACCGCTCCATTAAATAACATGATCTCTTCGTGATAGTCACTAACCATGAACTAAACTCTCCATAAGGCTAGACTTTATGAGAATAAACCAGTCATGAGCTAAAACCCACCGAACCTAGACTATGTTTCTTCAGAATCTCTGGACCACGTCACACCTAGTGCACCAACGCACTCCCACATGTATGTTTACACAAACACACCAATACAAAGAAGGAAAAGGTATCAAAGCAATCATGCTTAAACACCACCAACGCACCGGTAACAATGTCTTTTCTAACAATGCATAGTCACAGTGACACATTTTTCATAAAGTCACGCTCACCTTGTATATTAACTTGAATCTTGATCTTCAAACCTCTTCAATCACACAAATAAAAAAAATTCTCTTTGTTTCAAATCTTGTAAGAAATATTCTCCTTTTCTTTTTATCTCTCCGAAGAATATACAAACACTACAAAGCTAGTATATATTCTCCAATATCTTCGTCTAACTCAGCAGACAATTCTTGAACCGAATCATATCAGTTCATATCTCATCAATCACATAACTTCACGTTATATGTCACATCTTGTATTACTCCATTTACTATTTCGCCAGCAGTACAACAAATACACCTTCACATTTTAATGACATAATTAACATAATTAATTATTTTAAAATTTTCTATATATATACCACAAACCGGATGTTACAAAATCATCAAGAGATGAAACATATCCAAAACATAATGAAAACTATGCAGTTTTTTTATAATAAAAGTTATAGGTTCCAACTTGAGATATTAAAACCAAAATAAATGGCTTTTAACTACCAACTACAAATAAACTTAAATAATATGGTCTTTAACGATAATATGTGGTTTCTAGCTACCACAAATTGGACCTGTAGGAAAATTTGATAACCGCTGTCGAGCTTGTTAATCGTATAATACTAAATACTACAAATTATTTATTATACTATTAAGAAAATAAGACGGATAAGGTTAAAAAAGAGAGACAAATACTCTTACTCGTATATACATATCCATTATTTGCTGAAATAAACAAAATCCTTTAATTCTAGTTTAGATGAAATTGACCAAGAATTTGAATTACAGGGAGGGAGAAAGACTCGGAACTTTTTCCCTTTTCTCTCTAACTTTTTCTTCTCTAACTTCTCTCTACCTTTTCTAAAAACCGGATCTGTTTCGTTCCTCTCCGCTGTTTAATTTCTTGACTGACGGCATGAGAGGAAGGGTGCCGTTTGTCCTAAACCAATAAGGTGCAGGTTTGTATGATGGTTCCGGAGGACGCTGACAACTTGTTGCATGTTGTGTTTATTCCAGAGCGGCAAAGCAGCACGGCGGTGGAAGCTCAGTGTGAATCGAGTAAAACTCTTCAGAGCTCCGAAGCCGTTTGAGTCGACGGTGAGGGGAGGAATAAAGGGGTTGCAGAAGTCAACACACTGGTTTTGAGGGTGGTTCCTACGTGCGGTGGCAACTTCACCTACGTTTCTTCCTGTCTTCGGGGTGCTCTATTTCTGATTTGAAGAGGATGGCGAGGGCTAAGCGAAGGCTTTTTGGGGTCGGAGGAGAAGCCACCACGTTGGGGTGGAGTACGAGGAGTGGATTGGGGGTTGGCATCATGGAGGCGGTCGGTGAACTACGTTGGCTTTGGATCTTTTTTAGTTTTTCGGTCTGATTCTAAAAAAATTAGTATCTCTTTTCTTTAGTGTTCAATTTTCGGTTTATGGTCGAGAGCTGTCAGTTCTACCCCCACTCACCGGAAGGTGTTGGTGCAGTTAGCTAACTATTGGAATAGGAAGATGTAGTTGGGGTTGGTTCGCCAACTACTATCTAACGAAACCAATCGATATCGGCCGCCCATCTCTTATAAGCGCGAGTGAGTGGTTGAAGACAAAGCGGCTCTGTTTCACTTTCGACGTTTTAATTTGTGGCCGATTTGGTTAATTAGGTTTTCGATGGTACTAGTTCATTTTTTAGATTCAACTTGTAAACCATAAAAAATATCGGTTTGGGACGAGGGTTTTTAATTTTTTTTTTGTCTACAAGATACTTTAATGAAACCTAACTATCACTTATCCAAATTGGCGGCTCCGGTCCAACGTGGATTGTATCTGACGATCTGAGGCGAGCACTCCGTGCTAGTCTATCTGCCATCAAATTATTTGTGCGCGGTATATGAATGAGTCTGAATGGTGTGAAGAAATCCCTTCTTACTTGGAACTCTTCTAAGTGATTCGAGAAAGCTGGCCATTCTTCTGGTTCCGACACTATCTTCACCAATTCTGAACAGTCCGTTGCGAATGTGATGTGGGTATATTGATGAAACTTCATACATTTCATAGCCCACACAAGGGCTTCAAATTCTGCATGGAGTGGGGATAAACTAGCTCTGATATTCATTGCCCCCATCAAAACATTCTCATCTCTCTCATAACAACTATACCACCCTTGTCCCGTATATCGATCACCCTCTTTCCAAGATCCATCCACAAAACACCATTGACCATTAAGTATCAGTTCAGTATTTGGGTTACTTCCGCCCGTTGTTCCTATCACTGACTCTTTCATCTCCGTTATCTGAGCATCTCCCCATGTCACAAATTCCGTCTCTGCCAATCTTAATGTTTCCTGAGGACTACGGTCAATATGACTATAAACCATATCATTCCTGCTTTTCCAAATATACCATATTAACCAAGGATAGATATCCATCTTCTCATCCGACGGTAGTCTCCAAAAAAGATAGTCCATATTCGTGTAGATAGCTGATGTTGGGAAAAACTCTGGATTTGTTGGAATATGAGACAATGCCCAAGTTTGAATTGCCGGGGGGCATTCAAATAACAGATGGTTTATCGTTTCCTCATCCACCCCACACCGGATACAACGTGTGTCACACTTTATCCCTCGTCCCTTCAAGTTTTTCATCACCGGTAAACACCCCGAGATTGATTGCCATATAAAATGCCTAATTTTTGGGGGACATTTAATTTTCCACGAATATGCTTGAAGTCTCTTGACGCTTGGCTCCAAAATGAGAGCTGTTTCGACCTCCGTAGATCTCTCCAACTGATACCCCGATTTCACTGTATATTTTCCAGACTTTGTATACGACCATCCCATCGAATCAGGTCTATTCAACCGACTAAATGGTACACTTAGTATCAAAGCCACATCCTCTGATTCTATGACTTCCTCCATCAGTTGTTTGTTCCATACCTGGTTATGATGATCAATCAGTTGGTCAACCGTGACCAAGGTATGATTCGAATCTGTTTTTCTAGTTGCTGGCCTCGGGCGATAGGCTGGTATCCACGGATCATTCCATATTGAAATGGACGTCCCTGTTCCCACCCTTTTGATAAGTCCTTTTTTAACCAGAGACCTAGCTGATGTAATACTCCGCCATCCATAGGATGCTGAATATGATTTGACCGGATCCAGAGGATCCATCTTCCGAAAATATCGTCCTTTAAACACTCTTGAGAAAAGAATATCGGGTTTCTCAATTAGTCTCCATAACTGTTTCGCCAAGAAAGCTGTATTTACATCGTAAAACGCTCTAAATCCAATCCCACCATCACATTTCTCTCTGCACAATTTGTCCCAAGACATCCAGTGCATACCAGAATTAGTTCCTCCCGTACCCCACCAGAAGTTAGAGACAATACTCGTCAATTTTGTTGTAATTTTCTTTGGTAACCGATAGCATGACATTACATGATTTGGTAAAGCCGTCGCCACTGCCTTGATCATGACTTCTTTCCCGCCTCGTGATAGAAGTTTCGTCGTCCAACCATTAACCCTTCCATGAAGTCTATCTTGTAGGAAACTAAAAACTTGTGTTTTGGGTCCACTAAGACTCTCAGGAATACCCAGGTATGATCCCATACCACCCATCGTTGATATCCCCATAATCTCCTTCACCTCATCTCGAACTCCCATGTCAACCTTATGCCCAAACTGGAGTGAGGATTTTGCGAAATTTATTTGTTGACCTGACACACTCTCGTAGTCCTTGAGGATCCGTAAAATTGTCCGACATTCTTCCTTCTCAGCTTTGCAGAAGAATAAACTATCATCTGCAAAGAGCAGATGTGATATTGGGGGACATGCCCTTGCTACCTTTAAACCCGTCAATTGTTTTTCGCGTTCCGCTTTTTTAATATTCGCAATCAGCGCCTCCGTACACAAAATAAATAAGTATGGTGACAAAGGATCTCCTTGTCGCAACCCTCTCTTTGGGGAAATGAAGCCCCTTGGTTGCCCATTAATAAGAACTTTATACTGAACCGTAGTTATGCATCGCATTATCCGGTTCACCCATTGAGCTGCAAAGCCCATTTTACCCAGTAGGTTCTCTATAAAAGTCCATTCAACTCTGTCATAAGCCTTGCTCATATCCGTTTTAATTGCCATGAATTTACTTTTGCATGATGGAT
Source organism: Orychophragmus violaceus (assembly GCA_030180135.1). Classification (NCBI taxonomy): domain Eukaryota; kingdom Viridiplantae; phylum Streptophyta; class Magnoliopsida; order Brassicales; family Brassicaceae; genus Orychophragmus; species Orychophragmus violaceus. The sequence continues at coordinate 25,789,067 of CM058240.1, read as the reverse complement.
TCGTTCGTAGACCATGAAACATCTCTTGAGCAATTAAGATATTATCCGATATCAATCTGCCCCCAACAAAGGCCGATTGTGTTTCTGAAACCAGTCTTGGTAGAAGCCCTTTCAAACGTTGACATAAGACCTTAGAAATGATCTTATAACCCACATTACATAGACTGATAGGTCGCAATTCTGTCATCCTACTTGGTCGTTCCGTCTTCGGAATCCTACTTGGTTGTTCCGTTTTTAATTAATTAATTAATATCTATATATTAAGAAAAAATAGTTTAGATGATATTATAGGCACTTCATCCATTAACTGTTCGAAAGAATCCGCCTAAATCCGCATCAGTGTTTTCTTCTTAGAAAAAAGGTCCGGTTCACTTGTTCACTCAATCCGGACCAACTTGCTTTCCACCGCTCTTTTTTGAATCATTTAAATACATGTTTTGTGCCAGAGAAGCTTCGGCAGTATGCTCTGTTTCAAACACAACATGGACATGAATACTACACTTTCCACCAAAATTGACATTATAATTACTTATGCGGAGACTTCAAAATTCCACGCATACTTTGAATGATAAACGAATAGACGAATAACCAACTTTTACAATGGCATTCGACGTTGGATAAACTTCGAAGCTTTCTCATTGATTTTCTTCAGCAGAGTAATAAGCTCATTTCCCATCTTCTTTAACTAATCAATCAATATTTCAATCACTTGAAGTGTTGATCAAATATGACCAAAATCAATAATCAGAGATGTGACACGGAAGAAAGTCTAAACTGGTCACCCCAAAAAATGATTTAAGTAAGTATGATCGATGATAACTATTCATTTAATAAACCTTGTGAAGATGAAGAGACAGCAAGAGGTTCACCAAATTTCAAAGCTCTTGCGTGAAAACAAATAAATGCAGACGTTAATGTTTTATATTTTAACCTAAAATTTTCTATAGTTTTGTCAATTTTTCTATAATTCTATGATTATGTTTTAGAATTCAATATCTCTTTACAAAAAATGGACGAACTTCAATTAGAGAGTTATATGTTGAAAGTATACAATATGTAAAGAAAAACGGTCAAACAAATAACAAACTTACACATATTTGTCAAAACAAATACCAAATTTTTATTAATCTAAAAATATACAAACTAAGTTGATCGAACCATCTTAATTATTGATTTAGCAACATTAAATTTTGTTTAATATCCATTTATTTTTAATATAAACGGCATCGTTTTACAAAAATAAGAAAACATGAAAATGGTCAATAAAATATTAAACTTGCACAGTTTCACCAAATAAAAACATAAACTCCCTCTTTCTAAATCATTGATATTTTAGGATCACACACATTAAAAGACAAGTTAAAACATGTTTATAAATGCATCGTTTTTTGTTATTAACAATTTTCTATAATTTTAAACCATTAACAATTTAATAAATTTAATTATATTTTCTGAAGTTTACAATTCATCATCATTAGTTAATAAAATTGCTTAAAAAACTTAACACATCTATCTTTATGAAACAAAAATAAAATCTAGAAAATCAATCCTTTAAAAACGGAAGAAGTATATAAACTTACGTACTGAAACAAACTAAAAATGATTTTAGTCAAAAATATATTTTGATTAACAATCATTTAATGCTAATGGAAATTAAAACAAAGTTGATTAAAACATAAATATTGTCTCTTCTCCCTTACTTCACTTACTCTTCACTTGAATCTGTTCTTTTCTTCTTCTCTTGCTTTGAATCACAAAACTCAATCTAGATATGTATTAATTGTTTGGATGAGATATCTAACATGTCAAATAGAAAAAGAGATATTTAACATGTCAAAGAGACAAACATATTGGGTTCGATTGGTGAACAAAAGCGGAACAGTAAGATTAGCGGTAAGAGGAAGCGGTAAACGGTTAGAGAATAGTGCAAAGAGGTAAGAACAAGCGGTTAGAGAAAGCGGTAAAAAAGTAGAGAGAAAAAAATTTAATATTATTTTTGCTAACGCTTTGATGATTGGTAACCGTCAAAGCGGTAAACCTCTTACCGCAGCGGTAAAAAGTTACCATTCGCAGCCATTTTCTTTACGAATGCAAGTTTATGTGAAGAAGAAGAACTAATAATAATATAAGATAGTTTGGTTATATTTGCTAATTTTATTTATTTTAAATAAATATCAAAGCTAATATTTTTTTAAACTAAATTTAAATTTACAAATCTTTAATATATTTAATTAACCTTTACCAAATTTCTTTCTAAAAGATTGTATATATATGATATGCACTATTAATATAATTATAAACGTGTATACTTGATTAGATATATATAGATAAAGGGTACACACCAAATATAGTTTGCACTGAGATCAGAAGACAAACATACATTAGTTACTCATCTGAAACTAAAAATTCAAACGACCAACATGTACAAGTTCATATTTATAGGATCACTTGATCCATAATAAAAAATAAAAATAAAGTATTCATTAACCAACAACCGGAGATAGAAGAATTAGTTAATAGAACTACACCATCAGATTTTCTTCTAGGTCGTATTCTTCTGGTACTTGTTTGGGAAACCTAAAAAAGAGTAAAACAACATATATGATCAAAGAATACACAACTTGTTGACGAATTCATCTCAGTCAGAATTCTCATACTGGTCATATATGATCGTTGAAAGCATTTCTTGTCCTTTTAGACAATTATAACCTAATATATATATTCAATCATGAGCAAAATTACTACTAATGCAATCATTCTCATCTCTATATTATAAGACTTTGTACATCTTACATGACTGTCGTTTGACGAAGAAGCATCGTAGAATTACGAAGACATGCTTATTTATGCATCGTACCTAAACCTTTCGGCCAACTCTTTCTCATCTCTCCCTACTAACACATAATGGATACTCCGGAACCTATATATGGTATAATTTACTAAATCAATTATTAGATTCTAATAACAAAATAGATCTTCAAAATAAAAGATAAATAATAACTCACCTTATATACGAATGGTAAAATTTAACTTAGGTCATGATCAATATACTCGTGTTTTCCAACATGTGTTACAAAACCAATGACATCTATATAGGGAATATATCAATTAGAAAACATATGCAAATAACATGCATATTATTATAATACTAAGCCCCCAAAAAATATTTAGTGCAAAATACTTCTAGGATAAGGATGATAAACCAACCCATCCAATATATCCAAAATCGATTGAAGAACCATGAAATGAACTTGCGGGAGATTATCCGAAGTTTGACAGAACAATGTTTTTGATTCGAATATGAGCTTAAATTGTGAAGAGTCAAACAAATAAAATCTGGTGCAAACACGATTTGAGCATCTTCAAGGTGAAACCAACGACTCTCGAGCTAAAGTGAAAACTAGAATAGTTCAAAATCATGAGATTGCACAGTTGCCTCGATCTGGATACCCTAAATCAAAATAGTTATTCACCTATTTAAAAACATGTAATCATCAAAAACCAAAACCGACTAAAATTCTGGAAGAGGAAACGTGAGATCACCTCCTCATTACACAAGATCATTGAGATATTTGGATTGCCATTTGAAGAAATACAGATCCACATACAAATGAGCAACAACCTTAAATTCCAAAGAGATGGAAGACAGTCGTTAATCTGAGATGATCACATTAAATCTGTACATCCATGGTTGTTTGAGAGAATCACACTTTCTTGGTCTGAAATCTAGAGAACAAAAGCTTAATTACTCTCTAAGACCTAATAGAGAAAATGAACCGTTTAGGGAAGGAGACTAAAAGCCGCGACTATATATGAATTATAAAACTAATTCTTTTGTTTATTGATAAAACATATGTGTGGCTCTTAATAAATATATTTATGTCACTATACATGCATACTCTAATACGTAGTCTCGAGCGCCGCATCAAATCATAGAGAGAGAGACATGATATTACATGCCACATGTCATTGTAAAATAAATTGAGTCTAATATTACACAAACTGCTGGCACTTAATGAGCGTTTCTCTTCGAGACCCTATCTAATCAAGTCTAATAATGGTTAAATATCATGAAAATGAAGGGTTACGATGTTTGGTTAACTAACTCTGATTTTCCATTAATGGTTGCCATAATTACTCGATATAAAGGAAGTAACATTTTCCCCCTTCACTCATTTTGAAAAATCGTTAGCGTTTGGAAGAAGAAATGGAGAACAAGAACTTGAGTTTCATGCCACCATCGATGTTTCATGTGGTTCTCTCAAAAGTCACATATAACAACATCCGTGATCATGGTGTTGTAAGAGTAGCATTTTTTTGGTTCAACGACATTGGGAGAGAAGATCACTTCTACGATCTTCTAATTTGCTCTTCAACTATTGGTCGTATTATTTTGAAGCCAACGCTATGAGAATATTCAACTTAAGGTGTTACAAAATGGGGAATCTTGAGGTGATTTACTTGAGAGGTATGTACGAGTTCTTGATCCTCCATTTACATGATGAATGGAGGGCCACAATTCACGACGGCAGTGAGAGAGGATGTGAACTAGCGAAATTCGTTGATACTAAGTTGAACATGGTGTTTTCTATTGATCAGAGGGGCTGAGTTCACAACTATCCAACGTTAACTCGTGATTATGTTGATCGTGTGTGTAACATGTTGACTACATGGAAAATCGGTGGAAATTTGGGCTACGAAAAACCGATGGGGTTTCCGGAACTGTTGGAAAATATCAATATCTCTAGTTACTTTTCTGCTTGTGCAAAAAGAGACGATTGGAGAAAGGCTACAACTGTTGTGCGATTTGTGTTATTGGCAATTTGAAGTGTGAACCTTCGTCGACTACATTCACTTGACTGCGCGTGATTGGTTATTTGATGAGATTAATAATCCCATTGTCTCTAGGTAGCTTAGCGTATTGATTTTTATTTTGTTTTTGGTATTTGAGATTTATCTATTTTTAATGGAATCCAAAATTGTTATCTTAACTTATTTCGATAACTGGTAGAGACAAATTTGTTTCTAGATTTGTAAATATAACTAATTTCATTAAATAATAGAAAAAATAAAAAATGTACTATAATCTACTACATATAACAAACCACATATTAATTAAAGATCCTCATGAACATAACCGAGTAAAATTCCAAAATTATCTCTCATGATTTTAAGGTAGAATGGTAACTTGATGGTCTAAAATCATCTATCACATATATTTGTACCTTAGAAACCATAGTCCCACCAAGCCATGCAAGTTTTTATCAGAGCACACTTACATCTATAAAGACCGTTGATATCTACACTTGCTCGCTTCTCAAAGAACAGAGCACACTGTCTGTCTGGCCATACACTTATATCTCTCCTAGTTATCTTAACATGTATTCAAGTGAAAAGTTCGCCCTCGATAAAATACCTACAGCTCAAAACTTCTCCATCTCCATAAAAAAAAACTCGCGAGCATGGAGTACGCATATATCCTCATCTCCCATCGACTCTCTGTCGATCTATAGATCATAGCCTTTTCTTGAGACATCTGGTCGCTATAGGATTATATGTCTTAACAGACGCAATATAAGAAACAACACATACCTTGGAGGAGAAGAGCAAAAGGTTTTCTGGATTCCATACATATGTTGACGAAATTATGAATAAACGGATGTGGACACCATATATTTAAGTTCCAAAGTAGAGATCAATCGACTTATAGAAATATGAGCTTTCTCCAACGTCTTGCAACGCCTTGCATGTTGTCTTTGCCCAAAAAAATAGCGTAAACCTTGATCATCGTCAAGGACGCCAAGAAGGATTATGATTTTGGTAAAGAAAAGATAATAATATGCAAGAAGAATTTTAACAAATATTATAGTATTTAAGAGGTCGATAACGTTTCATGCAACCGCAAAAGTTTATTTAAAGAGACGATGCAATCTTTGGATTTTGCATCAATTTAAATAATATTTATGTTATTTTTATTTATTAATTAATAAATATATGTTCGCGTGCATCTTCAACTGTAATAATTATGTACATGACGAATCTATTTGGCTATGTAATGATATGTAATCTCGAGTAATTATTTATCGCAGTTCAGATTTTATAAAGAATTAACATGTATTTACTTGCATTGATTGTTGAGAAATAATTTAGGTATGTCCTATGATTTTAATCTTATCGCATGTTTGCAAAATTCAGCACTAACTGAAAAGAAGTATCAAACTGACCATAAACACATGTTTATGTTCATATTAGCCTTCAAATAGTCGTTAACTAAGTCATGAAATAGTAGCCAAGTAGTCGCATATGTAATTAATGATCATGCATACATATTAGTTAAGGATCTTCAAGAACATAAACGGGCCAAGTTCCGAAATTATCTTTAATGATTCTGAAGTAAACTAGTGACTCGATGGTACAAAAGCATCTATCGTACATGTTTGAACCTTTGAACCATAGTCCCACCAAGCCATCCAAGTTGTTATCGAAGCACACATACATATATAAAATCCGTTGATATCTACACTCACTTGCTTCTCAAAGAACAGAGCACACAGTCTTTCTGGCCTTCACTCCTATCTCTCCTAGTTATCTTCAGACGTATTCGATGGAAAATTCGCTCTCGATGACATATCCATGGCTAAAAAATTCTCCTTCTCCATAAAAACCCAGCAAGAGCATAAAATAGGCGTATATCCCAATATCCCATCGACTATCTTCTTATCTCATGATCATAGTAACTTCTTGAACCATTTGGTCGCTGTAGATAAAACAATACATACCTCTGAGGAGAAGACCATAAGGATTAGCGGATTCCAGACATCGATTGATGAACTCTGTTATAACCGGTTGTGGACAACAAATATTTAAGTTAATACAATCGAAATAGAGATCAGACGACTTGTAGAAATCTGTAATTTCTCCGAAGACTCGCAATACCTTACATGTTGCCTTCGCCCTTACAAAATAGCGTAAAATTTTATCATCATCAATGACATCAAGAAGGATTTATTGTAGGACATCACTGGGAAGGTAATCCAATATGATTTTAGTAAGAAAATATGAAAATAGGCAAGAAGAATTTTAACAAATATTGTAGAATATTATAGAGATAAATATCGTTTCATGCAACCGCAAAAGTTTTTTTTATAGAGACATTGCAACCCTTTGTTTTCGATAAATTTAAATAACATTTATGTTATGCATCTTCGGCTGTAGTAATTATGTATATGAGGAATCCATTTGGCTACGTAATGATATATAAAGTTCTAATCATTATTTATTACAGTTCATATTTTATAAAAATATACCTGTATTTACTTTCATTGATTTTTGAAAAATAATTTAGCTACATGTCCTATCAATTTAATCATATAATCTCATTGAAAAAGTCCACTATAATTGAAAACAAATATTAACATGGGTAAACTGAACATAAAGCATATTCATGTTCACGTTAATCTCCAAATAGTCTTTTTCAGTCATCAACTAGTCGCAATGTAGTCGCATTGTAATAGTCACTAAGTTATGACTACGTGAGGAAAAAAATCAAAAGAAATGGCTTAATTTATCCGGAAAACCAAACCCAATTTTAAAGGCCAAAACATTTCATTTACCCCGCCTAAATTCGCCATTATTACAATGGAGTTAATATTTTACGCAAACCTACAAACAACTTCATCTACTAACTTGCAGAGATTGACAAAAAGAAAAGAGATTTGCAAGTAATATATATTGATACATTAACGTAAAATCAGGAAGAATATCCAATGTTCCTCTCAACCGATATCATTAACTTTCTTTAACATAGTAAGTCCTTATATACACAATAAATAAATTAGGTATGTTATAAATTCAAAAAAATCAGAATTTATCTCTTTATACCATCATAAAACCGGAAATAATATTTCACAACAACCACTTCATCTCATTTTTTGTTCTACTTGTATTGTTCAACTCATTCCAAAGCAAAAGAAAGACAACTTCAAATGGAAAATTTATCTTTGTGTGGTATGTCGATAATACTAAAAGGGAATGGACATGTAGGCTTATCATTCAGAAATGGATAACCAATTCTTTCTCCATATGGTATTCAATGTGATGTTATCCTCGATGATGAACATGCATGCTTTCTTAACAAACGCAAAATATGAGAGCATAATTTTAATTTTCTTTATTTTATATACTTTGTTTGTTTACTATTTTTATTTTTATTGTTTCAAAATAAAGGTCACAATACCATGCAGTTGATTCCATAAATTTAATAACCTTTTTGATGAAGGATCCTGGAAATATATCCACCATATTAGATCGTCAAATCTCACATTTTTGGTAAATGTTTCTATTATATATACATTTTTAATTATTTTATAAGAAAATCATTATTTATGTTGGATATATAATTAACCTTCTTTAATTTATTTACTGACATAGATATTATAAATATGATTGGATGGATCAAGTTCGTGAGTGAAATGGAATCATATGAATATGATAGGATTGAAAGGAGACCAATTTATTATGATTATGTTAAATAAGTTTGGTTTCATCTAGGGAAAATGAAGCAAGATCTTCATTTTAACAGTTTATTTAGAAGAAGAAAAAATTGTAAGATTTTGTTCTACTTTTTACTTAAATTTATTTTTTCATTTTAAAATGTTTTCAAAGTGGGAAATACATCAAATACTTGTTTAAAAGAAAACATGCGATTAAGTTTTCTGAATTCTAGCACTCTACTAAGAACTATGAATTAATTGTGGTACTGAAGTTTTAGCATGTGAATAATACTCTAAGTAAGTAAAAACGTATTAAAATAAGTCTTACTAGTTAAAATTTTATTAGGGTTTAATTTGTCCATTATCATTAATTTTTTTTTGTGCAAAAAATTATCATTAATTTACTAACTCTTTTATTATTGTAATTGTATTCAGGTATTCTGTTTGTCGAAGATTCATGTATTATTTCACATCTTTATTTTGATCTAGATATTAAAAATATTCATCTAATGAAAGAGTTGTAAATTATTGATTTTTGACAAATTTGATATATTTTTTTTTGTCACAACCTTTTCATTAACTTTAAACTTGCATAATACAAAGAGAGGGAATTATACATCCTCTGAGACAGATACAATAAAACTGCACAAAGGCAGGCATTAAAAAGCATAAAATCCTAAGATAGTTAGACAGTAAATCTGAGCCAAGGTTCAAATGCGTCAATGAGATGGTCACTTCTACTTGTGACTTTGATGACCAACTTCCACCAAGTAATAACGTCCAAACGACGAAATCTATTGCATCTTTAGGCCCCAAAAGAACCGATACACAAGATGACAATATGGTGAAAAAGTTGAGAGATGTTCTCGCTAAAAAAGCTAAGATAAGTTCCTCTTCCAAAGAAAGAAGATTAACTGAAAGAGTTCTCTCCCTAAACAGGGAGGAAGATGGATAAGATCTCTCCCTGAAAAGGGAGGAAAATGGAATAGATCTCTCCTTAAAAAAGGAGGAAAGTTGAGTATATCTCATGGCTGATGAACGAAAGCTCACATCCATACTAAGAACATAAAAGTTAAAGCTGGGACATGAGTTTATCATATTAGTTTCGGATGAGAGATGTACCAAGTAAAGCATAATGGGCCAGGCCCATAAAATTTGAAGGTATGGAACATGAACCATGATGTTGGGCCCGGCCCACAGTAGATCTTCACCGGCGGGAGAGGAGGTCTCCGCGGTGGTGAGGGCGTCATCGGAGAACCACAGTCTAAGGGAAGACACGATTCTGACATAGAGGACATAGAAGTTGATCTGCACCTTATCAGTGATGAGAGAGACTCGATCTGGAGGCTCTGGTGGATCCGGTGGGTAAGGAGGTTGGCGGATGTTCGTATTTGCAGAGCGGAGCAGCCACCGGAGGTAAGAGGAGATCTTGCGCATGTCAGGATTAACCGTCAGCGCAGAGGGTGAGGGCGGGTAGACGACCAAGGCAGATGCAACGGGGACCGACGGCGGAAATGGGGTTCGGGGCGGCGGATCTGGTGGAGCTGGTGGTTCAGGAGGTTGGCGCAGGTTCAGGCGGAACTGTCGGAGCTTCAGCAGAACCAACGGGGCCGTCGGGCCGGATGGCGGAGGTGGAAACGCAGAGACAGACAAGGCAAAAATCGAGAGAAACATCGGCTCGGCCGAAGAAAGGATCTCGCCTGGGGAGGGACGAACCGGCGGACGGGAGAGGAGTCGCTACTCAGGTGGAGGCGGCAGCACCGGAGAAACGCCGGAGGAGGAGCTTCATTTCGGTAGCGGCGCCTCGTAACTCGTGTCTGGGAGAGTCTTCTGTGATTGCGATATAATATAATAAAAAGTTGTATTGACAAATTTGATATATAAAGCATATATAGTGTCTTACTAACATTATCTCAAAATTTTCCTTATATGAGTTGCTTAACAAATACCAATGGATCTCATTTCAGTATATTAGGATCAAACTTACTGTGGATTTCCTTATTAAAATTTTATATTAATCATGGTTAATATTTAAAATTATTTTATTTGCAATTTGATGACTAAGTTCCGACTACAAGTGGGAAAGTTTCAAAAAATTGCCTAACTAATCCGCAAAACCAAACTCAATTTTATTGTCCAAAAATTTTAAATTACACTGCCTAAACCCAAGATTTTTTGTCTAAGTGTCGAGAAATCCACACTTACCACAAATATAAACTCTGATTTTATTTTGTTCTTCCCCTTTTCTGAAATCTCCTTCAAAAAATCTCGCTAATTTCTCTCCAAATCCTTCTCTCTGTCCACCCATCTCTAACTGATATCTTTTCTTTGAATCTCTTATTCTAGGCTCTCAATTTCATCGCTAAATTTCAAGAAAAAAAACTTTCGACCCCTCAATCTCTTCTTTGAATCTCCTAATCATGAAACTTTCCGTGATACGATGCCTACAACTGCAGATAAGAAAGAACGTAAGAGACAAACTATTCCTAACGTTTCTTAGAGAGCATGTGGGACCAACCGCCCCACTACTACTTCGAGAACACATAACCCTCTATCGGCACATTAATACTTCACGCCGGCGGATAAAGTTCTCCGACTCAGTCGACTCAACGTCAAGACAAAGACCCAATTATCTCACAACCGTCAACGACAACACCCCACTTCTGGAACTTTCCACCGCCTCAGCAACTTTTCCAGAAATTGACTACTAATCAACGATCAAAAGATGCTCCAATTTGCAATTTAACCACTCTCAGGCTCAGAGTCATCCATCTTCTGAAAGTCACAACTTCCTCGACGATTCAGTTCTAGTTTTTTCGGATATCTAGGAGGACATGTTGCGGGCTCTGAATGCTCTGATTTAGGTGCCAGACAGGGAAATGTATACCATTGTCATCTCTCCTGCATCGACGCCAAATTCGACTGGGTATGGCTATTATTATTTATTGTTTCTTCACCTTTTGATATAAAATTTTTTAGGACTTGTTATTCTATGTATGTTTTCTTGTTGTTGTCTTATATGTATTATAATGGTGTGTTCTTAAAACTTCTTGTTTTCTTCTGGTTTGCTTTGCTTTTGAAAAGGGATTCCATTTGATTATGATTAATGAATGGCTTGTGCTTTGCTTCTGGTTTGTTTGTAAATGAATCATAGATTCATCTATCATCTTCATTAAGTCTCTACAGTCTGGATAAGTTGTTTTAAAAAAAATATGAGTTATGATTGTTTGATTAATTCAAGTCTCTGATGGTTATGATGTTTATCTTATAGTTATTAAGCAATTAAGTTTTGATGTATCAGTTTAACTACTCTCTGTGTTTTGTTAAGTTTGAGTGTCTGAGTTTTTTGTATCATTTGAGACATAAACAAACTATTCAGAACATTATTCTATTAAAGCATTTTTCAAGTTTAGTCGTGAAAGAGGATCTAAATTGGTTCGGAAGAATACTTAAAGTTTTACAAACAAATTCAATCAACCCTACTATAGCTGGTCACGTGTGCCTCGTGATAAAGTAGAAAGATATTTCCTCGTGTTTGCAATACAATTTTCTCTCATATACCCTTCACATATAGGTTTATTTGTGTTGTTTTCACTAATGCTATGTTTATTCTCTTTGTATTCTAGAAAACCTAAACCTAGGATCCCTTGATAACAGGGACAAGTTAACATTTATTCGAGGAGGACTAGTGGAGAGCAACCTAACCGGATCGGCGAAACTCTCTGGATAATGATGACCGGGTAGTGGAGTATTGCAGAAGCACTGGAAAAGAGTGCGACCTATTCCAGTTGTCGTATGTTTGACCGTGAAATTCTCGGTCATGACATCCATTTATCAGACCCCAAGTCAGACCAACAAATCCAACAAGAAAGGACAAGTAACTTTTATATATTTGTTTTTCTGTTGCTTACATGCAACTTTAAATTCAATAATAATCCTTGTTTGTTTTATATCACTGTAGGAAGACGAATTGAGAAGACCAGTGAATATTGTGAGCTATTCACCAAGACAAATACAAAGCCATATGGTACATACGTTGATCAAAAGGCGGAAAAATCGCTAAAACTTATGAGAAGAACGTGCAAGAGAAGTTGGCAGAGCTCGACGCAGAGACTTCAAAATTTTCGTACGATGCTGCTTCGCGACCTCGAGAGCTCTCAACAAACGAATATAACTACATCTTTCTTCTAGTAAAGTAATATTTTTCACAATCCACATTTATAAAGTCATGTCATGTTCTTTATTAAGTTTTTTTTTCTCTTACTATCATTAATTATAACAGACCACTGAGAAAGATAGACGAGGAAATACTTATGGAGTTGGAAGCCTCAAAAAAAAAATTTAATGGGCAAGCGCAAGCAGCTGGGAGACTCTTCACCGTTGGTGGCCACACAAGAGCAACTGATGAAAGCTCAACGTAAAATCGAAGATTAGGCTTCCCTTGAAGCAGAGCACGCCCGAGTTGTGACTGAGCAAAAGGAAAAGATCAAGAACTTTACCTTGGTGGAAAAGTATATGCGACAAAGTGATCATCATTTTATGGACTTCATGGAGACTCAAAAGGCTGCAGCAAACACATAGTCTCGTTCCCCACATGTACAACTTCAACTCCATCTACTTCATAGGTTACTTATCACTGTCTCTACTGAACTAATTTTTTTGTATGATTTGGAAACTTCTTAAAGTTAGAGTTTGCATATGTAGATGATCATTTGTTTATATATGCTACACAAAAGTTATCTATGTTATTTTGAAGCAAATTTCTTTTTACATGGTATCATTCAAATTATAGTATCACTAATTACCAAATCGTAAATTTGACAAATGAATTGATACCAACTTCTTATTTTTACGAATAAAATAAACACTAAACAGTCATTAGTTAATCGCACAACGGTCAAAAATAGACGCAAAGTAGTGGCAAAATATTTACCATAATCGTATCTAAATTTTTTGATTAGTCGCTGCATAGTCGTAAAATTAGTTATTAAACCATCACAACCTTGTCACCAAATATTACGACTGAGTTGTGATTATATCAGACAGTCATATAGTAGTAGCAAAATTGTGGCACAATCATTACCATAATCGAATCTAGATGTTTTGATTAGTCGCTGCATAGTCTATTAACTAGTCATTAAATAGTCGGAAAGTAGTGGCAAAATGTTTAGCATAATAATATCCGGATGTTTGGGTCAATCGTTGTATCGTCGTTAAATTAATCAGTAAATAGCTTCCAAATTGTCACCATATATTACAACTAAGTTGTGACTATATTAGACAGTCACATAATATACGCCAAGTAGTGGTCAAATCATTACATAATCGTATTTGGATGTTCTAATTAATCACTAAATAGCCGTTAAATAGTCATTACCTAGTCGTTATATAGTCTCCATATGTTACGAATACGTTGTGCCTATATTATACAATCACATATTAGGCCGTCATCGGTAACCTAGTTTAACAATAATTTGATGACTACATTTCTGACTGCATCTAGGCTTTGTCTTTAGTCGCACAATTGTCGTCAGTATTGTCGAAAATTAGTGACAATGCTACATCTATTTTACAACTACTTATGTTAGTCGTAAAAGTAGTCATAAACCGGCGACTATCTTTACGACTATGCAATTTAGATATTAAGGACTTACAACTACCAGATTTAGTCGCTATATAGTCGTAAAACCTCGTTTAACGGCTATTTTGCGAATAAAAATGCAGCCACAAAAACGTTGTTTTCTTGCAGTGTAAAGCAAGGGAGTTGATGACAACTTCAAAGTCTGATAGAATTTGTAGGCGGATATTATTGAAGCTAGAGTAGATTTCAAATCTCCCTTGACAGTGAGAGCCTCGACTGCGAGAGCTAAAGGCACTAAAGGCCTGGAATCAGAGACGTGCAAGATGGAGTTTTCTGGAAGACCAATAATCGTCTACCCGAATCATGTAGTTTTTGAATCTTCTAAACAAACGACATATGTTAAGCAAGAAGGGAGGGAGGGGTTGATCTTCGAAGAGTTGAGACGTGAGATAGTGCCTGATTTAGGAAACTGTAAGTGTGCACTTTCAAATCTTTTAGCATTTATAATGGAACGAAGAAGGACCTTAGACTCACTGAGGCGTTTCTTCAAACAGTAAATCATTGCAGGCAGTCCAAATGTTCTATAGTAACCAAAGAGGAGAGATTTTCACGCCTGAGGGAGGGATATTATGGAGGCCTTTGCAGGCGGCATGAAGGGGTTGCACTTCGAGACTTAACGAATATGGGATATGCATACTCAACACAGGTGTTGAGTTCTAAATTGATTGGGAAAACATAGAGTGGATAAGAATGAGGATTATACTCTATATGCCTCTGCAACGTTTGCTGGATAAATCAGTTGAGATGCTTCTATATAGGAGAAAAATACTCACCGGAACGGCATTGGGAGCCGCTCGCCAAAAGAAATGAAGAATCTTATGAGCTGAATGAACCTTCCAAAGAGTCGAGTTCAATTGAACATTGCTGCGACCTGAAGAAAATTTCTATGCTTCAGAAAGTTGTAACCGGATTTGAGGAATAAACGCCTGTTTTTTCCAAAATCCAAACAGATAAATCTGGTGGTTGCATAGTGATCGGTATGAACCTAATAGTCTCCTTATAGTGATGTAATTTCTTGTATCATTCATATTATAGTATCACCAATTACCAAATCGTAAATTTGACAACTGAAACGATAATAAATTCTTACTTTACGAATAAAACAAACACTAAACAATCGTCAAATAATCACACAACGGTCAAAAATAGTCGCAAAGTAGTGGCAAAATATTCACCATAATTGTTGGATATGGGTTTAGCACCCATCCATAAGCCCATTGGAAATCTTGCTAAGTCAACAAAAACATCTCGGCCCAAGAAGACAAGCCCGCTAAGGAGTCAACGGCCCTTCACTCTTCATTTTAGACACATTGTAACTTGAGAGACTGCCGAGCTACTTCTATAAAGCTCCAACCTTAAGAAATATTTAGGGAGCACATCATTTGACGGACTCCCACCTCATACCATCCTGTTCATAGCTCGGCTTCGGCCTTAAGATCAATAAAGAACAATTTCGACCTCACTTAAAGTTATCTTCTCACCTCGTAGTTCGGATATTCAGATCGCAGTCCGGCTTTTATTACTAGATCAAATTTTTGTAACAGCATTTGGTGCCATCTGTGAGGAACGAGAAAATTTTCTACACTCTAAAACGAAGCCGAGATTACAGGACCTTTCCCAATAAATAACAACCCAAAGTAACTCAAGCAAACCCGGAGCCCGCTCGCTCCGAGCTCAGAGTCCACAAGCCCATTAAATAACAGCCCAATCTCACCAACCAACGCCCGGACTAACTAAGCGAGGGTAGCCAGCACCCGCCAAGACGGAGCATGTTTGGAAGATCAGGACCAGGACGTCCCCTCTCTCATAAGAATTCTAATGGCGCAAGTCGACAAGCTGACTAGGGACAACAGCGCCCGCTTTGACGTACTCACAAGCAATCAAGACACATGCATGGAACGGATTAACTACCTGCAAACCGCCGGGTTTCAAGCATCCCAAGCAACCGACAACCCTACTCTGCGACTTCAATGGGTCATGTTCGGGGAAACACCGCCCCTAAACACCGAATCGAGCAGGCAACCACCCATTCAATCGAGAACTTTGCCAGCCGGATTTATCCAAAGCCAGGCAGGAGCAAGATTCAATTAGATCACATGACATCGAAATTTCACAAAGAGACTAGCTCAGCCCCCAAAATAGACCGGGTCCTAAAGGAGACCCATAACACGCCATTCACGAGCAAAATAACGGGAACGCCGGTAAGACACCCGGGAAAGATCAGACTACCTACTTACGACGGCAGTTCAAATCCGCGATAGTACATGATGGCTTTCAATATCGCAATGGGAAGAGCTCAGTTCTCGCCAGAAGAACGCGACGCCGGCTTCTGCCAATTATTCTTTGAAACATGAGTGGCGCCGCCCTCAAATGGTTCTCTCGCCTAGAGGCACACTCCATCGACAACTACCACCAATTGACGACCACATTTCTGAAGCACTACTCAATGTTTATCCAGGAGGGAGCCTCAATCGCAGACCTCTAGGCCATAAGTCAACGGCCAAATGAACCCCTCAAATCCTACATCGACATATTCAAAGTCATCGTCTCGAAAATCACGGTAACCGACAACGAGGGGCTCCCGGCGCTCCGAAACGGGCACTGGTATGAATCACCGTTCCGCGACAAACTGGCCATAAACAAGCCGCAATCTCTTGAGGACGTCCTCCACTGAGCGGCCGTCTTCGTCGAGATTGAAGAGGAGAAAGACCTACTCGCCAAGAAGTTCACCTCAACTAAGAAGGGCAAAGACGTGATGTCCGAGAATCCCGACGACAAAGTGAAGAAAGCCACAATGTGCTACGTCGGCGAGCTACAAAGAAGCAAACAAGCACCCCAGCAGCCGGGGCGAAATCAAACGAACAACCAGCAGGGTCGGCCATGGAACAAGTATGTGCGAACTGATGATCAAGAAAAGGCCTTTTGTAGTTTCCACCAGCGCTCCGGGCATAGCACCACAGAATGTCGACATCTCCAAATACTCATATTCGGCGAATATCAGAAAGGAGTGACAAACATAACAAACCGCAATGCCCCAGTAACATCCCTTGGGAATCGACAGACGCCACGGCAACCCAAAAACGAGGAGGAACAGTTCAAGATCGTCCAGGAAGAAAAAGCGGGGCTAGCAGGTCAACAGAGGACAGAACAGAGCGAGATCGACACAGAACTACCAAAGTGAATCCGCGATGACGAAGAGGAGGACGCACCCGCACCTAGAAAACGGATCAACATGATCATGGGAGGGATTCCTACTTGTAACGACTCGGTAAGATCGATAACAACCTACAGCCAGAAAGCCGACGTACGCCAGCAGTGGAACAAGAACCTTCTTGAAGAGCTGAAATCAGGCACCGATATTACCTTCACCTCGGAAGACAAAGAGGGCCTCGACAGACCACACAATGACCCACTCGTCGTTGAACTCCATATCGGTGATTGCGAGGTCATCAAAGTCTTAATCGATACAGGAAGCTAAGTATACCTCATATTCGAAGAAATCCTGCAAAGGATGGAGCTGCGTGACTACATAATGAAGCGTTCGGAAAAACCTCTCACCGGATTTTCCAGAGACACGACCACGACGATTGGGACGATGAAGGTACTGGTGCATGCCATACGCGTGACCAAGTTCACCAAGTTCGTCGTCATAGACCACCCAGCAATCTACAACGTGATCTTGGGAACCCCCTGGATTCATGCCAAGAAAGCAGTACCTTCAACGTACCACATGTGCATAAAATTCCCAACCCCGGGAGGGATCTTCATGCTCCGCGGCAGCCAAAAAGTCTCAAGATACTGCTTCACAATAGAACGCAAAGTAAGACAAAAATCGTGCCTCGTATCCGAGCCGACGACCACAACTCCGGGTCCGAAAGAAAATGAGCAAGATCCGCACCTCGGTTAAAGGGAGAGACCCTCCAGCAAGCATCACACCCACAAGTAAACTCTTAAGCCCCACCCAATCATATATATATACGAGTAATCGAGCTGCGGCTCAAAGTATGTAAAAGAAATAACTATGCTTGGCTTGAACTCTCCTCGGAGAGTACGTAGACAGCATACAGGGTGCAGCCACCTCCATATTTTAAATTTTAAAATCCTTGTGCACTTTCGTATAACTTAGCCCCCTGACAACTAACTATCGACATTCTGGCCAAATGATCGATTCAATAAACACGTGTCCCATGCACAGTGACATATTGCGTCACGACGTCGTTTTTACGATATTTAAGCCGGGGCCATACCCCACGAGTCCTTGGAAAAAAAATTGAAAGTCGGACCTCCTCCGCATAACTATGTTTTAGGGCTCCACAGGATAAGCCGAGCACGTACTCGCACATAGATAACTAAACGAATGACGAGATAAGCCGAGCCAAAGCTCGCACTCAAAAACATCCGTATATGAATGGGCGAGCATTGTTTCGATCCGAGATAATCAAAGACATGATAAGCTGGGCACGTACTCGCACCTAAAATTTGATCTCGCCCAAAGCCGAAAACGACTCGCAAACAATATTAAAAAAACAATGACAAGGAAGGAGAAGATAATAAATCTAATGCAAAATCTCTTCTTTCTTTTATTCCATTCTCGTCAAAATTACAAGGAAACGTATAAAAATACAACAAAAACAATACGAATCTAATTTCTTGAAAGACAATTTCTTCCAAATCGGAGCTCGTGTGCTGAGCCCGATTTCACCTAACAAGGAGCCGAGCCCCTTTTTGAAAGTCGTTTTCGACGTATATTCCCGACACGGCCTCGAAAGGCAGAGCCCAACAGTGAACAACGGCGAAGCTAATTCCGGGAGGATCATCATGGGGTAAGAGAGCTCGGGCAAGCTGATATATCATGGTTTTTCTAGGTTTTCAACCATGATATAGTTGTATATATTGAGTCTTTAACCTGGTTTTTCGAGTCTATTGAGTCCTTTACAGGTCAGCTTGTGTTTGGAGCAAAGAGCGGGATTATAGGAAATTTCTGGTGATTTGTGAAAAAAACCGAAGTGAGAGTCTCGACCGCGAGGTGATGTCGACCGACACTCACTCTGGTGTCGGTCGACACTGAGCGCGACAGGGACTTGTGCGCTGGTTGAAGACATCTTTTGAAGATTTGCAAAGTTACCCCAGAAGTTTCCCTAATTCTAATCTTGTCCCAGAACGTGTTTAGTGTTTTAATTAGGTTTTGAGAGCAGACTCCATTATCTTTTTCTTGACTTTTGTTCTTTCTTTTGCTCTGGAGATTGAGAGATATTGCTTGGGGCTGTTATTGCTACTTGTAACCTTTGAGAGAAGGATTTCGAACCCCTTTTATTTATCTATTCAGTCTTGTTTTGTTTTCTATTCAAACATGTGTTATTCATTCGATATCTTGTCTGAGTAGTAACCTTAGTTAGATTTAGGGATTCTCAATAGGATTTCATGCCTTGTTAGATCACTGCTTGATTAGGAATCTAAATCTATCTGTTCATCACCTAAGTTGAGTTTAATACTGAATTCTGGACTGGTCACCTAGGGTTTAGATCTGAGATTGTTAATTTGGCACGAGAGTGTGAGTTGTAATCTGAAAGAACTTAGTATGAGCAATTTGAGTAGATGCAAAGAGATTTGGTCTAGGAAAATTGTGAACTTATGAACTTGCTAAAAATGCTTGTCTAGAACTCTAAGATTGCAAAGAGATTTGAATCGTTAGGTTGCTAGACATAGATAGTAATTGAAGCGAGAGTTGAATTACTTGACATTTGTGTTTCTAGTTGTTGAACATGTGCTTAACCTGAATCTTGTTAGCTAAGTGTCTGGCATTGCATGACTTCTTGGGAATACCCTGGGTCTAGCGTCTTTCACCCATCGAAAACAACCTTTACGTTTCTCTTTTATTTACTGTTTTATCATTTGACTGATTTAGCTAAGTTTGAAGGCATATAGTCTATCGCGTGAATCTTGAGTCCTTGTGGATACGAAACCCTGAATACTACATTCGCATAAATGTGCACTTGCAGTAGAATAGGGAATAAACTTTGACCTATCAAGTTTTTGGCGCCGTTGCCGGGGACTCATTTGAGTTCGCCGATAGACTGTTGTAGAATTTAGTCTAAGTCGTTTTTATTTTCTTGTTTATTGATTTTTCTCGGTTTGGCTTATTTTGTTGCTGCAAGAATCGACAGAAGCATCTAGTGTCGACCGACACCTCTCTAGCGTCGCCCAACATCGAGCTCGAGACCAGTTTTTAAGTTCAGTTTATGCCAAGTCGTCACACTTGAAGCAACCCGAACGAAGAAATTTTGAACCTCAGACTTTAGGAGCTTGCTAAACTTGAGAGGACAAACAGAAAGGCGCAGAAAACTTCAAGGATGATGAATCGTTTAATTTTGATTCCAGATGCTGAAGGTGTTCTGAGAGACCAGCAGAACAATCCTTACAAGGCTCAAAGACAAAGAATCGATGCTCAAGGAAATGTGATCCTTGAACCTCAGCAACAAGTTGTTCAGCAGACACCTAATCCTCCGCCTGAGAGGACTCTTGTTGACTACAACAGGCCTGGTGAGTTCTATGCCAACAGGTCTGCTATTGTACCTCCTCCTTTTGAAAGGAATGAGTTCGAGCTTAAGAATGCCTACTATGCACTTGTGAGGCAGCATCCTTTCCATGACCTTCCTCATGAGCAGCCAATGGATCATATAGAAGATTTTGAAGCCTTTGTCACTGGGATGAAGCACAATGGAGTAGGTTATGACTTCCTGCATCTCAAGATTTTTCCATACTCTCTCGCTGGAGAGGATGCAGCTTGGCTCAAGCAACTTCCACCAGGGAAGCTAACCACTTTGGATGCAGTGAAGAGAGAGTTTTTGAGGCATTTCTATGATGATGCTCGCTCCGATCAGCTCATACAGGACCTTCTGACATTCACTCAGGGACCTATAGAGCCTCTCAAGGCTGCTTGGGTGAGGTTTAAGATATACCAACAAGACTGTCCTCATCATGGATTCTTTGAAGTTCAGCTGCTGTGCATTTTCTTCAGAGGTGTTGATCTCTGGTACCAGTTTGCGTTAGATGCTTCTAGTAATGGCAACTTCAACACAAAGACTCTTGAGCAAGCCATGATATTGATTGAGAACTTGGTGAGCAGCAACAGCACTAAGAATGCTGACCAGAAGAGAAGAGAATCTGGTGGAAAAGTTGACAACTTCCAGATCACCCTTTAACTAGTGGACAAGTTGAGGTTTCGAACCGACAGATCAAGGAGATTCTGGAAAAAACAGTGGGAAAAACTAGGAAGGACTGGTCTGCTAAGCTGGATGATGCACTGTGGTCCTACAGGACTGCGTTCAAGACGCCACTTGGGACTACACCTTTCCACCTGCTCTTTGGGAAGGCATGTCATCTTCCAGTTGAGCTAGAGCACAAGGCTAGATGGGCTGTCAAACATATGAACTTCGATCTAAAGCCTGCAGCGGAGAGGCGTTTGATACAGCTTAATGAGTTAGATGATATTCGCCACCACGCCTATGAGAACTCAAGGTTGTACAAGGAGCGTACAAAGGCGTATCATGATAAGAATATCATCTCACGCAACTTCAAACCCAATGACCAGGTACTCCTCTATAACTCTCGCTTACAACTAATCCTGGAAAGCTGCGTTCTCATTAGTCATGTCCCTTTACCATCAAGGAAGCCAGACCAAACGAAGCTGTTATCTTGATGAATTCCAGAAGCGAGGAGTTCACAGTCAATGGGCAAAGGGTGAAACACTATTGGGCAAAAGCCAAGATCCCAGAAGGCGACATTGTCCATCTGAATGATCCACCCACTGCCTGATCGCAGTACAGTCAAGCTATTGATGTTAAATGAGCGATGAGTGGGAGGCAACCCACTGTAGGTTAGTTTTCTTTTCTTTTTGGTTTTCGTTCTTGTGGCTTTAGATTTTTATGGTTTTTGTGTGTCAGAGTCGTACAGAACAGGTTTGCGGATAGCAGTGTCGGTCGACATTCCATAGTGTCGGTCGACGCCAAACTCGAAAACACGGACAGAAATCGGACACGCTTGATTCAAGACGTCTAAGTTTCGACCTAAGCCATGTGTCGCTCGACACTGGCTTGATGTCGGTCGACACTCAACACGACCACAGGTAAGGTTTCCGCTTTCCAAGTTCTCGGTTGACTTATAACGTGTTCTTCCAAACCCAATCTGCGATTGCACTAGGGACAGTGCAATTTAAGTGTGGGGGAGGTGGTTACTAACATTGTGTTTTGTTTTCTTAGAGTCAGTCCCTTGTTTTCAAAATGGTTTTATTGAGTCAAAATGTGTATGAAACTATGCTTTTTCGAGAATTTTTTCGCTGGAACAGGAACTAAGTGACCATTGGACAGACTTGCAGTAGCTCTCATTATTAGAAAACCCCACACGGATCAACTTACCAAGGACACCCATATCTAACCAGGTATTCAGAGGATCCATCACTAACTTCACCTCTAATCCTGACTTTATTTTCTCACTTAGGGGCTAGGTATCTCTGGATCGGATTCCTCTGATGTACTTGACACAGCCTAGAATCCTGTCTGAGTATGGTTTCTGATTTCCCCTCCCTTGAAAGTAAAAAAAAAAAGAGAGAGAAATAAACTGCGGATAAGCTAGTAGCTTTGAAGTGGTCACGGGAGTGGTAGAGACCCATATTACCTCCTGTGTATCCGTGGAAAGATCCAAAGTTAAACCCCAAGTGAAAAGAGAAGAGCATTGATAGAAAAAATAAAACGATACCAAGTGGAGAAAAATCAGTGCTAAGAGAGAAGGGAAAAGAAAGGAACCAGAAACTGACAGTTTGGTGGTCAGAAACTAAATGAGTTGAGTCCATGTGTCCTCTGATCGATACTCCCTATGTGAGACCGCACCTAATTGTGTACATAGGTTAGTGTGGTGAACTTGAATGCCATATCTTGATTGTGGAGTTTACTTGGGACAGATGCTAAGTGTGGGGGAAGTATATTGTGGTCTTGATCTCTGCAGGAAAGTTTTCAGTGGCTTACTAAGTGAATGTGAATGCGAATATTCCTAAGACGAAATGAGTTTCTCAGTTTTCAAACTTCTTTCTCATCGCTTTGGTTATATACTTTCTTGAGGGCAAGCAAGAGCTAAGTGTGGGGGAGTTGATATATCATGGTTTTTCTAGGTTTTCAACCATGATATGGTTGTATATATTGAGTCTTTAACCTGGTTTTTCGAGTCTATTGAGTTCTTTACAGGTCAGTTTGCGTTGGAGCAAAGAGCGGGATTATAGGACGTTTCTAGTGATTTGTGCAAAAAGCCGAAGTGAGATTCTCGACCACGAGGTGATTTCGAGCGACACTCACTCTGGTGTCGGTCGGCACTGAGCGCGACAAGGACTTATGCGCTGGTTTAAGACATCTTTTGAAGATTTGCAAAGTTACCCCAGAAGTTTCCCTAATTCTAATCTTGCTGGAGAACATGTTTAGTGTTTTAATTAGGTTTTTGAGAGCAGACTCCATTATCTTGTTCTTGACTTTTGTTCTTGCTTTTGCTCTGGAGATTGAGAGATATTGTCTGGGGCTGTTCTTGCTACTTGTAACCTTTGAGAGAAGGATTTCGAACCTTTCATTTATCAGTCTTGCTTTGTTTTCTATTCAAACATGTGTTATTCATTCGATATCATGTCTGAGTCGTAACCTTAGTTAGATTTAGGGATTCTCAATAGGATTTCATGCATTGTTAGATCACTGATTGATTAGGATTTTAAATCTATCTATTCATCACCTAAGTTGAGTTTAATACTGAATTATGGACTGATCACCTAGGATTTAGATCTTAGATTGTTAATTTGGCATGAGAGTGTGAGTTGTAATCTGAAAGAACTTAGTGTGAGCAATTTTAGTAGATGCAAAAAGATTTGGTCTAGGAAGATTGTGAACTTATGAACTTGCTAAAAATGCTTGTCTAGAACTCTAAGATTGCAAAGAGAATTGAATCGTTAGGTTGCTAGACATATACAGTAATTGCAGCGAGAGTTGAATTACTTGACATTTGTGTTTCGAGTTCTTGAACCTGAGCTTAACCTGAATCATGTTAGCTAAGTGTCTAGCCTTGCATGACTTCCTTAGAATACCCTGAGTCTAGCGTCTTTCTCCCATCGAAAACAACCTTTACGTTTCTGTTTTATTTACTGTTTTATCATTTGATTGATTTAGCTAAGTTTGAAGGCATATATTCTATCGCGTGAATCTTGATTCCTTGTGGATACGATACCCAGAATACTACATTCGCATAACTGTGCATTTGTAGTAGAATATGGAATAAACTTTTACCTATCATAAGCCAACCTCAGCACACCAAAAACAAGAGCCGGTCCCCGCAGCCCGATCTAATGGTTCCTCTGGCCACTCTGACATCAACCGCTCTCTCCAAAGGAACCATCCCCTTATATGGAGGAAGAAGAGCCAACTCGATATCCAGTCCGCTGCCCTGCAAAAGAAAAAACAGGGGAAGTTCAGAAAACGGGCAGACAGAAAAAGAAAAAAAGCTTAACAAACGAATAGCACCCTCACGTCAAAAGAGACAAGTTCAAGACAGGACAGCCCCCGACACGTAACTAAAATCAGTGACGCATCAGATCCACCCAACCGGAGGAACTGCACGCCGCCCTTAAGTTTGCAAAAGAAACAAACAAGGGGGGTTATTGGTATATTTCCATATATCGATAAGCCCCCATTTCGCAGAAAAACATGATCCCGTTCGATAAACAAAACACAGAAACTCCGGAGGCCGGAGCCGGCCAGCAACAAAAACAGGCAAGAAACACATTGGCAGAGCGGCCTTGCTGCCACGACTCACTGTGATTCAACACTCCGACGAAGCCAAAAAAGGAAAAGTCAACCACGCTCAGCAAAAGAAAGAAGAAAAATCAAGGAACGATGAGATATGAAAAAACAGAGAAGAAGGGAAAGTATTTATAACCACAAAGGGCAACGAGTGCCAAAACAATGCATTCATTGCAACGAGTCAGTTACCAATGAACGCCTTCAATGCGAAAACGGGGGTCCACTTTCCCATAAACACGCAAAGTAACTTCTTAAAGAACAGTAATGACGCATAGACCACGCCTCGAAAATCGAAAGGACACGTCTACCAAGACACATCGAAACAACTTCTTACGAGCACAAACGAAGCAAAGCAAATTCGCGTCAACGATCAGAAGCCGGACGCCAAACTCGCCCAAAAAAACAACAATAAACAAAAGGGAGAAGAGGACAAAACATACATATAATATCTGTGAACGCGGACGCTGTTCATACAACGGTTCAAAAAAAAAGAGGTGGGAAGAAGCCAAAGGCTAATTATTACAACAAGAAGACTATTTCGGGAGCTCGGAAACACCAGAAGTAACCCCGCCTCCCACAACCAAAGACGCCACATCTGCCCCTCCTCCCTCCACCGACCACGCGGGGATAGCAGCACCACCTGACGAACCTCACAGCGGTGACATGCAAAAACATCAGGATCCAAAGCATCGGGTCGCAACTCAATAACTTCCCGTTCCAGGAGAGGCTTAGCCACCTCGAGATGAGCAATCAACGAAGGAGGAACTGGAACACCACTATGACGATATGCGCCAAGGATACTGGCTACCTGGTTAAACTCTAAAAGCTTCGGAATATAGCGATTTACAGTTCTCTGTCCGACCTCAGCTTGGCCAAATGATCGGAAGCCTACTTTTACACAGATTCTCTCTCAGAACAAAGGCGCTCCTCGAAGGACGCCCGGAGCCCATAACGCTCAGTAACGAGGAGATAAACGTCCAACCTAAGAGAACCAGCCTTGGACAGAAGTTCACGCTTCTCCTCCTCAAGCCCGCTCAATCCCTTCTCAAGATCCGCGACCTTTTGCCTCTCCAAAGACAGAGCAGCAAAAGCCCCCTTCGCTTCGTCAAGCTCCTTATGAACCTTCTTCAGATCGCGAGCCGAGCATCGCAGCGCATCAACCTGGTCTCTAAAGATGCTCTCCGTCGACTTGGCCTATCTTATCTCGGACTCATACGGATCCCTAAGCTGGTTTAGGATAGCGCACACCATGACAAGGTGGTGACTTAACTCCTCTTGAAGATGAGGCTTGTGCATAGCCAAAACAGGTATAAGATCATTGGTCGGACCAACCGCGAGCTTCTGAACAAGGTTGGCACACGACAGCTTGTCATTCACCAAAGGAGCCTTCCCTTTGTGAACATACGACCAGGACGGATCATTCGAATTTGACTCAGCATCAACCAACCCACCCGTCAGGCCGGCAGCACGAATAGAAGGAGAAGCAAGATTCTGGCCCCCAGAATGCTCACCTCCGCCCTCAGAAGGAACAACGACCTGATTTGCGGCACCTTCCGGCATCTCCTGCAATCGATTAGGTCCATCTTCAAAGGCAGCAGGGACGCCGTCAGGAACGATCACCGGAAAATTTGTCGTCGCTAAGAGCCCCCCAGACATCTTTCGCCTTTTCCTGAACAACCGAGGGGACGACAGCTCACTCTCAACAAAAGGATCCAGCTCCAGAAATGCTGAGGCAACAAAATGACAATATCAGCAGCAAAGAACTCCGCGTTTAACAAAAAAATAAGGGAGGGAGAAGAGGGCACATACCCGAGTCAACCTTTTCTAAACAACTCCGGACTCTGATCAAACAGGCTCTTGGCCTATTCGTCCTTCGATGGGGGCCAATCTACACCACTGTGAGCCATTAACTCGTCCAAGTCCCTGCAAAATCCCGTGGTCGAACGACCTGAAGTAGAACGAACTGCAAAACAATGAAAATGAAAAAGCCATGAAGCAGACGAGACCAATAAACGAGTGCAAAACAAAGAAAGCTACCAGGGATATAGTTCCAGGTCAATCTGAACACTCTGCTCAAGTCAAACGTCAGCGCACTGTTAACACGCGCAAAGAAATAAATGTCCTGCCAGTCGAAGGTCTTATCCGGGGGGTCAGACACAACCTTCAAACGACGACCAGGCCTAAAACGCACATAAAAGGTCTCGGACGTCCCTTGGTTAACTAAAATCGAGGTCAGCTCCTCAAAAAAATGAATAGACATCTCGACCCCACTATCAGCCGCCATGATCAGAATACCCAATACATTGCGAACGGCAGACGGACAAAGCTGAGAAAGGGCCATCTCCCTAGCCTCACAGTACTCCGACCAAACTCTAGGAAGGGGAAAAATCAAGTGACATACAGTAAACCAACAATCGTACAGACAAATCCAACAAGGAGGAGCATCCCAGGGTCGCTCACACAAAGCCGGCAAGCAAAGCTCGAGTTCGGAAACCTGTTACCCCCTTTGATCTCCCTCTTCCTCCCCATGAGGAAGTCGCTTGAGAGCAATGATCAGGAACCGCCGCACTAACTTCCGGATGACCCCCTAAGATAGTAAATCTGACACCGCCCTTCTGGCGACCAGGCTCATCACTACCACCAGATTTCCGCTCCCCTACATTAGCATAAGTTTGATCCTCGGGAGAATCCATTGTGACAAGACCGCCGCAAATTCGGCGAGGTTTTCATCCAGTCCGAGACACCAAAAACTCTTCGTCAACCTCAATTGACCTAGATTCGACGCGGCTATCTCCGAACGACTCGAAAAAACCAGAATCGTCACTACCAGTAGAAGAGTGCTCACTAGAATCTACATGCATGATAACGAATCCATAAACGAGACAACAAAAGCGCAATAACAAGAAAAGAAAGAAAAAATGAACGCGAAGCAAAGACCGCGAGAGGAGAACAATTACCTGATAAAGACGATGGAATCTGAAAAGACAAAGCCTCGAAAGGAAAAAGAAGCAGTTTTCACACAAAAAGTCTCACCACGAGCGGTTTGCGTCTTTTCGTTCTCTTAAAAATCGCAGAAGAAGCCAACAAATAATATTTGCAAACTGACGCGAAACAACTTAACAAGATTTCCGCCTGACTTAAAACTCGAAGAAATTTGCTGACCTAAACCGGACACCGCAGGTCTTCGAACTGGGTGGGGGACTAATTGTTGGATATGGGTTTTCACCCATCCATAAGCCCATTGGAAATCTTGCGAAGTCAACAAAAACATCTCGGCTCAAGAAGACAAGCCCGCTAAAGAGTCAACGGCCCGAAGAGAAGTCAGCATCCAAGCGCTATAAATAGGACCCTTCACTCTTCATTTTTGACACATTGTAACCTGCAAGAGTGCCGAGTTACTTTTATAAAGCTCCGGCCATGGAACAAGTGTTGGATTATTGATGTTTTCCAAGGTTTAATTCTCAATTACAACCTAACACAAATCCTTAAACAGATCTAGGTTCTTGTCAAATGAATCATAAATCAAACATGATCACTACCTTTCAGATTGCAGCGGATTATGGATGGCAGTGATGAGATCAGCTAGAACAGATGGCTACACCTATTCCTCCTCGAGTATCCACACTCTTACAAGCACGGGACGGCTGCTAGACCAAAAAGTTGGAAGAATCAGAGAGAGAGATGAAGAGAGAGAGAGAGGTCACGCCAAGAAGAAAAATCGCAGGGAGCGTTATTTCCTTTAGGGCTTTCTGATTCTCTTATATCTTATTAATGGGCCCAAGTCATTAGACTAATGGCTCATTAATCTTTTGGGCCCAAAACACAAATAAGACAAAAGCCTGTATTTGTCTGGCCCAAAACTCTGATCCAATACAGTAAGTGCCATTGCATCTTACCGTATTAATTCCATTTAACTTTCCCGTTAGCTATGGTGTGTGACCCTTAGGGATCATACAATGCTGGTAATAAGTCCTAAACTTATAGATCAAGAGCGGACTCTAGCAAGCCATCATGATCACCCAGTATTTATGACTTATGTCTGATCTCGACACTTATCATACTTTCTAGAGATAGTACAGTAGATTTCAGGACATTCCCAACAATCTCCCACTTGTACTGGAATTCTACAAAGGACATTCCCAACAATCTTCCGATTGTACTGGAATCCTACATTCCCTAATCCTTTTGTCTTAATATCTCGATCTGGCATAAGGCAAGATGTGTGTCATCCTTATATAGCCAGACCATGTTTATCGGACCAGATTTGATACTGACAATTCAAACGACTTGGGCAAGTCCGTTTGGGAATGGCCATTCTCTTACCAGCTATCAAATCTCCGATTGGCCTAGAGATATTACCTCCGTTAAACGGCAGGGACAAATCCCGTCTTGTTCCATCACTATGAACTACACAATTCATAATACACCCAACCAAGGTCCGTATAGCTCCCAGTTACGAAACAGCGTTAGACAATGATCAAAGCGCATTACTCCATGCGCAGCCACATGCATGCGAACTCAGGTCTAAAGACTATACTCTATAGTCGTATATGAGAACTTCTTATGACACAGATATTAATATCTTGCAGAGTTCTCATCAGCGGGCCATGTCCGGTCATATGCTCCCCTACATATACCTATGTGTCGACTTTGATGCCGCGCATCTATGACCCCTCGAAACCTGGTCATAAGTCTCAACACAATCTAGTCTCAACAGGTTGTTGTTGTTCCAATTTCAACAACCTTCGACTATGGACACTATAATTTATGTCACTTCGTTAAATATGGGGTTTCAGGATCAAGTCTACTCATGTACTTCGATGGCCCATATATAATGACATGAATCATTTTGGAACGATTATTTATATCACAGTTAAAATAATCCAGAAATCATCAGATTTCATAAACATAAAATATTATGTTTACATGAACCTTTCAAAAAAACTAAGTAAAGCCCTTTACAAACTCCCACTGAAATTAAGACTACATCTTAATTTCACTCATCCTACAGTTACAGTCCGCGACTCGTGCTTAGGCATAAGGAGTGGCTTCGTTAATAGATTAGCAACGTTCTCATTCGATGAAACTTGCTTATCTACTTAACACCTCTGTCATTTATCTCACGGAATAGGTTATACCTATCCTCAAGGTGTTTGGACCTCTGATGTGCAGCTAGTCTCATCTACGCTGGGAATCACATCAAGTTCAGTGATGAACTTTTCTATCCAAACAACCTCTTTCGCCGCTTCTCAAGCTTCGAAATGTTCAGCTTAAGTCATGGAGTCAGCTACAGTGCCTTGCACCGCCAGATAGACACAAGATATAGCCGGACTGTGACCGGGAATTATCTTTGTCTACTGGAAACTTGCCTTTCAGACTCTATCGACTTGTAGCACCTCACTTTCTCCGTAAATCAAGAACTTATCCTAAGTATTCCTCAAATACTTCAGAACGTTCTTTACGGCAATCCAGTGATTCTTTGCTGGATTTGACTGGTCTTTACTTATCTTGCTTAGCATTAAAGCAACATCAAAACAAGTACGTGTCATGGCATACATGATAGATCCAATTGCCGTCGCATATGGAATCCTATCCATGCATTCAAGCTCAGCAGTTATCGTAGGACACTGTATCTCGCTTAACGTAATGCCATATGACATTGGCATAAAACCCTTCTTGGAATGCTGAAAACGTGTAGGACTTTGTCAACTTAAGAATCCTGACTTTGTCCTACCAGCTCTTTTGGATCTCTATCTTTAGATCCAAAATCCAAGAACTACGTGGCTTTACCCATGTCAATCATAAAACCAACTCCCAACCAGTCCTTTACCGACTGCAGCATTGGAACATTATTTTCGAGAATCAGTATGTCATCGACATACACTATGAGAAATGCAATATTGCTCCCACTTATCTTTTAGTAAACGCACAGTTCCACTTCGTTCCTGTTCAAGCCAAAACATTGACTACTTTAACAGAACGAAGATTCCAACTCCGATATGTTTGCTTCCATCCATGAATGGATCGATGAAGCTAACTTACACCAAATGTAATTTTTCGGAGTCCGGGCTCACTTTCGCTTCTTTGAATTTCGCAGATTCGTCGCTTTCAATGATCATCAGATCATGCGAACTTTCAATGATCATCAGGTTCAACTAATGACGAGAAATCACTCTCGGATTAGTGACTGATTCATTCATATCTGCGAATTTCAGGCTCTACAGGTGTAGATTCTACAGAAATCTGTAAATCCATCCGTTGCTCTCCCTTAACAGGTTGAGCAGCCTCCTGTATTTCTCGAATTTCTTCGAGTTGTACTTTTACTCCCACTGTTCTTCTTGGAAAGTAACTTCCCTTCTTAGAAAACAGAATGGACGTAAAAGTAACAAGCCTTGGTTTCCCTAGGACAACCAGCGAAGTAGCACAACTACAAATACTCAGTAAAGACGAATTTGGATCGATTCCAATCCACATTTATGTGGTGTCTTTCAACTGATATTGGTGGAACTATTTCAGCGTAAACTTAGATATTTCTAGAGCGTTATTCTTAAAGAATATCATGGAAGATTCGTGTGACTCATCTTTAATCATTTCTAATAAGATCTGATTCATTCTCACAGAAACACCTCTAGGTTTTCAGGAGAAATGAGCTGTGAAACGACTTCACACTCATTCAGATGATCATACAATCAATGACTTAAGTATTCTCACTCGTGATCTAATCCAGAGTCTTAATACTTATGTCATTCAGATTCTATACTTCATTCTGGAACTCTTTCGACCATGTCAAAGAATTCCGACTTGTGTCTCATCAAATGAACACAGTCACACTCACTGAAGTAATCAGTAGAGACAATGAAGTACAGGAAATTTTCTCTGGCATTACTGCTCATCGGACCACATACATGAGTATGTTCAATCTCCGATAAGCCTTTGGGCCTTTCTTAGCTCGGCTAAGATGGGCCCTATGTCTTTTGGTCCAGTAAGCAGAATTCAAGTCTCATAAGATATCCATTCAAATGAGCCCAAAAGTCCATAACTATGGGGTTTCTGAATCTGACTTACTCTATGTGACCAAAACATTTATGCCAAGAAAAATCAGGTTTAATTCATCAGATTTAAACCAATTCGGTATTTATGTTACATTTAGGCACTCTTTGGTTTAAGACATAAAACCCATTCCTTGAATAGGGTGCTACAATTAACATTTCATTAAGATCAAAAGAACAAAACTTGTCTTTATCAAAATGAAAACATTCAAATTCTTCACAAGAAAATGAAAAACAACTCTGCTTAAAGCAGGTACATTGTAGCAATTACTTAATAAAACCAAGCCTCAAAGGCATCTACAAGTGAAAACCCTACGGCTGAGGCAGCATCCCAAGCTCCTTCCAGACACGCAGTTCCACTTGCCCTTCCTTCAACGTTCTACTGTTGCTCAGGCTCTGCATATTATAACAAATATCAGTGCCACAACCAGTATCCAATACCTATAAGGTATAACTTGAAGTAATAACATGAATACCTGAGGAAGTAGTTTCATACATCAACTTCAACTCCTCATAATCTTCCATGAATTTAATGCAATCTCTCTTCCAATGCCCAGTCTCTTTACAGTAGCAGCACTTACCAACGTAAGAGGTATCTGACTCGGGCTCAGAAGACACACGCTTGCCATGATTCAAAATCTGGACAACTTTGTCTTCACCCTTGTCAGCTTTAGGTTTGGTAAACCTACCCTTCTCCTTCATGAGATTGTACAGGGTGCTCTTCACGTTTGGCTCAACTGTTTTGAGCATGTCATGCAGTTCAGTCAACGTCTTCGTTAAGCCTTTCTTGATATAGTCCCTTACGAACTCATCATAGCTTGACGGCAGTGACTGCAGAATGATATCAGTTGCCAATTCTTGGCTAACTGGATAATCCAGTTTCCTCAGGTTATCAATGTAACCCATCATTTTACTGATATGAGGACTTACTGGATGATCCATCGGTAGCTTGCAGCTAGTGAGAGATTTAACCAACTGGTATCTCTCCACTCTTACCTGCTCCTGAAATTTCAATTTCAGGCTGCTGATCATCTCTATTGGCGACTCCATGTTCTCATATTGCTTTCGCAAATCTGAGTCCATGGTAGCCAATATCAGACCACGCACATCTACCGCATCATTATAATGCTTATTCCAAGCATTATATACTGCATGACTGGCTTTAGATCCGATCCTCTCGGGGAGAGCTTTCTCAAGGACATAGTCCTTTCTCTCATGCCTGAGAACTAGTCTCAGGTTCCGCGACCAAGTCAAGAAATTTGATCCGTTCAGTTTGTCCATCTCAAGGACATACCGGATCGAGAAAGTGTTTTGATTGTTTGTGCTTGTCATAGCTGAAATTCAGAGATAAATAGAGTTTTAGTTATTAAGTTCATAAAAGAGTAATCTTAACAACTTATAAGAAAACTCGCATTGTATTCAAAATTTCTTTGTTTAACCTCATAAGAATACAATGATTCCGAGACCCATGTTTAGCTAAATCCAAAGTGGGCCACTGGCCGTCACCCAGAATTAGCTTTACTTGGTAAGCATACACACAGCTAGTTATAACCAATAACTCTCGGTTGTGAGTTGGACCCGAGGCCAAATTCACCAGATGTCTCAAGGCCCGGGACTCCCGATGGCCCAGTCAAGGAAACCAATCTCTTACAGCCAAATAATCACTAAAATCTGGGACTCCCAATGAAATTAGTGACTATATACTACTTTACTTATGCGAAAACAGACACCTCACACTGTAAGCCATATCTGTAATCAAATAAGCGTTAAGTAGCTGACAAGATTGGAAAGACATCCAAGCTTGATATTGTTTTTGAGGATTTTTAAGTTTTATTTCCAAAAATAGAAGATTACTATTTTGGAAACTTTCTTATTTTAGAAACTTTCTAAATTTAGTAACTTACTAAAAATAGAAATTTCTAATTTAAATATTTTATTAAATATTTTGGGTTGGGTCACAAATTATAGGCCCAATTCTTGGCCCAAGACCATAGAATTCCAGTTGGCCCAATAATTTGCCATAACCGATCCGGTTTATTAATTCTGGTCCAAGACCAAATTAACTATCAAAACCATCGGTTATTTACTAAACCAGACCAGCTCTAAATTATTTGGTCCAACCAAATCAAACTTAGACCAGCCTTCGGTTTAGGTTAAAATTCAATTTTATGAATTTAAATCCGGTTTAACCAGAAATTAAATAATACCAAGTATTAAATTATTTCCAGCAAACCGCGATTTGGGTTAACCGCTTGAACCACCAATTAAATTGGATCGGTTCAGTTAAATCCAAAACCGGGAAGAAACACCTAGTGTTTTAGCAAATTTGATTTAACTTGCGGTTTAAGGCTTTAAACACACAATTAACCGCCAATTAAATGGACCGGTTTAATCGGTGTGGTTTTGGGCAACGAACCGCGAAGCTCGATTTAACCGATTGACAGTTCGCGGGACGTAATAATTTAACGGGCCAAACAATCGGATCCAAGATCCAACTCGGCCCATTAACGTAATTGACCCAGCGTGTGCTCACGATCGTTAACAATCGATCATCGCACGGCCACACACGCATCACGCGATCCATGCTAGCCTCACGATCGAATGATCGATCTCGGCCTTGCTGATCACGCGGCCCATCCAGCCAACACGATCGATCGATTATGTCTCTCTTTGACACAAACGAACGTTCGAATATGGCAGGCATCACACGGCATGATCACATAATATCAATACAGCATCATGACATACAGCGGATACAGCATAATATCGATTACTCGTTTAGTAATAGCGATCGACTCATAGATCATGCCGAGACCATACGGATCACGTGCCATCATTAACGATCGAAAGCTATCGATCGGCTGACTATTGCTCTCGGCAACGCTCGATCACATGCGATTGACACACACGATGCACAACGGCCAAAGCGATAATCAAATTAGGGTTAAAACATTCGCATTATTCGGTTCAATAATAGAATGGGACAAGCGAATAATACCCAAGAACACATTAATGTTTTCATCAATCAATTTTCTTTCAAAATCAACTTTAAACCATTAAACATTCATATGATCCAATTTCACAAGAAACCTAAAACCTGGCTCTGATACCACTGTTGGATTATTGATGTTTTCCAAGGTTTAATTCTCAATTACAACCTAACACAAATCCTTAAACAGATCTAGGTTCTTGTCAAATGAATCATAAACCAAACCTGATCACTACCTTTCAGATTGCAGCGGATTATGGATGGCAGTGATGAGATCAGCTAGAACAGATGGCTACACCTATTCCTCCTCGAGTATCCACACTCTTACAAGCACGGGACGGCTGCTAGACCAAAAAGTTGGAAGAATCAGAGAGAGAGATGAAGAGAGAGAGAGAGGTCACGCCAAGAAGAAAAATCGCAGGGAGCGTTATTTCCTTTAGGGCTTTCTGATTCTCTTATATCTTATTAATGGGCCCAAGTCATTAGACTAATGGCTCATTAATCTTTTGGGCCCAAAACACAAATAAGACAAAAGCCTGTATTTGTCTGGCCCAAAACTCTGATCCAATACACTAAGTGCCATTGCATCTTACCGTATTAATTCCATTTAACTTTCCCGTTAGCTATGGTGTGTGACCCTTAGGGATCATACAATGCTGGTAATAAGTCCTAAACTTATAGATCAAGAGCGGACTCTAGCAAGCCATCATGATCACCCAATATTTATGACTTATGTCTGATCTCGACACTTATCATACTTTCTAGAGATAGTACAGTAGATTTCAGGACATTCCCAACAACAAGTACGTGCGAATTGATGATCAAGAAAAGGCCTTTTGTTGTTTCCACCAGCGCTCCGGACATAGCACCGTAGAATGTCGACATCTCCAAAGCCTCCTATTCGGAGAATATCTGAAAGGAGTGACAAACATAACAAACCGCAATACCCC
Organism: Orychophragmus violaceus; assembly: GCA_030180135.1. Lineage (NCBI taxonomy): Eukaryota > Viridiplantae > Streptophyta > Magnoliopsida > Brassicales > Brassicaceae > Orychophragmus > Orychophragmus violaceus. The sequence continues at coordinate 25,753,120 of CM058240.1, read as the reverse complement.
AGTAGCATCCCTTGGGAATCGACAAACGCCACGACAACCCAAAAACGAGGGGGAACAGTTCAAGCTTGCCCAGGAGGAAAAAGCGTGGCAAGCAGGTCAACATAGGATAGAACAGAGCGAGATCGACACAGAACTACCAAAGTGAATTCGCGATGACGAAGAGGAGGACGCGCCCGCAACTATAAACTGATCAACATGATCATGGTTGGGCTTCCCACTTGTAACGACTCGGTAACATCGATAACAGCCTACAGCCAAAAAGCCGACGTACGCCAGTAGTGGAACAAGAACCTTCCCGAAGAGCTGAAATCATGCACCGAGATTACCTTCACCTTGAAGACGAAGAGGGCCTCGACAGACCACACAATGACCCACTCGTCGTTGAACTCTAGATCGGTGATTGTGAGGTCATCAAAGTCTTAATCGATACAGGAAGCTCAGTCGACGTCATATTCGAAGAAACCCTGCAAAGGATGGAGCTGCGCGACTACAGAATGAAGCGTTCGGAAAAACCTCTCACCGAATTTTTCGGAGACACGACCACGACGATTGGGACAATCAAGCTACTGGTGCGCATGTCGTACACGTGACCAAGTTCACCAAGTTTGTCGTCATAGACCACCCAGCAATCTACAACGTGATCTTGGGAACCCCCTGGATTCATGCCATGAAAGCAGTACCTTCAACGTACCACCAGTGCATAAAATTTCCAATCCCGGCAGGAATCTTCACACTCCACGGCAGCCAAAAATACTCGAGATACTGCTTCACAGTGGAACGCAAAGTAAGACAAACATCGTGCCTCGTATCCGAGCCGACAACCACAACTCCAGGTCCGGAAGAAAACGAGCAAGACACGCACCTCGGTTAAAGGATGAGACCCTCCAGCAAGCATCACACCCACAAGTAAACTCTTAAGCCCCACCCAATCATATATATATATATATATATATATATACGAGTAATCAAGCTGCGGCTTAAAGTATGTAAAAGAAATAACTACGCTTGGCTTGATCTCTCCTCGGAGAGTACGTAGGCAGCCTATACAGGGTGCAGCCACCTCCATATTTTAAATTTTAAATTCCTTGTGCACTTTCGTATAACTTAGCTCCCTAACAACTAACTATCGACATTCTGGCCAAATGATCGATTCAATAAACACGTGTCCCATACACAGTGACATATTGCATCAGGACGTCGTTTTTACGACATTTAAGCTGGGGCCAGACCCGCACGAGTCCTTAGAAAATGTTTTGTAAGCCGGACCTCCTCCGCGTAACTATGTTCGAGGGCTCCACAGGATAAGCCGAGCACGTACTCGCACCTAGATAACTAAACGGATGACGAGATAAGCCGAGCCAAAGACCGCACTCATAAACATTCGTATGTGAATGGGCGAGCATTATTTCGATCCGAGAAAATCAAAGGATAAGCCGGGCACGTACTCGCACCTAAAATTTGATCTCGCCCAAAGCCGAGAAACGACTCGCAAACAATATAAAAAACAACGACAAGGAAGGAGAAGATAATAAATCGAATGCAAAATCTCTTATTTCTTTTATTCCATTCTCATCAAAATTACAAGGAAACGTAGAAAAATACAACAACAAAAAATACGAATATAATTTCTTGAAAGACAATTTCTTCCAAATAGGAGCTCGTGTGATGAGCCCGATTTCACCTAACAAGGAGCCGTGCCCCTTTCTGATGTAGCCCCAAGGCGGAAGCTTGAGCGATGGATTGATGGAGGACAAGCACTGGCTTAAAAGCTCTCTTACTCGACCGAGATGGGTGGAATGGATGAATAAAATGATTGACTCTCTCAACCGGTGGGTTTGATTGACTCTCTCAATCGGTGGTGAACTAGTTCTACTTGAGTCACACAAGCAAACCTAATCCAATAATCCTTGGAAACAATTGAATCACTCAAATGAATCCTAAGACAAAAGATCTTAACAAAGACACTCTTTGAAAGAAACTTAATAATACTTTGATTGAAAGGTTGAAAGGTAAATAATACAATGGACTATGCTAAGCTTATATAAGCTATACACAACGTGTTGGGATTGTGTCCTGAAATCACACTTGTACTCACTCCTGATAGTAGTTGTGTATCGAGATCAATCGTTTGTATAATACTGGTGATTGTAATGCTTTGCTAGAAGCCTCTTGTAATCTGTAAGTTGTAGACTTACTGCCAGTATTATATGATCCTAGAGGGTCACACACCTAAGCAATCTGGAAGCTAACATATGGGAATGATCATTTGATAATGATCACGTTGATGTGTATTGGATACACATTGACATAGAGTTTTATGATGTATGTGTCGATCGATACATGAGTGTGTCGATCGATGCAGGCTTTTCGAGAAGGTGTGTCGATCGACACAGTAAGTGTGTCGATCGATGCATATCGGTTTTGACATAAACGAGTCGGGCTTCTCCGACGGGTTTTTGTGATGTCATTTCCAGGTCGATATATAAAGGTTTATATGGTCAACCTGAACCCTGGCCGTCACTGAAATTCTCAGAGAGAAAAGCAGAGACATCGAAAACTCATTCCCTGAATCCGGCACTAGCATCCCGGCGTTCCAGGTTGTGTGAGGGTGTGCTTGGTAGAGGCGAAGCACTTGATTCGCTAGATCTCGTACACCATTCCATTCCGCTGCCAGATCTGAGGTAAGAACGAGGTTGGTAATTTCAATATAACAAACCCTAGATCCTAGGGGATCCAACAGTGGTTTCAGAGCATGGTAGGGTTTAGTCTATTGAATCTGAGGCATTCAAATCGAATACTGATGAATTTGATTAGTTAATTACCTGTTAAATCGTGTTTTATGGAATTTATCTCGGATTGAAGTTTCTGTTGAAAACGACGAACTGCTGTTGTCGCACTGTGTCGATCGACACTAAGCTTGTGTCGGTCGACACACCGCGAAACGCATAATAAGATTTTAGTGTTTGTCGCATAGTGTCGATCGACACAAAGCGTGTGTCGGTCGACACAGAGCGAAAACGCTTAAATAATTTAGGGTTTGTCGCATGGTGTCGATCGACACTAAGCTTGTGTCGGTCGACACATCGCGAAAACTCGTAAAAGATATTAGGGGTTTTCGCACATCATCGATCGACGCACTGGGTGTATCGGTCGATACACGGCAAAAATACGAAAGATTTGAAATCGCACTATGTCGATCGACGCACTGGGTGCATCGGTCGACACAGACTGTGCGAATGGATAGATCGGTTCAATTGGATTGAATTGGTTATCTCGCATGGTCATGTCAATTTAATCCCTAATATTCTACAATGCCGGTCGACACAAACCTTGCGGTTGGTTGAATCGGTTCAATTGGATTGAACTGGTTATCATGCTTAGTTAAGGTAGATTAGATCGGTTTAAATTGGATGAATTGGTTCAATTGAATTGAATTGGTTATCTCAATTAGAATAAACCGATTTAATTGGTTAAGATCAGTTTGATCGGATAAGTCGATCCAATTGGATTGGACCGGTTATCGCGATTAGTTAAAACTGGTTGAATCGGTTCGATTAGATGAACTGGTCAAATTGGATTTGACCGGTTATCTCGAATGATCTTAAGGTTGCATATCAAGAGTCGACCAAGTGTGTCAGTCGACGCATATGGTGACGATGTGAACCGTAATCGTTTGGTTTTTGAACCAAATGATTAAGAAACGAACCGAATGACCTAACCCACTGAAATTAGAACGATTAAAACTTAATTGAAATTATTAAATGTTAAAAAAAAATGTTCTAAACATGTTTAATACACATTGGATGTGTGTTAAATCGAAGCTTAGTTATTCAATATGGTCAACTGTCAAGACTCGTTTCGTTGTTGGATAGTCTTGCCAAGAGCTTGGTGTCCACAATTACATGAGTAAGGCAGGTAGTAGTGTTGATGGTCTTGCACTGCTTGACATCAACTATTGCATGACCTAAGAGATTGAATTACTAATCTTTTAAAGTTCCATTTCCTCAACTAAATATCAAGTGATCTTGATGTCTTGCCCAATCTTGTCTACTGTCAAGACTCGTGTCGTTTGTTGGATAGTCTTGGAGTCCTTGGTATCCACTGCAACATGAGTTAGGCAGGTGGTCATTGACAGACTTGCAGTGCGACTGTCAGTGATCACAAGACAGAAGAGATTGGTTTACTTGACTGGGCTGTCAGAAATTCTGGGCCCAGAGACGTCAGAGTGGATGAGACATGGATTGTCTCATCTACAACCAAGAATTGTACTGAGTACAATTAGCAATGGATTGCTTACCTAGATTACTAAACTCTGAGTAATGACGAGTCGTCCACTCAGATTTTAGTGATGTATGGATCTTGGATTATTATATTCATAGAGGAAACGTTGTTTGAATATAATGCGAGTTTTCTTATTGGATAAGATTCCTCATTTCTTGAAATCATAACTAAAATTTTCTTTGATTAAATTTTTCAGCCTATGTCTAAAACTACCTTCTCGTTACGACCCGTCCTTGAGAAGGACAAGTTAAATGGGTCAAATTTCCTGGATTGGTATCGCAATTTGAGATTAATCCTCAAGCAGGAGAGTAAGGACTATGTCCTTGAGAAAGCTCTTCCAGAAAGGCTTGGGGCCAATCGCTCGAATGCAGTATATAATGCTTGGAACAAGCATTATATTGATGTGGTAGATGTGCGTGGTCTGATGTTGGCTACCATGAACTCGGACTTGAAGATTCAATACGAGAACATGGAGTCGCCAATAGAGATGATCACCAGCCTGAAACTGAAGTTTCAGGATCTGGCACGAGTTGAGAGATTCCAGTTGGTGAAGTCTCTCACTAGGTGCAGACTACTAGAGGATGTTCCAGTGAGTCCTCATGTCATTAAAATGATGGGTTACGTTGATAACCTGGGAAAACTGGATTGTCCTGTCAGCTTAGAGTTGGCAACTGACATCATTCTGCAGTCACTGCCGTCAAGCTATGATAAGTTCATTAAGAACTATATCAAGAAAGGCTTGACGAAGACGTTGACTGAGCTGCATGGCATGCTCAAAACAGTAGAGCAAGACATCATAAAGGGTAAAAGATTTGAGAAATCTTGTGTTGGCAAGGGTAGAGGCAGGGCCGTCCAGATTTGGAATCAGGATAAGCCTGTGTCATCTTATAAGCCCAAGTCCGGCCCATCTGGTGTTAGAAAGTGCTTCTACTGTAATGAGTATGGGCATTGGAAGAGAGATTGCATTAAATTCTTGAAAGATTCACAAGAGATGAAGAAGATGTACGGTACTTCTTCTTCAGGTATTGTGTTATTATTTCAAGTTCTACGTAAGTATTGGATACTGGTTGTGGTACTGATATTTTGGAAATATGCAGGGCCTAAGCAACAGTAGAACGTTGAAGAAAGGACAAGTGGAACTGCGTGCCTAGTATGGAGCAATGGTTGCTGCATAAGCCGCAGAGATTCTGCACTTGTAGGAGCCTTTCAAGCTTGGTTTTTGAATTAAGTAATTGCTACTATGTACCTGCTTTATGCAGAAATGTCTTTCATTTTCTTGTAAGAATTTGAATGTTTTTCATTCTGATAAAAGACAAGTTTTGCTCTTTTGATCTTAATGAAATATCATATAGTAGCACCCCTTTTGAAAGGGTTTTGTATCTTAAACCAACATACGCTTAAACATAACATAAATATCAAATGATTCAAGTCTGATGACTTGAACTCGATTTTTCCTTAGCATAGTCAAATTGACCAAATTGAGCGCAGCGGATTCATAAGTTCCATAGTTATGGGCTTCGGGTTCATTTGATTGTAAATCAATTGAGACATGAATTCAGCTTGCTGGGCCAAATGACTAAGGCTTCTTTAGCAGAGCTAAAGAAACGGGCCAGAGGCTCGTTGGGCCTTACACATACTGATGTATGCGGCCCGATGAGCATTAGTGCCAAAGGAAAACCTCAATACTTTATTGACTTATTGATGGCTTCAACAAGTATGAATGTGTTCATTTGATGTGACACGAGTCAGAATCCTTTGGAATGATCAAAGGAGTTTTAGAATGAAGTATAGAACCGATTTGACAAAAGTATTGATATCCTCGATTAGATCGCGGAGGAAAATACTTGAATCAAGAATTGAGTGATCATCTAAGTGAGTGTGAAGCCATATCACAGCTCTTTTCTCCCAGAAAACCTGAATGGTGTTTCTGATAGAATGAATCGGATCTTATTGAATATGCTCCGATTAATGATGAGTCACATGAATCTTCCATTATTCTTTTAAAATACGCTCTAAAATGAACATGTTTACGCTAAATAAGTTCTCTATCAGAATCAGTGAAAAACACCACATTGGATGTGGACTGGGTGATTTCCAAATATGTTTTTCTGATTAATTGGGATTGCGAGGTTTGTGTAAGGCAGTTGTCAACAAACAAACTTGAACCCAAATCTGATAAGTGCTGCTTCGCTGGTTGTCCTAAGGAAACTGAGGCTTAGTACTTTTGCAACCAATCCGAAAACAAAGTTTTGTTGTTCGGAACTCTGTTTTTCCAAGAAGAATAGTGGGAGTAAAAGTACAGCTCGAAGAAATTAGAGAAACACAGGAGGCTGTTCAACCTGTTGAGGGAGAGCAGCGGTTAGATCTACAGAGTGCTGTAGGATCTACACCTGTGGAGCCTGAAATTCGCAGATCCGAAAGGATCCATCACTAAATTGAGGGTGATTCCTCGTGACCGATTGTCGGGATCCGTTGATCATTGAAAAGTGATGCGCATGCGAAATTCAAAGAAGCGATGGTGAGCCCCAACTCCGAAAAATTGGCTAGTTATGCATGTTAGATTCACCGGTTGAAGCAAGCATCTTGGAGTTGGAATCTATGTTCTGTTAAAACGGTCAAAGGCTTTGACTCGATCAGGAACAAATAGAAACAGTGCGTTTACAAGTAAACTAGTGGGAGCGTAATTGCAATTCTCAAACTGTATGTTAAGAACGTACTTAATCTCATAAACGACGTTCCGACGCTAAAGTCTTGCCAAGATTTGGGTCGGAAGTCAAATTTAACGATATACATGGGAGAGGTCGCGTGAGTTCTTGGAATATGGATCCATTGAGATGGATAAGAAGAGCTAATTGGATCGTGTCAGAACCATTATGGTTATAAGGTACTGGACAGTTCCAATATGCATGATTCCAAGAATGGCTTCACACCAAAGGTCTTATGGCAATGATCTTAGCAAGATGAAGTGTCTTGGACACTGGCTGAGCTAGTGTCTAATGAGTGTGATTCCTTTTTGCTTATGCAATAGAATCCATCATGAATGCCATATTATGCGCTCGTCTAAATGCAGCTGACGCATAAAAGCATGACGAGAAGATACCAATTTGTTCCAGTAAGAGTCACTGGACAGTTGTAAAGGAATATCCCCAAGTGTTTGAGAAACACTAAGGATAGGTTCTTGTATAACTGAGAAATAAACGAATCAATTATGAGTAGTTAGACGGACAAAGATGATTCCATGTTCTCACCTGGTTATGTCATTTTGCCTGTGTAACGGTACTGTCTATTGGAAAGGTTTCCAAGCAGAGGACCGTAGAATAGTGCTCATTTAAGAATAGCGGTGTGGTTTGTTGGAATGGTTCCAAGCAAGAACACCGCAGCATCTCTCACAACCTAAGAACGAGTTGAACACTGTTGTTGTAGGTACTAGAAATCTGAAGACTTGGTCTTGATTCTAGTGGGAGTTAGTTTAGTTATGATGTTCAGATAAATATGATATGGTCATGTTTATGAAAAACTGACATCAACATTATTTGACTATTGGATAATTAAATAATGGTCCCAAAATAAGTTTATGTCATATTATAGGCCATCAAGTTGAGGACTTGATCATGAAACCCTATAAGTAACAAATGACATAAATTATGACGTGTCCCTAGTCGAGTTGTTAAAGTGGGACAATAACAACCGCGAGAGACTAGCTTGTGAGGTGACTGTTTACTAAGTTTCATGGAGTCAATGATATGAGTATCACAGTCAGTCACATAGATATATGTTGGTGAACATATGATCGGACGTGACCCGCTAATGAGAAGTCTCCAGGATAGTTATATCTGTGTCATGAGAGGTTCTCATTACGACTATTGAGTATAGTCCTTAGACCTGAGTTCATCATGCTTTATTGCATATGAATTGGTGCACCTTGACCTTGTCAAACGTCGATCCGTAACTGGCGGCTATAAAGGCACTGCTCAGGTGTATCATGAAGTGTGTAAAGGAACAGGGATGGAACAAGATGGGATTTGTCCCTCCTGAATAACGGGAGATAAATATCTCAGGGCCTATCGAAGATTGTATGCTGAGAAAATGTGTGGCCGCACTCAAACGAATTGTAGTTCAGTTGTTTGTTTTGTTCAGTATAGATCAGGAGTTCGATAAACATGATATTGGCTTAATAAGAATGACACTAATCTTATCTTATGCCAAATCGAGATATAGAGACAAAAGGATTGTAGGAATTGATGATTCCAGTACAAGTGGGAGATTGTTGGGATTGTGTCCTGAAATCACACTTGTACTCACTCCTGATAGTAGTTGTGTATCGAGATCAATCGTTTGTATAATACTGGTGATTGTAATGCTTTGCTAGAAGCCTCTTGTAATCTGTAAGTTGTAGACTTACTGCCAGTATTATATAATCCTATAGGGTCACACACCTAAGCAATCTGGAAGCTAACATATGGGAATGATCATTTGATAATGATCACGTTGATGTGTATTGGATACACATTGACATAGAGTTTTATGATGTATGTGTCGATCGATACATGAGTGTGTCGATCGATGCAGGCTTTTCGAGAAGGTGTGTCGATCGACACAGTAAGTGTGTCGATCGATGCTATCGGGTTTTGACATAAACGAGTCGGGCTTCTCCGACAGGTTTTTGTGATGTCATTTCCAGGTCGATATATAAAGGTTTATATGGTCAACCTGAACCCTGGCCGTCACTGAAATTCTCATAGAGAAAAGCAGAGACATCGAAAACTCATTCCCTGAATCCGGCACTAGCATCCCGGCGTTCCAGGTTGTGTGAGTGTGTGCTTGGTAGAGGCGAAGCACTTGATTCGCTAGATCTCGTTCACCATTCCATTCCGCTGCCAGATCTGAGGTAAGAACGAGGTTGGTAATTTTAATATAACAAACCCTAGATCCTAGGGGATCCAACACAACGGTCATATGACCAAAAATAAATAAGGAAATCGAAACTTAATGAAAACTAGTCGTTGGGCTGAATATGGTGAGGATCCTTGATCTTGTTGCTTTCTTTGTATCTGGATGGCTTCAAGGGATAAGAGAGGATCCTTGGGACAGCTTGATTGACAAACAATTCGTGGCCTTCATTCTTGGAAAGAAGCCGTTGGTGTTTGATCTCTTTCTTCTCAAAAAATGGTAAGTGTGACTTGTTGAAGTTATGGAGAATCTTGTGTGGTCTTGTGCAGCTGAGGACGTCTGGACTTGATGGAAAGGAGCTCAATACACTGTAGTTTTGATAGGTAAACGTTTGGTGCTGAATTGACCTTCTAAATGTGAATGCTTCCATATATGGAAAGTTTGCTGAGCTAGTGCTGATGCTACTTCCTGAGCTAGCTGTGATGCTACATATGGTTAGCTCCTTTTCGGTATCTTCTTCTTGTGTCATCTTTTGGGGATGATTCTTCTTAGTGGTGTGCTGATGATGAGCTGAGCTAGATATCTTGACCTTGGTCTCCACTTGAGCTAAGATAAGCTCATATGCCTTGTTAGATCTTCTCGGCTCCATAATCTCTTCTCCATGTGTTATGATTCCTCCTGGGTCATATGTCTTCTTAGGATTAATTGTTGGATGTATAATCAGTCCTATGCCTGGTTTTGGATCAGAAATCTTTGTGGCCTTGGCTTCTCTTGGTTTCTTTGCGCTGCTTGATGTAGTGGTTGAGTTAGTGATTGAGTCAGCCAGCGCCTGGCATGGTCTAGTTCTGATGACCGCATCACTTTCTTGAAAGATAATTTCGACGTCTGTCCCGACACGGCCTCGAAAGGCAGAGGCCTAGCAGTGAACAACGGCGAAACCAAACCGGGGGGATCATCATGGGGTAAGAGAGCTCGGGTAAGCCAACCTCAGCACACCAAAACGAGAGCCGGTCCCCGCAGCCCGATCCCATGGTTCCCCTGGCCACTCTGACATTGACCGCTCTCTCCAAAGGAATCATCCCCTTATATGGAGGAAAAAGAGCCAACTCGATATCCAGCCCGTTGTGCTGCAAAAGAAAAAACAGGGGAAGTTCAGAAAACGGGCAGACAAAATAAAATAGCTTAACAAGCGAATAGCACCCTCACGTCAAAAGAGACAAGTTCAAGACATGACAGCCCCCGGCAGATTACTAAAATCAGTGACGCATCAGATCCACCCAACCGGAGGAACTGAACATCGCCCTTAAGTTCACAAGCAAGGGGGGGCAATCGGTATATTTCCATACATCGACAAGCCCCCATTTCGCAGAAAAAATATGAGCCCGTTCGATAAACAAAAACACAGAAACTCCGGAGGCCGGACGCCGGAGCCGGCCAGCAACATAAACAGGCAAGAAACCTTTGGCAGAGTGGCCTTGCTGCCACGACCCACTGTGATTCAACACTCTGACGAAACCAAAAAAAGGAAAAGCCAACTACGCTCAGCAAAAGAAAGAAGAAAAGTCAAAGAACGATGAGATATGAAAAAACAGAGAAGAAGGGGAAGTATTTATTGTAGGATTATGTGTGTTCATTGGTGTAATTATCAGATTACAACCTAACATAATCAACTAGGATCTAGGTGATTTGCAAATGAATCATAAACAGATCAGGATCATTACCTTGTGATTGCAGCGGATTGATCAAAGGAATATCGAGATCTGCAAGAGCTGATGATTACCGGCTCCTCCTAGGTATCCACACGCTTACAAGCTATTGGATCAGGCTGCTAGACCAAGCTGGAACAACAGAGAGAGAGGAGGACGGCTGGGTCTGAAAATCGCAGAGGGTATTAACCCTAGGCTGCGCCCTCCTCACATATATATAAACCCAAGTAATTAAACTAATGGCTTATTAGGCTTTTGGGCCCAAGGCCCAAATCAGACAAAAGAACTGTATTTTGTCTGGCCCAATTCTCTGTACAAATACAGTAAATGTCTTGCATCTTACTGTATTAATTCCTTTTAACTTTCCCGTTAGCTATGGTGTGTGACCCTTAGGGATCATACAATACTGGTAATAAGTCCTAAACTTATAGATCATGAGCGGGCTCTAGCAAGTCATCATGATCACCCAGTATTTATGACTTATGTCTGATCTCGACACTTATCATACTTTCTAGAGATAGTACAGTAGATTTCAGGACATTCCCAACAATCTCCCACTTGTACTGGAATCCTACATTCCCTAATCCTTTTGTCTCAATATCTCGATCTGGCATAAGGCAAGATGCGTGTCATCCTTATATAGCCAGACCATGTTCATCGGACCAGATTTGATACTGACAATGCAAACGACTTGGGCAAGTCCGTTTGGGAGTGGCCACTCTCTTACCAGCTATCAAGTCTCCGATTGGCCTAGAGATATTACCTCCGTTAAACGGCAGGGACAAATTCCATCTTGTTCCATCACTATGAACTACACACTTTATAATACACCCAACCAAGGTCCTTATAGCTCCCAGTTACGAAACAGCGTTAGACAATGATCAAAGTGCATCAATCCATGTGCAGCCACATGCATGCGAACTCAGGTCTAAGGACTATACTCTATAGTCGTATATGAGAACCTCCTATGACACAGATATTAATATCTTGTAGAGTTCTCATCAGCGGGCCATGTCCGGTCATATGCTCCCCTACATATACCTATGTGTCGACTTTGATGCCGCGCATCTATGACCCCTCGAAACTTGGTCATAAGTCTCAACACAATCTAGTCTCAAGTGGTTGTTGGTGTTCCAATTTCAACAACCTTCGACTATGGACACTATGATTTATGTCATTTCGTTAAATATGGGGTTTCAGGATCAAGTCTACTCATGTACTTCGATGGCCCATATATAATGACATGAATCATTTTAGAACGATTATTTTATATCACAGTTAAAAATAATCCAGAAATAAAAATTTCATTAACATTTAAAAAATGTTTACATGAACCAATCAAAATAACTAAATAAAGCCCTCACAACTCCCACTCAACAAGAGATTACATTTGAATATCTCTAATTCCTACAGCAGCAGTATGCAACTCGTGCTTAGGTCTCGGGAGTGGCTTTGTTAACGGGTCAGCCACGTTCTCATCAGTGGGAACTCTGCTGACCATCACTTCACCTCTATTCACTATATCACGAATCAGGTGATACCTTCTCATAATATGTTTGGATTTCTGATGATGTCTCGGTTCCTTGGCTTGAGCAATTGCACCATTGTTGTCACAATACAGTGCTAGAGGCTCAGTGGCATTTGGGAATACACCGAGTTCAATCAAGAAGTTCCTTATCCAAACTCCTTCCTTCGCAGCTTCTGAAGCAGCGATGTATTCAGCTTCAGTTGTGGAATCTGCCACGGTGCTCTGCTTGGAGCTCTTCCAACTTACTGCACCGCCATTCAGACAGAAGATGTAACCAGACTGTGACCGGAAATCATCTTTATCTGTCTGAAAACTTGCATCCGTGAATCCACTCATTTCAAGCACTTCACTTCCTCCGTAAACCAAGAACTTATCCTTAGTATTCCTCAAATACTTCAGGATATTCTTTACGGCAATCCAGTGATTCTCACCTGGATTAGACTGGTACCTACTCGTCATGCTTAGTGCGTAAGCAACATCAGGACGAGTACAGATCATGGCATACATGATAGATCCTATAGCCGAAGCATAAGGAATCCTACTCATGCGCTTAAGCTCATCAGGTGTTTTAGGACACTGATCCTTGCTTAGTGTAGCACCATGTATCATTGGTGTGAATCCCTTCTTGGATTTATCCATTCCGAATCGATGCAGGATTTTGTCTATATAAGCATCTTGACAAAGTCCAATCAGCTTTTTAGATCTGTCTCTAAAGATTCGGATTCCAAGAACATACGCGGCTTCACCCATGTCCTTCATGGAAAAACAACTTCCCAGCCAGTCTTTAACAGACTTCAGCATTGGAACATCATTTCCAAGAAGCAATATGTCATCGACATATAGGATAAGAAACGCCACTTTGCTCCCACTAGTTTTCTTATACACACATTGTTCTTCCTTGTTTCTGATGAAGTCAAAATTCTTTATTGCCTCATCAAAACGAAGATTCCAACTCCTGGATGCTTGCTTCAATCCATAAATGGATTTATGAAGTTTGCATACTTTCCCAGCATTCTTAGGATCAATGTAACCGTCAGGCTGTGTCATATACACATCCTCCTCCAAGATTCCATTCAGGAAGGCGGTTTTCACATCCATCTGCCAAATCTCATAATCATAATAAGCGGCAGTTGCTAGGAGAATCCGAATTGATTTCATCATGGCCACTGGTGAATAGGTTTCATCATAGTCTATACCATGAATTTGTTTGAAACCTTTTGCCACCAACATGGCCTTGTAAATCTGGACATTTTCATCCATGTCAATCTTCTTCTTGAAGATCCATTTACACTCGATGGCTTTAGCACCAGCGGGTAAGTCAACCAGTGAAAACACTCGGTTGACAGACATGGAGTCCATCTCGGATTCAGTGGCTTCACGCCACTTTGAGGAGTCAGGGCCCATCATGGCTTCTGCAAAGTTCGAGGGTTCATCACCGTCAATGATCAAAAGATCATGGCAATTAGTCACGAGGAATCCCTGATATCTATCGGGTTCGTGACGGATCCTTCCGGATCTTCGAACTTCAGGTACTTCAGGTTCAGGTTCTATTACAACTTCATGCAATTCATCCTGCTGTTCTTCCACATTAGGTTGAACAGGTTCCTGTCCTTCTTGAATTTCATCAAGTTGTACCTTACTCCCACTATCTTTCTTAGAGAGAAATTCCCTCTCAAGAAAAGTACAATCCCGAGCAACAAAGATCTTGTTCTCGGATCGCAGATAGAAGTAATAAGCCTTGGTATCCCTAGGATAACCAATGAAGTAGCATTTGTCAGATTTTGGTGTAAGCTTGTCTGAGATTAATCTTTTGACATAGGCTTCACAACCCCAAATTCTGAGAAAAGACATTGCTGGAGCTTTTCCAGTCCATAACTCATATGGTGTCTTTGCTACTGCCTTTGATGGCACTCTGTTTAGTGTGAACATTGCGGTCAGCAAAGCATATCCCCAAAGGGATATAGGAAGGTCTGTGTGACTCATCATGGATCGGACCATATCTAACAATGTCCGATTCCTTCTCTCAGACACACCATTCCACTGAGGTGTTCCAGGAGGTGTGAGTTGGGAGATGATCCCACACTCACTCAGATGATCACGGAATTCCTGGCTCAAGTATTCTCCTCCTCGGTCCGACCGAAGAGCCTTAATACTCTTACCAAGCTGGTTCTGTACTTCATTCTGGAATTCTTTGAACTTCTCAAAGGTTTCCGACTTATGTTTCATCAAGTAGACATATCCATATCTACTGAAATCATCAGTGAATGTAATGAAGTACTGATAGTTTCCTCTAGCATTTGTGGACATTGGGCCACACACGTCAGTATGTATCAGGCCCAATAGTTCACTGGCCCTTTCTGTGGGTTTATTAAAAGGGGCCCGTGTCATTTTGCCCATTAGGCAAGATTCGCATTGCTCACAAGACTCAAAGTCAAATGAGCCCAAGAGTCCATTTGAATGGAGCCTCTTGACGTGTTTCTCACTAATGTGCCCCAAACGACAATGCCAGAGAAACGTTTCATTTTCTTCGTTAGATTTGAACCGTTTTGTATTAATGTTATATACTGGAGCAGATTGATCCAGCATGTACAGCCCATTAATAAGAGGGGCACAGCCATAGAACATATTATTGAGATTAAAGGAACACAATTTATTCTTAATAGAAAAATCAAATCCTTGCAAATCCAATAATGAAACCGAAATGATATTTCTGCTTATAGCAGGTACAAAATAGCAATTCTCAAGTTCTAAAATCAATCCAGAAGGTAAAGACAACAAGTAAGTGCCAACGGCCAGTGCTGGAACCTTCGCTCCATTGCCAACCCGCAACTCTACTTGCCCTTGCTTCAACCTTCTACTGTTGCTGAGTGCCTGCATATTAGTACAAATATGAGCCCCACATCCAGTATCTAATACCCAAGTGGTATTATCAGAAGTAGTAGTATTTACTTCAATAACAAAAATACCTGAATTAGTAGTCTCCAAGGACTTCTTCTTCTTCTTCAGACTTTCCTGGTATTTCTTACAGTCCCTGCGATAATGCCCTGCCTCTTTGCAAAAGTGGCAGATATCAGAAGGCCCAGCTTTAGACACGGGCTTGAGCTTGGCCTTTTCGTTGTGGACTGCCTTGCCCTTTCCCTTGTCTGCAGCAGATTTCTTGAAACCCTTTCCCTTCTGCACCATGAGTACAGACGGCTCCTTGGCCTTCTTCAGATTAGGTTCTGCAGTCTTGAGCATACCATGTAGCTCAGGCAAAGTCTTTGTCAACCCATGCATATTATAGTTCAAGATGAACTGGTCATATGCAGGAGTAAGAGACTGCAGAACAATATCACAAGCAAGCTCTTGGCTTATAGGACAGTCGAGTCTAGTCAAATGATCGAGATAACCCATCATTTTCAGAACATGTGGACTCATTGCTGCATCCTTAGCCATTTTACAGTCCAAGAGATTCTTTACAGTTTGGAATCTCTCTGTACGAGCCTGCTCCTGAAACAACGCTTTCAGGTTTGCCATCAGTTCCATGGGACAAGTCAGGCCTTCCCACTGCATCTGCAGTTCGGGAGCCATTGTCGCCAACATTAGGCAAACCACGTCATTAGCATCTGAAGAATGCGGATCCGAAAATCCACACTAGAGATGTATTATTTGGAATAGGTAAATTATTGAAGGTATAGCACCTCAAAGATCAAACAATGCTTCAAAGAACTATTAAACTGAGTCTAGGTTTCGTAATTATCTTGTATTGATTAAAAGAAGATTACAAAGGGGTCTCGAATGAAAGTTTACAGTGAGCTCGTAGAGCTTTTTGTGTTTGAAAAGTGTGTGAAATAGAAGGTCATATAATCTAAAGTCATTCAACTCCTTTTATAGCCTTTTCATTGAGCTCTCCATCCCACCTATCTCATAGTGCGCCTATTGGAATGACCTTTGTGATCTTCGGATGGTTGAGCCGATCTTGGAGTGAATAGTTTGACTGGATCTACTCGTATGTTGAATTCAATATCGAGCACGTCCTCTTCAATATGCAGTTGTTTTCCTGTTAATAGGAAAGAGATCGGATGGACTTCAATTTGTGCCAGAGTTATATCTTTAGTGTCAAATTGTTTAAGTGATAAAGCTTTGGGTCTTATCGGACCAAATCCAAGGTGTAGATTTTGGTACCAACATATGCTTTGCTCTTCTCAGTTTTGACATCCATAGAACAACGTTTAGTGGCTACCGAGGACTTTAGGAAATGCAGGTTCTCATGAGTGATTAAGATATTGTCTGAAATAGCTTGTCCTGGTACAAATGTTGATTGATGTTTGAAGATCAGTTGATCTAGGAAGGGCTGAAGACGTCAGGTTAAAATTTTGACGATGATATTGTACTGGACATTACACAGAGCGATAGGTTTATAGTCCCCCATCGCTTTTGGAGCTGTACCTTTAGAGAGGAGGTACACGTTCAGATGTGGATCAAGCCTTCTCGTGGTAAAAAAAAATTATATATTTCACAATAAACATCATAACCCGTAAGGTTTCAAAAAGACTGGTAGAAGCCCTCGGAGAAACCGTCAGGCCTCTGGGTCTTATCGCTATGAATATCAAATAATGCTCTTTGGACTTTCTCTAAGTCTGGTTTCACATTGAGGGATATCTTCATCCCAGGCGTTATTCGGTTAGAAATTACTTCTTTTATTTTCTCGAGAGCGGAAGCTTCTTTAGGTGTGAAGATATGCTGGAAATAACTAGTGAAAGTGGCTATAATGTTTTCGTCTTCAAAGACAGCTAAACCGTTTTCATCTTCTATGAAAATAAGTATGTTTCTCAATCTTATGGATCTAGTAACTGAGTGAAAGAACTTCGAATTGTGGTCTCCTCCCTGAAGCCATATGATATATCATGGGTTTTTAACCATGATATAGGTCTTGTGTTTATATTCTTTTAAGTGTTTTTGGAGTCTTTTGACTCATTTACAGGTCCAGGTACAGGATGGAGTTATTCTGGATATTTTGGAGCTTTTGGAATTGATTTGGAGAAGTTCGCAAATTCATATAAGTCACTACCCACATTCGTAGTTGGTGTCGATCGACACCTATCATGCCTATAAGATCACGCAAGCAATTATGAGACTTTAGAGATTTACAATTTTACCCAAAAGTTTCTATATTTACAAATATATATATATATATATATATCAAATTGTGTTTTAGACTATATTTAGGTTTTCTAAGCCACGGTTAGGCTATACTTTATTCTATTCTTCGGAGATATTTTGAGAGACCTACATTGTAATGCACCACAATGTAGATATATATATATATAAATTTCAGCATTTGGAAATCAAGGAATGGCCGTTATTCGAAAAGATATCAATACTTGTTTCGCTGAAGTCCATGAGTGATTAACAGTTGAAATATCATCTCCATCGGCCTCTCCGGTTTCTCCACAAGCAACTGATTTCGAAGTTTGGGTTCCGCCATCACCGGGCTATATAAAATGTAACTTTGATGCCTCTTTCGACATAAATTTGGGCTAAGGATAGTTGGCTCTGTTGAAACATTTCTCGTACAATTATGTTATGGGGTGATCTTCCTCTACAAAATTGTTCTTCAGCTCTGGAAGCGGAAGCTAAAGCCCTCTTTAAGACCATCCAACACACTTAGGAACAATGTATCGGAAGGGTAATTTTTGAAGGAGATTCTCTATGTCTCATAAAGTCCCTTAAGAACGAAAGGAAAGATTGGTCCATTCATAACATTTCTTTGGACATTCTCCATTGGATATCACAGTTTGAAGATTTCTTATTTTCTTTTGTGCGACGACAGGCAAATCAATGTGCCCATATTTTAGCTTCTCATGCGCACAAATCAATGGAGTGGTCCATATCCCTTATATATTGCTAGTGATCCCTTCCAACTATCGATGTGGGACTTATGTCCCTAATACGCCCCCTCGAGAGAATGGTCGTTTGGCCATTAATCTTGGAATGCTCGGGCTTGGATCGACGGCACCAATTTTGAGCCTGGCTTGTCGATGGGTGGACCAACTATGGGTCGGATCGGGTTGGATTGCATGGATCGGGCTCTGATACCATATTAAAGTCTATGGGCTTCCAACCTAAAACCAATTGTTGATAAGTGGAGTGGCCCATATCCCTTATATATTGCTAGTGATCCCTTCCAACTACCGATGTGGGACTTATGTCCCTAATACAACTAATGTACCAACTTTTATTTCCTTAATCAATTATTCTTTTTTTTTTAATCAATTATTCTTCTGTCGGAAAAAAATAATAATATATAAATTTCATTTGATATCAATTTGAATTATTATTACATAAGCATCACAACACATCAACAAGCATTGAAGAAGAATAAATATCGATATATTATAATCAACTTATCTGTTGACAAAAAAAAAAAAAATATAATCAACTTATCAATTAGCTACTAGTGATAATAATCAGATGTATTAACTTATTGAAATTTTCAGAAACAACCGAGAATGGAATCATAAATTGGTCGGAGTGACTTAAAGAGAATGAAGTAAGTTTGCTCACTTGGATGGATGGAATCGAAAAAGACATAAACAGATGTATTAGGACACACATATGACTTTGGATTGCACAAGAACGATGTCTCTAAGTATCCACTTCCACAACATCCACTGCTCACTTCTTCAAACCCTATAACATGACTCACATTGTCATCAATGGAAATTGTCGTAAATTCTTAAAATTCATAAACCCTAAAACTTAGATCAACATGTAAACCCAAATTAAACATAAACTCTTAACCCTAAAATTTAGATAGAAAAACTATTTTCTTATTTAAAAAGAAAAAAAAAAGTATTGTATATTTTCTAATGTTCTCGATTATCCCAAAAACTGTATCCAGGCTATTAATTGGTTTATATGCTTGCTTACCGAATTTTCGATAATCATGAATGGTCTCGTAGATTGGGTTGTAGACGTCGATGTAAAAGATCTTGGACCCAAGATGGGCCGTACTCATTTGCATGAGGTCCAATTCCTTTTGTAAGTAGATATTGTAGTTAATGGCCACGGTGGAGAAACGGTCAATGCAACGCCGATTGGTCAAAGCTTCGCCAGAAAACACAGTTATAACAATTGGTAAACACCCAATTGGTGGCAAACCTGCCACCGTAATTTTTCTTGCTCCTTCATGCATTAAACCCTAACCATTATATAACAATATCAATATATTTCATTATCATGCTTTAAGGCTGATAACAGTTTATGAACCTCCAATTCCGTTCGGGCTCATTTTTATGTGGTATTATCATGCTTTAAGGCTGTCATGTGTGCATTTGCATCATGTCCACTATATTTCTGTAGTTATCTAGGGATTTTTTTTTTAAATGTGTAAATTAGAGTTTTAATTTGTAAAATTTATATTTATATGTATATAAATTTAAAAAAAAAAAAATTGGTACAGTACCCAATTATTGTTTGAGGCATAGATATTATAGAGTACTCATCTAGAAATTTCCGTTTATATAAAAAAAAACAAAACACGCAAAAATGAGAAAATCATATAAAACAAATGTTATAGAAATTGTTGAAATAAATGGTTATTATATTTGATTAGAAAGCTGAATTTGGAACAAAAATCAAACCTATACAAAACAAAATTTAGTTCATATTTTGTTTAGCCAAAGAATCTAAAACATATTATTAAAATTGAACTAAAATTGATATTAAACATCCAAAATTAAAATAATTAAATAAATAAAAAATGTTACAACAAATTAAAAATATGAGTTTACCTGGATAAATTGCTTGAGATTGTAAATAACGAATTGTTGATAAGCTTCGATAGTGAAACTCTTTCTTCGAACTGGAATTGCGAAATAGTTTAAGACGAAATCGTTGGTTCCTGCACTGACACAAAACACAGCTTCTTCTATGTGTTTTTCCATTTTTTGTTTTCCCATTTTACTCTCCAGTTTTCTCTTGTATTCTCTGAAATACTCCAGTTGAGTTGGAATGGGTATCACGTTCTACCGCCCCACCAATGAAAGCAACAAACAGCATGTACACAATACATTAATTAAATTAATTTGAAAATAGACAAATGAGTAAAAGAGAAAATCTGAAATTTTATATTATTTTCAACATTTATTATGATACTATAATATTGCTTTTAGTTATGATTAGATTGACATAAATATTGTTTTTTACTTATGGTATATCAGTGATAGATTTCTATATTTTAATCTAATTTTAAATAAATGCTAAGTTAAACAATAAAGTTGGCAAATTCCCAATCAAAGTCAAAATTCCTGGAATCCTAAATGAAATTTTTAAATCCAAATGGAATCAAACTATAATATCATCCGAATGAAATATAAATTTATACACTTTGTTACCCATTCATGAATTAAACCGAACTAAATTGTATCAAATCAAAATATGTATACAGAAATTATAAATTAGTATTTTATTCATACATACAGAAAAATTATTAAAATTCTATGATCTTAACTAATATCAGTACATTATTTTATTGTATTTTTTTCTGAAACAAAATAAAATATAATGATCCCAAATGAGACTTGGTTTTTGAATCCAAAATATCAAAAATACTGAAAAAATATGAATCAAAACCAAATCGAATTAAACATTGATCATGAATGAAATTTTTCTTCTGAAAACGAATAATATGAACCCAACCGAAAATAGAATGTCCATCCGATGTAAGAAATTTTATTTTTTTGGGTCAGATGAGAAAGGGATAAACGGCTAGATATACATACTTAACCACCCTAGAAAATAGAACTCATATGTGGAGATGACAAGACTTAAAGGTCACCAAGAAAAAACGCAAAATTGACAAATTTTAAACTGACAAGACTTAAAGGTCACAACGAAAAAAACGCAAAAAATGGTCAAATTTTAAACTAGTTTTATTTTGTCCTTACGTAATGACTGATTATAAGATGTCGGCTCGCGATAATTTTGGATATTGATATTCTTTGATTATATGGTCCGAGTGTTATAAAATGCACAAGCACCTTACAAAAAAATGCAAAAACTCGCTATCCTTTTGTCGTTAAGTAATGATTGGTTTAAGATGGTGTTTTTAGTTCATTAGTTTCAGCTTATTTAATTATCGCATTCTCGAACCTACCCGCGAATAAACATTAGCTTTTTGTTTTTTTTTTTACATAAGAATTTATGAGGTTTCAATTCTTTGCAAATGCTCAGAATTAAATGAAATAGGCCCAACAATTAAATGATTGGCTTCTTCATATTATATATAGAAAAATATATCCCGAATCTTCAAGAATGTAATATTTTCATACCAAAAAAAAGTATGTAATATTTTGAGATATGTAACCACATATATATAATTATCGTTATTTTTTACGACCTTAAGTATATGTTCTAAAATAAGAAAGAGAGATAAGAGATTGGTACTAACACCAATGGTTGGAGTGAGAGGATCAAATCCGGAACCAGCTGAAGCAAAGCTAACTCCACTCATTAAGTCACTCATTCCAAGATTTGGGTCCAAATATGGTGGCACATTCTCCTTCACTCCAATGTATGAACCTTTACATATGATGATAGAGATTCACCATACAATCAAGATTTAAATTAAATAAATAAAGAATATATGAATACTCACCAATGAAATCTGTCACCAGTCGACCATTACAAAATCTACCGGTTGGAATGCTGTTTTTTGAAATCCAGTCCATAAGGTGGAAAGTTACATCTGAATATTGTTTCGATGTAGTTGTTATTGCCAGGGTCCACGGTTGAATCTCCAAAGACTAGAATAGCTGAGACTGGTTGTTTAATAAGTTTATGGTAT
This sequence comes from Orychophragmus violaceus, assembly GCA_030180135.1. NCBI lineage: Eukaryota > Viridiplantae > Streptophyta > Magnoliopsida > Brassicales > Brassicaceae > Orychophragmus > Orychophragmus violaceus. Next base: position 25,730,886 of record CM058240.1, on the reverse strand, counting down.
GATCCGATTGGTTTAGGTTTTACTGGTTCAGGTTTTACTGGTTCAGGTTTTGGTGTAGAGAATGAGATGATATTGAAGAACATGAAGAGGAAGAAGATGAAGGACAAGGAAGAAGAAGAATGCGTGTGATGACTTCTCATGTTGTGAACTTTTGGAGTGGAGACAAATGAGAAGGTTGGTTGATACCTTCATAATATAATAAAATATCCGGTCGTATTTATAAGGGGTGTCTATTACTGTTTAATCGAACCAAATCAAAATAAGAATAATTGGTTCAATAAAGAAATTGAATTTTTGTTTTTATGCTCAAATAAACTAGTGTTTTCAAGATCGAACAAAAAAAAAGACAATTCTGTTAACCAAATTCGACCGCAACTTACTCAATAGAATTTCTTTTTTATTGATATACATATTAAAACATAATTTCCATCGTATTTAGAATTTTTCATGTCTTAAAATAAGCATGAGATGTACAATCGAAAACTAATTATGAACCGAACCTTCGGTTCAAACCAAACCAATCAGAAAATACATTTAAAATTGTTCTATATTTGAAAAAGCAAAAGGAAATCAGGAAGACAAGAACCAAACGGAGTACGAAGTAGTCCCCATCAACTATTTTTTTTTTGTCAACCATCAAATAGTAGTATTAAGTTTTGAAGGGTAACTGTTGGAATGGATTCGTTTCTGAATGGTCATAAATATTTTTTTCTACCATTCAAAATTTTGATTTAAAATAGTGTAGACAAAAATAAATTAAAAACTCTCTTATGAATCAAATGCGAACTAGTTTTGTAAAGACATAAACTTGGTCCCTAGTAGATTATATTTCACCCAAAAATAAAATAATTTAGTTTACAGTTATTTAGAGCAGGTCCATTAAGGGGTTCTTAGGAGGGTCTCTTAAGAAAAAAATAATTTTATAATAGTGGGTCCCACAGAATAGTTAGTATACCGCATACTAAAATCCTTATTTAGTATACGGTTTTTTGTCCTGTAGCGTCGACGTGGCGCTACAGGATTGGTCCGTTATTTTATTTTATTTTTTTCTCCAGATTTTTTTTTAAAAAAAAATGAATAGTTAAGACACCCACACGCGTTTTACGGCTGTGAGTGCTCTTAGTCTGCTCAAACCCTTAATTTCTGATGATGTACTTCCTTTGACTGAACATAAAATTTTCATATAACAATGTTTAATTTACCGATAATACTAAAATGGAAACTGGCCTGTTACGATTAGTTAATGCAATAACTTGCATCTGGATTATTTAGGTGAAAGCTTTAAATGTTGTAAATTACAGGTATTTATTAAATTTCTCTTAAAGTACAGTAGTAAATTTTGATTTAGAAATTTATTTTAAAGTATAGAATTAGTATTAATAGTATTAGAATAATAGCAAAAAGAGAAATTGCAACTCATACACACAGATGATTCATTAATTAGGTGAGTATTCCGACACCTTTTTAGAATAATGATTCTGTTAAGGAATTTACATAACACTCCTTTTGTTTTGTTTTTACTTTTTTTAACATTAAAAAAAAATCTTTTTTTCATCAATTTTACGGATAATTATAAATCAATCTCATATGCTATTTTTTTATTGTTAGTTGCTAAATAATAAATTCTTCTACGATGAACTACATTTTTATGCTAATTTTTCTTTGTTAACTGTTTTAGATAATAACAACTAAAATAATACGATAATTTATGATATGATAAACTGTTTAATACGATAATTTCATTTTTGTGATATCATAATTGATGTAACATAATGGTGATGAATGGTATACCATTTATCCACGTTTTCAACCGTTATTTTTTACCATTCATAACATTCATCACTTTTCACGTTTTTGGAAAGTGATTCCGCTATATACAACTAACATTTTAAAAATATAACTAGAAAAAAACAAAACGTGATTAATTTATTAAAACTAGCTTTTCAGCGTTTTGTAATTTTTCTGCAGAAACTTAATTCAGTTCAGTTCGTTCCGCCAACAGTTATTCAGTTATTCTGCTATTCTACTATTCAGCTGACATACCAGTCAAGCCCAATATTTTTATGAAATGTTAACTGGTTTATCATAATTTTTTTTGTAAGATAAATGATTTAGCATAATATCCTCTACGTTAACATATTATTAATATCATCTAATATTATTAGCATGTTATACATTTACGATATTAGTGTTAACACCTTAAAATTGCGTGATAACATCGTTAGCATTGTAACAAATTATTACTTATTGTTGTGATCACATTATAAATATAAGGTATTATTGATTCACAATGTTGTTGAATTTGATAAATAATATGTTTTAAGTGATTAACAGTGTCGTTATCATTTACCATGCAAAGAAAAAAAAATTCAATGGCATTTTTGTAGTTAGTTCAAAGAAAAGGGATAGTTATGACATAAATATATTTTCTCTTTGCTAGTTTCTTAATTTTAAACGTATTAGTGTTATGAATTTAATTAAATGATCAACCATGTATATTGAACAAAATAACCCTACCAAAAATATAAGTACACAAACATCAATCTGGCCTGTTGATTATTCCATTAAGGATATAAGACAACATATACATTGCATTAATGGCACATGTTTAGCTTATAATCAGTATTCGGTGCCGAATATTAAATATCTACATTTTTAGTGACACACAAAATGACTCAAATAAAGTCCTTCAATAAATTAATTACTTTCTAAACATAGAAATTATAGTAACACATGTATTTGTTTCTTTAATCAATTAACACTCCACTAGGTTTGGACTAGCGCTTAAAAATGCGAGTATTTTTTTTATTTTTTTATTAATAATTTATATTTTTAACTATGAAATCTAATTTTAATTATAATAGTTTAATAAGTATTATAAAAATGAGTTAATAGTTTAAGTTTTTTTTAAAATGAATTATACATTATTTGAGAGAAAGTATATCGTAAAGATAAAGAGATTAAAATAACGATTTCATATTATATTTTTAATTTAAATTGTTTCGTAAAATCATGATTTAGAAATAATTTATTTTTTATGAAAACAACCATAATAAAAATTATGTGATATAAGTTTAATATTTATCACATTTATTTAAAATATTATTTTATAAAACAACATATATTTATATAAATAATTAATTTTAAATATTTTGATAATTAAATATTTTAAAAAGTATAAAAAATAATCGATTTATATTTTGTATTTATTTAATTTAATTTAATGTTTATATAACAGAAATTGGTTAATTCATATTTTTAAACTTTTTCAGTGAGCAAAGTTTAATTTTAATATTTTATAATCGAAATTGTTTAATTTATTTTTAACACGTGTTGTAGTGGTATACATAATATAAATTACCCGTTAAAAATTGCATTTAAACATGAACCATAATTTGACGCATCAAATATTTGAATAATATATATATCGAATAATTTTAATAGTTTTATTAAATATAAAATATATCAGCTGAAATTAGTTTATATATAAATATTTTAAACTCGTTTATAGTTCTTTAAAAAAAAATTATAATCAAAATTAGCTAATTTATTTTTCAATCTTTTCTTGTAATGATTTCAATATTTTGAAATTTCATTGAACAACACGCTAAAAAGTGTAGTCGAAAAATATTAATCCTAATATAACCTATCATATATTTGAAAAATATAAAATATTGACCAATTTTAATATATTGTCAAAGTAAAAGTATATCATCTAATTTTAAAAATATATATCTTTTCCAAATTAAATTTTAATTTATAGTAGCTTATTTATTTTTATAATATTCATTTTAAAACAAAATATGTTAAAATACATAAATTTATGTTTATAGTAGTCTAAATATAAAAAAAAATTGTTCTTATTATAAATCAGAATGTAGTTAAATTATTTTTAATAAATTTTAATAAAAATAAGATTTAGCAATTATTTTTCTAAAGAAATCAATAACTTACAAATTTTTTGTAAATTTTTTATTTAAATACAATTTATATTTCAAAATATATTATGAATATATTTAAATAAATTTAAAAATTAGAGAATATTAAAGTTGAAATATAAAAAATGATTTTTTAATAAAGTTTAAAAATGAATATGAATTTAATAATTATCTTTTAAGAGATAAATATAAAATAAAATAAAAATAAAAATATTTGTATAAGATTTTTTTTATAATATAAACATTTATATTTATATTTGAACAAAAATAAAAAGTAATTAAAATACATTATAAATATATTTTAAATAAAATCATAAATTTGAAAATACTATCTAATATATATAAAATAACTTATCTATAAACTATTAAATTATATTTATCAATTAATTTAATAGTTTCATAATTATATATATATATATATATATTTATTCTTATTTAATTAATTTTAAAAATAGGATTCATTATATTTAGATATTTAGGTTGTTTGACTATATGGTTAATAATTATATTTTTTGGAGACATGGATAATAGAGAAAATGTTATATTTTTAAGTTATTTTTAATAAAAATTAATTAAATCATTAATATGCAATGACATAATATGTAATATAATAAATGAAAGAAAGTTAGTCTCTATTATACTTCATTTTTAATAATATTGATTTATTTCGTAAAAATATGGTCTTTTAACCATTAATCATATGTATTATAACATATGTATTTAATATGTTGTCACTATGAATATATTTGGTATGTTTTATTTTTTTTTTATAAAATATTTTTAGTTATAAAATTTTAAAACCAGAAATAATTTTGAATTTGTATAAAATTTATTATTTAACATTTAATAAAAATTCGAACCAATAACAAAGATTATTACAGAATATTAATAGTTACAACATATTAAATACATATAAAGTTGAAAATTTAAATTAAATTTCCATTCCAACTAAAGTCAATTTCTCCTCCCCAGTCCTAAATGTCTATCTATATTTTCAGATTATATGGATTTAACCACTAGCTCAACCTCACATTAGTTAAATAATTTATTTTATTATAGCATTGCTAATTATGTCATAAGATAAATATTTTAGTATTTTTCAATCATATTATATATATTTTAGAAAAGTACGATCGTAAGAATTGGTCATTTTGCTTTGGAGGTGTAAGTAATTTTTCCCAAATTGTTTGAAAATGTATAGAAATTGTTGATTTTTTTTTTCAAAAGTCCCAAACAAACACATACGCAAATTAGGTATAAAAATTGGGTAGACTAATTTTTTTAAATTGTATAATTATACGCCAGGAAAAATTAATAATATAATTTATATATAGATAAATTAGAAAATAATTTAAGTTTTACAAATAAATAATAAAACTAAACCCTTAATATTCGTAAATATAATATTCATTACTCTAAAAAATTGATATCCTAAACTCTAAAAACACTAAGAACTAAATCATATCTCCTAAAAGGTAGAATGTAAACCCTATAAGATTGACTTTGACCAAAATCTAAATTAAAAGCTTAATTACTAGTTACTCATTGCAATATATGTTGATTTCGTAACTCGGCCTATCCAAATATAGAAAGAGTTTTAGGGTTTTTTGAGGGATTCTAAAAGAAGAGTTTCAAAACTCAGTGAGATAAGATGAAAATTAGGATTTTGCTAGGTTTCCGGGAAGAAACAAAGCGGCTAAGGATGGCGTTTAAGTCTCCGGAGAGAAATTAGGTTTAACTCGGTATTCGCTAAGAACTCTCAGGCAATTGTATTGAAAAGCGTGTGTATTATTCAATGGTGAGATGCCTTTTTATAGACTTACAAAGTCGGTCAAACAAAATAAAGGAAAACTAAGATAAATACGAATTTTTCCTATTATCTCAGTTCGAATATATCTTCTATCTCGGCGTGTTCGCCACGCGCGCCACTTTCCTTCTTTCATTTTTTCCTTCTTTGTAACCCTAGCTGTCCCAAGTGACCGGGCCGAGTTAGGTTGACTCGGAGCCCGCTTTCCTAATTGGGCTGACCTAAATTCCTGAATGGGACTTTTGAAAAATGTGATAATCTTGACTCCAACAATAAGCCCCTCAGTGTGGTGATTCAAATTTATTTAGATCGGCGGTACGAGGAAAATGTCGTTTGGTTTAGGAAGCGATTTAGGTTGGTTCAGATTTCCGATTGGATTGGATTGATTTAGACCGGTCTTGGTTTTATCCAAGAGGAACCGAATCAATTTATCCCATCCAAAAGGGAATTGGATTGATTTCCGGTTGAACCGGTTTATAAGTGCGAGAAACGAAGCGTCGCCTAGGTAAATATGGCTTCTCGGATATGGCTCCCATTTCCTCTATATATTCTTTGCTCCTACTTCTCATTTCTTCATTTCTGCTCGAACGAAGAAGATAAAGGTAACTTTTCGCTCTCTACCGGTTTTTCTTTGTGTTTAATTCTCCGCCGTGGCTTTCTTAGAATTTTAGATCAAATCCCGTTTAGCGGTTCTGTTCTTCGTCAATCATGTATTTGATCCGTTTCTCGGGAAACAAGGATAAAGAGATTGTTTCTGTGTTGTCTGAGAAACACTCGCCAAGACGGCACGTCGTCTCTTCGGATTCGTCCTCAGGTAGCAGTACATCTTCCGACCTGAAGAGGCATCCTTGTTATCGACAAGCAAAATAGCTCGTGCGCCGCTTTGAGTTATCTCGGCTGACTGGTGCCGCGTAAAGTTCGGGCCAGGGCGAGTTACAGATTCCGCAGCTCCGAGATTCAGATTCAGAGAATCCTGATGAAGGTGACGTCGATGTTGAGGGAAGTGATACTGACGTCGATGGCAGCGACACTTATGTTTCGCCGTCGCGCTCCACTGTGGAAACGGTGACTTCTACGCTTCGAGAATGCAGAGCTGATCCAGGGATTAAATTTCTTATTCTCGGCCCGCTCGACCGACCTTGGAATCCTCCAGCTGGCTACGTTTGCTTATATGAGCCCTACTTTATTAACACCGATACTGCGGGTTGTCGGCTTTGGCTGCCACTCCCTGATCTGCTTGTTTCCTATTGCCATCGGCGTGAGATCTCCATTTCTCAGCTTTCCAAGACTGCGGTTGTGTTGGGTGCTATGGCCGACATCACGGTCATTGTCAGGATTTTTGAAGAAATGACCTCGATCAACCCTATGACTAACAGTAGTTCAGGATGCTTCGCGGTTAGGTTGAAAAAAGACTAAGGTGTAGTTACGGATTCGCCGAACAAAATTCGTGTTTGGAAGCGATATTACTTCTATGCCGAGATGGCTCCTCTGGTTGTGCCCGAGAAGCATAGGGAGCTCATCCGATCGTCTTGGAATACAAATTTTTGTAGATGTCGTTATGAGTTTGTTGTTTATCAACACGGATAATTTACTTAATTTTTCTTTTGTTTTTGCAGTGCGCCATTCGTTCTTCAAGCCCTATCCATACAACTTCTTCTCGATCGTTGAATCCATTCGCGCTCTTAGTCACCGTAAGTGGGAGCTTCTTAATCGGGACCATATCAGCCGATCTCTTTCGCGGATTTCTAAAGGTATGTTTCGTTACCTGGTTTGCGCTGATGACGCTTTCTTTCTGAGTTCTGAACTTTCCTTCTCTTTTTTCTAGCTAAGTGGAATACCACAGAGAAAGTTGATCCAGCCGAGTTAGCTAAACCGAGGATGGGAAAGGTAAAGAAGACGTCAGTTGACTACTCGAAGAAGATCTCGTTTAATCTCCCGCGTTCAGCTAAGCTGGCGAAAGAGAAGGACGTGACTCCACTGTCCTAAAGTGATGGTGAGCCGTTGGTTGCTGAGAAGTCTACTAAACCCCAAGCCACCGGTGTTACTAAATATAATATGGCGGCTCCGCCTGAGAAGATCACGTCCAAGACACAGTCCAAAAAGAGGACGGCTGAAGAGAGGCCAGATCAAGAGAATCCCTCGAAGAAGGCAATCGCAGTGGGCAAGCCGGTCAAGGAGACCTCTGCTAAGAAGACGGCTACCTTCAAACCTACCAAGTCCAAGGCCCTTAACCCGTGGAGGCGGTTATAATCGGAGGAGGGAGACATTGTTGATGCCAATTCTGGCGAGAAGAAATCTTTTATTTCTCGTAAGGAGGTCGTCACAGTCCTTCCTCGCAGCTCGCAAAGAGACGAGGATGCCAATGCTCGGTCTTCGATCCACAACTTCGCCTACCAATATGAGAGCGAGGTCCTTTCATTGATAATGCTCGAGCATGCTTCGATATGCTTACTTGCGTAAGGGGAAATGAGTCGGATTGGCCGTCTTTGAGGGAGCTTCCGCATTCCGAAGCGATCCTTAATCTAAAGCAGGCTGAGGCCGCGATAAGTTTTTCTTATTATTTTCAGAGCCTTCTTCCAAGGGTTTTGTCCGTTTGGTTATTCTAATAAAGACTTTGCTTTTCAGATGATCGCAACATCGAATCGCGTAGCCCTTGAAAGTGCCTGGGACCCTCAAAAGATGGCTGATGCGGTGAAGAGGAGGGATGAGCTTCTTGAGAAAGCAAAAAAGGAGAAGGAGACTTTGGAAGTGAGCAACCTGGAGCTTAAGAATAAGCTTCACAATGTGGAGGAAAAACTGCGCCGAGCTGACGAAAAAGCCAAAGCTGATCTCCTTAAGTTCCAGTCGGAGAGAAGGAGTCAACAGAAATTTTACGCCGAGCTGGTCTTGAAAGAGAGGAATCGCGTTGAAGTCGTGATGAGGGCGAAGGCACAATCCTATTTTGATCTCCTCCAGCGCTATGTTAAGGATCAGGAGGACGCCACCGCGTTACAGATCGAGCGAGGTCAGATTACTTGCCTTAGGAAATGTTTGATGAAGCTTAGCGGAGAAGGCATGCTGATTCCTAAGTCGGTCCTGGATCAACATGCAGCTGACGAAGTAGCGATTGATGCTAAGGTTGACAGTTTAGACGTCATGACGAATGAGGAACTGGCATTCTTCCTTTCGCTGACTCGCCATCCTCTCCTGGGATCTCTTCACCGTGATTCGCCACCCCGCGTTCCAAAGGATATTGACGAGTTCGGGACTAACTGTGGGGTGATTCCGGAAGCGCTTCCTGCCAACCCTGTTCAGACGGCTAACAATCTGGAGATTACGGCTCAAGACGGCGCGTTGACAGTGGTGCAGGATGCGAGTGCTAAGGTTAGCAAAGTCGAGAAAGTGAAAGAGCCAGAGAAGTTGTCGACGAGCAGAGCCGGGGCCGAATAATTTCTTACTTAAAAACTTTTGGAAGTATGGTACTTTTTATTATTAAATTTTTTGTTTGTAAAGCTTCTCCTTGCTTAAAGGAGGTATTTTAAAAGTATGTATCTCTGTTTTCATAGTAAGTTGTTTTTTGCACATAATCGGACTATTCTATATTTTCAACTCAATTGAACGAATCGAAACGAACAGTGATTAGGTTGTGTTTTATCGTAGAACGGCTCTTTTACAGGGCTTTTTCGTTCTGCTAGGTTTAATGGCTGCGAGACTTATGCGTGCTCGACTTACTCATTCAAAGGACAGACGAATGTGCAAGGCTTAAGTGCTCGGCTTATTTGTTATCGCCCACCTCGGTATTTTGCGAGCTAAGAAGCTCGGATTTTGCGAGCTAAGAAGCTCGGCTTTTACGAACTAAGAAGCTCGACTTTCGTGGACTTAGGAGTCCAGCCTTTTGCGGACTTTAAGCATCCGGCTTATGCGGGATAAGAAGCTTGGCTTTAGCGAACTAAGAAGCTCGGCTTTTGCAAACTAAGAAGCTCGGCTTTCTGCGGGCTATGAAGCTCGGTTTTTTTTGCGGACTTGAGCGTCCGACTTTTTAAGAAGCTCAGCTTTTAGCGAACTAAGAAGCTCGGCTTTCTATGGGCTAAGAAGCTCGACTTTTTGCGGAAAAGCGTCAAGCTTTTGCGAGCTAAGAAGCTCGGCTTTTTGGACAAGTGCTTAGCTTGCCATGAAGTTAATATGTTAAGAAGGGATAGTTAACTCGGCATGAGTTATTAGGACATAATAGTTCAGTAAAAGATAAGTTTTAAATTGAAAAGGAATAATAACTTGGCATAAGTTGAAGAAAGAGAACTAACTTGACTCGACTTTTGGTGCTTTTATCTCGATATAAGCTAAAAAATAAGAATTTTATTAAATTTGTGACTGTGCCGATGAAGGCTACCTACGTATCTTCCGAGGAAGAATCAAGTCACTCGTAGTTCATACATAATTTTTTTCGGCGCTGAGGTCATACCACCGTTTAGAAGTATTCTTTCAGACTTGACGAATTCCACGAACGCGGCAAAGCTTTGCCCTTCATTGATTCGAGCTCGTAAACGCCGGGTTTGACGATTTTGGTTATCTTGTAGGGTCCTTCCCACTTTGCGCCGAGTTTGCCTGCTCTCCATTCTTTGGTGTTTTCGTAGACTTTGCGAAGCACGTAGTCGCCGAGTTGAAAGTGTTGTTCTCATACATTTTGGTTGTAATACCGAGTTGTGAGTTGTTGATAGTTTTGGATGCGGAGTAATGCCCGATTTCGTTCTTCCTCGATGCAATCGAGGGCGTGAAGTAACATTTTTCGTTGATCTCGTTATGTTGAGGCATAAGAGCTCGTCGGAGAGTATAAATGTTGGACTCTTCCGGGACCATTGCTTCCATGCCGAAGGCTAAGGAAACGGGGTGGCCCCAGTTGCGCGGCGAGGAGTTGTGTTGTGCGACCAAAGAAATCCGTCCAATTCATCGGCCCAAACTCCTTTATTGCTTTCGAGACGCTTTTTGATGCCGTCAATGGTAGTTTTGTTTGTGGCTTCAGCCTTCCCGTTTCCCTAGTGATATCTCGGCGTCGACTTATTGAGCCGTATGTCCCACTTTTTGCAAAATCATTCAAATAGGTTTGATGTGAATTGCGATCCGTTGTCGGTGACAATCTCGTAAGGCAATCCATATCGGCATATAATGTATTTCCAGACGAAGCTCTGAACTTAGACGTCGTGGATCGATACATATGCCTTGGCTTCGACCCATTTTATGAAGTATTCGGTCATGATCAGCAGGAAGCGCCTTTGGTTAGAAAGCGGCAACGGTCCAACGATGTCCATTGCCCACCTCATGAATATGTAGGCTGCGGTGGACGTGGTGAGTAGCTCTGTAGGCCGGTGTATGAATGGTACATGTCGTTGACACTTTTTGCACTTGTTGGAGTATGTCTCACAATCGGCGACCATAGTCGGCCAATAGTGACCATTTAATTTTATTTTAAGAGCAAGAGACCGACCTCTAGAGTGATTCCCGCAAGATCTTGAGTGTGTTTCTTCGAGTACTCGGCGGATTTCGTCTCTGGATATGCATCTGAGGAGGATTTTATGGGCTGAGTATTTGTAAAGGATGCCGTCGTATATCGTGTATCGTGCGCCTTTGACTTTTAGTCGGCGTGCGGCCCACTTTTCCTAGGGAAGTTTTTCCTCCGAAAATATGATTTTATCTCTTGTCGCCAATCCACATCATCGTCTATCAGGAGTGTGATGAGATCGGCACGTTTAGCCTGACTATTGTTTGGATCGACTTGACCATCTGCTTGTTTGATTGTAAGAACAGTGTCTTCAGAAGTGGATTCTTTGTGATTTCTTTCAGGCGATGGGATGCTTGGTTCATGAATTGTTTCCACTAGAATCCGTCGGCAGATATCGGGATTTGATGCCAGAGATGCAAGTGCATCTGCTGGGGTATTTTCTTTCCTTAGTATCTGGACTATGTCAAAGAACTCGAAAGAGCTGGTAATTTCTAGTGCCGCCTTTTGATAGACTTCCATTCGCTCATTTTTAGCCTCGTACTCTCCATTGACTTGATTTGCGACGAGCATGGAGTCACAATGGGCCATGAGATGTCACACCCCGATTTCTCTAGCTAGTCTTAGACCGGCTAACAAAGCCTCGTACTCGGCCGTATTGTTAGATGCCGTGAACCCAAGTTTGAATGATTGTTCTAGTATTTCGCCGGTTGGTGATATGAGACGTACTTCTACCCCGGCCCCTCGTTTTTATGAAGCACCGTCAACAAACAGTTTCTAGTTTTTGTCTTCTACCTGAGTATCGGCATTCAATTCCGGTGATAGTTCCACAAGGAAGTCGGTTATTACCTGAGACTTGGCAGTTGTCCTATTTCTATAATCGATGTCGTACTCGTTGAGTTCCACTGCCCATTTTGCCAAGCGGCCGGATTGTCCTGGACTGTGTAAAATCGTCCGAAGAGGCTGGCTACTTAGCACGGCAATTGAGTGAGATTAGAAGTAGGGGCGTAGCTTTCTTGCCCAGATAACGACTGCGAGGGCCATTTTTTCCATTGTTGGGTATCTTGTCTCGGCTCTGTTCATCGTTTTGCTCACGTAAAATATTGGCTTTTGTTATCCTCCATCTTTTCGAACTAGGACTCCACTGACTGCAGTTGTTGAAACCGCGATGTATAAGAAAAGTGTCTCGCCGTTTTCTGGTTTTGATAATACTGGCGGGTTTGACAAGTAGTCTTTAAGTCTGATGAATGCCTCTTGACACTTGTCGTCCCATATAAACCTTTTGTTTCCCCGGAGGAGTTCATAGAAAGGCAGACATATGTCCGTCGAACGAGATATGAATTTTTTTAGGGCGGTTATGCGGCCAGTCAGACGTTATACCTCTCGGGTATTCCTGGGTGATGGTAAGTCGACTATTGCAGAGATCTGTTTCGGGTTAGCTTATATCCCTCTTTGAGTGACGACATATCTGAGGAATTCTCCTGATGTTACGCCAAACGTACATTTTGCCGGGTTAAGCTTCATCCCATATTGGTTAAGGATGTTAAAGCGTTCCTTCAGATGCCCAACGTGTTGAGATGCGACTAAGGACTCAACCAGCATATCGTCAATGTATACCTCCATCGTCGTGCCGAGCTGATTTGCGAACATCTGGTTGACCAGTTGTTGATATATAGCTCTGCGTTCTTAAGGCCGAATGGCATGACCTTGTAACAGTAAGTGCCGCGTTCCGTTATGAATGCCGTCTTCTCTCGATCGTCTGGATTCATGAGAATCTGGTTGTATCCCGAAAACACATCCATAAACGAAAGCAGCTCGTTTCCAGTTGTGGCTTCAACAAGTTGATCGATATGTGGCAAGGGAAAGCTGTCTTTTGGACAGGCTTTGTTGAGGTCCGTGAAGTCGACACAGACTATCCACTTTCCATTTTTCTTCTTCACAACAACGGGGTTGGCAAGCCACTCGGGGTACTTAACCTCCTGAATTGAACCGGCGTCGAGCAGCTTGTCAACCTCGTCATTGATGGCTTTGGCTCTTTCGGGACCAAGCTTTTGACTTTTTTGCTAAACTGGCTTGTAAGTCGGATCAACATTGAGTTCGTTAGTTGTGATTGAAGGATTGATACCTTTCATATCCTTGACTGACCAAGTGAAGGCCGCGACGTTTCACTGTAAGAATGCGATCAGCTCGTTTTTGATATCATCCGGTAATTCTGCCCCGATCCCTACGCATTTGTTTGCATAAGAGTCATCGAAGACGACTTGATGAATAAGTTCCCTTTCTGGGCCTTTCCTGCCTTGCTCCGTGTTGATCATACATGACGGTACCTTTATTTTGTGTTCTCTTATGAAGCACGACCGACTTTCCCTTTGGCATCCTTTAACTGTTTGAATTCTTTTAGGCGAAGGGAACTTTAGGCATTGATGATAAGTTGAGGATACCACCTTCATGCTGTATAGCCTGGGCATTCCGAGAATAAAATTGTAAATAGTCGGCTTGTCAATGACATGGAATTTTACCATTTTATTGACTCCGCCAGCATAGACATGCAACTTGATCGTTCCGATTGTGTATGTCGTCTCACTCGTGAAACCGGTGAGTGGCTTAGCCTTTTGTTTGATGTATTCTTCTCTGATTTCCATCTTTTTCAATGTGTCAAAGAAGATTAAATCAATAGAACTGCATGTATCAACTAGGATCCGAGATACCTGACAGCTTCCAACGAGGATTTCGACCACTAACGGGTCGTTATGATGATAATGAGTTCCCCATAGATCTTGGTCAGTAAAAATAACGGGGGGATCGTCAGATAGAATCGGTTGAGGTGCATTTTGTGCGGCTAGTGCCATGCGCTCGTATCCTCTGATCGACCGAACCGAGTCATTCACAGAAATTAAACCGCCCATTATCATGTTGATTCTTTGTACGGCTTTAGGAGTTTCCTCTTCGTCCTCCTCTTGATCATCACGGTCGCGTTTTAAAGCTATGCTTTTAATGTGGCGTTGCTGCTTGCTTTGCTTGGGCATTTGGTCATCGGTCTGCTCTTCCCGGCTTCGCTTCGACTCTTCCCTTAATTCGTCGATGGACACCTTAATCTTACCATTTGCGAGTCGGGCATACAATGCATCTTTGAGGGTCCGACACTCTGAGGTATTGTGCGAGGTGGCTTTATGATACTCGCAATACTTTTCTTCCGGCTCGGAAGCAGTTTGCGGTGATGTATCCTTGTCCTCCTTGCTCCATTTGTTCCAAGGTTTGGACGAACGCTGTTTACCAGAGTTGCCGACCACCATTGTTGTCTTCGTTCCCTTGTCGTAATGTTGTCTTGGCTCTCGGTCTTCTTTCTTGTCGGCGTGTTTAGTAAAGCCGAATGTCTTAGCCAACGCCACTTTTTGTTCATCAAAATTGATGAATTTGTTTGCTTGATGAAGGGCATCCTCGATGGTTAGCAGCGGTTTGAGAACCAAATCTTGGTAGAACGGGGTCTCATGCCATACGGCGTTTGTTAGGGCCGCCATAGAAAACTTGTCTGGGGCTTCTGTATGTGTGATGGTCGCCTTGAAGCGATCGATGAAGGCCTGCAATGTTTCTTTCTTTTCTTGCGACAAGTACATCAGTGTGTTCAGCGAGGTATCCTTGTTTACGTACGCGAAGTGATGTCTTATGAATGCCCATGTTAGGAAGGAGAAGCTATCGATTGATTCTGGCGGGAGCTGGGAGAACTTAGTCAATGCGTCTCCTTCCAAAGTTTCGGCGAACAGCTGGCAAAAGCCGATATCATGTTCGTTTGATGACGAGAATCGTGCTTTCGCTGCCATGATCTTGAAAGTGGTTAAGTGAGAGGCGGGATCCTTTGTACCGTTGTAAGTCGGTAATTTGAGTTTCTCCTTCTGTCGGACATACGTATTCGTGATACGTGAAGTAAAAGGCGTCTTTTGAGTTTCTTAGATGATTCGGTCGATCTCTGGGGCGGATCCTTTGACGCTGTGAACCTCAACTTTGAGTTCCTTGAGGGTATCTCTAAGTTCGGTTAATTGTTTCTCGACCCAGCTGCGGTTTGCTCCTCGGATAGGCGTTTCATGAGCTTCCTCGTGGGATGTACCTCGCTCGTGGCGATGGTTATCTCGGCGTGAGTCATTCTCACGACGCGAGCTTCTTCTGCGATCTGAACCTTGGTCAAGCCGAGATTCATACTTGTCCCGTTCAAATTCATTATCTAGGTCTCTACGAGGCGAGTATCGTTCGTAACGCAAGTCGTCTTGTTTTTGACGTGAATCTCGATTGGATTCCTTTGAGTCCCATTTTTTATGCGAGTCTCGCTCATGCTTATCCTCTTCATCTCGCCCTTGGCGCAAGTCTTTCTTGGGTTCGTCGTCCAGATCTTGCTCTTGGTAGAGATCTCCTTCATGCGTATCATAGATTATTCGTCTGGCGACCTTTTCTTTTGCCTTAGGAGGGACGACACACTTGGATTTCCTCGACTGCTGGTCGGAGCGAATTCTGTCTTGCTCAGACTGCAACATATCGATTCTTTCCGAAAACTCTTTTAGCAAATCTTTCTGGGAATCGATTTTGGCTATCAGAGTGGCTAGAACAGAGTCTTGGTCGACTTGTTTGGCCGTCTTATCGACTGGCGGGATATGCCCGTCGTCTTTTCCAGACTTAGAGCCTCGTGGCGGTTTGCCGTTGAGTGCCCCGGTCTCTTCATCGTCGTGGCCGCTTAGTTCGAGATCACTTCCTTAACAATCAACCCTGGGGTTGTCCCTGGGATAGATTTCGTCGTTGTTTCCAGAAATCTCGTTCAGAAATCCCCACAGTCGGCGCCAATTGTTGATTTCGTAACTCGGCCTATCCAAAGATAGAAAGAGTTGTAGGGTTTCTTGAGGGATTCTAAAAGAAGAGTTTCAGAACTCGGTGAGATAAGATGGAAATTAGGGTTTTGCTAGGTTTTCGGGAAGAAACAAAGTGGTTGAGGTTGGTGTTTAAGTCGCCGGAGAGAAATTAGGTTTAACTCGATATTCGCTAAGAACTCTCAGGCAATTGTATTGAAAATCGTGTGTATTATTCAATGGCGAGATGCCTTTTTATAGGCTTACAAAGTCGGTCAAACAAAATAAAGGAAAACTAAAATAAATACGAGTCTTTCCCATTATCTCGGTTCGAATATATCTTCTATCTCGGCGTGTTCGCCACACGCGCCGCTTTCCTTCTTTCATTTTTTCCTTCTTTGTAACCCTAGTTGTCCCAAGTGACCGTGCCGAGTTATGTTGATTCGGAGTCCGCTTTCCTAATTGGGCCGACCTAAATTCCTGAATGGGCCTTTTGGGAAATGTGCAACAGTATATTTTCAGATTATGAATTTTTTGGTGATCCGAAAACTAATTGATCCGAGTAACTAATTCAGGGTTAGAAACCTCTCAGACCCGAGTTTCGAGGTAAAGCCGCCGCCCTCCTTGCACGTTTCGTCCGGCCTCCTTGGTGTTCAGTCTTCACTGACGGAACCGGGGAGGGTCTCTCTGCTGATTTTCTTCTGTCTTCGGCATCGATCTCCGACGTCTCTTGTCTCTCCGGCTTCGTATGCGGCAGATCTGGTTCCTCTACAGTGTTTAGGAGTGGTGATGCTTCTCGGCGCGGGCCTGGGTTGCTGGTGACGGTTCATCTGCTCCGGCGAAGGCATGTGGTCCGTTAGCGTCTTGATCCGTACTTTTCCAGCGTTGTTGCTCTCCGCCGGTGGTTAGCTTCCGGCGATTCTGTCGCCGAAGCCGTGCTCTTGTGCTAGTCGTGCTCCTTCTCCGGAGCTCTGCGGTTATGGTGAGTAGCGTTCTTGGTAGTTCAGATCTGCTATTTCTGGCCGTGAATTTTTGATGGGGGATGGTCTGGCTGTTAGAGTAATTGTTTGGTTTAAGTTGGTTTAGTCCTTGGTTCCCTCTTGGGTTCGGTTTTGGACTGTCGTTTGTGTAGATTGCTAGCGTGGTTGGGCTGCTGTGGCTATAAGTTGGCTAAGATCAGATCTCTTTAGAGGGTCAGATCCGAGGTTATTTTTTCTTGTTAGCTTGTTGGCTAGCCTGGTGTTATGGTGTCTTCGGTTTGGCTGGGTTGTTATTAGATTACTTGGCTTCGGGCGGTGATGTTTCTTTGCATTGTGGATGTGCTCTTCCTTCTTGTTGTTTGCATCGGTACAGTTCCTACGGTTATTGTCCTATCTTCTGCCTCGGGTCTTCTATCTTTGGCAAGGGTTTTCCGGCTCATCTTTAAGGAATTGGGGTTTCGACCCTTTTGGCATCTAGTCGTTCGGTGGCGATTGGTAAACAGTTTGGTCCTTCGTCTACCTTGGTTTGGTCTGCATACGGCTTGCTCGTGGCTTCGGTTGGCGGAGCAATATAATGAGTGTCGGTGCGTCAGCTTCAATAATTTCAGCTTTAGATGTTACACTCCATTTCTCTCCCAATGCTTGGTGATCACTGCTTCTTCGATGTCATGTCTGCTTGTCTTCGTTCTGATGTTAGTTGCTTATCAGCTGTGGTTTGCTTGTATTGTCCAGTTGTTTATGTTTTATGGTGGGTAGTTGATTTCGGTTTGCTATTTTGTGTTTTTGTTGTCTCCGAGGATTTTCTTTTAATCCATCGGTTTTTGGCTTTGGTATCGGTTTGTGATACCCGGCTATAGTCTTGTGGTTCTGTATTTCAAAAATGTATTACAAAAATGTATTTGATCATGGTAATATAATGATATTCCAGCGAAAAAAAAAAACTAATTCTGTTTTGCTCCTCCCCCCCCCCCCCCCAAATTTCTGTCGTCATTGCACCCAATATGGGCTAGACTCATTTACATGAGGCCCAGTTCCATTTGTAAGAAGAAGTTGAAGGTTATCATTTGTATGAGGCCATACCCATAATCAAAATTTGGCTGCATACCCATAATCAAAATTTCAACAAACTACTTCTGTGAGGGAAACGTTTAAAAAAAAAAAAAGATGTAAACTTATTAGCACACGGTTTCAGTAAAATCCAAATCGTAATATTTAAGTCAATCCTATCAATATCCAAAGTTGTTGATGTGTGATCAAGTAAGACAAACATTAAAAAAATTTAAAACTTGAAGAAAGTAAGATGAGAGTTCCTTCTCCAACACTTATAAAATCCACTCACAACCAACACCAAACGGCTACAACACTTTCGCTTACTACGAGATCTTGCACTTGAAGTAAAAGAAATACTCAATTCCTCATCATTTTAATTCATTACTTAAGTAAAAATAAATTGTATTTTTAACCGATAAGAGAGGCAAAATGTGAGAGTACACACGGTTGATCTGGTTCGATTATGGTTCAAAAAAATCAGATTAAAAATTAAATAGAATTTATATTAATATCATTTAATTATTTTAAAAACTATAGTTTTGATACTTTTATAACTTATGACGAATATGACTCCGCTGTTTCAGTGAGAGTTTGTTTGGTAGGTTTACTTGGTCTCTTCGATTTAAGGATATATAAAATCAATTTATCTACTAATTCTTTAATTCATGGTGTTAATTTGGTACGTTTTTGCTTCAAATTTCCTCTTCACCAATAAACAACTATAGTATAATCATCACACAAAAAAGCTTCTTAAGAACCCTCCACCACTTCTCTTCTCTTCTGAACATAAAAACCAAACACACACACACACAAATACACAAACAGAAAAAAGAAAAGAAAATGAGCACATCAAGGTTCATCAAGTGTGTGACTGTAGGAGATGGAGCAGTGGGGAAGACTTGTATGCTCATTTCATATACTAGCAATACTTTTCCTACGGTAATTGTTAATTTCTTGTTAATGTTTAAACAATTTATTTACATGAATACTTTCAAACTGATTGATTGTTTAAGATTTCTACACGTTGTTTAGGTTTTAATATTCGTTTTGATAAAGACTGATTAAGTACTGCTGATACATATTCACGGAGAGTTTTCTCATACCAAGGTTTTTGTTTTTACATTTACGTACCGAAAAAATGATCTAATCTTGATCTCTCTTTTTTTTTTGTCGTCGATCAAATCTTGATCTTGATGAATAATCTTATAGTTTAAAGAAAAAAAAAAGAGATTTAAGTAGACAGGACTGTAAATATGTTTTCTTAAAAAAACATCGTTCTTACTTATGTGTTTGAGATATAAATTATCTAAAATATGATTTACAGGATTATGTTCCGACAGTTTTCGACAATTTCAGTGCGAATGTGGTGGTCGATGGAAGTACTGTGAACCTCGGCCTCTGGGATACTGCTGGTAAATAGTTATTTTTATTATTAAAACTAATAAAATGGTATATATAGTTTTAATATTTAGCATTAATGTGGAATTATCAGGGCAGGAAGATTATAACAGGCTTCGGCCTTTGAGTTACAGAGGAGCAGATGTGTTTTTATTGGCATTTTCCCTAATTAGCAAAGCCAGTTACGAGAATATTTACAAAAAGGTTGCTTTTAAAATTTGCATCTGTTTTTTTTTCCATAAAAATGATTATATTTATGGTAAACATTTTGAACAGTTGTCGAGATTATTTAAATTAATTTCTTGATTAATTAGTGGCTTCCGGAGCTGAAACATTATGCACCTAGCATCCCCATTGTGCTAGTCGGAACCAAACTAGGTAATAAAATGTTTCCCTTTTATTTGTTTTCTAAAAAAAATTCGTCAACATTTATAGATCCGTGAATGATAGAACCAGAGGCAGAGCTACACTGGGGGGCAGTTGCCCCCAGCCAATTTATGAATTTTCATTTATTTCACTTAATTTTAGGTGAATTTTTAGTAAATTGGTTATTTTATATGAATATGCCCCCAATAATTTAGATAATGAATTGTTCTCATGCCCCCATGACCCACATCCCAACAAATCATTCTACTAATGTTTTCTAATTTTTTGTTATCTAATTAATTATTACTTACACTATTTGATACTATTTGATGTATGTGCTATAACTCAACTTACTATTGTGTTTTATCATCTGTATTCTTTTATTAGATTTTATTTGCGAAAACGATAATTATTTTTGTTTCAATCCAAAAATACTTATTATTCATTTTAGTAATTGATTTTTATGGTGATCTAAAATGAATTTGTTTTCAAAATAAGTAATACATTGTTTTATATTTCAAAAATCATTACTATTAAATTGTAAGAACAGTGGATAAGTTTTTTTTTAATTAGAATTACTTATATTATATATCATATATTATCTAAGAAGATAATATAATATAATATATAAAATAATTATAAGGAGAGTTTCATAAGTATATTTTATTGCAAATACAAGAAAAATACATAAACGAGCCTCCAAAGATCGTTTCTAAAGCAAAGTTGTTTCTTTCAAAAATTAATATAACTAAATAAATATTTAAATTAAAAGTGATTTAAAATAAATTTATTAATTTTTATTTTTATAATAAATAATATAATATAAAATTATAATATATGCCCCCACTAAAATTTTATCATGGCTCCGCCAACGTAACATTTCATAATTATGTACTAATATTTTAGTATTTGTTTTGTGATTATGCGAAATCGATCTATATTTTATAACCTTTTAATACAATTTTAATGAAAAGACCATATTTTGCAGTTGGATAAAGTCTTCTAACTTGCTAGTTACAATAAATCTGCATGTTCTTTTTCAATTTTACATTCTCTTGTTTCTGTAGCTTATATAAACATACATTGAAACCCGATATCAGGAAAAAAACTAATTTGTAGTAAAAGGATAGCCTACTTGGGTTATTAACGGGCTTATTGGCGATAGCCCAGTTAGGTTTGATTATTTACGACCGAGCTATTATTATTAACCTAAAAAAGGGGAGGATTACAAGCCCAATCCAATATCATTTACAACTTTACATTTTCCTTAGTTTATTTAATCTTTAATCATCAAAGTAAATTTTTATTAGTGATATAATGTCTTAAACAAATACAGATTTGAGGGATGACAAGCAGTTCTTGAAAGATCATCCAGGAGCAGCTTCTATAACAACTGCTCAGGTATCCTTATAAAGAAGACATATATTTAATTTCATAAATACAAATATCCATGCCTATTTGGTACCCAAAAAAAACTCATAGCTGTGACTGAAATAGTGTGAATTAATTTGAGTAACAGGGAGAAGAATTAAGAAAGATGATTGGAGCCGTCAGGTACTTAGAATGCAGCTCCAAAACCCAACAGGTATATAATTTTATATGAGTACTTTTATATATTTACCATAAGGTTGAAATAAAATATAATTAGTTAATTAAGCTGGTTCATTTTTATCAATATGTAATAGAATGTGAAGGCAGTGTTTGATTCAGCCATCCGGGTAGCTTTGAGGCCACCAAAGGCAAAGAAGAAGATAAAGCCATTGAAGACCAAGAGATCAAGAACATGCTTTTTCCTCTAATATTTCAGCTTTTAAATAAAAAAACATTTATATATACATATATTTCTTTCCTTTTTGTATTAATGACAAAGGGGATTTTATCAGTCATAAACATTTGTTGCCATACGGGTAATTGATCAAATAGCAAATAATAATAGTAGGTTATATCGTTTTTAATTATCAATATATCAAACTTAAAAATCTTGGATATTCATAGTACTCCCTCCGTTTTAAATTAAGTGTCCTTTAAGGTTTTTTCACACTTATTAAGAAAACAATTAAATTTTCTATTTTATCCTTCATTAGTTACATAAATAATGTGTTCACACTTATTTTAAGCTAAAGGAATAGGGATAAAATTGGAAATTATGGTTAAAATTGCATTGAAAATGTAAAACGACACTTATAATAAAACAAAATTTAAACTCTAAAACGACACTTAATATGAAACGGAGGGAATATTATATTAAATTTACAATTTAGACATGTCAAGATAACAGTTCAAATGGTGACAGCCTAGCACCTAATGTTGAACAAACAAATCAGATGGAAAAAACATGTTTGCTAAAAATGGCGTAAAACAAACATAACAAAAATTAAACATAAACGCGGTTCAAGTATAATAATAAATGGCGTATAACAAACAACTAAAATTAATTCACATGATTTAAAAAAGTATGAATTTTCAATAAACAGTGACCTAAGTTTCCTAAATCTCTGTGGGAGAACAATCACAGCCTTCTTAGTCTCTTGTCTAAGAAGTAAAGCTCGTCGGTCAATGGAGTTGTCAAGACTATCATCTTGTTTTTCCATATTTTATTATTATTATTATTATTATTATTATTATTATTATTATTATTATTATTATTATTATTATTATTATTATTTTGTCGGAAAAAAATTCAATAAAAACTCTTTCTTATCATTTTGAGAAACTTTAGTCGCATCCATGTTTTCCTATAGCTCCAGCCATTGCTAGCCATGGGTTCATCGACACCATTCACGACCTCACCAAATCCTCCACCAAACCAATCCTAGAAACATCTTTCAGCCAAAAAGCAAGTGACCTAAGTTCTTCTAAATCTCTGTGGGAGAACAATCACATCCTTCCTTGTTTCTTGTCTCAGAAGTAAAACTCGTCGATGGTGTTGCCAAAACTACCATCCCCTTACATTCAAAAAAAAAAAATGCTCAGCCACTATGGAGTAGTTACGTGGTGGGTTATTTCATCGGGGATACCCCTGACGTCGAAAAAGTTTACGCCACTGTAAACAGAATATGGATCAATCAAGAAAAGGCAATAAAGATCGACGCACAGTTTCAAACTCTAAGACAGTTCTCTTTTGTATAGAGGATGTGAACATGTGTACATGTACTCAAAAGGAATTTTTGGCACATAAGCGACGTTCCCCTTGTTCAGGAATAGTGTAACACCCGTTTCCCGGCGAACCGGAGACGCGGCATTAGGACGCCCGTTGAATCGGACTCGGTCCAACCGGGACGCCAACTCAACTTGTCATATGTCCCAGGCGCCTCCTTCGTATTCAAGAGCACCAATGACGTCACTCGACTGTATCGATCCCGCATCCGGACCTGCAAGAAAACGGGGACAGGAAAGGAAAAAGGAGGCCTCAGTAATTGTTTCAAACACAATTACCCAGTGAGGACGGATTTAAGGAATCCGCGATCCCAGCTCACACTACACAACTACGAACCACAAGTCCTAAGCTAATAACACCTTGCAAACAGGCCCGAAGGCTTTCACCACGCAAACTACATCCACTCGTGCTTTCACACTCGTGGACCCCTTCCTTCGACCCGTAGGCCCAAACAATCCTTCTTTTCTTTCTGGGGGTTCGTCAGACCCCCGACGCCTTCTCGAGGGACACGCACCCCATACGCGTCCCGCCACACAACACCTTTTCGAGGGCCCTACCACAATCTACCAATCATATCCATCACACACAAGCAACATTTTCAGGCTCAGCGATAACCTAGCAATTCTACGTTCCACAATCAATTGTTGGAATTGTGTCCAGTAATCTCGGTACTGTCTCTAGAAAGTAAGAGTATGTCAATGATCAGACATAAGTCATATAATACTGGGGGTCATGATGGCTTGCTAGAGTCCGCTCATGATCTATAAGTCTTGGACTTATTGCCTTTATTATATGATCCCATATGGGTCACACGCCTAAGCTAACAGGAAAATGTGTAGGAACGGTTTAGCAGAAGTACGGTAAAAGTGCTAGGCATTTACTGTACTTAGAGAGAATAAAACGGTTTAGCTACTCTGTGTCGATCGATACACAAGGTGTGTCGGTCGACACAGTGTGCGAATGCCGTCTAGTTAATTGGTGTTTGGGCCAAATGGCCCAAACGAAATCAGACAAGTTTTATAAGCTAAAACTCGAGTTTCTGATCAATCAACCCTAATTCCCCAGCCGTAAACTCTCTCTCTCTGCGCCGAATTCCTCTAGTGGTCTAGCAGCTGTTTCCTGTGATCGCGTGTGTGAACCTTTGGAGGATTCATCCCTCGGTGTTTCTCTGATCTCAGACATACCATCTATTTCCGCTGCAAACAGGTATAAGGTGAGATCATCATTTGTTTCTATTCTGAGAAGAACCTAGATCGCATGTTTAGGTTGATATGAATCTAAGAATTGAATCAGGATCAACTAAACAATCCTTCAGTGGTATCAGAGCCAGGTTCTGGTTTTTCTTGTTTAGATTCAATGTTTAGGATTGTTTTCTTGTTTAAAAGTGTTTTGAATCGACTACTGATAAGAGAAACCATTTAAGCAACAAGAATTGAAATCTTAACACACATAAAATTGCAGAAACCAAACTATATGATTTGGTAGAATGCGATTTCAAGAGGTCTGTATCGACTGCGATCGCATGGATCGATCGATACGATCGCATGGATCGGTCGATACAGCCTATCGGCTAACCCTGTTAACGCGTGAAAGCATCGATCGATGCAGGATCGATGCAGGTTCGATATTGGTGCATCGACCGATGCGGTTGGTGCACATCGATCGACATGGTTAGGGTTTCGGCTCGGTTCAGTGCATGCGTAAGAGCATCGATCGATACAGGATCGATGCACGATCGATGCAGGATCGATACTGAGAGCATCGACCGATGTGGTTGATGGATCGATCGACACGGTTGGTTCATCGATCGACATGGTTGGTTTAAGGCTCGGTTTAATCTTGATTAAAATTAATTCGTCCTGGTTTAATAAACAGATTTAATAATTTTATTAAGTCTGGTTAAACCGGGACAAGAAATCCAATGTCGAAAGAATTATTGGATTTAGTGCCTAAACCAGGATTTTCTAATTTGATTTGGTTGGACCAAATAAATTGAGAAAATCCGGTTTAGTAAATAACCGGTTGACAATTGTGGTCATCGTAGTAATTAAAATTTGGTTAGACCAATTTTAATGAACCAGACCGGTTATGTCATTTAATTGGACAATTGGGTCATGTCTTGGACATGGACCAATTCTTGGGCCTCGGGCCAAGAAGTTAAAACAATTGGGCCAATTATTTGAGTCTTTCTTCAGAATAATTTAAAATTTATTTTATATAATTATAAAGTCGATTTTAAATTAAAGTTTCCGAAATTTTGAAATTAGAAAGTTTCTTAAATTAGAAGTTTCTGGATTTGCGGGTTTTGGATTTTAAAGAAATTTCTAAAGTTAGAAAGTTTCCGTTTTTAGAAAGTTTCCAATTTTAGAAAGTTTCCAAAAATAGTAGGTTTCCAAAAATGGAAAGTTTCCCGAAATAGTAATCTTCTATTTTGGGAATGAATTTTTAAAATAAACCTACGAACCTCAAATAATATCAAGCGTTGGATGTCTTGTCCATTCTATGTCAGCTGTCGAAGCCCATTCAATTGTATTCATGGCCTTACAGTGTGAGGGTGTCTGCTTTTGCGTGGATAAGACGGTTTGTGATTCATAAATGTCATTGGGAGTCCCAGACATTAATGATTACATGACTGTATAGTCTGGTTTTCTTGACTGGGCCATCGGGAGTCCCGGGCCTTGAGACATCAGAGTGGATTGGGCCTCGGGCCCAGATTCATAACCAAGAGTTATATCACGGATATAATTAGCCGATATAGGGCTTACCGATATAAGCTAAGGTTTGGTGACGGCCAGTGGCCCACTTTAATCTTAGTTATATGTGGATCTTGGAATCATTATATTCTATTGAGGGTAACTTATGTTATTGAATATAATGCGTGATTAATCATATTAAATTTAATACGAGATTAATCATATTGAACATTTTAACTAATAACCTTTTATCTATATATTTCAGCTATGACTACTATAAGCACACAAAACACATTCTCGATCCGATCTGTTCTCGAAAAGGAGAAGCTGACTGGAACGAACTTCCTGACGTGGTCAAGGAACTTGAGGCTAGTCCTCAAGCAGGAGAAGAAGGATTATGTCCTTCGTGATCCTCTCCCCGAGAGGCCTCCTGCCAATGCCGCCAGGACTCTGCATAA
Source organism: Orychophragmus violaceus (assembly GCA_030180135.1). Lineage (NCBI taxonomy): Eukaryota > Viridiplantae > Streptophyta > Magnoliopsida > Brassicales > Brassicaceae > Orychophragmus > Orychophragmus violaceus. The sequence goes on along the minus strand of CM058240.1, from coordinate 25,704,740 downwards.
TGCTTGGGAAAAGCATTCGTCAGATGAAAATGATGCCTATTGCCTGATGTTGGTGACAATGACTCCTGAGCTGCAAAAACAGTTTGAGAGTGTATTGTCACCTATCGAGATAATGGCAAGCCTGAAATCGCTTTTTCAGGAGCAGGCTAGGACTGAGAGGTTTCAAACTGTTAAGAACCTCTTGGACTGCAAGTTGGCTGCGAATGCGGCAGTGAGTTCTCATGTCTTGAAGATGATGGGTTATCTCGATCATCTTCAGAAACTCGACTGCCCAATCAGCCAAGAACTTGCCTGCGACATCATTCTGCAGTCATTACCTGCAAGCTATGATCAGTTCATTCTGAACTTTAACATGCATGGCTTGAGTAAGACATTGCCTGAGCTTCACGGAATGCTCAAGACTGCGGAGCCCAATTTGAGGAAAACCGCCAAGGACCCCAATGTGCTTATGGTGCAGAAGGGCAAGGGGTTTAAGAAATCCTCTGCTAAGGATAAGGGAAAGGCCAAGGCTGTCCAGGTCGCGGACAAGGACACGTCAAAGCCCAAGCCCAAGTCCAAGGCTGGGCCAACTGACATATGCAGGTTCTGTAAAGAACCAGGGCATTGGAGGAGAGAATGTAAGAAATTCCAGGAAGGTCTAAAGGAATTGAAGAAGAAGACTTTTGAGACTTCTTCAACAGGTATTTTTGTTATAGAAGTTAATACAACTACTTCTGATAATACCTCATGGGTTATGGATACTGGTTGTGGGGCTCATATTTGTACTAATATGCAGGCACTCAGCAACAGTAGAAGGCTGAAGCAAGGACAAGTGGAGCTACGAGTTGGGAATGGAGCAAAAGTTCCAGCGCTAGCTGTAGGCACTTACTTGTTGTCTTTACCTTCGGGATTGATTTTAGAACTCAATAATTGTTATTTTGTACCTGCTATAAGCAGAAATATTATTTCAATTTCTTTGTTGGATTTGGAAGGTTATGATTTTTCAGTTAAGAATAAATTATGTTCCTTCAATCGCAACAATTTGTTCTATGGTTCTGCCCCTCTTATGAATGGGCTTTACATACTCGATCAATCCGCGCCAATTTATAACATTAATACCAAACGGTTCAAACCTAATGAGGAGAACCGAACGTTTCTATGGCATTGTCGTTTAGGGCACATCAGCGAGAAACGCATCAAGAGGCTCCATTCGAATGGACTTCTTGGCTCATTTGACTTTGAGTCATGTGAGAAATGCGAATCCTGCATGATGGGCAAAATGACACGGGCCCCCTTTAATAAACCTAACGAGAGGGCCAGTGACTTATTGGGCCTGATACACACTGATGTGTGTGGCCCAATGTCCACAAATGCAAGAGGAAACTATCAGTACTTCATTACCTTTACTGATGATTTCAGTAGGTATGGATATGTTTATTTGATGAAACATAAGTCTGAATCTTTTGAGAAGTTCAGAGAATTCCAAAATGAAGTACAGAACCAACTTGGCAAAAGCATTAAGGCTCTTCGGTCCGACCGAGGAGGAGAATACTTAAGCCAAGAGTTCAGTGATCATCTGAGAGAGTGTGGGATCGTATCCCAACTCACTCCTCCTGGAACACCTCAATGGAATGGTGTGTCTGAGAGGAGAAATCGAACCTTATTGGATATGGTTCGATCTATGATGAGTCACACAGACCTTCCAATATCCCTTTGGGGATATGCTCTGCTAACAGCAGTGTTCACTCTAAATAGAGCGCCATCGAAAGCAGTAGCAAAGACACCATATGAATTATGGACTGGAGAAGCTCCAGTGCTGTCTTATCTCAGAATTTGGGGTTGTGAAGCTTATGTCAAGAGATTGATCTCAGACAAGCTTACACCAAAATCTGACAAATGCTACTTCATTGGTTATCCACGGGAAACCAAGGCTTATTACTTCTATCTACGTTCCGAGAACAAGATCTTTGTTGCCCGGGATTGTAACTTTCTTGAGAGGGAGTTTCTCTCTAAGAAAGACAGTGGGAGTAAGGTACTGCTTGAAGAAATTCAAGATGAACAGGATACTGCTCAACCTAATGAGGAAGAGCAGCAGGAGGACCTACAAGAAATTGTAGAGCCTGAACCTGTAGTACCTGAAGTTCGAAGATCCGGGAGGATCCGTCACGAACCCGAGAGATATCAAGGATTCCTCGTGACTGACTGTCATGATCTTTTGATCATTGATGGTGATGAACCATCGAACTTCAATCAAGCCATGATGGGCCCAGATTCCTCTAAGTGGCGCAAGGCCACTGATTCCGAAATGGACTCCATGTCGGTCAACCAAGTGTTTTCGTTGGTTGACTTACCCGCTGGTGTAAAAGCCATCGAGTGCAAATGGATCTTCAAGAAGAAGATTGACGTGGATGGAAATGTCCAGATTTATAAAGCCAGGTTGGTGGCAAAAGGTTTCAGACAAGTCCACGGTGTGGATTACGATGAAACCTATTCACCAGTGGCTATGATGAAATCTATTCGGATTCTACTAGCAACTGCAGCTTTTCATGATTATGAAATTTGGCAGATGGACGTGAAAACCGCCTTCCTGAATGGAATTCTGGAAGAGGATGTGTATATGACACAACCTGACGGTTACATAGATCCAAATAATGCTGGAAAAGTATGCAAGCTTCATAAATCTATTTATGGATTGAAGCAAGCATCGAGGAGCTGGAATCTTCGTTTTGATGAAGCGATCAAGCAATTTGACTTCATCAGAAACGAAGAAGAACAATGCGTGTATAAGAAATCTAGTGGGAGCAAGATTGTATTTCTTATTCTGTATGTCGATGACATACTTCTTCTCGGAAACGACGTTCAAATGCTGAAGTCCGTAAAGGACTGGCTTGGAAGTTGTTTTTCCATGAAAGACATGGGTGAAGCCGCATACGTTCTTGGAATCAGGATCTACCGGGATAGATCTAGAAGGCTGATAGGCTTGTGTCAAGATTCATACATTGACAAAGTCCTACAAAGATTCAGCATGAAGGATTCCAAGAAGGGCTTCACGCCAATGGTACATGGCACAACGCTAAGCAAGAAGCAGAGCCCTACGACGGCTGCTGAGCTTGAGCGCATGAAGAATATTCCTTATGCATCTGCAATAGGATCTGTCATGTATGCCATGATCTGTACTCGTCCTGATGTTGCTTATGCATTGAGCATGACGAGTAGATACCAGTCAAATCCAGGTGAAAACCATTGGATTGCCGTAAAGAATATCTTGAAGTATCTAAGACATACTAAGGATAAGTTCTTAGTGTACGGTGGAAGTGATGTGCTTAAAGTCAGTGGATTCATGGACGCAAGTTTCCAGACAGACCAAGATGATTTCCGGTCACAGTCCGGTTATATCTTTTGTCTGAATGGCGGTGCAATCAGTTGGAGAAGCTCCAAGCAAGACACCGTTGCAGATTCCACCACAGAAGCTGAATATATCGCCGCCTCAGAAGCTGCGAAGGAAGCTGTTTGGATACGGAAGTTCATTATTGAACTAGGTGTGATACCAGATGCGGCTGAGCCTCTGGCACTGTTTTGTGACAACAATGGTGCTATAGCTCAGGCAAAGGAACCAAGATCACACCAGAAATCCAAGCATGTTCTAAGAAGATTTCACTTGATACGTGACATCATTAATAGAAAGGAAGTCAAGATCAGCCGAGTTCAGACAGATGATAACGTCGCTGATCCGTTGACAAAGCCACTCCCAAGGCCTAAGCTCGAGTTTCTGACTGAAGCTGTAGGCATTAGAGACATAGAAATGTAATCTAAATTTGAATGGGAGTTTGAGGGCTTTTATTTAGTTATTTGATATGTTCTTGTAAAACATTCTTATGTTTAATGAAATTATTATTTCAAGATTATTTTAACTGTGATGAAATAATCGTTCCAAAGTGATATGAACCATTTTATAGGTCATCGAAGTAAATGACTTGATCTTGAGTCATCGAAGTCATTTAGCTTGTTCATGAGACCCTATATTTGATAGATGTTTATATCATCCCGTCCCTAGTCGAAGGTTGTTGAAATTGGAACACCAACAACCGTGTGAGACTGGATTGGTACGTGACTTATGACAAAGTCTCAGTGTGTCATAGATGCGCGGCATCAAAGTCAGTACATAGGTGTATGTTTGGGAACATACGACCGGACAAGACCCGCTTATAAGAACTCTTCAGGATATTTATATCTGTGTCATAAGAGATTCTTACTACGACTATAAAGTATAGTCCTTAGACCTGAGTTCGCATGCATGTGACTGCACATGGACTGATGCACTTTGATCATTGTCTAACGCTATCGTTCTGCGATAGTTATAAGGACCTTGTTTGGGTACATTATGAAATGAATAGTTTACAGTGATGGAACAAGACGGAATTTGTCCCTCCAATATAAATGGAGTGAATATCTCTAGGCCAATCGGAGATTTGAATACTGGAAAATGCATGGCCATGCTCAAACGGACTTTCCCGAGTCGTTTGGATTGTCAGTATCGAATCAGAGTCCGATGAACAAGATTAGGATTTATAAGGATGACACCAATCTTGCCTTATGACTAATCGAGATATTGTGACAAAAGGATTATGAATACAGAGATTCCAGTACAAGTGGGAGATTGTTGGAATTGTGTCCAGTAATCTCGGTACTGTCTCTAGAAAGTAAGAGTATGTCAATGATCAGACATAAGTCATATAATACTGGGGGTCATGATGGCTTGCTAGAGTCCGCTCATGATCTATAAGTCTTGGACTTATTGCCTTTATTATATGATCCCATATGGGTCACACGCCTAAGCTAACAGGAAAATGTGTAGGAACGGTTTAGCAGAAGTACGGTAAAAGTGCTAGGCATTTACTGTACTTAGAGAGAATAAAACAGTTTAGCTACTCTGTGTCGATCGATACACAAGGTGTGTCGGTCGACACAGTGTGCGAATGCCGTCTAGTTAATTGGTGTTTGGGCCAAATGGCCCAAACGAAATCAGACAAGTTTTATAAGCTAAAACTCGAGTTTCTGATCAATCAACCCTAATTCCCCAGCCGTAAACTCTCTCTCTCTGCGCCGAATTCCTCTAGTGGTCTAGCAGCCGTTTCCTGTGATCGCGTGTGTGAACCTTTGGAGGATTCATCCCTCGGTGTTTCTCTGATCTCAGACATACCATCTATTTCCGCTGCAAACAAGTATAAGGTGAGATCATCATTTGTTTCTATTCTGAGAAGAACCTAGATCGCATGTTTAGGTTGATATGAATCTAAGAATTGAATCAGGATCAACTAAACAATCCTTCATCAATCACATAGTGCACATTACTAACCTAAGCTACCTAAGAAAGACGCGATTAACCTAGGACTATCGTCCGGAATTGAAATAGAGTAAGGGAGATAACCAACGGTTTCCTCACCTTAGCCAAAAAGAGGGCCAAACGGTAATTTAGAAGCCCCATTAGCCCGAACGGACATCAGATCTGAAAAGAGGACGAGATTTCAAGTGAGATAGGCTTTCGTTTCGCTCGAATCGGGTTTAGGACGGTCAAGTTATGGCCCACCGAATTTTGGTTGACTGAAAGTCAACAGTCAGGTCAAAGTCAACCGGTTGACCCAGTCAACCCAGACCCAGACCCAAACCCAGATTGAACTAGGCCCAATCCATAACTGGCCCAATTGCCCAAACCAGATCCTAACCAAACTAAACCGAGAATTGAATTGAAATTGGACTTAAACCGGAATCCTAATTGAACCAACTAAATCGGAAATAGAAATTGGAATTGGAAGAGTAAACCGGAAATCGCAATCGGACCGGACCAACCCAGCTAACCGGACCGATCGGTCAACGGTCGGCGACGGCGGCGGTCAACGGCAGCGCTCCGGCGGCGGCAATCGACAGCGCTCCGGCTGTTCTCCGGCGATGGCGGCGGCGGCTCCGACAACGACGGACGGCGGCGCATGGGCTCCGGCGGTGGCGCGTGGGACTTCGGCGCGTGGCTCCTCCGGCGCGCGTGGATCTCATGCGCCCATTACTCCCTAGCGAGTGTCGGTGCGTGCGGGCGCGTCGTGGTCGGCTCGGCGGCTCCGGCTTCGTCTCGTCGCGACGGTCACGGTGGTGTGCTCGTTGTCTCGAGATTTTGGGTATTTAGAAAGTTACGAAAAGATGAAAACGTTTTTGGTGTTTGAAAGCTCAGATCTGATTCCCGGATCTTACCTGGTGGAAGTGGAAGAGAGAGAAACGTGAATAGTACTTCCTGCTGCTTCGAACGTCTCCAGATCTCGACAGAGCTTCGCCGAAAGGAAGGAGAATGAAGTTTCTGGAGAAAAAGGCGATTATTTATAGGGAGAAGCTCTGGAAAACCCTAGGGTTTTGAAAAGAAAATAGGCTTTTGGGCTTGGGCTACTGGGCTTTCTCTTCTTTTCTCAAAATTTTTTAGATGGGATAGTATGGGTATGTTACAATTCTCCCCCCTTTGAAAAGAATTCATCCCGAATTCGAAGATGTGCGGTTTCCCGATCACTTCAGAACTCAAAGGTACTGCTGTATTCGGGCGTAGAATTAACATACTAGGAAATCCGTTCGGAAGGCACGATGTGAATAAAGAATAGATTAGAATAAAGGAATAGGGCTACACGAAGTTTAAGCAATAGGAAAGAAAACCAACTACACGAGAACTGCGGAAAAGAAAACTCAAATGAAGATAAAAACCCCAACGTCTAAGAAGAATATCTACGCCCTACTCCTAGCAACTCCCCCAAGGCCCCCCGACTCTAGCCATTCGATGATCCCGGGTTCCGGTACTCAAGATCCTGGTCTCCTCGGTACATGATATATCATGGTTTTAACCGGTTTTAGACCATGATAAGTGTGTTTTAGTGTCTTTTGGTGTTTCTTTAGAGTCTTTTGTAGGTTTTATTAGGTACACGCACGTTTGGAGCTAAAGTGGAGATTATGGAGCTAATTGGTGCGTTTTAGAGATTTGACCCGAGAGACTGTGCTCACTGTCCAGATTTGATGACTGCGTCGATCGTTGCACACCTGCATCGGTCGATGCACAGCGCGAATGGGCCAGACTCGGCGGTTTAATGAAGAATGCCAATATTGCATAAGTGCCCAGAAGTTCCAGATATTTACATAGAAGCTCCAAGTCGTGTTTTAGCTATTTAATTAGGTTTTTAACTTCTATTTTATATACGCTTACATACGCTATCATAACTTAGAGCAGAGAGTTTTTAGAGCTTTTGGGGCTGATCTGATCCTGTTCTACATTCGTTTTGGAGAAGTTTTCGAACCCCTTTGTTATTTTAATCTCTTTTATGATTGCTATTTATTCATTGATTATGTTTACATCATCCATGTCTGGGTAGTTTCATAGTTAGGTTTAGGGTTTCTCATAGGGATTTCATGACTTGCTAGATATAATTAATTCAGTTAAGGATTCACATCAATAGATGTTCTTCAAACTAAATTGTGTTTAATGCTAGTTCTAACCTGATCAATTAGAATCTAGATCTTAGGTTGCTAAATACGACACGACAGTGTGGTTTAGAATCTGAACTATTTAGGTTGAGCAATTTAATTACTCGCAAAGGAATTTGGTTTAATTAGATTGTGAACATATCAAACTTGAATTTAAAGCTGGTTTAATCTGTTAGTAATTCCAAAGGAATTTGGATTACTGCACTTAGACTTAGAGAATTCTCGCAAAAGAATTTGGTTAATTCTATATTTGTGTTTTGAGTTCTAGAACTGAGTTTAATTAAATCCTGACTGATTGATTTATCTGCTTGTCTGATTTCCTGAGAACGCCCTAGACTTATCGCTTTTAGTTTATTGATTTCAAACAAAAAACCTGCTACTGATTTACTTTCCTGCTTGCTTTTAGTTAATAGAATACAATTTGCTTTTTGCTTTCTCCTAGTTTTAATCTCTTTAAGTTCTTGATTTTATCGTTGCCTAGAGTCCTCGTGGATTCGATCCCTAAGTACTACAATTGATTTACTGTGCACTTGCAGTTAGTATAGGGTAAAACTAGACACCTATCAAGTTTTTGGCGCCGTTGCCGGGGACTCTTAGAGTCTTCGATAGCTTCGAACTTAGGGTTTTTACTAGGATTTTTATTTTTATTTTTGTTTACTGATTTTTTTCCCTGTTTTCTTTCTGTCGCAGGTACGACATTCGCCTAGAATTGATCGTTGCACCTTTGTGTCGATCGTCACTAGGCGATTCTGAGATTAAATCGATCGTTGCACTGCTAGCATCGATCGTTGCTTGACGATTACAGACAGTTTATGCAGACCCGTGAAACTAGAAGTAACCAGAACTTGAACCTCGTTAATTTCGAACTTGAAGAACTTGGACGACTAGAGATGACTAACAAAAGAGAAAGAAGAGCAAGGATGGTACATGAACGTTTGATCCTGATACAGGATGCTAACGGTATCCTGAGGGACCGAGATCACAATTCGCACAATGCTGCTAGGCAGAGGATTGATGCTGAGGGATGTGTGATCCCTGATGTTGAGGAGCCTGAACCACAGCCGCATGCCCAAGGTAGACAGATGGTTGTTCATGAGAGGACATTAGCTGACTACAACAGACCAGATGAGTTTCATGAAAACCGGTCAGCTCTAGTACCTCCTGGTTTTGAGAGGAATGATTTTGAAATCAAAACCATCTACTACTCGCTGATGAGACAGAATGCCTTCCATGGCCACCCATCGGAGCAGCCTATGGATCACATCGATCAGTTTGAGGATATAATCACTGGCATGAAGTATGATGGAGTGTGCCAGGATTATCTGTTTCTCAAGCTCTTTCCACACAGTCTCGCTGGAGACGCTGCTGTATGGCTGAAGCAACTGCCACCTGGGCAGTTTGTTACTTGGGCAGCCCTGCAGAGTGAGTTCCTGCGTCACTTCTATGATGATGCACGTTCTGATCAGTCCAGACAGGACATTCTGACATTCTCCCAAGGTCCTGTGGAGCCACTAAAAGCTGCATGGATGCGATTCAAGAAGTACCAGCGTGACTGCCCACACCATGGATTCACTGAGGTCACATTGCTAGGTATCTTCTTCAGAGGCATAGATCTTCCATATCAGTCTGCGCTGGATAACTCCAGCAATGCAAATTTTAACACCAGGACTCCTGCACAAGCTAAGCAGTTGATTGAGAACTTAGTAAGAACCAACAGTTGCAAGACTACTGATGAGAGGAGGAAGAAATCTGGTAGGAATGTAGAGAATTTAGAGATTGCTGATATTAGATCTAAGCTGGACACAGTTTGTAATCTCCTAGCTGGTAAGAAAGCTGTCCACTTTGCCCAAGATGTTGAGGTAATTTAGACTGAGGAGGACACTCAGGAAGAAGATGTGAATTACATAGGAGGATCTGGATTCCAAGGTAATAGATTTGGTAATCAGCAGGGAAACAAGTTCTTCAATGGAGGACAGAGGAGTGCCTTCACAGGCAATCAGAACTCCTCTGGCTTTGGACAGACTAGTGGTTTTCAGAAACCTTTAGGACAAGGTACTCAGAGAACCTATGGATCATCTTCTTACCAAGCGCCTCCTGTAGCTACTGCTCATGAGAGTAAGTTGGAGGCAATGATGGAACAGCTGCTGGAAAGTCAGACCAAGATTGCTGTGGACTGCAATAAGAAGTTGGATGCTGTCTATGAGGATCTCAATGGGAAGTTTGAGTCTCTGAACACTCATGTGAAGCAGTTGGATACTCAGGTGAGTCAGATTTCTAGTTCTGTTAAAGGAAAAGGAGTAGCAGACACCCATATTAAGGCCTGGTCAGTGTACATTGATGATGGATCACACCTAGGTGAAGGATTTGAGCTAAGCACAACTGAGTTGGTAGAAGAGGCTGAATTTTTGGATTCTTGGAAAAATCTCTCGGGTAGAAACTGTGAAAACAGTGTTGCATCGATCGACGCACCACTAGTGTCGGTCGTTGCAGGTCGTGAACAGACATACTCGCAGGATTCTGAAGGCATTGATGCAGATTTAGAGCTTGATCGTTTATTCCCTGGAGTATCTGAGATTACTCAACAGGAGATTTATGCACAATCCATTAGATTATATCCCTCAGTGTCTGAAGTGATTAAGCAAGAGATTGAAGAGCTTAAGCAGCTGGAAGAGATTGGTGAAGAGTTGGAAGAAATTCCATCATCTGATGATCCACCTTATCACCCATGTGTGCAGAGGTACTTGAATAAGATGTTGCCTTTGGATGAAGAGCTGAAGGATTGGGTGATTGTGGTCCCTCAACAGATAAGTGATGTGCTATTAACCAAGGTTCCCAAGAAGCTACCTGATCCTGGGATTTTTGTGCTAAGTTGTTCTATCTTCGAGGATAGTTTTAGGCGTTCTCTGTGCGATCTGGGAGCTGCTGGAAGTCTTATGCCATACTCTGTGGCAGAAAAGCTGGGTATGATGGATTTTAGACCCACTAGGACCTCTCTTGTCCTAGCTGATCAGTCTATAAGGATTCCAGAAGGACTCCTTGAGGACATCCCGGTCAGAGTTGGAAAATACTTAGTTCCAACAGACTTCTTAGTGCTGAAGTATGACAGTGATCCTGATGATGCGTTGATACTTGGGAGACCATTCTTAGCTACGGCAGGAGCAATAATAGATGTTAGACACAGTCTGATTGATCTCCACCTGGGAAATGAGCCGCTGCATTATGAGATGGATAAGCTGCGCAAGCCACTGATAGATGGGCAGACCTTCACCATTTTGAATGGAGATGATAAGCAGCCAAGTGATACTGTGATTTTGGATCATGAGGAGCAGTTTACTCCTTATTTTCTTGGGCGCGTTCATACTGATAGAGCCTATTCTCCGCCTTGGATGAGGAGACTTGCACAGAGACAATCAAAGTCTCTGTCAGGATCTCACGGTGCCTGATTCTTGTTCGTCCGGTCAAGCTAATGACCTTAAACAAGCGCTGAGTGGGAGGCAACCCACTGTTAGGTTTTAGTATTATTTTTGGTGTTTTTCTTAGTAACTTACGTTTTGATTTGTTTTTGCTAAGTTTTTAGATACAGAACTCAAGTTTGGAGATGTGTGACGATCGATGCACTTGTGCACCGGTCGTTGCAAGGAGATTACGACAAGGCGATGGGATCGCATTGTGACAATCGTTGCGGCCCTGTGCAACAGTCGTTGCAACTGGTTAAAATTGCAAAATTAAGGTACGCGTGCTAAACCGGAATCAATTCGGTTCAACAGCATCGATCGTTGCTCATCTGCAACGGTCGTTGCACCCACGATCGAGGTAAGTACCTTAAATCCTTTTTCTCCTCTCTTCTTCTCCACTCTCGCCGTCCGTACAACCGAAATTCCACAACTCTAAATCTCTCAAATCTTCATCGTTTTCTCTGATTCAAAGCCTATTTTTACTTGTTTTAACACCCTCTATCTATTTCTTTAGCCCAATTGCAGTGAATCCAAGGTAAGAACACTCATTTTCAAATTTTTCGGATTCGGTTCTAGGGTTTAGAAATTAGGGATTTTAGGTTTGAAATTGATGATTCCGTACTGAATTAGACTTGATTTAGGTTGTTTGGTGATGAATATTTGATGTTTGTGAGAATGAGGATTGATTTTGCACGATTTTGAATCGTTAATGTGCGACTGAGAAATCGCCTTGCAACGATCGTCGCACTTGTGCAACGGTCGTTGCTGGTCGATTCCACAGAGAGATTGCCGAGACTTATGGTTTAAACTTTTCTTGAATGCAAAATGGCAACTCG